>JAAONU010000005.1:41983283-42714950 GCA_012932295.1 Cyclina sinensis
TACCCCCCGCACAACAAAGTTGTAATGGTGGGTTATACTGGAATCAGCTTGTCAGTCTGTCCAGCCATCCGTCTGTCCAGATATCTGGTTTTGTTTTTCCGGGACATAACTCAAAAACTATCTGTGGTATCATCTTGAAACTTTATAGAGAGATAGATCTAATTAAGGTGAAGTGCAGTGCCCAAGAACCATAACGTTTTTTTCCATAATTTTGGAATTATTGCCCTTTGAATTTTTTCATACTTAGTTTTTGTCCGGGGCATAGCTCAGAAACTATTGGAGCTATCAATTTGAAACTTCATAGATGAATAGATCTCATTGAAGAGATAAGGAATGTAATGTTCAGGAACCATAACTCTTTATAATTTTGGAGTTATTTCCCTTTGTAATTTTTCATGATTTTAGTCTGGGGCATGAAGTTACTTGTTCCCATATATCAGTACCCTACTGACAAAGCCGCATGTGGGGGTTATTGGCAGCAGGACTGTGGCAGTTCAAGTTCAACTTCTTTTTCAGTTTTATGACATATGTAACAAAATGCTATGACATTATTATTACCAAGGCTAACTTGGCAAGAAAATTCAGTGTTCTAAAGGAATCTTAGAAACAGTTATGTAAGTACTTCTTACAGGTGTAGGTAGTTGTGTAGTTGTGTAGAATCAAGATTGTTAAATTATTTATAGTATGCTAAACAGAGCTTATGAACATTTTGTCCTTATGATTCCTTAGTTCTGTTATGAGTTTGGTTACCTTATATTTACCATTGATCTGGATTAAGTTATTTTAGCTCACCTGAGCGCAGGTCAAAGTGCGCTTTTATGATCCGTTGTCCATTGTCCACAACTGGTTAAAACTCTAGAGGTTACATTTTGGACCTAATTATCAAGAAACTGGATTAGACTTATTGTCTCAATAAGATCTTGGACAAATTTGAATATTGGTCATGTTGGACTTGAAACTAGGTCAAAAGGCCAAATCAAAGGAAAACATTGTGAACTCTCTAGAGGCCACATTTTTTGTTCAAATGACATGAAAACTCAGAATGTTTGTCTTCAGGATATCTAGGTCAAGTTTAATATAGTTTTTCTTGGGTCAAAAACGAGGTCATGGGTCAAAACATAGAAATACCTTGTAAATACTCTAGAGGCTCATTTTCTTTCCAAATGTCATGAAAATTTGTCAGATTATTTATCTTAATGATATCTATTTCAGTTTCATTTTGGATAAGAAAAAACTAGGTCATCGAGTCAAAAAAAAGATTTACCTGATTAACACTCTAGAGGCAATTTAATTTGTCCAGATGACATGAAATCTTGTCAGATTGTTTTGTCTTGATGATCTCAAGTTCAGATTTGAATATGGGTCATCTAGGGTCAAAGTCTAGGCCACAGGTTTAAAAACATAGAAAAAGTTTTTAACTCTCTAGAGGCTACATTTTCATTCCAAATGTCATGAAAATTTGTCAAAATGATTGTTAAAATGATATCTAGGTCAGGTTCGAATATGGGTCATCTTGGTTCATGTTTAGAAAAGATACAGCTGCTTTTATCAGAGTTACTGACCTCTTGACTTACTGTATGTATTAATAATGCAGAACTTTCATAGTCAGAATCAGGATTTAGTTCATAATTATGACCCACTTGGAAGAAAAGGGGTATATTGCTTTGCAATCAGTCTGTCAGTAAACCACTTCATTTCCAATCAGTAACTTGAGAACACTTGGGTACAGAGACCTGAAAGAGAGACTTGAGACTTGATGTGTAACTCAAGAACAAGTCACCCAGGGCCTTCAAATTTTAGAGGCGGTTTTGGACATGATGATTAAATGAACCCTTTTTTTTTTAGGCCTAAATGGTCAAAAAGTCAAGCTCACAAGGACCTGTGCTTCAAAATTGGTTTCTCGTCAATAACTGAAGAATAATTGCACCCAGGACCTAAATTTTATAAGTAGTTGGGCATGATGAGTAGATAATCTTACTTTTACTACCGCTTGCAAAACTGATTAGAGTTACACTGTCAGGTAAAGAACAAGACTCCTGTCAAAAATCAATTAAAACACCGATAAATGCTTTTCTTTCAAACTCCACCTTTTACCTGTCCGTCCAGTAAAATTCCTCTATTAAGACCACCATTGGGTATAAAAGGTTTTAATTGTGAGTTGGTCTTAATACTGGGTTGAGTCATAGGGAAAAAAAAAAAAAAAACTTAAAACTTTTTTTTTGAGATTTAACTCTTGTCTTTTTCGTTTCTCCATGCTGGAGAATTTTTCTGACCCAATTAAAATTTAACAGTAAATATTTTGAGTTTTGAAGTTAGAATAAATTTTAAAATAAGATGTTACATTTTTAGCTCACCAGTCACGTAGTGACAGAGTAAGCTTTTGTGATCGCCTTTTGTCCGTCGTCTGTCCATCCACAATTAGTTTGTTAACACTCTAGTGGTCACATTTTTGCCTCAATTGTCATGAAACTTAGTCAGGATGTTTGTCCCAATAATTACTCAGACAATTTTGAACATGGGTTATCTGGGATGAAAAACTAGCTCACAAGGCCCAAAAATAGAAAAATCTTGTTAACACTCTAGAGGCTACATTTTCAGTCCAAATTACCTGCAAATTTGTCAGAAAGGTTGTTTCATTGATTTCTGGCTCAGGTTTGAGTATGGGTCATCTAGGATCAAAAACTAGGTCACAACACCCAAATATGAAAAAACCTTGTTTTCACTCTAGTGGCTAGTTTCTCAGTCCAAATATCCTGGAAATTTGTCGGAAAAGTTGCTACGATGATTTCTTGCTCGAATTTCAATATGGGTCATCTGGGATCAAAATCTAGGTCACAGAGCCCAAATATGGAAAAACCTTGTAAACACTCTAGAGGCTATTCCAAATGATCTCGAAATTTGTCAGAAATTTGATGATTTCTTGCTCAGGTTTGAATATGGGTCATCAAGGGTCAAAATCTAGGCCACAGAGCCTAAATATGGAAAAACCTTGTAAACACTCTAGAAGCTACATTTTCTGTCAAAATATCCTGTAAATTTGCCAGAAAGGTTGTTTCAGTGATTTCTAGCTTAGATTCGAATATGGGTCATCTTGGTTTAAAAACTAGGTCACGGAGCCCAAATATGGAAAACCTTTTTAACACTTTTGAGGTAACAGTTTCAGTCCAAATATCCTGGAAATTTGTCAGAAAGGTTGCTTTCATGATTACTAGCTCAGGTTGGAATATGGGTCATCTAGGTTAAAAAACTAGGTCACAGAGCCCAAAAATTGAAAAACCTTAACACTCTTGAGGTAACAGTTTCAGTCCAAATATCCTGGACATTTGTCAGAAAAGTTGTTTCCATAATTTGTAGCTCAAGTTCGAATATGGGTTATGTAGGTTCAAAAACTAGGTTGCAGAGCCCAATTATGGAACACTCAAGAGGTAACATTTTCAGTCCAGATAACCTGTAAATTTGTCAGAAAGGTTGTTTCTATAATTTCTAGGTCAAGTTTGAATTTGGGTCATCTGGGGTCAATTAACCAGGTCCATAACAACTTTGTTAAAAGCAGTCATACTCAGGTTAGCGATACAGGGCCGTCATGGCCCTCTTGTTTTTTTGACAGAATTAGCCCTTAATTACATTAACTCAGTATTTTATACAACCAAGCAAAAATGTTTTTTTATTCAATCAACATAGGTAAGCATTGATCTAAAATTATATTTTGCTTTGAACCCCTGCAAACTGAAAACTAGATTTTAAATATGCTTATGAGATTCAGTTCCATTCTCAATTACCTACTCGCGTCATAATCAAGATGTAATTTAATTAATTTTGAATTACACATATCATCCTTTTGTATCTTTACATTCAGTAATCAGCTAAAGAAAATTTGTTTTTCACAGCACTGACTTCCTTTTGTTTACACATGCAGCTGTCGTAAAGCAGTGTCGTAAACATGGTGGTGTACTGGACTGATATTGATGACATGCCTGGAGGGCACTAATTTGAGTGGTCGTAATTGAGGCATTACAATAAGAAGAAAATACACAGTATAATTTAGACAAATTGGTTGTATTATCGGATTAGCGGCTTGGTCTTAATTCTGATACCTGTAATAGGACAAGAATAAAAATGTTTGGTTCTTCTCAGAAGTGCCCGTAATAGCAGCGTGGTCTTAATTTCAGCGTGGTCGTAAGGTGGTAATCTACTGTACTGTCATTCTAGTGTATGAAATAGAAAAACGGTTAGGAGAAAAAATATTGAGTGAAGATTTCCAGTAGCAATGCAGCAACAATTACCACACAGCAATTTTGGCGCTGTCCAGGCAATTTTTCTGGCTGCGGGTAGATTGCAAGACGCAGTTTTATTGACAGGTATACCTGAGAAAACTGCCTAGCTGTGACTGGATGATTAGTAAAATGACAGTTTATGCTACTCAAATAAACATTGCAATGTCACTTTTTACCGCATTCCGAATACATGAAACTCTAGTCAGTTTTGTAAGTGGTAGTATTTAGACTCACAGGGCAAAGTTCATACTCACTGAGGTCCATGCTTAGAATGTGCTTCCCAATCAATAAATCTAAAATAATTGCTACAATGACCTTAAAGATCCTTTTACTTGATTATTTTGGTATGATGCATAGATAAATTCTATTTATTTTGTGCTCACTATCAAATTTAAAGTTCACAGGACCTATTCTTCTTCAGAAGTCTTCAGTTAACTACTCGAATGAGAGAATGCAGGAATTTAAAACATAGTTCAGCTTAATAAGCAGATAACTCTGCATCCAGTTGTTTCAGGTTCCCTATGTTGAGTCTACATTCTTGATTAATCTTGGGAATTTCTGAGGCAAATAAGGGGACTGTAAGTGTCATGACAGCTCTTGTTTTCGTTAAGCATGGAGAGGTTTTGTAATAACTGCACAGTTGTCTTGATTGCATATCTAGGAGGGCTGTGTTAATTTCAGGTCAGTCATCTGGTTCAAACACATCAGTACCACCCCCACCTCCACCACCTGATCCCCAGAGTGGTCAACCACCTGATCCTCAGAGTGGAACTCCTCAGCCACAGTCAAACATTTCTTGGGGTGGAGGCTATTCCAATAGTTACTATGGAAACCAAATGGGTTACTATGGTAACCAGCCAGGCTATGGAGCTCAGGCTGCTGGCTATGGGTATGGTCAGCAACCAGATTCTAGTCAACAGTTGCAGGCTGGTTACAGTCAGCAACAGACAGCATACAGTCAACAGCAGTTAGGCTATAATCCACAACAGACTGGTTATACAACTTCTGGTCAGCAACAACCAAGTTTCAGTGGGACAGTCTACAACCAACAGCAGTCTAGCAGTAGTCAGGGTTATGGGCAGCAGCAGGTGGCCATTACTCAACAGAGTGGGAGTGGATATCAGATGCCGCAGGGGGGATATGGACAGGCAGGTGGACCCATTGAAGGTGATTATAGCCAAAACAAGTCAAATAGTAATATCACAGATACTGCTCAGTTTGCTAATGATCAAAGTGGTTATTACAGCGGTGTTCAGGGCACCCAAAACCAAAACAATTCAAAGAGTGACAGGGGTTCATTTAATAACAGCCGTGGGAGAGGTAATAGAGGTGGGGGATTTTCTGGAGATTCAGGCAAAAGGGGTGGGTTTGGGAACAGTGGCAAGGGTGGAAGTAATGAGGGTTCATTTATTGATGAATTTGATACAGGAAATCACAGTGATAATTCTCAGACTAGAAATACAACCAGAGGACGTGGTGGTAGGGATGTTGAAAGAGGGGGTGGCCTAAATAGAGGAAGAGGTGGTTTTGAAAGTGGAAGGGACACTTCAAGGGGTCAGTGGACCGATGATAATAGTATATCCAGTAGTGACTTTGGGAAGGAGTCATACGGAGAAAGCTCCAAAAATGAGGGAAGCAAGGGAGGTAAGGGTCATGTCAGCAGTTTTGGTAGTGGAAGAAGTTTAAATAAATATAGCTCCAGTGATGGAACTGATTTTGAAAACAGTAACTTTGAACAGAAAAAGGATAATTTTCAGTTTGGAAGGGGAAGAGGTCAGAGTTCAGGAAGAGCAGGATTAAGGGGCTTCGGAAATTACGGAAGCAGTAAAGGAGGCATTGGTAGAGGTTGGTCAGGCAGGCAGTTTGAAAGTAGTGAGGAAGACCTTAGATCTGAGGGTACTGATGAAGGGTTTAAATGGACAGAAAGTCAAGAGAGCAGTAGTGCTGAATTTGGAAGACAGAGAGGCCAAGAAGGGAATAGAGGTGGCTTTGGAAGGGGAAGTCACCAAGACAGTGCACGAGGTGGATTTAAAAGGGGAGGTCACCAAGACGGTGCAAGAGGTGGATTCGAAAGGGGAGGTCACCAAGACAGTGCAAGAGGTGGATTCGAAAGGGGAGGTCACCAAGACAGTGCAAGAGGTGGATTTGAAAGAGGAGGTCACCAAGACAGTGCAAGAGGTGGATTTGAAAGGGGTGGTCACCAAGGCAGTGCAAGAGGTGGATTTGAAAGGGGAGGTAACCAAGACAGTGCAAGAGGTGGATTTGAAAGGGGTGGTCACCAAGGCAGTGCAAGAGGTGGATTTGAAAGGGGAGGTCACCAAGAAAGTGCAAGAGGTGGATTTGAGAGGGGAGGTCACCAAGAAAGTGCAAGAGGTGGATTTGAAAGAGGAGGTCACCAAGAGAGTGGAAAAGTGGGGTTTGAAATGGGAGGTAACCAAGATAGTAGTAGAGGTGCATTTAGAAGGGGAGGTAACCAAGTGAGTGGTAGAGGTGCATTTAGAAGGGGAGGTAACCAAGACATTGGAAGAGGAAGTTTTGAATGGGGAGGTAACAAAGAGGGAGGAAATGATGACAGTGGTTGGAGTGGATTCCTTAAGGGGGGTAACCAAGATAGTGGTACAGGTGAATTTGAATGGACTGAAAATGAAGAGAGTAGTAGTGCTGAATTTGGAAGTGGCAGAAGTCAAGTAGGGAAAAGAGGTGGCTTTGGAAGGGGAAGTCACCAAGACAGTGGAAGAGGTGGATTTGAAAGGGGAGGTCACAAAGAGAGTGGAAGAGGTGGCTTTGGTAGGGGAAGTCACCAAGACAGTGCAAGAGGTGGATTTGAAAGTGACGATTACCAAGAAAGTGGAAGAGGTAGATTTGAAAGGAGAGGTCACAAAGAGAGTGGAAGAGGTGGATTTAGTAGGGGAGGCCACCAAGACAATGGAAGAGATGGATTTGAAAGTGGAGATTACCCAGAGAGTGGAAGAGGTGGATTTGAAAGTGGAGATTACCAAGACAGTGGGAAAAGTGGATTTGAAAGGGGAGGTAACCAAGAGAGTGGTAGAGGTGTATTTGAATGGGAAGGTCACCAGGGAAGTGATAGAGGTGGATTTGGAAGGGGAGGCCACCAAGATAGTGGAAGAGGTGGATTTGGGAATGGCAATAACCAAGAGAGTAGTAGAGTTGAATTTCGAAGGGGAGGCCACCAAGAGGGTGGAAGAGGTGGATTTGGAAGGGGAGGAAACCTAGAGAGTGGTAGAGGTGGTTTTGGAAGGGGAGGTAACCTAGAGAGTGGTAGAGGTGGTTTTGGAAGGGGAGGTAACCAAGAGAGTGGTAGAGGTGGTTTTGGAAGGGGAGGTAACCTAGAGAGTGGTAGAGGTGGTTTTGGAAGGGGAGCTTACCAAGATAATTGTAGAGGGGGATTTGGTAGGGGGAGTGATGAAGAGAGTAGTAGAGGCACGTTTGGAAAGGAACATAGTCAAAGGAGTGAATATGTTGCCTCAAGTGAGGTTGGTAAACAAGAAACATTAAATGAAACAAATAAGCTTCTCAGTAATGCATCTAACCCAAATAAACACAAACAGGAAGAGCGCCTTGAATTGTCCCCAGCCAAGAAAAAAAAGGAAGAAGAAAAAGTGGATGTTTTACCATTTATTAAATCACATGTTGAAGAGCACTGCACTGTAAATGAAGAAGCTAGAAAACTTGCAGAGGAAGCTCTGAAAAAAATGATGCAGTCAGCATACTGTGTATTGTGTAATGCTAGAATGAGTGGTTCTGCTCAAGCCCTGATGCATTATCAGGGAAAAAATCATAACAAAAAAATAAAGAATTTCATCACTTGTGGAATGACGAAATATGCCGAGAAAGTGAAAGAAGATGAAAGAAAGACAGAAGAAGAAAGAGCAAAAGAAAAGGCAGAGGAAGAAGAACGAAATAAAATACTGGACCGACAAGTGGCAGAGGTTTGCAAACATGTTTTGTATGTTGTTGGCAGTATGGAAATATGTTGGATACAAATATTATATTGTAACAGTGTGTTCATCTTGTTGATCAAGCTTTTTTAGTTGCTTGTGTATATATTAATAACACAAGAGACAAAGAAAGATGTGGACCACCAGATAAATACACTGTTATAACATTGCTAACATTGTATGTATTACAAATCCTTCATGGTGTGCAAGTAGATAAAAAGAAAACAAAATTAGTCATATCTATCTAGCACTGGTAGTTCTGAGGAAGGATGTTGTGAATACTGTTAAGCAGGTGTTTCTGGTATTCAGAATATAAGATTAAATTGCAGTTCCCTGTTTGACTGGAATAGTAAAGTCAAGACAGGAATCTTATGGAACAGGCTCTAGAATCCCTCATGTTTCCATGCAGCTGACATCTACTTTAATGAAAAGAAAAATATCAGTAAAATCATTTTAAATGGTTTCTAAGTAACATGAAGAAATGCAAGAATAGTTTGTTGATATTTGATGAATTTAAGAGATGCAGATTAAATATGAATGTTTTTTTTTACTTTTATTATATGAATTGATAAAACAGTATACCAACAGCGTTTGTTTCAAAGAATTAAAATAAAATAGTAGATTCTCATTTTGTATCCACTTTGGTAGAGTTAGAACTATTTAAGACTTACGATTCGTATCCATGGTGGTAGTGTCGGAACTATTAAGACATTTGACTTGTATCCACTTTGGAAGAGTCAGAACTATTTAAGACTTATGATTCGTATCCACGGTGGTAAAGTCAGAACTATTAAGACATATGACATGTATCAACTTTGGTAGAGTCAGAACTATTTAAGATATATGATACGTATCCACTGATCAGATGTAACCATATATTTTAAACATTCTTACTGAGTTTATAATACTGAAGTAGTCTGTTGTCTTACCTAACTAAGTCACAGACTATGGCCTGTCTTTCTCGGAGTCCCGGTTACAGACCTGTCTTTCTCGGAGTCCCGGTTACAGACCTGTCTTCCTCAAAATCCCCGTTACAGACCTGCTTGAGAGGTGTGGCAATGTAAACTCATGTTTCAGTGAAAAGAAACATTACCGAGTTGAGGAAAAAAAATGTTTCTTAAAATTTTATCCAACGCTTGATGAATATTCTGTCGTACATTTCCCTTGCAAACTTTTTTTCTGCATTCAGCTACTTCAGAATTGCTTTCTGTAAATGTCTTATCTCTTCTGCTTGTGTATGTTTGCCTTTTAAATAAGACACAGTAAAAGCAAAAAAAACATATAAATTTCTATTTTATTCTTTTTTTTTTGTCAGGACTGAACAAAAAAACAAGTTATGACTCACTGGATTTTAAGCTATTCCTGGAGAATATTAGAAACATATGACTGAAGTAGATGATTGCTGATTATATTTGTAATGAGATGCACAACAGAAAATTCACAGTTAAATACCCCACCCCTTCCCATGTCATAGTAGTTGCTGTATCTTTATGTATATTTCAAAACTTTGTTTCATTTTCTATGCATTATTTTACCGTATTAAGAGCTGTGAAATATCCATCGTCGTGTCACCATGTTATGATATATCTGAATTAATAAAAGCCTTAGAATTAATTGATATTTATTCACCTGAAATTATAACTTTGATGTATAATGGAGTCAGCTTGTCTGTCTGTCTGTCTGTTGGTCTTCCATGTCTGATTCTGGTTACATTAAAAACATTCACTCCAGAGCGAACAAGTTGACAAAACCACAACAGTAATTTGTCCTGAAAGTTAAGTCTTCTATTAGTGCTCAAAGTGGCCCATATTTTTTTTTTTTTTTTTTTTTTTTTTAATTTACATGATTTCTGAACATTCAGCATGTTTTCAGAATTTGTCTTGACTATTCTATATCTTGGTCATTTGAATTCTAATATAGAGTTTAACTTCAAATCATGTTTGCTTGAAAAAGAAATGAAGTTCACAAAAAATTCAGATTGTCAGAAGTCCATGTTATTCCTCTTGAATTAGTATCAAAGTAATGTTTACTTGATTCTAACTTGAACAAGTTACGAAAGTCAAAGAAGTCGCTTTTTAGCTCACCTGTGACGTAGTGACAGAGTGAGCTTTTCTGATCACCTTTTGTCCTTCGTCCGTCCGTCCGTCCGTTAACAATTGGTTTGTTAACACTCTAGTGGTCACATTTTTGCCTCAATTGTCATGAAACTTGGTCAGGATGTTTGTCTCATTTATATCTTGGACGAGTTTGAACATAGGTTTTCAGGGTTGAAAATTAGGTCACAGAGCCCAAATATAGAAAAACCTTGTTAACACTCTAGAGGCTACTTTTTCAGTCCAAATATCCTGGAAATTTGTCAGAAATGTTCTAATGATGATTTCTAGCTCAAGTTCAAATCTGGGTCATCTGGGTTCAAAAACTAGGTCACGGAGCCCAAAAATAGAAAAATCTTGTTAACACTCTAGAGGTTACATTTTCAGCCCAAATAATCTTGAAATTTGTCAAAAAGGTTGCTTTGATGATTTCTAGGTCAAGTTCAAATTTAGGTCATCTGGGGTCAAAAACTAGGTTACAGAGCCCAAATGTTGAAAAACCTTGTTAACTCTCTAGAGGTAACATTTTTAGACCAAATAATCTGGAAATCTGTCAGGAAGGTTGCCTCTATGATTTCTAGCTCAAGTTCAAATATGGGTCATCTTGGTTCAAAAACTAGGTCACAGAGCCCAGAAATAAAAACATCTTGTTAACACTCTAGAGATTACATTTTCAGCCCAAATAATCTGGAAATTTGTCAGAAAGGTTGCTTCAAAGATTTCTAGCACAAGTTCAAATATGGGTCATCTGGGTTCAAAAACTGGGTCACAGAGCCCAAAAATAGAAAAATCTTGTTAACCCTCTAGAGGTTACATTTTCAGCCCAAATAATCTGGAAATTTGTCAGAAAAATTGCCTTGAGGATTTCTAGATGAAGTTCAAGTATGGGTCATCTGGGGTCACAAACTAGGTCACAGAGTCCAAATATGGAAAACCTTGTTAATATTCAAAAGGTAGCATTTTCAGTCCAAATAACCTGGAAATTTGTCAGAAAGATTCTATGGATGATTTCTAGCTCAGTTTTGAATATAGGTTCTCTGGGGTCAAAAAACTAGGTCACAGAGCCCGAAAGTAGAAAAACCTTGTCAAAGCTCTAGAGGTTACATTTTTAGTCCAAATGTCTTTGAAATTTGTCAGAATTGTTGTTTCAATGATTTCTAGCTCATTTTTGGATATGGGTCATCTGGGATCAAAAACTAGGTCACATGGTACAAATATGTAAAAAACTTTTTAAACATTCTAGAGGTTACATTTTCAGTCCAAATATCCTGGAAATTTGTCAGACAGGTTTTTTTGATGATTTCTAGCTCAAGTTTGAATATGGGTCATCTTGGGTCAAAAACTAGGTCACAGAGCCCAAATATGGAAAAACTTTGTAAACACTCTAGAGGCTACATTTTAAGTTCAAATGTCCTGGAAATTTGTCAGTTAGGTTGTTTTGATGATTTGTAGCTCAGGTTTGGATATGGGTTATCTGGGGTCAAAAACTAGGTCACAGAGCCTAAATATCGAGAAACCTTGTTAACACTCTTGATGCTACTTTTTCAGTCCAAATATCCTGGAAATTTGTCAAAGAGATTGTTTCAATAATTTCTAGGTCAAGTTCGAATATGGGTCATCTGGGGTCAATTAACCAGGTCCATAGCAACTTTGTTAAAAGCAGTCATACTGAGGTGAGCGATACAGGGCCATCATGGCCCTCTTGTTGTTGTTTCTATGTGAAATGGCCCTTCATTTTACCTCCAGACAAAAAAAGAAATAATAATATTTATAGCATGATTTTCCAGTGTATTTGATTTATACTACTTCATAAACGGCTGTAGGTTCAAGTGTGAAGTATAGATTGTGTACATGAGAAAAATTGCTATAAATATTTTGTACCATGTTTTTCTCAGGGGAATGCCCATGCACAAAGCTAACCTTGTCAGTGTTGACCTTACTTCACTTTCAAGATTAACGATTAAGGAAAAATAAGCATACTACTTCTAGCTGGGTTTGTTTTGACAGTTGCATTACTACATTTTGAATTTGAAAAAATATTCATGTTTCTATGTCCGAAGGAGCATATAATGTTATGCCCATGGTCATCCGTCTGTTAGCAATTTGGTGTCTGTATGTTTTGAAACACTTGAAGGATATTCATGAATCTTGGGTATTGAGACAAAGTGCAGAACCCACTTTTCAGGATCACCAGTTAAAGGTCATTGTCACAGTTCAAGGTCAAATATTTTAACCATAGAAATCCTGTCCACTCCATATCTCCTTAACATCGTACAGGATCTTCATGGAATTTAGTTCATTTGTTTATCTCATCAAGACAATGTGCAGAACCAACATTCCAGGCACACTAAAGCTGCACAGTTTTGGATAAAACATATTTTAGACAAATCTTTTGTCTGTTTTTTATCTGCTTGAAGGATATTCATGAATTTTGTCAGATGTTTGTCATTGTGACAATTTGCAGAACCAGCATTTCAGAAGCTCAGCTTTAAGGTCAAAGTCAAATGTTTAAGTCATAGAATTGTTTTCTCCATATCTCCTTAAACCTTTGTAGGATAATTACAAGTCTTTGGTCAGATTTAAATGTCATTGACCAACATTTCTTAAGCTCTGCTTTAAGCTTAAGGTCACTGTTCAAGGTCAGAGGTTTGAGTCATCATTCCTGTTCTCTCTATATCTGCTAAACCCCTTTTAGGATAATTATGAATCTTTTGTCGGGTTTAAATGTCATTGAGGCGACCTGTAGAACTAATATTCTCAGTGCTCCAAACTTGCTAGATGTTGGATAATATGTGTTTTGTACAAAGGTCATTCAGTGACAACTGCTTTCTTTGGGTGTTGATTATTGCCCTACTGTCATCAGAACTTTTGTTTACTGAAACCTTGCTTTGAGAGTATACCTAGTTTTAAGGTTAACTGGTGCAAACTGTCTTAGAACTGTCTTATAACTTAAGTGTTCTGCCACTGTCCCATGGCTGAATATACTCACAGTTTTGTATATAGCTTATTCAACATAAAGTGTCCTGAAACAAAGCAATATTTCTGTCACATGGCATAAGTTGTAAGAATACTATACCCAAGCTTGGAAATGTTACTTTGATGATAAGACATTGGGTCTCTTTAATCAGACAAGTTTTGTGCTGAGGTAAGCAGTTTTGACACTCTGTTACTATGAATTACATTTAAGAGACTAAGATGAATGATTAATTTAAGAGGCTGGCATGAAGGATTAATTTAAGAGGCTGGGATGAAGGATTAATTTAAGAGGCTGGGATGAAGTGACAATAAGGTGGTTCCATAGTTACAGTACAAGCTAGAGAAATGTTATTTATAGAAACATGTACATGTAAATAGAAGCTGCAAGTAGGGGTCATTTTATAGAAATCCAGTGTATTGAAGAAGCCATTCAATATGCCCCACTGTTGAGGTGCCTTTTAGAATGGCTTCTGGTCCTTTTATCTGTTTATCCTTCTGAATGTCTAGAATTCATGTGACACGTTCTGCCCTTACATCCCATTATTTACAGTTAACCAATAGAGGTGTGTTTTTATTCATGTTGAATATGGCCTAGTTAGAACATTGTCCTTGTAGTCTGGGTAAAATGGTTCACACCCTGGTCAAATAATCTGAGACCAAAACTCTTGAAAACTTAGATGATTTATAGTGACCAGTGTCTGTATTTGAGTGGTACATTTTTAGCTCCACCTTTCAAAGAAAAAATAAGAAGCTATTGTCATGACCCTCTCGTTGCCGTTGGCATTGGTAAACCTTTTTGTTAAGTCGATTTCTCTGAAACTATCAAAGCTGTTCACTTCAAATTTGAAATACTTGTTCACTCCCAAAATATGACACCATTTCTAAAGGGCAGATAAACTCTTTGCAAAGTAATGCCCCTTTTTCGACTTAGACTATTTTGGTTAGGCTTTTGTTAAGAACCATTTCTCAAAAACTATCAAAGATATTCACCTTTAACTTGGAATAACTGGTCACCATCAAAGTTGAAATGCATTTCAAAAGGGCAGGTAACCCTATAATACACTTTTGTGCTGTTATGCCCCTTTTCCAAATAGAATTTCTTGGTTAACCTTTTTGTTAAGGTCCATTTTAAAAAAAAACTGTCACCCAGCTATGAGAAAAGTGGAGCGCACTGTCCATAGACAGGTCTTGTTTGCCTTGTATTCAGTTAAAAACATTTTGATAAATGTTATGGCCCTTTGAGATGATATTGTATACGTTTGAACAGGAAAAAGTTATTTTCTTATCTAAGTTAAAGAAGAGGTTAATGCAAGGAAGTAATAAGTTTACAAGTTCAGGGGCATCAGTGTCCTTGTTTTCCAAAGAACACTGCAGTACTTGTGTGGTTTTCTATGGGATCCCGTTCCAGCCATGCAAAATTTTGCCAGTTTGAAAGGCGAGAATTTAAAATAATCTCTTGTCTCACCCTTTCAGCTGAACATATATATTGGCAGTAAAAATTAAAAATTTTGCAAGGAAATACAGGCAAAATTGAGCATATTATTTTCACTTGTGTGATTTAAATCTTTGCAAGACTAGAAATAACATGTTGCATGTCTCATATTAAATCCGCACAACAAAATATTGGCAAAACTAAAGCAGTAAAATGTTGGCATTTCCCTTCCTGTATGACGGCAAATTAAATAGTTGCATGTCAATAATTATCAGAAACTGGCTTTTTATCATAACTGGTGATGTCTAATATCTCTAAAAATTAATTTTAAGGATAAATTATCCTCTATAAATTAGTGCTAGTGAGACATGCGAAATTTTAGTTAAATACTTGTGAGGATTTAACACAAGACATACAACATTTTATATTGAGTCTTGTGAGAAAAATTAATGTTAAATTTGGCTTGTTCTTCCTTACAAGGTTTTAAATTTTTGCTATTACATAATTATGTTCACCTGAAAGGGTGAGACGAGAATTTTTAAGATCGCACCTTTCAAACAGGTGGAATTTTATATGGCCCGAACGGGATTCCATAGTTTTCTTCACGTGATTACAATAAAATGCTACATTGTTTTAAGCTCACCTTAGCACATGATTTTCATGGTGGGCTTCTGTGATCAACTTTTATCTCTTCTCTTTCATATTTAAATGACTTTCACTCCTATACTACTGGATGAAAGATAATGAAACTGGCAGGGATGTCTCTTGCATGAAACTCTACCAGATTTGTTTTAAATAAGTCAGTAATATGAAAATAAGAAATTCAAAATAATTTAATGTGAAACTGTATATTTCAAAGCTCTGGTATTTGGTATATAGCATTGCCAAGAAGTCTTATTACCAGTGTGGTATTGTTCATAAATTGTTCATATTACACATGTTTTGGTTTTGTTAGACTTATGTTGGAAAGAAACTTCATATGTGAAAGCACAATGCTTAGAGCATAACTATTTAAAGAATAAGCAGGTACTTCTCAAAGTTTTAGCTCACCTGAGCACTTTGTGCTCAAGGTGAACTTTTATGATCACCCTGTGTCCGTCATGTGTCGTCATCATTTTACTTTAAACAACATCTCCTCCTTAACAACTAGGTGAAAGATGATAAAACTTTACAGGAATGTTCCTTGCATGAAGCTTTACCAAAGTTTTTTTAAAAAAGGATTCCATTCCATCAAGAATGCTGGTTGCTATGGCAACAAGAATGAAAAAGTTAAAAAGTGTTTTTGTCTAAAACTGCTAAGCCCAGAGGACTGAAATTTGGCATGAAGCATTGTCTAGTGGACCTCTACCAAGTGTGTTCAAATAATGCCCCTGGGGTCACCATTGGCCCCACCCAAGGGGTCACAAATTTTACATAGCCATAAAGAATAAAATCTTAAAAAATCTTCTTGTCTGAAACCACAAGACCTAGAATTTTAAAATTTGGCATGAAGCATTGTCTGGTGGACCTTTATTAAGTTTTTCAAATTATTAGATTAGATTAAAGGTCACCAAGGCTAAAAATAAATTTATCTTCTTTACCTCATAGAGCCTTTATTTATAGAACAATATCTTTGATAATCTTTTTATAGGTTCCTTGCATGAACCTCTACCCATGGTCAGGTCACTGGGTGAAGGTCAAGGTCTCCATAGCTTATAATAGATATTTCCACTTTCTGTCATAGAGCCTTTATTTATTGACTGATATTTTACATATTTGGTTTGTAGGCACCTACAAACCTTCAATTAGAAAATGAAATACTGCTTCTGATGTTTGCTTAACAGCAAACCCACAGCCAAAGTACTCAGGTGAGCTATCCAGGGCCATCATGGCCCTCTTGTGTGTCATCATGGTCACATTTTATAAAGGCTTTTATAGGGAAAATCATTCTACATTGAAAGTCAGTCAGGATCAATGTTATTATTCCCTTGGGATAATTATTTAGCCACATACAGGTATCACATGTCGTATATAGAAATATAGTTAAACTTTTATAAATCTTCCAGTCCAAACACCAAATAATCTAGAGCTTTGATATTTTGCATCTAGTATTGTCAAGTTGTGAATTATTATACCCCCCGAAACGAAGTTTGAGGAGGTATATAGGAGTCACCCAGTGGTTGGTTGGTCGGGCAGGCGGTCGGTCAAGTGGTCTGTTGCAATTTCCTTGTCCGGAGTATAACTTGAAAACTTATGGTTTGAATTCAGTGCAACTTCATACAATGGTCAAGCACAAGGAGAAGAAATGCAGTGATCAAGAATCATAACTCCGTCTTCACTATTTGCAGAGTTATTGCCCTTTGTTGGTTTTCCTTGTTCGAAGCATAACTTGAAAATACTGGTTGGAATTAAATGCAACTTCATACAATGGTCAAGCACGTAGAGAGGAAGTGCAGTGTTTAAGAATCATAACTCCATCTTCAATATTTGCAGAGTTATTGCCCTTTGTTGGTTTTCATTGTCCGGAGCATAACTTGAAAACTAATGGTTGAAATTCAGTGCAACTTCATACAATGAACAAGCACAATTAGAGTAAGTGCATTGTACAAGAGCTATAACTCCATCTTCACTATTTGCACAGTTATTGCCCTTTGTTTGGTTTTCCTTGTCTGGAACATAACTTGAAAACTGGTGATTGGAATTCAATGCAACTCCATACATTGGTCAAGCACAATGAGAGGAAGTGCAAACATGGATAAGAGCTATAACTCTACCATCACCAGTTGCACAGTTATTTCTCTATGTTGGTTTTCCTTGTCCGGAGTATTACTTGAAAACTACTGGTTGGAATTCAGTGCAACTTCATACAATGGTCAAGCACAATGAGAGGAAGAGCAATGTACAAAAATCATAACTCTGTCTTCACTATTTGTACAGTTATTTCTTTTTGTTGGTTTTCCTTGTCCAGAGCATAACTTGAAATGTAATGGTTGGAATTCAACTCCATACAATGGTCAAGCACAATGAGAGGAAGTGCAGTGTACAAGAATCATAACTCCATCTTCAGTATATGCAGAGTTATTGCCCTTTGTTGGTTTTCCTTGAAAACTTATGGTAGGAATTCAATGCAACTTCATACAATGGTCAAGCACAGTGACAGGAAATGACATGTACAAGAACCACAACTATCTTAAATTGCCCACAGCCATAACTCTATTTCAATTCTTTTACAAAGTATTCTGTAATAACTTCCTCAATTTTGAAGCAGTCGTGCAGTGGTATTAATCACATTTAGTGATAGCTCTAGTTTTTCCAAGACATTGCACTTGTTGTTTTGAGGAGCAGTATATGGATGAGCAATTAAGGGCCTACTTGTGTAAAATCGTTAGTTTACATCTTTGGTTGAAGAGAGTTTCAGTGCTTTAACTAATCAGTTTAAAGATTGCAGGCAATTTTTCAGCTTATAATTTTTTAGCTCACCTGTCACGCAGTGACAGAGTGAGCTATTAGGATACCCTTGTGTCCGGCGTCCGTCGTCCGTCGTCAACATTTTCTTTAAATGACATCTCCTCCTAAACCCCTGGCCCAATTTTAAAATAACTTCATACTAATGGTCCTTAGATGTCCCTTTACCAAGTTTGCTCAAATGGTTCCGGTCCAATGCACAATATGGCTGTGAGGCCCTAAAAGGTGTTTTTAAAATGGAAATTTCAAAAATCTTCTTGTCTGAAATAACAAGGCCCAGAGCTTTCATATTTGGTATGAAGCATCATCTAGGGGACCTCTGTCAAGTTTGCTCAAATCATGACTTCCGGGGTCAAACTGGTTCAGCCCCGGGGGTAAATAGATTTTACTTAGAATTTATATAGGAAAAACTTCAAAAATCTTCTTCTCCAGAACCACAAAGCCTGGCGCTTAGATATTTTGCATGTAGCATTAACTAGTAGACTTCTACCAAGTTTGCTCAAATCATGATCCCCGGGGTCAAGTTGATCCCGCCCGGGGGTCAGTTAATTTTATATAGAGTTTATATAGGAAAAACTTCAAAAATCTTCTTCTCCAGAACCACAAAGGCTAGAGCTTAGATATTTTGCATGTAGCATAACCAAGTAGACCTTAACCAAGTTTGCTCAAATCATGATCCCCGGGGTCAGATTGACCCCGCCCCGGGGGTCAATTGATTTTATATAGAGTTTATATAGGAAAAACTTCAAAAATCTTCTTCTCCAGAACCACAAAGCCTGGAGCTTAGATATTTTGCATGTAGCATTACCTAGTAGACTTCTACCAAGTTTGCTCAAATCATGATCCCCGGGGTCAAGTTGACCCCGCCCGGGGGTCAATTGATTTTATATAGAGTTTATATAGGAAAAACTTCAAAAATCTTCTTCTCCAGAACCACAAAGCCTGGAGCTTAGATATTTTGCATGTAGCATTACCTAGTAGACCTTTACCAAGTTTGCTTAAATCATGATCCCCGGGGTCAAATTGACCCCGCCCCATAGTCAATTCATTTTATATATAGTTTATATAGGAAAAACTTCAAAAATCTTCTTCTCCAGAACTGCAGGCCTGGAGCTTAGATATTTTGCATGTAGCATTAACTAGTAGACTTCTACCAAGTTTGCTCAAATCATGATCCCCGGGGTCAAATTGACCCCGCCTGGGGGTCAGTTGATTTTATATATAGTTTATATAGGAAAAACTTCAAAAAATCTTCTACTCCAGAACCAGAAAGCCTAGAGCTTAGAAATTTTGCATGTAGCATGACCTAGTAGACCTTAACCAAGTTTGCTCAAATCATGATCCCCGGGGTCAAATTGACCCCGCCCCATAGTCAATTCATTTTATATATAGTTTATATAGCCATCTGATCTTAGTCTGCAAAGTTTGATTCGGTCTTCCCAACTGCTGAGTTCAGTACGTACAGTCCATGGTCTGTGGATCACCTATCTTGTGTGTCATAACGTGCTCTCAAATTCTGTACTGGTACAGAATTTACCAACACAGGTTAACTGCATACCATTATGTAACTTAAATACTGTCTCAAAATAGCATATACCCTAACACAAAAGTCACTTCTAGACTGTACATTTCTGAAGGAAACTACCTTCAGCCAAAATGAAAACATTACACCTGTTTCAGATATCCATATTTCAATTTGTACTTCATACAATAGTTTCATGTTAACTTACAAAGAAAAAAAAAATGTATCGAAAGTCTAATGACTTTGAAATGTTAACATTTTCCATGTATTTATCATCTAGACGAAATGAGGTAAACTGGAAATTATTAAAACAGTTCATGTAAAGTTAAAACTTCACCAATCAGCAAGTGTGGACACATGCCCTTCTTTCACCAATTCTCTCCTCATTATGTCTACAATATCGTTTCATGGTCTATCAGGTGAGCGATTCAGGGCCATCATGGCCCTCTTGTTTACATTTTTGCTTCTAACAGCTGTGTTTCAGATTATTGAACTAACTATATTTTTTAGCTTCAGATGTAGTTAGCTGTATGCAGAAGTGTAATAAAGTTTCTGTTGATACTGTCTGCAATCTTTAAATGTTCTGAATTTTGTTGACTCGCCAGATTTTGACAGTTAACGTCGAGAGATAATTGATATTTCCTTAGAGACAAGTCTTCTTTTCAAATATTGTGTTATTTTTCTTACCAGTTATTTCAGAGGTTTATTTCCATACTATACTGTTCACCTCTCTATTTAATCCCCTGTTATGGCCTCCTCCATTCCTTAGAATAATCCACTCACTTTTTCCATTTAGGGGACACAATGCCTTGATTTCCATTTGATTTTGTTCCTTTGACTGTTCCTTCTCAAAATTCCAAGAGTTGGCCAAAGAAAAGCTTGCCAAGAATGTGTTTCTCAGCATTTTTGCACATGTTTCCAGATGCCTTTCTAAGCTTCACTATGCTTTGTCTTGTAGCTCAGATAAAACTGTCTGTAAGAAGGCTCTGCCTGCATTTTATTTCATGATTTTTAGAGGTCAAACTTTAAGTTTCTAAAAGTAAAAAGGTTATAGAAAATAATGCCTCCTACCCAATCAAATAGTTTTCTCACTCAGAGAAAAATGTCAATATGTTTAAACCAATGTGGAAATAATTTGCATTTATCTCCCCGTCTAACCAGGTCAAGGTCACATACTAACTCTGGCCTATAAGATATTTAAAAAAACAAGAGAGTTTAGTTTTTCCCTTTGTCAGTATCAAACCCTGCATTTTGTTAGATTTTATTGATGCTTACAGAGCTTCTATAATTTTAATTCCCTAAACTTTCAAGTCATAGAACTGTCATAAATGCTGACATTAATAGATTGAAGATTACACTGTTAAATTGACATTTCTGTGAAAATTTGTTACAGGGAGCATTCAGGGTGCGAGAATCCTTGTTAAGATTGGCAGGTCAGGAAGCTCCCAAGCATTTTATTCCAGAAAAGGTAGTGTATTAAGCTTATTTTCTGTCTTTATATTGTTCATTATTTTGTATAATACATTTTGACCCAAAGTTCCTATTTTCCTTGTTCATCTTTTTAAAGAAAAAAGACATAGCCATGCTGGTAATGAAATCACTAAAATTACAGGATTTTCATGTGTTCAATCTGTACAACACACATTGTTTAAACAGTTGAATGCAACCCAATGTCTCCAAATCTAGAGGAAACAATTTCACAAACTTGATGATACATCAACTAAATTTCTGCAAATTACCTATGGCTATGTAGACAGTCGGGTCTAAATATATCACAAACATAAAGAATGTCCAATGTCTGTTACAAATTCTACCTGTTAGAAGGGTTGTTGTAGCATATTTGTAATTCCTGTAATATTTTAGTATATTTTATCAAGTAAAGCTGAATCTTTTAATTTAGAATTGAAAAACAAGGTGCTTCCTTGACATTTGGTTTCATGGACTGTATTTGTATTTTGGCTGGTGATGATGGAAGGATGATGCAAACTCAGTAGAAAACAGTATTTTTGTACTTTCAATCAGCATATACTATTTTGTTTTCTGTTCTTCATTTCATGTTGATGTTTCAAAAGGAAAATTATGTATCTTATCACTTTAAAATGTTATAATGCCTAAGTCTTTAAGTATCTTTTTGCTCTGATTTTATCCAAGTTTCTTCTCTACACTAGCCTAGGGCAGCAATGATGGTTGAAGATGACCAAAATCCCAGTTTTTGTAAGTTATGTTGTACAGAGTTTTCTGCCCCGTCGCAAGCAGAGCAGCACTACCAGGGGAAAAATCACGCTAAACGCTTGAAACAACTTACATCAGGGGCAGTGGAGGAATTGTAAGTGGACAGAATAGGCAGAATATTTACAGCATGAAATAGTAACCCATAGTATACCAGGATCTGCCATCAACCAAGTCTTACCTTAATTGTGTTGGGGAAAACAGCATTAACTTCGATTAGATTCTAATCAGTCAAAATTGATAGAACCTGTGCTAAAAAAAAATTCTGTTTTGATGAAATCTAACTGCAAGTAACAGAAAATAAACTGTTATAGGGTAGTCATTTGGTGTAAGGTTGATACGAGCAGATTTTTATGCCCTGAGAGGGAGGAAGTATTGTTTTTTGTCTGTCTGTTTGTTTGTCACAAAACTTTAACATTTTTGAAGCCCTGCCAGGGGCATGGCGTTTATTCAGACATAGTGCTTGTTTTCATACATATTTGAATAACATACTTTACATAATTCAGTTTGGGAGAATGCTGTCACATTGTCAGAACTGGATCGATCAAGAGAGAAGCAGGCTAAAATGTACTATAAAAATGTTCGTTGGTAATGTCTTTACTTATTGTTAATGATGAGTGTTGTGATATCGCTTCTTTTTTTCTCAGTTGCTGATTTGAAGAATCAGGTTTAGTGTCTGTATATATAACATATTTCAACTCCAGTTTAAGTTACTATCACCTTTACTGGTATAATGTTTTCATTTCAGAGGAAATTATTACTGCGAGGTATGCAATGTGAGAGTTAATTCCCAGGAAATTTTGAATCAGCACATGAACGGTGCAAAACACAAAACTAAAATGGCAAGAGAGAAAAACAAAAGTGAGGAGTACATTGTTCCCGAGGGAGGTCTACTTGTGGAAGGAGGTCCTGCACTTAGACCTGGTATGTGTGGAAATTTCAGCTCTCATGTCATTCTGGACTCTATTCTAAAATTCTAAAAAAATTAAGTTATTCGATAAGTGTAAAATTTATTAAGGCCTTTGGCCCTTACACAGTTCACAAAACATGACATTTTATAATATACAAATCATCATTGAAATGAAAGGACCATTTACATTCTGTATTTAATCAAGTCATAAAGGACTTAAGATCCTTTCAGTCAAAAGCTGCTTGAAATTGATCACTGTGTTTTTTGTTGAGTCAAGAATCAAAGGGTTGTTGTGCAGAATATTTTAGCAGTCATAGTTGCATATTTAAAATAATTTCAAGGGAAAACCCTATAGGAAGATTATTTCAGAACAGATTGCTTTCTTAAGAAGCATGGCTTCCATCATTCATCTCTTATTTTGCCTTGTTTTCCTGGCTTTAAATGTTTTACTAGGAAAATAGGTGTGAGAATTTTATCCACTTGCAGAGGAGTGTAAAAACTCTTCTGTAAGAATGTTTAAGATGGTGTTCTGGCTGTCTCAGCAGTGTAACAAAGCAGATTATAGAAACACACAGAGTTAGTTTACCATAGCAAGAGGAATTTAACACACTATGTAAGCTCTAGTGATTAGCTGATTTTTAACCAGGTTTTCGATGAAATCTGATTATTTATCCCCCCGCCAAAGGCGGAGGGGATATTAGAAATGCCCTTCGTGCGTCCGTGCATCCGTCCGTCCGAAACAGTTTTGTCCGGAGCATAACTCCAAAACTACTTGAGGGATTTTATTCAAACTTCATACACTGACAGAGCACATTGGTAGGTAGTGCAGTGTGCAAGTGCAATAACTCTACCTTGCCTTTTTTTAGAGTTATTCCGCTTTATCAAATTTACTTGATAAATTTTGTCCGAAGCATAACTCCAAAACTGCCAGAGGGATTTTATTCAAATTTCATACACTGACAGAGCACATTGGTAGGTAGTGCAGTGTGCAAGTCCAATAACTCTACCTTGCCTATTTTTTAGAGTTATTCCCCTTTATCAGATTTACTTGTTTACATTTTAAAAATCCCAGCATATTCATGTATATCTAATTCTTGAATTCTTGAACTTATTATCCCCCTGCCAAAGGCGGAGGGGATATTAGAAATGGTCTCTGTCCGTCCGTGCGTCCGTCCGTTCCAGTTTTGTCCGGAGCATAACTCCTAAAGTACTTGAGTGATTTTCTTCAGACTTCATATACTGAAAGAGCACATTTGGAGGAGGTGCAGTGTGAAAGAATAATAAATCTACCTTGCGTACTTTTAGAATTATTCCCCTTTATCAGATTTAATTGAAAAACTTTGTCCGAAGCATAACTCCAAAAGTGCTTGAGTGATTTTCTTCAAACTTAATACACTGACATAGAACATTGGTAGGAAGTGCAGTGTGCAAGAACAATAACTCTACCTTGCCTATTTTTTGTGGGATTTTCTTCAAACATTATTACATTGAATGTTTGAAAGAACAACCTCCAGGTAGCTTCTTCCCAGCGGGGGGATTAACCATGTGTAACATGGCTGTTGTTATATTGAGGTATGTCATTGTTTGGGTAGGCAGCTGTATTAACTTCAGAGGCTTGTCGTGATGGTTAAGTGGTTAAACTCACTGACCTCAGATCATTTCACTGATTGATGGTCATGGGTTCGAGCCATGCCACTGAGCATTACTATTTGTGAGAAAGTTGGCAGTTTCTTATAGAGAATGGGAGTTAAGTACTTGTCCTACCAAGGAATGAAGGATGGTTAGGTAGACTGCTCTTTCAATATGACTGATAGAGGGTGTTAAACTAAGTTTAGCCAATTTAACCAGCCAATAGCTTTAGGAAAGGGGTATTGAGATGAAACTTTGTTTAAAGACTAGTTTGGAAGTGCGGTGTTGTCAGTAGGTTCAAAATCAAGGTTACCAGCTTAGATTAAAGGAAAATGGTTTCCTCTTTAGTTAGGAAAGATATATATGAGATGAAAGTTATTGTATTGGTAAATAGTATAAGGTAACAATTTGGGGTCAGTAAATTCAAGGTCAAGGTCACCTGTTTAATAAAAAGTACAGTTTTCAATCAATAACTTTAGTTTGAAAAAAGATATTGATAAAAAATCTCAGTATTTTGGTTGGTAGTATGGGAATACAGGTTGTGGCTGCTTTTGGGATCATCAGGTTTTAAGGTCTAGGTCACACTAGCTTGGATAAAAGGAATGGTTTCCCTTTAGAAACTTAAGTAGGGAAAGATGTACTGAGGTGAAAGTTGGTGCAAATATTGCTTGTTAGAGGACACCGGTTGGGATTGCATAAGGCATAGGAAGGTTCATGTGATTGTGAGTTTACATTGACCTTTGGCAGTGAAACCTGCTGTATAGGTACCTCCCATATAGACGAATCTTAGGCTTGTGATTGGAGCCACTTGGAGCAAGGTCAAAGTCACTGTTACTAGGAAATGGCCATACTGCCAGGCTGTACAATGAAAACCTGGTTAAACAGCATTGAAATATTTCTTATTGTTTCCAGTTATCCATGATCATCATTAGATGGTGATTTAATCTTGCCTGAAAAGTTACTTTAGGTGAGATATTGTGATTGGTCTGTGTCCTTTGTCCTGCTGTTGTCCACTGTACCACTGAACAGAAACTTGGCTTGAATGCTGACGGTTTTAGGGTCAAGTATGCAAAAAAGTTCAGCTTCATACAGAATGCTAGATGTTATAGTAGACTAATCAGGAAAAAGTCTTCAAATTTAAGAAAAGGTCTTGTTTTTAATCAAAGTGGGAATAATCATCTTTGCTACTCTGGATCAAGAAGTTACCACAGTCAAAATGAAAAACCAAAAAAGAATATTGAAATTTGTACTGTTCAAAATTCTTTACAAAATCTTTTCTATCAAGAAGTCCTTTTGTTACACAAACAATTTTATGGATCATGCATGATTTTCAAGGGAAAAAATGGCAGCATATGTCTCATTTGACCATGTTAGAAAAAGAAAACAGAAAATATATTAAAAAAGAAAAAGTGTAAGACATCTTATCATGTTATTAGTATAACATTATAATCTTGAAGTAGGATAATTAGATGCAGGCATAAGAAGTCTGTTGTCAGCCGTTGCCAATAAAAAGAAATTCTTGTCAGATATAAAGTAATAGCGTATATTTTGACTGATCCAGGGGAGCAGTGTGTTGTTATTTGAGTGTGTTAACTAATGGAAGCATTTGTGTCTTGTAGGGCAGAGAGTCCCACCAGGATTTAAAGTGTTACCTTACCGAGAACCAACTCCAAATGAGGGGTTTACTAGACGATTTGAAGGTCCAGCAAGTTTCTTTAGCGACAATCCAGAACCTGTAATAAACCCCGAGGAAGAAGAACAGGAAGAAGAGACACCATCAGCCAGAAAACGCCAAAAACTGAGACAGAGGCGGCCAAACTTCTATAATGTTATTTGAAATGTTAGTTTTTGTTTCTGATGGACATTAAACGATTAGTGTTTAACTTGCAGGTAGTAATCAGTCAGTCTGGACAGATGTATATCCAATATGTGATCTCATTGTTGGAAAAGCCAAATATTTTTTACATGGTCGATTATTTAAGCTGAAAAATATTTTAACATGTATGTCCTTTTTCCAAATATCCATTGCGTGGGAAAACTTTGCTGGATTTTAATTTGTATTTTATCTGAATATGTAATTATGTATTTTTATCTTGAAATCTTGATGAAACGTCAAAAGTAAGTCTGGGAGATAAAACTCTGTAAAAGTAAGTCAGAGATAATGTTTTCTAAAAGTAAGTTTGGGAGATAAAGTTCTCTAAAAATAACTCTGAGAGATAAAGTTCTCTAAAAGTAAGTCTGGGAGATAAAGTTCTTGAAAAGTAAGTCTGGGAGATAACGTTCTCTAAAAGTAAATCTGGGAGATAAAGTTCTCTAAAAGTAACTCTGACAGATAAAGTTCTCAAAAAGTAAGTCTGAGAGATAAAGTTCTCTAAAAGTAAGTCTGGGAGATAAAGTTCTTGAAAAGTAAGTCCTGGAGATGAAGTTTTCTAAAGGTATAAACTCTAGGTGAGCGACTTTATGCTTTATATGCTTCTTGCTATGGTGAACTTGCAAGGTATGTTTGCTTCCAGCTTTTATAAGGATATAGAACATTAGGATCACAAGTGGACTGTGATTACCATTTACATCTTAGATGTCAAGTCCGATTGGTTTATTGTTTTGGCTGTTCCTTTAAGGTCAAGGTCATCTATATGTCAGATGCATTTTAGCTTGTCTGGGCAATAAATCTGTCAGGCATAGAATTATCTGAGAATAAGTCAATAAACTGAACAAATTTGTACCTTGGCCAGACAGAAGGTTGCACGTAAAATCTAGATCTGTTGTGCGAAAGTCAAGGTGACATCAAAGGTAATAAGTGTAGTTTAGCTTGCTTAATCATGCATATAGGGATCGCACAAACATGTTAAAGGTCAAGGTCACAGTAAGAATATATCTGGAAAGGTCGAGTGCTCATTTGAAGATTTAAATACTGCGCACTTGCTTATACAGACAATAGTTACTTAACAGAAACAACAAATATTTGACATGATTAGATGGTACTCTTCATGAAGATAACTGGTATAAACACATTGCTTGCTTGACCTTGTAATATTTTGAAAATGTTACTCTTTGTTTGAAGCAGAAATATGGAAATTAGTATTGTACCTGCCAGAATCTTAATTGTAGTTTTATATGTAAACTATTACTTTGCTCAAAATTCAAGAGTAACAAATCTTCTACTGTTTTGTTTAGGACTCAACAGAGGAAGGGGTCAGATTGGTCATCCAAAATCATGGGACAGATCACCACGTCCGAAATCGAACATAGACTTCAGCAACTTCCGAACACCAAGTGGAAAGTATTACTGTCCCATGTGTGATGTGACTTTAAATACAGAGGCTCATTTTGCCCAACACTCTCAAAGCAAAACTCATAGACAGAAAAATTTAGACAGGAAATACCAAGACATGAATCAGAAACTCTGATTATCATTGTTAAATATTGTGTGACTTTACAGTCATAGAGAATAGGTTAAAGGTGAAGTTGGTTTTCTTTTCAAGTGAGTGTTTGTGTTGGTTTCCATAGAGTATATTTACTATTCTGTTTTTGTAACATAAATTTTTATTTTTTTTTAAAGATTTGTTTCACAGAAATTTACTTGATATATTTGAACAAAACAAAAAAAATGGAAAAAAGATATTTTGAACTTATGTCTGATATCTTGGGCTTTTTGTTTATCTCCTTCCATGGACAATCTGTGACTCTTTTCTTCTTCAAACTTTGTGAAAGTCATTACAGGAATGCCTCCTGTGTACAGAACAGTCACTCAGACTGTAAGATAACATAACTCTTTCTGGGGTTCAACTGTATGGGAAACTGGTATTGTAGATAAATAAGCGCAGACATATAATCAGAATAATGTCTTTTCTCTTAAAGTGAATAGATTTCATGAACTAGAGGTCAAGGTTTCAGTCACTTCAAACAATTCCAGTCATTAGAATTATTTGACTTTGACCTTTTATTTGTGCTCTGAATGTTAAGTTGATACAAAGCACACATAATCACTCTGGCAGGTAAATCATTTTAGGATGTGCCTTAATGAGCTCTTAGCAGAGTTATGGCGTTTGGTTTTCACAAATAAAAATCTTGCATTTGTTATCAAGGAAAAGAAACTTAACATAGTGAATAATATGATGTGTTTATAGTGTGAATTCACATGTATGTTACATAATTTGTTTCATTCCATGTTTGACATTGTTAGGGCCATTCCAGTAAAATGTATACCTTACCTCAGGAAAACAAAAGAAAGAAATGATTTAGTTGATGGGTCTTTCCTTGTCATAAACTTCTGAAGGGTTTTGATCCATGTTACCTTCCTGGGTTTTGATGCATGTTTTATTGTAATGGCCCTCCGTTATTGACTATTTCATGACATTAGAGTGAAAGTGAGAGATAACAGATTCATTACAGTTAAAGGAATGGTAGAGGTCATTTTAAACCATACCTATCAATATGTCTGAATGTTTTATTGAAGTAAGATGATGTTTCCTTTACATGTTCATGATAAAGTGTTGTTAATGAAAGGAATAAATGATATAAACTGATGTGCCTAAATTTATGTTATTTGAATCCAAATGTTGCATATTCCTCCTTTCATATTGAGATACATAAACCCGAAAGAATAACTCAATTATAATACTGCAGAGGATTTTAAATCGCAAAAAAAAAATCCACTTGAAGCCTGTCCCAACATGCCTGTGATAAAGTCAAGTTTATTTTATATCCAGCTTTGACTACATGTTGACTATACTGTTAAAATCAGCCTCAGATTTTTAAAGACAACATTCATTATCCTTGACTTCCAGTCCAAATATATAATAACTGATACAGCAGACACACGTAGAAGAATATTGTGATATGTTACTACGGGCCAGTTATAAATGTACGAGATCTTTCCAGCAAATGATGATAGTAGAACAATTCCTGTACCAGCTGACACTCAAATCGTTTTTCTAACGTTCATTAATGATTACCTCCCCTGAAGATAAAATCCCGCCCTTAAAGCAACAGGTAAACAATCTTTCATCTTGACACACTTTCAAGCAGGTGCCACGCACAAACGCACCGCCATATTAAGTCCCTACCTAACTGGTGGAGATTGTTTTTGCCTTTTTACTTGGTTTTCAGTCTGAAATTTTTTAATAATCCAATAAATCATAAATGATGCTGTTCAAATTTAATGAAATTTCTGTCTGTCTTCACAAATAAGCTGGAAGCGGGTCCATTATGACTGTCAACAAAAGACAAAAGTATGCATTTCAAATAACCAGGTCCAGAAGTAACAATCATTTACGGGTTTCCTTCCCCCCCAGCACCCGCCACCCCACCCCTTCCTTTTTTTTAGCAACAGTTGATCCTGTATTGCTTGGATGACTGACTGCCCAAACAATGTTGCAAACACTATTTTCACCATTACGATTAGGTAAAGGAGATGGAATTTTGCATCTTGCGTGGTTATCCGTGTATTCCTGAAGGAATTAGTCGACTTCTCGTTTGTTAAATATGGGTCCCCGAGAAGTACAGTTTTAGACCCAATCTCCCAAGCAGTGATCTCCCCTTACAGGATAGCGTAACCGGTACGCGGAGTTTGTTTTAGACCATGTGTAGATACAACGGAAGAAACTAGGAAGAGCTAATAGCGGGATTCAACCCAGTCATATACAAGTTGGCTTCCTTTAAAAAGTAAGCCAAAGAGAGGTCAGCAGCTGTCGTCACTGAAAGAATGAATCTACTTGTTTCCAAGATCATTTTGAATTTTTTAAACGTTCTGTGACTTAAATAATTATAAAAACTAGTAACCTAACTACCATAATAGTTAATACCTTATTAGGCAAAATGACCGAAACTGACTATAATCAGGGCTTTAATTTACAGGGAATGGACACTCCAAAATTGCGATAATATGATGTCGCGCGCATGCGCGGCCGTATCTCAATAAAAACACCTCAATGGCGAACGGTTCATGTTGCTGCATTCACGATCATATACTCAAATGTTGAAAAGAACTTACATTAAGAAATTTCAGAACGAATTGTAAATTAAATATTGTGAAATAAATATTTTGACTATCTTGTTTGTTATTTTTCGAAGCAGCCCTGCTATAATTTAGTTATTTCAAATGTTTTTATAGTGGCGTATCTATCATTTAAATAAATGAAACAAATTAAGATAATTTCATGTATTTCTTACCTTGTAGAATCTTGGGGATCTTCTTATAAGCCCCTAAGGCTTTATTTCCCCCTCTTTTACAACAATGCATGTAGTTGTTGAAGCAAGAACTCCCATGTTAAGCTGCTGCTTTTTTAGGCTCATTAAGTTTTGTTTTCCCTTTCAAGCTTTTATTACACCTTTCTTAGTTCAAATGTTTTACAAAATAATCAGCGATAGTATCTGTTAAGCTGGACTAAATATTAAAAGGGCGTAAATTTGATCCAAATCGAGGAAATGGACTTGTCAAAAATGCTCTGAAATTCGTAAAAAGTATTTACCAATTTTCATGACCATGGCTAAATATTAATTTGTTCAACAGGCTGATGAGTTTCTCAGAAAACAAATGCATTTTAGAATTTGTTGTTTTTAAAAAGTAGCATGCATTATAAGAAATGCATCCATATAATTGTATTTTTGTGTTTAATTAAGGGAATACAAAATTATTCTGTATGTTCTGTTCATAATGGGCCGTTTTAACCACGGGCCGTTTTGACCCGATGTTAAATTTTGGTTTCGTTTAAATAAATTCGTATTTTGATTCGAAGCATGCGCATAACTATCTTTGTAGACTGGTTTTCATCATTTTAGGCTTAATATGAGATCATTAACTAAAATTTGATACGCAAAAATGGATGCCGCCAGCAATTAAAGCCAACACTGTGGAGAGGTCTGATGACCTCTCCAATTACTGTTTTTAAAAGGGGTCGTACAAAATAAATCGAAAATGATCATTTAATAAGAAGCAAGGTTAAAAAATTCGTGTTTCATTTTTGACGAATGCAGTAGAAATATTAATGTAGCACAAAGAAAGAAAAAGAAATGGGATAGTTTATGTCAACGAAATCCGGTGGTAACTCCAGGATGTGGTCATCCAAGAAAGTTAACTTGTAAAAATAAGAAATTAGCTGAACTTTCCTGTTTTAAAGAAAGAAAAACAAAACAATGGCGTCAGACAGTAAAAATACGCATAAAACTGAAATAATATAGTTTGAAACTGGCATAAAAACTTTATTCAATAACTAACCTGTTGTGCCATCCTCAACTTAGTTTGTCAAATTATGTCTAGAATGATTAATATTGTTGTAATCAATGATCTCTTTCGAAAAACTGTGCAACATCAAGGCCAGTGTATGTTACTGAAAAAGTAACCAGTTTTGTCGTGGTACTTGTATTTCAAAATTTATTAACTAAAAGAATTAAATGTAACAACAAAAATAGTATTTCAAAATTTATTTAGCATAAAATGTAACAGTAACAACATGTAAAATAACGTAGGTATATGATTAACATCAAACAGTATTCTTTCAGACATATTTCTGTATGTCATTGTCAGGAAAAAATATAAGGCACATGCAAAACTAATGTGTGAATATGCAAGACATGAAAAATATACGTGAAATATAAACAGATATAAAACCTGATAATACATGTCTTCAGTTGACATGCTTGTCAAAAACATGATGAAACTTTGATTTGAAACCGTGCTGTACACAAATGACACGAGTTTCACGTGCTGAAGAACTTTACTGCATAAGTTTGCAATGTCGATAATAATAGATGTTTGAGGAAAAAAGGCCTTGCTACAAAAATAAGACGCTGAGAAATATAATTTATGTTATCGTTGAACTTAATATTTAGCAAGTTACCGTTATAGTTCTTCAAGTTACAATGTCATTTCAGACCAAATTTTAGAAAGTGCGGTTAACTGCACGCACTTTTTTTTCCTGAAAATTTGAAGACTGCGTATGCATAAATTTGCCGTGCGCTCTCTTTTACTAACAAAAGTATCAATTCATACAGTCACGTGACTAAAAATAGACCAATCACACTCCATTATATATTCATTTAGTGAAGGACTGAATACTCCTTCATGTCGCTGGAGAGAATACGCCGAGAGCACAAATATGAAATTAGCGAGACGAAACAATATATTTAAATTATGTACATTTAAACAGGTTTGTAATTAGAGTAAATGTTATTGTTGGCATCATTCAACGAACCCAACATTTCCTCTGGAACCATTCTTAATTTTGATAGTAATGTAACCCGGGTATTATTACTTTAAGCTCAGTATTTTCATTTCTAAGTGAAAAAAAAATCCTCGCAAAAATGTTCACAAAACTCGCACTGAACGTTCTTGGACTGATATATACTCTTGCTTAATAACCTCTTTTATGTCATGTAATTTCTTTTTCGGAATAGGAATTATTACACGACAGGCATTGTTCTTATTGTGGGTTTATCAGATGGTACCAGCTTTAGTCTGTTGCAATTCGGTTTCAACGATAAGCCCCGTCGTTTTGGTCTTATCTTATATGTAATGACGTGTCGCTTCAATCTACATGTATACTATTAATCTACTTTCAAAAGATAAATATCTTTTTTGTCAAATCTATTTCTTAGTAATCTTCAAAGAATATTACCGTGTTCATTTGTTAGTGTTCTGTGTATATAAAAGAAACACAGAAATGTTCCACGCAAAACTGACTTAACTGCTTGTTTCGATCGCCGTGGACTCTTAAAAGTTCCCCTTTTTTTCATGTACGATGACCGTACAACATTCGTACAAATTCGCGAAATATGCGAAAAAAAAATTTGTCGGAATATCGTAACGGTGTTATACTCTGGTTTACCGAGTCTACAATATTGACTAGTTCATTAATATTTACTGGTACGTTTTGCGCTCACGTGCAAGAAGCTCAAATTTCAGTGTAATTGGCAATATATTTTGTTTAGCACGAAATAAAAAATAATGTCCAGTGTTCAAGGGCTGTGAAGGTTCCTGTCCATGTATGGAATGAGGTAAAGTGGTCGTGACCTGCCACCATAACTTCCGCCGGATATGACGCATCTTTGATGTGTTCTACCACGTATGACGGACCCAGCTGGACAAACGCTGACACAAACTCCGTCCCATCGATACAGTCTGCATGTTTCGCACGAGGAAATTCCAGGACCATTGCACGTGCGACAAAGCGGGTGACAGTGCTTGCACATCTGAAAGATGCAGAATAGTTACATTAGCTTTTACTTGTATGTTTTTCCCGTCTAACGCTGTTCCTCGATATTTCAATATTTTTGCAGCTATTTTCCTTTGGATTCCAAGTTTTGTCAGAATACAAATACGCCATGGTGTATGTTTGTACTGAAAAATTACGATCCTTTTAATACAAAGATAAAAATCTTCGACGAATACAACAGGGGATATTTTTTTCTTCAAAAGTCAAAATGATTTAATTTTAGTTTAAACAGAATATGTCTTCCCAGATGAAATCACAATCAAAGAATTGACAATTTTGAAATTCGACTAAAGGAACTGAAAAAAGATGAGACATTAACATTGTATGTATTCACAGAAAAACGACACTGGCCCCAACATCAAGTCTCTGAGAAATAGAAAAAAGAAAAAACAGAAAAAGGACTTACAGTTAAACTCTGTCCATTAAAGTGGGTTCTTTTCCTGTAATAACCCTCGGGACACCCGGTTGCGAATGGAGACATGCACGTGACCCGATTATGATGACGTTCGAGACCCAACCAGCACGAGTTGCAACCCCCGCGTCCTAGATGTCTTCCGGGGCCTGTACAGCTGAAATGAAGATCGTTTCGAGACTTCAGCTCATAAAGACTTGTTAAAATTGTCTGAATTACTTCGACTTTTTACTTGGACCAGAAATGTAAGGGTTTGAAATTATTGGTACGTTTTTGTACTTTGGCAGTAATTTTAGGTAAAACACAACCAAATCTATGTCTATAACCCTAACCTTAGTCAAGTTTGATAAGAATGGCAAGCTTGTTCTGAAAGTTTTTTCTTCTTAAAATGAAAACATATTTTGGAGAAAAACATGGAAAAGAGCGTAAGTGTGCCAGTCATTCCTTTAGTTTTGTTGTTTTAAACAGAAACTATTGACAGATTTTAAACAATAGTGTTGAAAGTGACTGAGTTGATTTCCTTCGAGTAGGTATACAGGTATGCTATGGAAAAGTGTGAATAAAATATTTTGTCATGATTGTTTCTTTTCAGGAAATAGCTAAGGTAACATCTTCCAACAGTAATGATGGAGGTTCAGTGCTGCGATGAAATACTGTAGAATTTGATTTAGTTGTGTTTCACCTACAGGCTTATTATCATGAAAAATAATGTATGGTATGTGTTGTTGTTTATTGTAATACTTGTTGAACCTTGTAAATATCCGAATGGTTACATCGTCATCAATATTGTCAGTCGTCTTCAATATTATTATCATCATCACCATCACCAACATCATAATCTACATATTAATGTTATCATAACTACAACTAGCTGTATTTTTTTCGGCTGAAATTTTCTTTTAAATTATTTCCAATATTCAATAAATATTCTTACCCGTCAGCTCCGCAGTTCTCATAACACAAGTTACACTGACCGTTTTCATCCGGGTACCTGCCGACAGGACACCAGTAAGTCGGCATACAGTCTCTAGAAGTAAAAAATTAAAATGGTAAGTATACCTTTCTGTACGAGTTTTTCATAAGTTATTTCAAAACAACATTTTAAAACCCATTCTGGGAATCCACTTGACGTGAAGCCTGATTAACACTAGTTTTAGCTGATCAGAGTTTCAGTCAAAGTTCGAGCTAAAAAGGCAATTAAAGTACCAAATCGTCTTTAATCCAGACTGTCACTCAGCTCTTAACTACTTTTGAAAGACTTCAAAAAATGAAATGTCATGAAAAATGTCTCGAATATATGACAAATGGCATAATTATTACGTCATGCTTTACGGTTTGATATATGGTCAAACTCCTTTCAATATTTCCCGACAAACGTTGAAACTAAAATTTCTCTGAGACTTAACGGAAATACTAAGGAAAAAACCCGCCCGTCGATCCCTCCTTTAATTGGTCTTAGTATTTTATCAATAACCGCACTTTTAAGATAGCTAAAACCACCTTTATCTGAAAAATTTACAATATCCTTTGCGTAATAATAATTATTATTTTTATTATTTTTATCTATCTTTTTCTTTCTTAGGAGGTGGGCTTCTTATGCCTCTAAATTGTTCTTTTTCTTTCTTGTAATTTTATTTTTGATTTTATTTTTTTTATAAATCAAATCACTACTAATTGATAGTGGAAATTATCGCAAACGTATGAGTGCAATCATTTTTTTTGTGGATTCCAAGTAATTCGCAAATTATTAAAATCATACTACAAGAAATATAAAACTGAATAAAAGAACTGAAGACAAAAAACTATAATAAACTATACTCACAGAAAATCTATCAATATGGCAAGAATAACAACGTATAATTGAGGCAGGTTTAAATCCATTTTCAAACAAAAATAATAGAGATAAAATGTATATAGAATGTCTATTTCTCCTAACAACAGTTCTTGGTTTAAACCTTTTGTCTTAATGTACCTTTCTTTCATAGATCACCTCCTTTATATACAAATTTCAGTTCATGTTTAAATTAAAAATATACCAAAGTTTGATTACACTTTCGTCATAGATTTTCTTTCAGAACAAGTACAAAGTATTTTAAATTATTTGCACAATGACTTGTTCACTATTTCGTATTTGTTAATCATATTAAAAGTTAATTTAGTCACTGTTTGTATTTGCACTGATTCGAATAAAACGACTTTAAAAGTAGTTAAACATACACGATATAAATTCCATAAGACTTTTTTTCCAAAGAATAAAACAAACGGACTGGTCGCTACGGCTATAACTGTAAGGAATAATTCGATTGGTTAGAGAATCACATTGAATAAAACTGCACACAAACGGAATTCTTGGAATATTTCTTGCATGCATTTAAGAAATTACTTTTTTATTCAGGTTCAGTAATAATAATAATAATAATAATAATAATATGATGATGATGATGATGATGATGATGGAGAAAAAAGATAAGGTCATGTGATACAAATAAGTTGGAAGTAAATTAATTTTTAGTAAAGTTTTAATAACTCCTGTTACTAATTCGCTTGAAGAATTATTAAAAGTAGTGTTTCAATTCCTCCTTTTATTGAAGCTTGAAGTAGTAATAAGTAAGGTTTTGATATCTCCTGGTACTAGAGCTTGAAATATGTCAATAAGAAAGGTTTAAATTTCTCCTGGTACTAGAGCTTGAAATATATCAATAAAAAAGCTTTTGATATCTCCTGGTGCTAGAGCTTGAAGTATATCAATAAGTAAGGTTTTTATATCTCCTGGTACTAGAGCTTGAAGTATGTCAGTAAGAAAGGTTTTGATATCTCCTGGTACTAGAGCTTGAAGTATGTCAGCAAGAAAGGTTTTGATATCTCCTGGTACTAGAGCTTGAAGTATGTCAATAAGAAAGGTTTTGATAACTCCTGGTACTAGAGCTTGAAGTATGTCAATAAGAAAGTTTTTATTATCTACTGGTACTAGAGCTTGAAGTATGTCAATATGTATGGTTTTGATATCTTCTGGTACTAGACCTTGAAGTATGTCAATAAAAAAGGTTTTGATATGTCCTGATACTAGACCTTGAAGTATGTCAATAAGAAAGATTTTAATTTCTCCTGATACAAGAGCTTGAAGTATGTCAATAAGAAAGGTTTTGATGTCTACTGGTACTAGAGCTTGAAGTTTGTCAATAAAAAATGTTTTGATATCTCCTGGTTCTAGAGCTTGAAGTATGTCAATAAAAAAGGTCTTGGTATCTCTTGGTACTGAAGATTGAAGTATATTAATTAATAAGGTTTTAATATCTCCGGGTACTAGAGCTTGAAGTATATCAATAAAAAGGTTTTAATATCTCCTGGTACTAGAGCTTAAAGTATGTCAAAAAAAAGGTTTTGATATCTCTTGGTACTGTTGCTTGAAGTATATTAATAAATAAGGTTTTAATATCTTCTGGTACTAGAGCTTGAAGTATATAAATAAAAAAGGTTTTGATATCTCCTGGTACTAGAGCTTGAAGTTTATCAATAAAAAAGTTTTTAATATCTCCTGGTGCTAGAGCTTGAAGTATGTCAGTAAGAAAGGTCTTGGTATGTCCCGATACTAATGCTTGAAGTATATAAATAAATAAGGTTTTGATATCTCCTGGTACTGGAGCTTGAAGTTTATTAATAAAAAAGGTTTTAATATCTCCTGGTACTGGAGCTTGAAGTATATCAATAAATAAGGTTTTGATATCTCCTGGTACTGGAGCTTGAAGTTTATTAATAAATAAGGTTTTAATATCTCCTGGTATTAAAGCTTTAAGTATATTATTAAATAAGGTTTTGATATCTCCTGGTACTAGAGCTTGAAGTTTATTAATAAAAAAGGTTTTATTATCTCCTGGTACTAGTGCTTGAAGTATGTCAATAAGTAAGGTTTTGATATCTCCTGGTACTAGAGCTTGAAGTTTATTAAATAAAAAAGGTTTTATTATCTCCTGGTACTAGAGCTTGAAGTATGTCAATAAATAAGGTTTTGATATCTCCTGGTACTAAAGCTTGAACTATATTAATAAATAAGGTTTTAATATCTCCTGGTACTAGAGCTTGAAGTTTATTGATAAAAAAGGTTTTATTATCTCCTAATACTAGAGCTTGAAGTATGTCAATAAGTAAGGTTTTGATATATCCTGGTACTAAAACTTGAAGTATATTAATAAATAAGGTTTTAATATCTCCTGGTACTAGAGCTTGAAGTTTATTAATAAATAAGGTTTTGATATGTCCTTATTTTTCTGCTTGAAGTATATAAATAAAAAAAGTTTTGATATGTCCTGTTACTAGAGCTTGAAGTATGTCAATAAGCAAGTTTTTGATATCTCCTGATACTAGAGCTTGAAGTATATTACTTAATAAGGTTTTGATATGTCCTGATACTAGAGCTAGAAGTATGTCTATGATTAAGGTTTGATATTTCCTGGTACTAGAGCTTGAAGTATGTCAATTAGAAAGGTTTTATATCCCCTCGTACTAGAGCTTTAAGTTTATTAATAAATAATATTTTGATATCTCCTGGTACTAGAGCTTGAAGTATGCCAATAAGTAAATTCTTAGTATCTATTGATACTAGAGCTTGAAGTTAATCAATAAGTACGTTTTTGATATCTCCTGATACTAAAGCTTGAAGTATATCAATAGGTAAAGTCTCGATATCTCCTGATACTACAGCTTGAAGTATATCAATAGGTAAAGTCTCGATATCTCCTGATACTAGAGCTTGAAGTTTGTCAATAAGTAATGTCTCGATTTCTCCTGATACTAGTTGAAGTATTGTTAAAAGTATGGTTACACCCGCTCCTGTTAGTATGGGTTGAAGTATTGTTAAAAGTATGGTTACACCCGCTTCTGTTACTATGGGTTGAAGTATTGTTAAAAGTATGGTTACACCCGCTCCTGTTACTATGGGTTGAAGTATTGTTAAAAGTATGGTTACACCCGCTCCTGTTAGTATGGGTTGAAGTATTGTTAAAAGTATGGTTACACCCGCTCCTGTTACTATGGGTTGAAGTATTGTTAAAAGTATGGTTACACCCGCTCCTGTTAGTATGGGTTGAAGTATTGTTAAAAGTATGGTTACACCCGCTCCTGTTACTATGGGTTGAAGTATTGTTAAAAGTATGGTTACACCCACTCCTGTTAGTATGGGTTGAAGTATTGTTAAAAGTATGGTTACACCCGCTTCTGTTACTATGGGTTGAAGTATTGTTAAAAGTATGGTTACACCCACTCCTGTTAGTATGGGTTGAAGTATTGTTAAAAGTATGGTTACACCCACTCCTGTTAGTATGGGTTGAAGTATTGTTAAAAGTATGGTTACACCCACTCCTGTTAGTATGGGTTGAAGTATTGTTAAAAGTATGGTTACACCCACTCCTGTTAGTATGGGTTGAAGTATTGTTAAAAGTATGGTTACACCCGCTTCTGTTACTATGGGTTGAAGTATTGTTAAAAGTATGGTTACACCCGCTCCTGTTACTATGGGTTGAAGAATTGTTAAAAGTATGGTTACACCCGCTCCTATTACTATGGGTCGAAGTATTGTTAAAAGTATGGTTACACCCGCTCCTGTTACTATGGGTTGAAGTATTGTTGAAAGAATGGTTACACCCGCTCCTGTTACTGTGGGTTGAAGTATTGTTAAAGATATGGTTACACCCGCTCCTATTACTATAGGTTGAAGTATTGTTAAAAGTATGGTTACACCCGCTCCTGTTACTATGGGTTGAAGTATTGTTAAAAGTATGGTTACACCCGCTTCTGTTACTTTGGGTTGAAGTATTGTTAAAGATATGGTTACACCCGCTTCTGTTACTATGGGTTGAAGTATTGTTAAAAGTATGGTTACAATACTTAAGTTTCTCAGAACAATATGTAGGAAAGTTAAGTAAAATATATATTTTACATTGTTTACATTTTATATACTATAATCGTATAAACTGTGTGCAGTACAGTGTGAATATTTGATTGAAGAAAAAGAGATCTATAATTCAAAGTATTCAACGTACTTTTCTACCAATACTTTAAAACTTTACAAATGTGAACTTAATCTAGTAAATATTTTTACTTTGTTGTGTTTGAATAAAATGTCGCAGAAAAAATCTACTGAAACGTTAGAAAAAAAAAATCACAGAGAAAAGTTTACGTATTCTAGCAAAGAATTGACAATAAAACCTGCAGAGGTTGGTCATTGTGTTTCTGTCCACACACAGAACTTACCTTACAGATATTGCAATGTGGCTTTAGAATCTCAACTTTGATTCTGAAATTTTTTAATGAGAACTGGTTATTTGAAATGTTCTTTTATCTAAGATGCTGGCGATTAAAAATGTCCTAGATAAGCTTATTGGTCCATCATCTTTTTAAGACAAAAGTCACTCAGAATGACAAACATCACTTTGTATGTTGACAGGAATGATCAAGTTTCACCATCTAAAACTTACTGGAAGTTTTACAGAATGTCTCGAAATTTATTTCGAAAAAAAAAGTCTAATAGCATGATAACTCGTTATTATAAGAGTAGCTAGTCAGCCAAAAGTATGTGTGCACTGTGTCGCAGAGTTTGCGAATTTCATTATATTAGCTTATTAGTATATGCTTTAATTCACAATATAATCTATTTTTAAAGAATTCACCGACGGCGTCATCATCATAGTTCTTATCACGGGTTTTATAAATATTTTTGTTAAATTCACGTGCAGCCAAGTTATGCAACATCTTTCAGTGTTTCAATTTACCGTCGGTGGTACTAAGTCTTTTGTTCAGTTTACCGTCGGTGTTTTTTCTTGCACGGATTTTGTTTGGTTTTTTATATATTTTGGCGGGAAAATATTGCTATATAAGCACGAAACATTATTGTCAGGTTTGATGAGATTTTGGAATATTTAGCAGAAAGTACGTTTGGGATAAAATAATTGCTGTGAAATAAAATTGGATATTGTTAAAATGCTACATTAAAATAAAATAAATTAAAATTTCATTCAATGTTTTGAATTCAGTGTTATTCAGTCTGATTAAATAAATATTCACGACACACTGTAAAGTACAGATGGTCGGAGAACGCCCTTAATTATCCAGATAAATATTTTCTTAAGTACCTTTCACAATGTTGCATTTATAGACGGCCATAGTACTTAAATCTTTAAATCAAATTCATTTATATACATATTTTCAGAAGATATTAACCTGCACATTTTGATAATGAATAAAAATAAAACAAATATTAGGTCTGATTTAACTTCACGTATCAACGGTTACCTAGAGTACACAAAATCAAGACAGTCAGCAACCCTAGCCTTCTCCCCAACACATACGCACGCGCGGACACACACGCACACTTCAACAGACAACAACTGTGCATTTTCATTTAATACAAATGACGTCTCAATCAACTTGTGGTCATGTACAACTAGCAAAATGTCTGTGTATGCATGTTTTCTACATAACTTGTAAATGATTTACATATTTCATCTATCTTATTCAATGAAGTATGCATCTGAAATACAATTTTGACATGATTTACTTCTAGACTTTTTTTCTGACTTCCCTCGGTCGAATGTGAATGAATGACGATATAAGATCGGAATTTGATTCATAAGTTAGGAAGTTACTAAATTTTTAACATTATCTTTTTCTCCAATTTGAAAATAGCAACCACCGACACTTATTTCTAATATTTTTGGCAGATAGCGTTCCTAAGAAAAGCAGTAGTCAAAAAATCTTGCGATCCCCCATTGGCACGTGCTGATTGATTAGATATTGACGAGATAACACGAGATTTCTTGGATTGCTGGAATAGTCTGCGAGTATTAGTTGTTTGAAAAACTTTATCAAAATCATATTCATTTAATCATTTACTGTTTTGGTACCATATAACCTTACAGTATCTTTTTGATACAATTTAGATTGGATGTAGGGATTCCTAGTTGATTCAATAATTCAGAGGAGCAGTTTATTTCAGTCTGTTCAGCAATTCTTGAAAAACAACAACAACAAAAAAACCCGCAAGGCCTAAAATAAATTATTTTTCTTTCCCCTCCCGCGACCCATGCCAGTTTGGGCATGGTGGGTAGGTAAGTAAAATACTTTTTTTTTAATCTAAAATATTCTTATTGATTATATTATTTATATATCTGAATTATGTGGATTTCAAAGAAACAGAAATTATGAGTACTTCGCATCTGTTCAAAGTTTAGAACCAAAGTTTCAAAGTTTTATTCAATATACAAGGTTAGGATACTACGTCATCGCGCACCTGTTTTATGCTCTCTCGCGGACCATTTTTTGTCAACAATCCGTCGCTTGAAAGGTAAAATGGTCTTTTTCAATAATAAATCTGTAGTGTTGCAAAAAATTATTTTGTGCACCGAAGATTGCCTGGTGTGCTTTGTATTTACGTAAAGAATTTTTATAATGTAAAATTCTAGTTTAAGCCTGAAAATGGGTGAAAGTTTTTTCAGCATGCATTCAGAAAAAAAACTTCTCACCCGTTTTCAGGCCTAAACTTGAATTTTACATTATAAAAATCCTTTACGTAAATACATAGCACACCAGTCAATCTTCGGTGCACAACATGATTTTTTGTAACTCTACAGATTTCTTATTGAAAAAGACCATTTTACCTTTTAAGCGACGGATTGTTGATCCGCGAGGGAGCCTAAAACAGGTGTGCGATAACGTAGTATCCTACGAAAACTTATTCATTGAGTCTCACATTTTTGTTTTTAAAAAAATCTGTTTTTTTTGTTCTTTCTGGTTTGGTATCACGACCTATTAGTGCAACGTCAGCTGAGACCAGAATTAAAGGAACGGCCCAGTTCTAGAAATCTCCACTTAAAAGCTCAGGTACACCTTTTCATTTTTTTATGTTATTAACAACTCCTGAAAAGCATATAATACCCATATCTAGGAAACGGAAAAATATAGATATTTAGAATGAAGTGTACTTTAGGAAAAAGGAAGTAACTCGGGCAAAACTTGGCAACAAATTTTAATATTTTACTACTTTGAATAATTTCCTCTTTGTAATCTTATTATCCTGGCATCCGATTATTTGAACACCGACATGCTGAAAATTGAATAAAACAAATAAATCTTTATAAAAAAAAATATCCGCCGCCGGAAGATAAATTGCATCGGAAGCTGCAGTAAGAATGCGACAGATGAGGAGAAAAGGCTTTATGGATCGGCAGATTTATTGAACATATACATTCACAAATGTGACAGAAGGCATACGAAATATTCTTGTTTTTTGTGCTAGTACATACAGACAGACCCATTACTCAAGATAACTTTGAAGGAATGAGGGACATTCCTGATAACAAATTATCACCTTACTCAGATAACATCAAAGGTAGACCAAATAGCACATTGGTCCTTTCAGTTGGAATCCTCTGACTTTATCCTTGTTTTTAATTGTGATGGTCTTGACTTCTAGTTGTGAAAACTGTCACTTATAATTTAAATAAATAGTTAGAATTATCAAAAAAACAAAGATAATGGTGTTAACAAAACATGTTGCTAAACTTAATGTGTAATCTGACTACCACTGTTGCAAATAATTAGGCTTAATTATCACCGTACCAAAAGAGAAAATAGCGATAAAAGCAGAGGAATCCAAATGGAAGGACCAATGTAGTATCAGAGAGTATTCAGTGTAGATAATCCACTAATCCAGAATATGTACTTAACATGCTAACTATATGGGAGTCCTTGTGATTGTTATAGAAAAGCATACTGTGTTTCAATCAACAGTAACAAAGCACTAGAGTAGTGGCTGTAAATGGACATGGCTGCTTACATTTGTAAAACATCATATGGTTATAACTCAGCTATGAGTGTCACTGGCATGCATCATTCACCTGTTATCACTTACGTTCCTACTAAGTTAAAACTAAATCCATCAACCCACTATGGATATACGGCTCCGGATGGAATACTGGCTTCGTTTGCAAAACAGCAATATCTCAGCTAGTAAGCCTGTGAATGATGACGGAAATTAACATGCATCGTTTTTGGCCATGCTGAATGGACACCATTGACTCGTGAATTTGATAGCATGGATATGTCATGTTTCAGGAAATCATGAAAATTTGCATACCTGGAAACATGCTCATAAAATAGCGATGAAATAAAATTAGTTTCTTTTGAAACAAATGCGTGCATGAATATACAATCAATAAACAAAGACACAGTCAATGTTTTTCTTTGACATTTGAGGGTGTACCAGTATACCGCCAGCATAGATTATTTCCCCAATTTCTGTAACTAGAAATGGTATTTGTAAGGTACATTTTATGCATTTTTCAGGACTTCATTGCATACTAGAAAGACAAACACTGTTCACTGAAGTGGTTCTTAACTTTATTAAGATAAAATGGAAATGACAACATTCACATGTATCTACAAGTCATACAAGAAATGATAGAATGGAATAACTAAACCTATATATAGCACACTATTCATGAACTGTTAGAAAAAATGATCTAAAAAATGAATGATCATGTACACTGAAAATGTGTACTTAGTGATGACAAAATCAATTGTATGAACATGTATAAAAAAGCGTTGTCAATACAGTATATATATTAAATGTTTCACGAACAATGAAAAAAATACGCTGTATGAACCTATGAATTGCAACAATCAGATACTAGATACTGTGTATGTCAAGGTCCTTAAATGAACACCAACAAAAGAAAGATAACTACTCAATCAAACTTTTACAAAGTTTATCACACAACCAAGAAACTCTTACTCCAATGCTAATTTACACCTTGTGCAATTGTCTTTTTCTTCTAAAACAGTAAAACATCACTTGCATGTACACTTAACATCTATGATTAAAGCCCTAGACTCGTTTTCTCTTTCAAATACTTTATAGTATTATGCTATGCTATTTTAACAACATTCAAAGATTCACTTCCAAAAATCTTAAACGTCTTTTCAAACTTTTTGTTACCACAAGCTTGCACAATAAAATACAGAATTCAGTCATCATGGTAACATGATTTCTAATTTCTGTGTTCAGGTATGTGTGGACATCTTATCTTCATACCTGGATCAATGTAAGACTTAAATTAACTTGAATTATTTCTCCTTTTTGATAGAAAAAAAAAACAACCAAACTTGAAAGTATTGGATCTATTTAAAAACTGTATACTGACTAGGATAAGGGAAAAACATATTAAAGAAACCAATATTAAACAGTGTGAGTGAACACAGATTGAATGTCCCTCTCAACAACTAAGGTCGTATTAGTCAGATCGGACCAGGAGTCAAACCATGGTTTGTAGTCCGACATGCTAACTTTGAGGCCTCCATAGTCGGGCAATATTCAACAGAAACATGATGGAATCAAAGTCTTATATCCTATATGTAAAAAGATTAAGGGTAAAAATCAGTATTAACATACTTCTAGAATTTGAAAAAGATATTTCTGGGAAAATTTGATTTATATTTGAGATTGAACTTTCATGCAAAACATATATAATTATAATATATTTATGTCTATTTTATTTATATCTCTAAGTCAAAAGAATATTGATGGATATGGAAGTTAAAACAGAAGTAAGCAATATTTATATGCCCAAATACAAAATCTAATTTAGGAGCTAATTTTTCACTTGTACAAAGCAATGTATTGCAACATCAAATCTGCCATAAAAACAAACAAACTTAGATGTAATATATACAAGATTTACATAGAATGAACATTAGAATTAAATTTCAATGGTGCATAAGTTTCTAAGTTACACAATCAGTCAGTTAAAACTCTAAGGAGGTAGTCGTACAAACTTAATAGAGATCATAATGAAATAAGGATGACATATAAAAGTAATGTTACACAACAGAAATCTAAAACCTGTATCCAGTCTCAGAGGCACATTTCAAAGATGGTGTAACATCAATGAATTTTTTAGAATGAATGTACTTTAATCAACCCTCGTTAATAACCTCCAATAATACTGGGTACAAATGTTTCAGTATATCTTTAATGATAAACTAAAAAACTGAATGCCCATATATAGTGGTTAAAAAAAGAAAAGAATTCTACTATTATACTTCATAGAGTTTCAAAATTACCCAACATGTCTATACAGACGTCCTGGCAATATGTGTCATACTACTGAACTATATTATTTATTATCTACATTGATATGCTATCTGTTTATCAAACAGAGAACGTCTTCATGATCCTGGCTTCTGTCAGTAAATACCCTGCTCCTTTAGAAAAAAAAATGAAATTGAACAGTAGCACAGAAAAATTAAGTCAAGTCATAAAAATTCGGAAAATATAACAATATTTTGTAAAAATGTTTTTAAAATTTCAACATTCTAAACTTGTTCAAACTCACATCTTCTATCAACAGACTATGTCTGTATTACCATTAATATGTCAACTCTTACACACACACACACACACACACTTTGTCATATTTGTACTATAAGAGACTATACCCAATAAACTATTGCCTTCCTACATATAATTATTAAAAACATACATGTAGTACTGGTAATTGTACCGTATCATAGTTGAAGATAGTGATTCAAACATTATAGTAAGCAAATATTTCAGTACAATGCACTTTCCAGTAATCACTGGGTGTACACAGGTGTCGGTTTCAATATATCTAACATAATTATCAATGTTTAAAGGTCAGAAAATCAAGATCTGGTACCTAAACTGGTATTCTGTTCAATTAGCAAACTGTGAGTTAGGTGAATTAAGAGAGTTCTTCTTATGTTATAGAGAAATCCTGGTAGAACTTGAGATACATGACAGAATTATGCTTCATCAAGTAAACTTTATACATGTCAAAACAATAGTCAGTCAACAATGTCCAATGTGACAAAACATTTCTTGTTAACAAACAAACAAAACAAAACTGCACCAAGTTACAATATTGTAAGAACACTTCTAAACCAATACATTTGTTATTCATACATATAATTTGCAGTATAAAAGATAGAGCACAACATCAGATCTACATCAACAGGGGTAAAAGTTGCAGATTTAGAAAATCCTGAAATCCAAGCTGGGGCTGGTGGGTCCAGGGCAAAGCCCTGGCAGGGGTCCAGGGGGCCGGAGGCCCCCGGAAGCTCTTTGATTTTAGCTGTTTGGCATATCAAAAATCTCATTTCCTTGTAAATTTATGGAACCATTTTTAATCAGATTTTTACAATTTTTTTTTTAACAAAATCAGCTCAGGAAATATTAAATCGCTCCCTTATCAATTTCGCTCACGTTGTAGCCAGCTGGTAAAAATTTCATCGTAAATTTTATAAATTCAAATCATAAAACAAAAGCGGCCACCTTTGCATGTAAACTTCAGAATGAATCGGCGATACTCATTGGATTATTCTAACAATAAGTCATCCAATCAAAATGCGCGATAGAAATCAGGAAGAGTAAAAGCCGTTTCCCGGTCCATAACAGTACTCTTACGACGCGGCGAAGCTTTCGCAGAAATGAAGTTTCAGATCGACCTGACCCCCACCCCATCCCCCAAAATTTCGACCCGGATTTACATGAATTGGAAAAACAGCCCAGACAGAGGCCGAAAATCCAAAAATCCGGCACAATCTGGAAAACTTTTACCCCTGCATCAATTATTTTTGTTCAAACTTTTTGAAAGACATATCACAATTAGCAAGTTGGTTGTAAAGTTGAGTAGAAAAAAAAGATAATCAGGTTATCCCACAGGATTTATAATTGAAACACTTTCTATAGAAACCTCCAGACATTATTACAGGCTGGTTGTCTATAAAAAAAATATATATACAAAGTCATCTTTCTTGAATCTACCTCTTGAAAGTTTGTAGTCCAGTTTCTACAAACCTGTGCTGTGTAACAAACTACCAACAAATTAGGAAATCAAATAACAAGAGCTTGTATACTGAATGCACCTTGCATTTCTAATTCTATTGTATGTACCTTTAGTTACTACCTTTAACAGGAAACTTGTCCTCTCAAACCCCCTTATATTTATTTTCATTCTTGGTTACAGAGAAACAAACATTTTCTCACGATATTATTTTTGCACATATGTAAAAAGGACTAGCACTTCTGTCAAAAAAAAAGAAAAAAAAAGAGAAAAAGAAAAAAAAACTAAGTAAAAAGGCACAATTTCAGTGAAAACTTTAGTATTGCAGAAAAAAACCAGGAGAGTAAGGAAAGTGGAACTGTATCATAAGTATATTTCATTCTATACTGGTCAGAAAAAGATCTGTTCAAAACCAATAAACTGATTTGTTGAAGATAACATACATGATATCTAAAACTAATTCCTTCTGATCACTTAACAAGCCAATCAAATTTCAAGTGACAAATTGTTTATATATCTAGAATATCAACTGACAATCACACCTGACATAGAGAAAGACGTGTACCTGTTTATATCAAGTTTTGTTTCTGACAGCTGAGTAGACAAAAATACCTTATACTGGCCGAAACTGAAGCAAGCCTCTATGTATCATTCTGAAAACCAAGTCAAACTAAATTGTGCCTGACGTATGAATAATCTATATGGTGCTGACCCTGAATTCACCTGCTTTTCAAAGTATTGAGCCTACACTGGAGTATACACAGGTAGTTTGTTAAGTTTTCCTTTATCCTCGTCTGAGTCGTTTCGTGCTATAAACAGAGCGTGACCATATCCACAACTAACACTGTGTATGTATGCACCATCAAGAGTCTTCACTTCCTGGGGAACAGTAGATGACTTGGCCTTGTTTTCACCATAGCCCTGAAAGGAAAATATCAATAAAAGGCACGATAGACCTTGTTCCCCTGTGTTTAACTGCTGAAAGTAACATTCAATACTAAAAGTTAAAGCTGAAACTGAGGCTACCAGGAAAATCTAGAAACACCACATATACTCATCAACAATTCTTTCATAGAGAATGAGGAATCATTATGTTTGCATACATCAATCGTTTCCTTTGAAACATAACATATTTTTGTACGTAATTCAGCACAGAAGCAGCTTACCAGTTCACCGTAGGTTGGGCTTGATCCCCAGCTGACTATACTATCGTCTGCTGCCACCACTATACTCTTGTTACTGAAACAAAAAATGCCTTGTTACACCTAAGTGCATGAGTCATTAGCTCACAGACAAATAACCGGTCACTTATTCCATCTAAAAACAGGTGTCGTATATTCCTGTGTTCTAAAAGAAGTCAACAATTCCTTTTTTTCTGAACTATTAACTATTAGTGCTTCACTTAACTTATTGTAAATTTCAATCAGGTGATTTTAAAATCATATTATTGACAAATTTATATAGATAAGGTGCAAGAGGAAATTGTGTGCTAATGATCTGATACAATACTTTCATCATGTGTTGCCCAAAGTAGAGAATTTAACAGTAAAATTTCTTCAAAAATAAAAAAAAATGTCATAGGTGGCCCATCTTAGGAAACCAGAAATCAACACATTATAGAATCCTATTGTTTAGTAATATATGTCTGGGTTAATTGTATAGTAAGAAGTGGAAAACAGAAGTTATTCTTATTACATCTTTGAAGTAATGCATGGTGCATGTAAATACATATAACTTCCATTTTTCATTCAAATCAGGAGTCGCAATTAAATATTGTCAATCTTAGAACAAACTGTGTGAAAGTTTATAGACTGTGTAGGACTGAATAGGTTAGTGTTCAGGAGTACTGTCTTGAGGGCAACTAAAACAAGGGGGCCATTGGCCCCAAAGCGCTCACCTGAGGACAGACTGTTATTTGTGTTTCATGTTAAATATCTAAGCTCTAGCATTCTTAGTTTCAGAGATCACTTTTTTTATATTTATATCAAGAAAACCCATGACCCCAAGGGCAGGGCCAATTTTGACTAGGGCCATACTTGAAAAAATGTCTGTAAAGGTACACAATGTTTCATGCCAAATGTCTCAGCTCTAGCCTTTGAAGCTTCAAAAGATAATTTTCTAAGTTTTTTAAGTTTTTACTATATGCAAATAATGAATATCTATGACCCCCGGGCAGGCCCAATTTTTACCCGAGATATAATTTGTACAAACTTGGAACAGGTTCACTAGACAATATTTAATGCCAAATAATGAAGCTTAAGGCTTTGTCATATCAGAGGAGAAGATTTTTTAAGTTTTTACTATATACATATATGGAAAATCTATGACCCCCTGGGACGGGGCCAATTTTGGCACTAGGGGCATAATTTGAATAACTTTCATAGAGGACCTATAGATGATGTCATACACCAAATATCAAAGCTCTAGCCTTTGTCATTTAAAAGGAGCAGATTTTTTAAAGTTTTTACTATATACATATAAGGAAAACCTATGACCCGCTGGGACGGGGCCAATTTTGGCACTAGGGGCATAATCTGAACAACTGTCGTAGAGGACCTATAGATGATGTCATATACCAAATATCAAAGCTCTAGCATTTGTCATTTTAGAGGATAAGATTTTTGAAGTTTTTACTTTATACATATAAGGAAAACCTGACCCCCTGGGGCGGGGCCAATTTTGGCACTAGAGGCACAATTTGAACAACTTTGGTAGAGGACCTATAGATGATATCATATACCAAATATCAAATCTCTAGCCTTTGTCATTTCAGATATAAGGAAAACCTGACCCCCTGGGGCGGGGCCAATTTTTGCACTAGGGGCACAATTTGAACAACTTTGGTAGAGGACCTATAGATGATGTCAAATACCAAATATCAAAGCTCTAGCCTTTGTCATTTCAGAGGAGAAGATTTTTAAAGTTTTTACTATATACATATAAGGAAAACCTATGACCCCCTGGGACGGGGCCAATTTTGGCACTAGGGGCATAATTTGAACAACTTTGGTAGAGGACCTACAGATGATGTCATAAACCAAATATCAAAGCTCTCGGCCTTGTACTTTCTGGCAAGAAGATTTTTTTAATTTTCATTTTTGAAACTTCTTTTTTGGCCCTGTGACCTACTTATGCAACACACCAGAACCATTTGAACAACTTTGAAAGGGGACCACCCAAGGATCATTCCTGTGTAGTTTGGTTTAATGTGCAGTCATTGGTTTCAGAGGAGATGTTGTTTTTATGAAATTGTTGACGATGGACGACGACGGACGCCGGAGGATCACAAAAGCTCACCATGAGCACGTTGTGCTCAGGTGAGCTAAAAAGCTGGGTCAGACAGCTTTCATCCTCCTCAACCTAATGCATACGAGTCATGTTGAATATTATGTTACACTTTAGTTACATAGTTTAAGCTGCTCTTACCAACAACCGACACTACGAACTCTCCATCCACTCAGGTCCTGTACGAGTTTAGGATACATGGCAGCCTCACCTGTTGGCTTGGTTTGTCCCCATAGGTACAAAGCTCCTACAAGTAGTTGGTAGATCTTTTAACTTTGAGTTCAACAATCATGCACATATTTTATATTTTACTTCAAAAACTTCACAGTTAAAAAAACAACACTGCTTTTGTGATTTTCAACAGATCTTCAGTGAGGGTTAGGTAAGTTTTAAATAGATGCTTCAGTTGACCAGTGTATGAACATTTCCATATTCAACAAGAGCCATGTTGACACGGCCATCCCCTGCCGGATTTGTGTGCTTAGTTATCATTCTTGTGCAGTGCACACCTCCTCAATGAGATTTACCCACCTATTAAGTTTCAAGACACCTCAAATACCTTTCGAGTGCTTTGGACAAAACTTATGCATGAAAAATAACAAAGGGTGATAACTAAAATATATGAAGGGCAGAGTTGTCATTCTTGTGCACTGCACTCTTCACTGAGATCTATCCACCTATGAAGTTCCAAGTTGTTATCTCAAACGCTTTTCGAGTTATGCTCCGGACAAAAAATGTGGGACGGATGGACAGAGACTATTTTCGGCATGAAATTAAAAGGTGATAAGATTTTACTTAATTTTTTCAAGAGAGTTAATTTATTTTCGCGTCGATATAACATAGCTTACCGTACTCATTCAGTCCAAATGTAAAAGTGGACCCTGCTGCTACTAAAGTAGCTCCCTTATTTGGCCCCTCAAAAAATTTGAGTAAACGAGGTACCATTTCATCCTTGTTATCAGCATGTCCAAGTCGACCATAACCCCCAAAGCCCCAAGTAAACACACGCTTCTTTGAGTCAATGATTACCTGAAAAAGAATAACATTTGTTGATGGTTTTCATAACCTTGTCTTTGAATATGGTGTTTTGACCAAATCGAGAATTTTTTTGAGTCCAACACACTGAAGTTTGGTAGGAAACATAATGACTCCGAGCGTCTGAAACCTTTTCTTTAGTCTAATTACTGGCAACATATCTAGAAATTAAGTCAAAACCATGTATAATGACTTCAGGTGTAATAAAAGCTACACAGTGAATAAGGTACTATCCTTCAGTGACTATCTAGACTGTTTTTGTTGAAGTTCTAAGTTTTAGCTGACAAACTTTTTCTAAATTAAATTGTCCAGGAAATCATGAAATACATAACTGTATTATGAAGTACATACTGTATGGTTAGTGCCACAGGCCATTTCTCTGACCTCAACATCAACAATGGGTGTGATACGACCATCTCTTGCTTTCTCTATCCAAACCTGAACTTTTCTTGGAGACAGCTCACTCCTATATGCAAGCTTATTACTTGTTACAAAGTATTTCCCATCAGTGTTATGGCCTGTATAAGGTGGATACATAAGAAAATTACAAGATCTACTAGAAATATCAACAGGTAGTGTAGTAATGTGGACAGGGGTAGACAGAATGGCTGACTGATGGTTGCAATCTGCTATAACATAATCTAAAACAACTGTCAGTTTTGAATTACATAACAGTGTCAGTTATGGGTAGCTTTAGAATCCACAAGGCAGCATCTATTCCAAAGTGACCCATTATCAACATATGGTCTGAACACTTAAAAACTAAGGCATAACTGTGCTTTGTAAAAACTGACTACTAAACAAGAAATCGGTAGAACCGATGGATGCTCCCTGAATAAATGCCAATTCCAAAAGGGCTATTGTTTAATATGTATTTTTTTTAAGTATGAAAAATAACAAAGGGCAATAACTCCTAAATTATGCAAAATAGAGTTACGGTTCTTGCACGCTGCACTTCTCCTCATAGAGATCTGTCTACCAATAAAGTTTAATGTTAATATCTCTTATACTTTGTGAGATATGCCCCAGACAAAAAATAAGTATGAGAAATTTCAAAAGGCAATAACTAAAAAATTAATAAAGCAAGAGTTATGGTTCTTGTGCACTGCACTGCTCATCAATGAGATCTATCTACTTATAAAGTTTCAAGTTGATAACTCTTATACTTTTTGAGATATGCCCCGGACAAAATTATGACAGACGGACAGATGGACAAATGAACAGACGGACGGACAAAGCAGCAACTATATGCTCGCCCTTCGGGGAGCATAATTATATGAGGCTACTTACTGGCATCAAAATGATGATTTCAATTTAACAATTTTCTAACACATAAAATTATGACTCTTAACTTACCTAGTTGCCCATACTCTGGACAACCAAATGAGTACAGATTTCCTCTAATGTCAGCTATCATGCTGAACTCAGCCCCACAAGCTAACTTCCTGATTGGTGGCCCCTTGTAATTGACCCTCTGGGGGCTGGCTACATGGGTAGTCTGGTTTCCTAATCCAAGCTGACCCATTTTATTGTCACCACAAGCATATACCACACCTTTGTCTGAAAAGTTAAATTTCAATGGAGACTTGTACAGGTCAGTTACACAGGTCCTGAGAGAGCTAAAACAAGTTCCTTTATCAAACATTATTGTTGGTACCACTTAAAGGCACAGTAAAGTTAAAAACTGTCAATAGATCAAATTTAACAAAAGTCATTCAATGGCTTATTTTCATCATTTTAAGTAATTAACATCTATATCAAATAACAAGACAGCCAGGACTGTTGAAATAGGGCGAGTGGTTTCAGAGGAAATGTTGTCTGAAGGTAACTGCTGATGGACAGACATTGGCTTTCAGCTCAGGTGAGTCAAAAATCTGAAGTCATGCAAGAAAAAACAACAACATAACAAACGGTAGTATCAAATGAAACTGTCTATCACAGAGGTAGTCTTACTGTTGATCTAGACAATACACTATACTGCATGCCATATTTGATTACACATTCTATCATACCTGTATAATGATCAAGGTATAAATGAACACTAAATACCTGTAAGGAACAGAGTATGATTTCGCCCACATGCAGCATCTATAACATTATACCCTGCTAAACACTCCACCACTGTAGGTTTATCAACACGATCCAGATGACCTTGACCCAGCTGACCTTTCTCATTCCTCCCTACAATGAATAGAATGAAGATCATATGTTTCACATTTATGCTTTAATTCTATTCTTGTCTCTTATATGGTTCATACAGCACTTAACCAGAAAAATTCAAGGAGATTTCAAGATTTCAAGGACTTTCCCTCAGTTTTCAAGGACTTACATGTACATGCTCAATCATCATCTAAGTTAATACACTCTTATGACACTGTTTATATACATTTTAAGGAAACAGTGTTGCAATAGATAAATGGAAAAAAAATGTAAAAAAGTATCAACAATAGTTTTGCAATCAAGAATTTAAACAATTTCATTATAAACTTAAATGGAATTTAAAACTGTCCAATTATGTGTGTACATAGACAGTGTATAGTTGAAAAAAGTGCTATATTGAGTCAGTGGGTGGGGTATAGGGTGGTGGAGGTATTGTCAGCTGGTTGTTATTTAAATCTGTTACTGCACATGTAGAACTATTTGTTTTAGGCACAAGGAAGGCTTTGACTTGTCACTTTGTTTAGCAAGCCAGTTTTGTTTTTGTTTTATAAATCGCTCTTCATGTGCGACTTGAGCGCACTCTCGCCATTGTAGCAAAGTCAGTAAGTTTGTCACATGTTATCAGGGATTCCAACTCCTCAGAATCAGGGGTCAATGACCCTTCAATAAACATTTTCAGGGGTCAACCCGGATGTTCAAGCTTCATCATCACGAAAGTACTTTTTTTTCAAAATAGGCAATAAAAACATACACAAAGTCGCTAGCTTCCATTTAATATCTCAAGAAAAGCACACTGTTCACTGAAAAAGCATGATGAATTGCCAATATTGGGGCATACCCTCACATCTCAAAATATTTTTTTGTGTGCATAACTTATGCACAAGCACTTGTGTTTATCGGATGTAAAATTCTTCAACCATTGCTTGTAGGCTTCATCATTTAGCCATTTACACAAAACACTCACTCATATTTTCTGCTCATTACTTTAGATATGGACGTTGAACAGAGCACCGAAAAATTCACTATCTGTGAGTATTGCAATGGTAGGATAAAACATGTTCTCCAGTACTTGGATAAAAAATAATATGTGTTAGATGGCTTCATATGTATTTATTTGTATTTATGATACCTCAAAGTTTTCCTCGTAATTTTTTCTTTCAGATGGCAGATATGCATTATTTCTACAACTACTGTTAGCTCGCACTCATTTTTTTTGCACATGCGCAGATTTTCACCAACTTTTTTTCAAAATTCAAGGAGTTTTCAAGTACTTATTCTGCAGTTTCAAATTCAAGTAGTTTTCAAGGAAACTGCATAAAATTCAAGGAGTTTTCAATGAAACTGCATCACATTCAAGGAGTTTTCAATGAAACTGCATCACATTCAAGGAGTTTTCAATGAAAATGCATCACATTCAAGGAGTTTTCAATGAAAATGCATCACATTCAAGGAGTTTTCAAGGAAACTGCATAAAATTCAAGGAGTTTTTAATGAAAATGCATCAAATTCAAGGAGTTTTCAATGAAAATGCATCAAAAGAAATTCAAGAAGTTTCCAAGGTCTTTGCAAACCTTGTCTTATCTGTCTGACTGCTGGCTGCAACAAGCTGTTTACCAAATTAATAATAATTCAGCAAAATGGTAAATACTGATATATTTTTCATCATATTCTTCTGAGCAGAACACAACTTGACTATTAGACATTAACTACTGTACAGGGGTTTCATTAAGTTTCTGTGGTGGAGGGAATACATTTTAAGTAGGCGGGGGATTTGCTGCCAGTTTGTTACAGAATAAGCCTGATTTTAAGAAAACTAGCTTGGGGGAAGATCTCAAAATAGCAGGGTGAAATCCCCACCATCCGCCTCTTAATGAAACCCTGCATATAGCCCCCCATCCCCTGCTTTAAAAAAAATCTTGAGTGTTCTGTCTGTTAGCACGGGATGTTCTCCGGGGGAAAAGACTGGACAATTAAAATGTCTTTGAAGTGTTATTAAATGGTTTTTGACAATGTATTAGCATGAACGGCTGGATAACTGTTGTGTTAAACAACTGTACATGAAAATTGTTATATTGAAAGCCCCCCTTTTGGAAAATTTACCATCTGGGCAATTAAAACAACCTAAACGGTATGTATTTGTTTCCCTGTATTTCAAATATTAAAGTTTAAACTATATAAATAACTTAAACCACAATATAAAATTGAGTAAATATACTTACCAAAAGAGTATGCCTTTCCATTTGTATCAATGATTACAGAATGCGTACTGCAGCAACCAGAAACAACAGTACGGATCTTTATATCAGCAAATTCAGCTATGCGATGGGGTCTCCAAAGATTTGGACCACCTTTGTTTTTTGCTGAAATTCACAAAAACTATGATACAGCAACTGACAGTAACAAATAAGTGACCTTGACATTCATGTGAGGACCTGAAAGGTAAAGAGAACAGTAGATTCTCAGGCCCACCACACTCTGCAGTCAGAAACAGAAGTTTTCTAGTTAATAAAAGACTCAGAAGATTGACACACTGTGCCGTGTTATGTTAACCTTTTACATACATACAAGCATACGACTTCATGTATCAAGAATCCAGTTTTCGTACCATCCTTAGGTATTTTATGTCTTCCAATCAGGTCCCAGTTTGTGCCACCACATATCAAGACTTCACCGCTAATCATGGGCGCCTCCAGTGTCTGTGTAAAACATGAAAACAGTTCATGAATGGAATTTGTTTTTGTTTTACTTACCTTAAAACTGATATGAAAACTTCTAGGATAAGTCGGATTATTATCATTAATATTCAAGATTTACAGTAACAATACTTTGGGATTATTTCTATCATAGCAGAGAAGCCAAGACATACCCAAACAAAGTAACTGTAAATCATTATTTTGCCCCATATTTGGAGTGTGACATTTTTGCAAAATAATACTTTTATTCCAAGACAATTGTGTAATTGATACTAACTGACTATCATAAGTTTTCTTTGAGTACATTTTGAGTGTGGGTAAGTCTATCCTTCTAAAATAGAATCCACATCTATTTCCTTCCTAGTTTATAGTCAGTATTGACTTTTGGCTGTATTAAGTGGCTTACAGACACTTCACCCCTAGCCTTTTATTTCCACACACTTTGCCCCTCATTTTATGTAAACTGACACAGACACTTCATCCCCTATTTACTTTTAGACAAAGGTGTTAATAGTTACATGTATTTGTGTATTTCACACCTCCTTTCATCTCTAATTGATGACACATTAACTGTACAGGATGAAAGACTAATACAATTAAGAAATTAAAGTTGTTAATAGATTTAAGTATTGATCAGAAATATTTGCAGTTTTAAATCAGAGGTACTATATTACAGCTGTACTATTTTGTGTTCTGCTCAATGTGTCAATTGGTTTTATTTCTGACGAACATTATTTACACTGTTAAAATTTTTACAGGAATAAATTGTCATGTTTTTTTTTCCCATTTAAATGTCATAATGCATTAATAAAAATATAACAAAAATAATGTCATGTTTTTTTTTTAATTGCTTAATGTTTTAATATAAAAAATAAATGGTTTTTGTCTTTATTATTTTTTCTTGTTTGATATACAAAATATAACAAAAATAACAACATAAATAACAGTTTTAGGTAAAATGTATTTCTAAAAATAATTTTCTGGGTGAAGTGTCTAACCGATTTTAGGGGATGAAGTGTCTTGAGGGGTGAAATGTCTGCAAAATTTGGTTGGTGAAGTATCTAGTGGGTGAAGTGTCAGTGCTACCGTATTAAGTCATGTAGGTTGAAATAGTCTTTCTGACTTCAAAATCATAACAAATTTGGAGCAAATTATCTTTTCCTAGCAAAATGGTCACAACTTATTCTAAAATTATAAATTTGCTCCATCAATTATAATCAAGTTCTTACAATATCATATGATATTTCCGGCTCGTCGATTGCTGCTCCATTTCCATTGTTCTGTTCAATTTCGGGGTCTGACTCAGATTCAGAAAATTCGTCTTTCTTTTTCTTCTGTTTTTTGGGCTTAGGTTTTTTAACAGTGTCATTTTCGGGATCTCGCTTCTTTGGAGGCATGATTTCAAAAACAGTTTCGATGTGTTTGTTGCTCCTCTATTAGAGTTTTCACAGTTTTAACACAATGCCGCCAAACTTTCATGTGTTTTGCTTTTTTTGTGCCGAAATCGCGTTATAATTACGTGAAAGAACGAGAATTTGACATGAAGGAAAAAGCGCAATGATATTTAGCGAAAAGAGTAATGTACTGGACAGGTACTTAACCTCATCAGAACGGCCGAATAGATTTCGACGTGTGTTTATAATAGGTAGAAACTCGAGCATTTTTTAGCCCTGCCACCATGCTCTTGCTGATTTGATTCCAAGTGCTCTGGTCTCAGAAAGGTAATTGAGTACCTACCCTTTTCGCACTACAATGCCATAAGCTCTTATGTTTTATATGTCTGTGTCCTTTTGCACATGCAAAACATTGTCGAGTTGATGGATGGGTTGAAGTTAATTCACAAAGACAACTTGTACTTGTTTGTTCTTATGAGAACATGTTGGGACAAGTGTGAGGTTGGTCCACCCTAGAACCTGATTTGACCCCCAGAGGCCGCTGACCATTCCAAGGCGGTAATTCCGCTGGTTCTCTTTTTCGTTAATTGTTTGTGAGCCTTTTTTATGTATGAATTTACACTTTAATTTCCTCTCTACTTTTTGACTGCGTGGGGAGGCTGTGTTTTCAGACTGGATTTTCCTGATATGCATTTAATTTTTTTATCATTTTCAAAACTTTTCACATTATGGTTGCAATTCATATTGTAATAGGACACGTTTTTATCTATCCAGTTTTTAAAAAAAAATTCTGTTTAGTATAACGTTCTGCAAATGAACAAAAACGCCTTTTCGAACATGAATACTTTTCAGCATGGCATTCCACAAATGAACAATGATCATTTTTCATATGTTCAGCCAATGAATAATCCATACGCAAGTACTCAGGACCTCCCTCAAATGACAGGTCAATGTCAAGCGAATAATTTTTTCGCACAGCAATTTACCTGTCACTACGTCAAACCTGATAAATTTGATGGGAAAACAATAGAGTGGAATGATTATATTGTCCATTTCGAACAAGTGGCACTTTTAAATAACTGGTCAGATAGTCAGAAAGCATCTATGCTATGCATTAACTTAAGGGTGAGGCTCAGAGGTTACTATCATCATTAACACCGTTCGAATTGCAAAACTACTCAGAAGTCAAAAGAGTGCTGACACAAAGATTTAGTCCTCACGAAAGAGAGCTAGCGTTTCGTTGTGAATTTCGGAATAGAAAACGTAATAAAGGGGAGTACGTTTCAGATTACGGATATGCGTTACCCAGATTAGGGCAAAAAGCGTTTCCGCTTATGCCTAGTTCAGCACTCGAGTCTTGCATCATTGAACAGTTTGTTCATGGTTTAGGTAACTTCGAGATGCAAATACACGTGCAATTTTTTCATCCGCAAACGCTTGACCAAGCTATTAGTTCTGCCGTATAATATTGTGCCTTACTGGGGTTTTCACTACTTATAAGAAGTTTAGTCAACACTGGGACCGTACACACAAGCCTTTTAATCGTGTTTTACGATGCCTATATTGTGGGTTTATAACTTATCACAACTATGATGCACGGAAACACACGTTGAGATGTGGTGCATCTCATCTCTCCACACAAGAATCTACTGTTAATGCTTATTATAAAGCTCCAGCGGAAATTCTTAAATTTCGACCCCACACTAGAGAGATGAGGGAGGAGGAGAAGGAAAGGGAGAAGAGGGAACAGAAGGAGAAAGAAAGACAACAGCGGGTGGAAAAAGCGAGGCAAAACCTAGTTAATTTATACCAGAGAAGAGAAGAGCTTTTAGATTACGAGGATGATTTGTATTGAATTTGTATTGTTGTTATTGAGTAATGTTGATTTATATATGTTTTGATTAATTTATTTTGTTGAATACTGGCTATATTTATTTTTCATTTTTCATTAAGCGGGGAAGAATGTAATAGGACATGTTTTTATTGGAGAGGTCATCAGACCTCTCCACAGTGTTGGCTTTAATTGCTGGCGGCATCCATCTTTGCGTATCAAATTTTAGTTAATGATCTCATATTAAGCCTAAAATCATGAAAACCAGTCTACAAAGATAGTTATGCGCATGCTCCGAATCAAAATACGAATTCATTTAAACGAAACCAAAATTTAACATCGGGTCAAAACGGCCCATGGTTAAAACGGCTCATAGTTAAAACGGCCCACTATTAAAACGGCCCATTATGAACAGAACGTACAGAATAATTTTGTATTCCCTTAACTAAACACACGAAAATACAATTATAGGGATGCATTTCTTTTTATGCATGCTACTTTTTAAAAACTACAAATTCTAAAATGCATTTTTTTTCTCAGAGACTCATCAGCCTGTTGAACAAATTATTAATATTTAGCCAAGGTCATGAAAAAATGGTAAATATTTTTTACGAATTTCAAAGCATTTTTGATAAGTCCATTTCATCGATTTGGATCAAATTTACGCCCTCTTAATATTTAGTCCAGCTTAACAGATACTATCGCTGATTATTTTGTAAAACATTTGGACTAAGAAAGGTGTAATAAAAGCTTGAAAGGGAAAACAAAACTTAATTCGCCTAAAAAAGCAGCAGCTTAACATGGGAGTTCTGGCTTCAACAACTACATGCATTGTTGTAAAAGAGGGGGGAGTAAAGCCTTAGGGGCTTATAAGAAGATCCCCAAGATTCTACAAGGTATGAAATACATGAGGTTTATTAATTTGTTTCATTTATTTAGATAATAGATACGCCACTATAAAAACATTTGAAATAACTAAGTTATAGTCAGTTTCGGTCATTTTGCCTAATAAGCTATAACTATTAATAGTAGTTAGGTTACTAGTTTTTATAATTATTTAAGTCACAGAACGTTTAAAAAATTCAAAATGATCTTGGAAACAAGTAGATTCATTCTTTCAGTGACGACAGCTGCTGACCTCTCTTTGGCTTACTTTTTAAAGGAAGCCAACTTGTCTATCCAGCTTTTTAATTAACAAAATTCCATGGGCGCAGCCATTTTGATTATCTTACAGTTTTTGTTACGGCAATTGTTATTGGTCGAATTTTTTTACAACTCACTTCATCTCGATTTTCTCGTGCCTTTTTGTCTATATAAGTCAGTGTTCAACGTTATTAGTGGAGTTGGTACTGGCCTTCTCAGGTCAGTACATCTAAGGCTTTCAGCCTTAATTTAATAAAGACGCTAGTCTTTGAAATTCAAACACAAAGTGTTAAATTTAAGAAAAGCTTGAATTAAAATATTTCCATTTCTCTAAAATTACATCATTCTCTAAACATAAAATTAATAGAACTAAGTAGTAAATTAAGGAATTTAAATAAATTAACACTCGTCAGTAGATTGTGTTTGTCTTTCATGAAAACGTCCTATTTCCTATGTCGAGGTCAGTGAAAATTTTACGATCACCTTGTGACCGTGTTCAGACTTATGGTGAACAGTCATTTGGCCAACAAAGTTTATTTTTCTTCCGGTCCACGATAGACTTCGGTCTATCGGGTTCGAACTGAACCTGGCTTAGCCCGCTACCAAGGATTGTTTCTTTGAAATTGAAGACTGAGCTTTGGAAAACCGGGCTATTAAAATATACTGATTCGATAATTCGTTTTCAAGGGAAAGTGTGGGGTTGAATCAACATGAAAATTAAAATAATAAGTACGGTATTCTGAATTGTTATCTTGATTTATTTTGTATTCTGATACATTTTAAGCTTATATTTTGCATCTTAATTTAAGTTGTTGCTATGTACAATCAGGCATTTTTCTAATTACGTAACTATTCGATATCTCCCTAGTAATCATGTATAGAACCGAACAAAAAATTCTTTTATTTCATTATGGCGATGCCTTTGGAGTGCATCTTCAGTTTCGTTTAGCGTATTTTTTTATCTGTCGCACTTTTGTGCTTGTGTTCCCTATCACTCTATTATCTTGATTCCCTTTACTAGCCGTTTAGGCCCCTGGGGCAAGATTAGCAACTCCATCACACCCTCACCATTTTTTAATTACTGGTGTATTGCTTTGTGGGGGAGGCTATCTTACATTCAATATAGACTAGCGCCAGTACTTCAGCTTTTATAAACCATGTGCTTTATTATTTTATGCTTGACGCTTGATTTTATCATTGTGCTTTTTATTTTTGCTTTTAGGTCATTTTGTGTTGTTTCCTTGTATCATGTTATTTTTATGTGTCTCGTGATGATTAAATTGTTAATCCGCTGTTTATGATGTAGTCGGTTAATAGCTATTCATAGCTACTGTTAACATGTTATGCCATGCCGACTGTAAATAAAATTTGTATTTGTATTTGTATTGTAACTTTAATCTGATTATCTTAATATGAATATATAGGCTATGATCAAATTTTCACCTTTGTATGATATTAACCATTAATCACGGTTTGTAAATTAAGAAATTAGTGAGATTGAATTATACTGTTACAGGATGTGCCCTGATAGATAATTAATTATGTGAATAAGCAGTCGAAACATTACATAGTCAGCTTCTAGATGAGAAACTGCCATTAAGCATCTGTTTCGGAGTAGTTCAGTGGTAACGCGTTGGACTTGTAATCCACGGGTCGGGAGTTCGACCCCAACTCCTCCATTAATATAATTGTGTTTCGGGTGAGACGTGAAACCGAGGCGGCATTACGAGATCAGTATTTCAGCCCCCAGTGATAAATGTTTTGCCATTGACTGTTCTTAAGTAGTCGCTAGTTCTCATCTTCTTTAATTGTTTGTGGTGTTTTTTTTTAATTGATCAATATATAAATTTATGCTCTCTTCTCCACTCTACTTTTTTGACTGTGCAGGGAGGCTGTCTTTTCTGACCTATGCGTTTCTTTCACTTTTTTACAAGAAAGGAGGCGTTGTCTTAAAAATAGCAACTAGCTAGATTTTTTTTAAAAGAAATTTAAAACCATTTTTTTCCAAGAATATTGAAACAGAATTAATGATTCTCACTCAGAAAACAACTTACTGTACATGGCACTCTCAAAGATCTTTGATTTAACAAGGAAGGAGGCTAGCAGTGCGCAAGTTTCCTTTAATATAGGATACTATTTTTTCTTATGGATTGGTACGACCTGGACAATTTTTATGCTATCCGGAAAAAGTACTTTCATTAAAATATCTGCTCACAAGTTTGAAGATTGGGTTTGCAATGACAGGGCTTGAATCTTTTAACATCTTGACAGGGACTTTGTTGTAACCTGTAGATTTTATAACATTCACGCTTTTTAACTAGTTTAAGACAAACATAATTTATTGGTTTAAAAGACATTTTCCCCCAGAAAATCCCGTTAAAATATCAATTTTCTGAATTATTTATGATTTTCATCAAACTTTTTTTTGAGGCCCCAAATGGATAACCCCGTTTATTTTGAATGAAAAACATAAGTGTTATATATATATATATGCAATATACAGATGTAATACACAGAATTAGAGCATTATCATGTTTTTCAACAAAAAGGAAAATTACACCTTTAATTAAAACTACAAAAATTAGTTTAGTTCAGTTTATACCAAATTTATTTTAGTTCGATTGTGTAGGAAGCTTTTAGTTTATAGACATACTCTCGAATCCGTTCCTGGAACTATTCAGTACTAAACAATGAGTGTAAAGTTTCTTGCTCAAGGAAAAAAAAAACGGCTTGCCCCTGATTGGGTTTGATCCTGTGCGGCTACCAATCTTTTGACTACTACTCCAACGTGTTAACCACTCGGCCACGCTGCCACGAATTATGTGGTTATTTCAAAATATTTTGACAATGTGAGAAATAGAGAAGTTAAAAGGTAGAAAGGAAGGAAAGGGTCGTTTTGTCCCCTGGATTTGTTGAGTGTATAAATGATTTAAAGAAATGAGGAGGCACCGTGGTCCAGGGGTCCAGGGGTAGAGCGCAGGGCTCCGGATCCGAGGGTCGGGGTTTCGAATCCCGTCAGAGGCGAGATTCTCTCACGATCTTCACATTCCTCCAAGCTGCGCGAATACTGGTATGGAACCCAGGAAGCAGTCATCGAGCGTGATGAATCTAAGTTGTAAGAACTTGAATCGTAATCGATGTAAAATAAACCAAACCAATTATGGGACACGTTCAAAGCCGAGATCAAAAGGCTATCATCCAAACACATACCGCCAAGACAATGCAAAAATAAAGCTGATTCACTATGGGTTACTCACGATATTGTTAAACAGATTAGGAAAAGGAACAAGCTCTTCACAAAAATAAAAAGGTCTCGGTCACATAATTTTCAGAACATAAAGAAATTCAAACATCTTAAGGCATCAGTGCAAAAACAAATAAGAAATGCTTATTGGTCATATCTAGAGTCAATCATCTTTTCAGATAATACAGATCCAGGTCTTAAGAAAAAGTTCTACAACTTTATTAAACACAAAAAACTGAAAACACAGGAATTGCACCACTCAGCACTGATGGTCATACTTACAGTGACCCAGTGTCCAAGGCGAACATACTAAACAAACAGTTTGAATCAGTTTTCTCAAAGCCTTCACAACTCAGTCTCAAACAAATAGCTAAAAGCTCAATGTCATCACTTGGTCACTCGCCCATGGCTCTCATATCAATCTCAGTTCAATGAGTTGAAAAGTTATTGACAGGACTAAACCTCCACAAGCCCAAAGTCCAGATGAGATTTCATCTAGGTTACTCAAAGAGCTACACACAGAGATAGCATCAATCCTTAAAATCATATTCCAAAGATCACTAGACACAGGTATTGTTCCTAAGGATTGGAAACATGCCATCATCACACCAGCATACAAAAAAGGGTCAAAATCAAAACCTAGCAATTACAGACCAATATTACTCACATGTATAGCATCAAAACTAATGGAAAACATCATTGTTTCAAACATGATGGATTACTTTGACAAACACAACATACTTTGTCCCCAGCAACAGGATTCAGGTCAAAACATAGCTGTGAGACACAGCTCATTGGCTTCATACAAGAAATAGCTGACATCCTTGATCAAGGTCAACAAACTGATGTCATATTCATGGACTTCAGTAAAGCTTTTGTCAAAGTAGACCACCACAAACTCATACACAAGCTGAAACACATGGGGGTTCATTTACAAATCAGTTCATGGATACAAAACTTTCTCAAAACAGATCACAACAAGTATTAGTGGAAAACAAGGTCTCTCACGGGCTCCCTGTGCTTTCTGGTGTCCCGCAGGGACCGGTCTTAGTTCCATGTCTCTTTATCGCATACATCAATGCCCTACCAGGAAGTGTCAGGAGCCGGGTGCGTCTATTTGCCGACAACACCATAGTTTATTTAACAATTAAATCACAAGTATTTTCACAAACCTTACAAAATGATTTGCACAACCTTGAAAAATGGGAAAAAGAATGGTAAATGGAATTCAACCCTGACAAGTGTGAAGTACTCAGAATACACAGGAAAAAGAAACCGGTCATCTTTCCCTACACCCTACATAACACTATACTGAAAACCACAGAAAATGCAAAATACTTACGAGTTACAATAAGTAGCAACCTACACTGGTCATCCCATATAAACAATATCACAAACAAAGCAAAAAAAAAAAAACAGCGTAAGGTTCATCAGACGAAATCTCAAAACACCAAACAAACAACTAAAAGAAGCAGCGTACAAAACATATGTAAGACCACAGGTTGAATACTGGTCACCATATGGCATCCATGGCAAAAATATCTCACACACAGAATAGAAATGGTTCAGAGTATAGTCAGTATTGACTTTTGGCAGTAATAAGTTGAAGTTGAAATAAATGAGTTTAAACTAAATTTTAAGAAATAAGAATCATCAAACTTGACTGAGCTGCCCCCAATATCTTTAACAACACTGACATAAAATTCATTAACAATATATTACAGATCTGCTCCAGTTCTGTAACCAGATTATTTTCCTCTAATAAAACTGTTTTTATTAATTAATTTATTTTGTACCTACTTGTAAGAAATCCTATTACAAAAGCCAATAATATATGCTTTAAATTCAAATACAAGTAGGCTTTAGCGAATAGGACAGAAACTTCGTTCTTTGCCTTTCTTTAGGTTCTGAGTCGTTTTTACGACATCATGATAATTTCCGGCATAAACATTTGCACGTGTGATTTTCGTTAATTTTTTTGGATATTCAACTGACCTGTGGCAAATATGGGCAGGAAAAGAGACCCTACACAAGAGAAAGTTTCAGGCAAAGGGAGAAAAGCTAAGAAACAATCACCGCCATTGTTGCTGAGTGCTGGAAAAGGTACACATTGGTGGTTGAATTAGCACTTGTCCGAAAGATAAGCCTTAGCTTAGGAAACATGTTTTTCCACTATGTGTATTTGAATGAGTGATGGTTTTTTCGTCGACCAAACATTTTGTTGACATGTGTAGCGTAAACTCTGTGCAGCATGAGGAAACCCTAATCCAACTAATTGTAGTAACCTGGCCTATGAGGTCAATTTGGGACACCCATCCAAGCACTAACCATGGATAACGTTGCTTAACTTAGCAAACGTTCCAGACACTCCAACCATGTCGCTAAAGAGCTAGCCCAACAGCGAGGCTGTTGGAAATGCCTTATATACCCGGTGTCCACTACACTCCTCCCCTCTTTAACCTTTAGGAGCTGGGCATCTACTGTACAGGTTACTGTACATTTTCCTACAGAGACCCCAATCCACTCCAACTTGTGCAAGGGACTCAATTCCCACTGCAGTCCCAGTGCACACGGGCACTAACCAAGGTAAAGAGGCGGCGAAGATTCGTAGGATTACCGCTGCCACCAATGTAGTAACCTGGCCTATGAGGTCAATTTGGGACACCCATCCAAGCACTAACCATGGATAACGTTGCTTAACTTAGCAAACGTTCCAGACACTCCAACCATGTCGCTAAAGAGCTAGCCCAACAGCGAGGCTGTTGGAAATGCCTTATATACCCGGTGTCCACTACATAATTGTACGCATGTCGAGATATTGCACAGATATCCGCTTTATATATACAACGAAGTCAAGATATTGTGTAATTTTTGTATGGGTCAGTATCTCGCCTCCGTGATTATGTATAGTAAATGAAAAGTCGCTTCATCACCCTTAATAATCAATAGGCAGAAAGTGTGAAATACTTAATTCACACCTAATTATAGCAATGCAAATTCACACCTAATTATAGCAATGCAAAGGCATTTTTTATAAATTAAATAAGATTTTTAGCTTAAAATGGCATTTTTCCAAAGCAGTTGGGTTCCCAAAACAACGAAAAAACAACAAAAATGAAATATGATACTATATAGAAAATCTGTATACATGCAAATATTGGCAATTTCAATGCTGTGGATGTTGTTTTTTCTAATTTTAAGGCCAAAAAACGACCTGATACAAAAAAATCACATTTATTAAAGAATCTGACACAAAAACACTTCCAGCTGTATTCAGAGTCAATATTAGGATCAATATTGGTTATACCTAAGTTTTTTTATCTTCTTTTCTTCGTTTGACTGTTTCTTTTTCAGGGTCTTTGACTAACCACTGGTTATAAATTTGGCAGTGGCTACAGTTACGGAACCGTAATCCTAGCCTCCGAGTCTGGGATTACGGAAGTTCCGTAATCCTTGACAAACCCACTGAAATAGGCTACGGTTACGGAAGTATATGTAAAGAAGGGTTACATACCCAAAATCGAGTGATAAACCGTTAATTGTCTCAAATATTACATTTTCTCCAAGATGAGTCAACACTAATGTTATGATACGCCATCTTAGTTGTTGTATTGACTAACGTTAAATGTCATTGTCATCATCAACAGACACTTCAAAGACGATGTGAATAATTGCCCTGTAATGTGTATTGTCTTAAGTGTTATCTTGTTCGCATTACTATGACGCAAAAAATGAATGACTATCTATTAAATTCCAAGTTTTCATTGAATTATAAAGTTAGGAAGCAAATACTGCAGGTCGAAAATGTAACGATTCGCCACAATAACGATTCGCCACTAATGATTCGCCACAGGTTCATATAACTATTCACCACAGAGTAATAACGACTCGCCACAAAGAAATAACGATTCACCACAACCTAATAAAACAAAATATTTTTGTTGTACTTAGGTTTTTCATTTATTTTTGTTTGGTAATTTGAAGAAAATAAATATTTGGAAAAAGAATTTTTGGTTTGTAATAGCTTCATTATAATAAAACGTCGCACATTTATCTCATTATTGAAGTGGAAAATATTAATGCTGAAAATATCACATTTATCCGAATGATCGATCGGTTCGATGACACATCCATCAAAATTGTGTTTTTAATCATTGTACATTAAAGTTTCAAAGTGATAATCATATTCCTTATTATTACTATTAAAAAGTACTGAAGGTTCAAATATAATTGTGCTCAGTTTGTTATGAATAATGAAAGAAGCGTGCCGCTGAGTGATAAATGTTCCTGGTTAACGAGTAGTATAAATACACAGAAACAAATTAATTAACCTTTTTTTGAAGCGGATCAGTTGTTACGCGTCGCTGAACTGGTAACCCAGGGGTCCCGAGATCGATCCCCCGCTCCTTCTCTAACATTACTAATTAGTGTTCTTTCGGATGAGACGTTAAGCCGAGGTCCCATGTATCAGTGCTGACACTGAGCACTGAGAACCAGGGGTGTCTCTGGAATGGGATGTTTTCTGTATCTTGCACTGATTCAACCATAAAAAAGAAAATGTTTATTAAATGTATGTGTTCTGTTTTTGTTAGGCGTGAACAACATCCAAAAAAATGACACAAGTTAATTCAAAGAATGTACTATAGAATTGTATTTACAATAGGAATTATTAAAGGTTTTCATCTGAATTAATGCACAAATTAATTTCAAAATCAAAAGAGGTGTTTATTTTTGTTTGTTTGATTTTTAAATTTTTTTTATTTATTTATTTATTTTTTGATGATGATACTCTTCATTTGAAGGGATTAGTGAAATTAATCAAATAACCTTGTCATTTATATAGGTGTTAATTGGTATTGTATTTTACTGTACTTTATCTTTATTACTCGTGAAATGTCACAGTAGGATTGCCTACTGGGGTGCTTAATCCATGACGTAAGATCATATGAAAGACCCTAAGCTAATTAAATAATCATGTCATTAATATAGGTGTTGATTGGGCACTGTTTTTTATGTGTCATGTAACAGTAGTGACGCCCGCAAGGGGTGTTTAATCCATGACTTAATAATAATTATATATAACTGTTTTTTTTTCTTTCTTGATAATGAAAAAAAAGAAACCTTACGTACAAGAAATATGGGTTTAAAGTTTATCTTTGATTGTCATTGACAAAAAAAGACAAATTAAACGTTCTCAGACAAAAATGACAACTCAATTCAGGGAAGCAAATTTGGGAGACATACCGTCAGGGGAAATTCAGACTGTGACCTCTTGAAAAGGTGTTCATACATATACGGACCAGTTTGAGTGCACTTTAAAAAAAATGAAGTGTTTTGTAAATAAAATGTTTATATACTTCAAAAATGTGTAAAAGTTGTATGCAGTAAAGGTTCTATTTTATAAAAAAGAAATTATGAATGTAGAAATAAAATATAATCAATGCATCAAAGAGTCGACTTTTCCTTTACTCAATAAACCAAATTGATTGTTCACCTTGTATATATCTGTGTAGATATGTCTTCCATCGGTGAGATTAAGGAGTAAAAACGTAATCAATTTATGGACATGGACTTTTTTGTGCACTTGAAAAAATCGAGTTTGTTAAAAAACAACTTGCATTTTCATGTTATATTTGCGTAATAACTAAGAAAACAAAGCAATTCATTTATTTAGCATAAAATTTTTTAATATATAATACAATTGCACACAATTGTGACAAAGTAAATTGCATATCACACACATTTACTAAAGTTAAATCTAAAGCAAATTAGCATGGCGCAGCGCCATGCCCTTTTTACAGGACGCCACGTCCTTCATTATTTTTCAATTTTGAAAGCTGTGAAGAATCGTTATATTACTTTGGGGCAAGTCGTTAAATGATTAAAATTGGTACTCCTTACACTTTTTGAAACTGTGGCGAATCGTTATTACTTTGTGGCGAATCGTTAACTGACTTGTGGTGAATCGTGAATTTCTGTGGTGAATCGTTATTGTGGTGAATCGTTATTGTGGCGAATCGTTACATATTCTGCAGGTCTATCTTGTCAATTTATAATTGTTTGGGGAAGGTTGAGGAAAAAACAATGGTGTCCTGGGAATAAGTACTCGTTCATTTTGTGCAGCAATAAATTTGACCACAGGTTATTTATTTTGTATAAGATTCCTTTATTAAAAGAAAGGAATTAATGAAATAATTTATCATGTAACGCTACTAATTTTGTGAATTTGTAATGACAAAGACTGTTAACAACCTGTAGTCAGATTTTATTTTAAAAAGTGGGGGGATAGAGAATGATCCAAATGAAAATGGATGGCAATTAAAAGAAAAACGACGACAAAACGTAACACATTTCATGAAGAACGAACACATATTGCTATGTGCAAATTATAATGCAATTTAGTCTTTTATCAACAACAATTCCATTCTTAAAAATGTTTATTCAAAATCAGTATTAAATTCAAAAAAACAATGACAAAAAAGAAGGAAAAGAACAAAGTAAAAAAAATGAAATAACATATATGTAAAATGTCTGCTGGAAAAAACTTGTAAAAATACAAATTTTGGCAGGCCATGGTTTTAGCGCCTCCTTGTGATGTGGCCTTGATGTAGATGGACAAGTAAAAGTGATTTACACGATTGTACATTACAACATTTTATTTTCAAAAAAGAATTATATTACTTGTCCAACTACAAATGAGCGCTCAAGTGACAGTGTAAAGATGACAATGATATTAAACGTTAGTTTGTTGCTGAAACAACAATCAAAATGGCGTACAAACAGTTTGATAACGCAAATTTGGTAAAATGGTTTGTTTAATGAATAAAAATTTAATTTGACTTGCTATTTGATATTTAACTGTTGAAAATACTCTTCATTAAAAAACTTCCGTAAGCGTAGCCTTTTCCAGTGGGTTTGTCTAAGTTTCGTAATCCTAGACTTGGAGGCTAGGATTACGGTTCCATAACCGTAGCCATTGCCTATAAATTTTCATACAGATTTGCAATAAAAATGAGAAAGGGAATTAAATCAATCTGCCAAACCATTTCATAGGCTTAATGCCAATCAGAAAGCATAATTTTCTTCTATTTCACTTTAGTATATATAAGGAAGTACATTACATGTTGTACATGTAGTTAACAAATAAGCTAGAATTTTTTGCAAAAAATTTTTCATAAATTGAAAAAAGCTATAGATATTTGGTGTATACAATTTTGCCATTTGTTACCCAACACAAAAAAAAAATTATATGTGCTATGCTAACCCACAACTGGCAGAAAAAATAAATAGAAACTCATGCAGCAACTGAATGAAAAATAGAAACTCATGCAAATTAAAATAAACAAAAAACCAGGCGGGTTTTTACATATAAGAACAACTTCAACTCTGGATACTATAAACTAGTATCAAAGCTATAAAACTGTGTTACATTGACTATTTTAATATGATTTTGACAACTTTTCCTGAATTTTGTACCAATATTTCTATATATGTGAGTAAAAATATATAAATATACAAGAAAATGCCCAATGACAATGATAGCCAAATAGTTCAAAAGTAAACTTGAAACTTATCTAGAAAGTCAGTGTTGCTGCTTTAGCTTGATATTTGTGTATGTTATATTAGAATAGAAATGAGTTTTACCTAATCATGTTTTATCATATTTCTGGCATATGTTTTGACAGTGACACAAGTAACAGAAAATGTTTACCACTGATGGCATTATTATCTCATTGTAAATGTCTTTCTAAGAATTTACTACAACTTGTAACAGTTTTTTTAACACTGAACATTGTTAATAACAGCTGGGAAAAGACCAAAAAGATCAAGGCAATTGTTGTTAAGTGTTACAATATTTTTTTGGGCAATTTTGCTGTTTCAAAATTCACACAAAAACAATGCGTAATGATTCATATATAATTTAAACATATCATTTAAATACAATTTATACATTTTGTGTGTTTTCAAGCCAAGTCTATTGATTGCGTAACCAAAATTTTCTAGCTGGAACGAAAAGATTTGTTACGAAAGCTTCGGCTATTTCAGAACAAGTTTACCTGCAATCAAACATTTACTTAGAAGAAATCACTTTAAGATCAGTAATTTCTTGGTCACTGCAATTGATCTGTCAATGAAAACCAACTTGACATGGCTCCTTTTATTCAGGAAAGCTTGTGATTTCTAGTCGATTTCAAAATATGTACGAATACAGGTGCGCGTAGCGGTTGGGTATAAAACCATTTTTAGGGAACAGACCGGACATGACCGTTCGTCGCTAGCACTAGAAAATGACAAAATTCAAATATTGTACGCTTGTTTACGGTCTAAAACGGATTTTTTTAAAATAAAAGGATGATTTATCTACCTCCTGATGGCAGAAATCCCTGCGTAAGCCACCGTTTAAGAAAAAAATGGATCGTATGAAAATTTCATCACACGTTTTGTTTTCGTTTCGGTGCATATATTCCCAAACAATCAAGTTCTCCCATCAATAACGTCATTTTTCTCTATAAATAGCAACTTGGTTCCAAACTTTAACCGTGTTTTATGGTCGAAATTGACCGTAAGAAATGGTACCAAAAATGAGGTCAGAAAAAAAAAGTACGTGAAAAGTTGTACGTCAGCGCCACCTAGCGGAGTTTGCATTGCTACTAATTACTTTGGCCGATTTCGTTTATTCGCTGGCCGAGAAAAATGTGCATACCTGCACACACGGACATTGAAAAATTTGCACGCACATCTTATTTTCTGCATGAAAAATGCAGGATTCTGCGTGACTGGGCATGCTGAGTAGCCACGACATATAGGGATCACTTCTCTGTCGTCTGTTTGTCTGTCTGTCTTTCCATCTGTCCGTCGATCACGAAACTTGTTCGGACTACTCCTCAAAAACTACTGGTGCAATTTCATCCAAACTTTACAGGAATGATCAGTACCAAGTCTGGTTGTGCATTTCTTAGGCATTTTCCAGTTTAATGATTATTGTCAGAGTAATGGGCCTTTAGTGAATTTTATTTTTAAAGTTTGTCTGGACTACTTCTCTTATACTACTTATACAATTTGAATGAAATGTTACAGGATTGATTGGTACCTCAAGTAATTGTGCATATTTAACGAGTTTTTCAGTTGAATGATTTTTTGCTGAGTTATGGCCCTTGAATAAAAAATGAGTTTTGGCCAGCAAACTGTCCAATCACCCCTCAATACAACTGCTTAATTGGCTATCATCAGGTGACACATTTGATCACTGATCGCTCTTGTTATTTATCAGTAGATAACTAATACGATATTGAGCACATATAATTAGACGAATTATCATTAATTATAGTTGTTAAATGCAGGTTGCTATGCCTTTGAAATATCTGAATATCAAAAAGAAAATGGTCAAACTAGTTAATTTAAACAGTTACACATGCGCGAGTAATAAGGTGTGAATGACCCTACAAAAATATTTCACACTTCCCGCCTACTGAATATTCTGGGTGAAGAAACGACTTTTCAGTTACTATATGCAGTTAGGCTGATGAAATGGTTGGTCAACGAAACAATTGTAATTCATTTTAAAAGTGCTCAAAGGTATTCATTTAGATTAGACAGGTAATGTGACAATGATATATCTGAAAATGATCTTGGCTTAAAACAACCAGCTGTTGATGTAGTCTTATAAATAAGCCAGCGTGCCACTTTTTTCACCTCTAACATTAATATTTTTAGCTCACCTGGCACAAAGTGCCAGAGTGAGCTTTTGTCATACCCCAATGTCCGGTGTGCGTCGTGAGGCGTCAACAATTTCATTCAAACAACATCGCCTCTGAAACCACAGGGACAAATTCAATGAAACTTGCATGGGATGTTCCTTGCATGAAGCTCTTCCAAAGTTGTTCAAAGAATTCAATTCCATGCAGAACTCTGGTTGCTATGGCAACTTAAAGGAAAACTTCGAAAATCTTCTTGTCTGAAACCACAAGGCCTTGAGCTTAGATATTTGGTATGAGGCATCGTCTAGTGGACCTCTACCAAGATTGTTCAAATTATGACCCTGGGGTCAGAACTGGCCACGCCCCAGGGATTACTTGATTTACATAGAGTTATATAGGGAAAACTTTAAAAATCTTCTTGTCAGAAACTGCAAGGCATGGAGCTTAGATATTTGGTGTTGAGCATTGTCTAGTAGACCTCTACCAAGATTGTTCAAATCATGGCCCCTGGGTGAAAATTGGCTCCACCCAAGGGGTCACATGTTTTACATAGAGTTAAATAGTAAATTCTTTAAAAATCTTCTTGTCACAAACTGCAAGGCCTGTAGCTTACATATTTGGTATGAGGCATCATCTAGTCGACCTCTACAAAGATTGTTCAAATTATGACCCTGGGGTCAGAACTGACCCAACCCAGGGCTTACTTGATTTACATAGAGTTATATAGGTAAAACTTTAAAAATTTTCATGTAACTAGAAACTACAAGGCATGGAGCTTAGATATTTGGTGTTGAGCATTCTCTAGTAGATCTCTACCAAGAGTGTTCAAATCATGGCCCCTTGGTCAAAACTGGCCCCACCCAAGGGGTCACATGTTTTACATAGAGTTATATAACAAAAAACTTTAAAAATCTTCTTGTCACAAACTGCAAGGCCTGGAGCTTAGATATTTGGTAGTATGCACTGTGACCACAGTGGGGTCATCCCCCCCCTCCTCTGGTTATGAAAAATAACTTTTGTATGACTTAAATCTAATTTATTTATGAAATACAGTCGTATATCCGTATGCGCAAATCTTCTGCAACTCGCCCATTTTCTTCCTCTTGTAAAATCTTTCCACTCGTGATAGATAGTTCAAATTCCTTTTGTTAGTATGTTAATTATATAATATATTAATAAAGTTAAAACAATGTTGTATATCTTGAAAAAAAAGGCTTATGTATGAAATATAGGTCAATTCCGGTAATGCAAAGTTGATTCCGGTAGATTCCGGTAAAAATTGTCGATTCCGGTAAAACGTGGGACTGCTCCCCTGGGGGTCACTCCCCCCCCCCCCACCAAAAAATTTTTTTTTTTCTCATTTTTAGCTCACCTGTCACATAGTGACAGAGTGAGCTTTTCTGATCACCTTTTGTCCGTCCATCCGTCAGTCCGTCCGTCCATTAACAATTGGTTTGTTAACACTCTAGTGGTCACATTTTTGCCTCAATTGTCATGAAACTTGGTCAGGATGTTTGTCTTATTAATATCTCGGACGAGTTCGAACATGGGTTATCAAGGTTGGAAAACTAGGTCACAGAGCTCAAATATAGAAAAACCTTGTTAACACTCTAGAGGCTACTTTTTCAGTCCAAATATCCTGGAAATTTGTCAGAAATGTTCTAATGATGATTTCTAGCTCAAGTTCAAATATGGGTCATCTGGGTTCAAAAACAAGGACACGGAGCCCAAAAATAGAAAAATCTTGTTTACACTCTAGAGGTTACATTTTCAGCCCAAATAATCTTGAAATTTGTCAGAAAGGTTGTTCTGATGATTTCTAGGTCAGGTTCAAATATAGGTCATCTGGGGTCAAAAACTAGGTCACAGAGCCCAAATATTGAATAACCTTGTTAACACTCTAGAGGTAACATTTTCAGACCAAATAATCTGGAAATCTGTCAGGAAGGTTGCTTCTATAATTTCTAGGTCAAGTTTAAATATGGGTCATCTTGGTTCAAAAACTAGGTCACAGAGCCCAAAAATAGAAACATCTTGTTAACACTCTAGAGATTACATTTTCAGCCCAAATAATCTGGAAATTTGTCAGAAAGGTTGCTTCAAAGATTTCTAGCACAAGTTCAAATATGGGTCGTCTGGGTTCAAAAACTAGGTCACAGAGCCCAAAAATAGAAAAATCTTGTTAACACTCTAGTGGTTACATATTCAGCCCAAATAATCTGGAAATTTGTCAGAAAAATTGCCTTAAGGATTTCTAGATCAAGTTCGAGTATGGGTCATCTGGGGTCTCAAACTAGGTCACAGAGTCCAAATATGTAAAAAACTTTTTAACACTCCAGAGGTTACATTTTCAGTCCAAATACCTGGAAATTTGTCAGAAAGATTCTATGGATGATATCTAGCTCAGTTTTGAATATAGGTTCTCTGGGGTCAAAAACTAGGTCACAGAGCCCGAAAGTAGAAAAACCTTGTAAAAGCTCTAGAGGTTACATTTTTAGTCCAAATGTCCTTGAAATTTGTCAGAAAGATTGTTTCAATGATTTCTAGCTCAAATTTGGATATGGGTCATCTGGGATCAAAAACTAGGTCACATGGTACAAATATGTAAAAAACTTTTTAACACTCCAGAGGTTACATTTTCAGTCCAAATATCCTAGAAATTTGTCAGACAGGTTTTTTTGATGATTTCTAGCTCAAGTTGGAGTATGGGTCATCTTGGGTCAAAAACTAGGTCACAGAGCCCAAATATGAAAAAACTTCGTAAACACTCTAGAGGCTACATTTTAAGTCCAAATGTCCTGGAAATTTGTCAGATAGGTTGTTCTGATGATATGTAGCTCAAGTTTGGATATGGGTTATCTGGGGTCAAAAACTAGGTCACAAAGCCTAAATATCGAGAAACCTTGTTAACACTCTAGAGGCTACATTTTCAGTCCAAATACCTGGAAATTTGTCAGAAAGATTCTATGGATGATATCTAGCTCAGTTTTGAATATAGGTTCTCTGGGGTCAAAAACTAGGTCACAGAGCCCGAAAGTAGAAAAACCTTGTAAAAGCTCTAGAGGTTACATTTTTAGTCCAAATGTCCTTGAAATTTGTCAGAAAGATTGTTTCAATGATTTCTAGCTCAAATTTGGATATGGGTCATCTGGGATCAAAAACTAGGTCACATGGTACAAATATGTAAAAAACTTTTTAACACTCCAGAGGTTACATTTTCAGTCCAAATATCCTAGAAATTTGTCAGACAGGTTTTTTTGATGATTTCTAGCTCAAGTTGGAGTATGGGTCATCTTGGGTCAAAAACTAGGTCACAAAGCCTAAATATCGAGAAACCTTGTTAACACTCTAGAGGCTACATTTTCAGTCCAAATACCTGGAAATTTGTCAGAAAGATTCTATGGATGATATCTAGCTCAGTTTTGAATATAGGTTCTCTGGGGTCAAAAACTAGGTCACAGAGCCCGAAAGTAGAAAAACCTTGTAAAAGCTCTAGAGGTTACATTTTTAGTCCAAATGTCCTTGAAATTTGTCAGAAAGATTGTTTCAATGATTTCTAGCTCAAATTTGGATATGGGTCATCTGGGATCAAAAACTAGGTAACATGGTACAAATATGTAAAAAACTTTTTAACACTCCAGAGGTTACATTTTCAGTCCAAATATCCTAGAAATTTGTCAGACAGGTTTTTTTGATGATTTCTAGCTCAAGTTGGAGTATGGGTCATCTTGGGTCAAAAACTAGGTCACAGAGCCCAAATATGAAAAAACTTCGTAAACACTCTAGAGGCTACATTTTAAATCCAAATGTCCTGGAAATTTGTCAGATAGGTTGTTTTGATGATATGTAGCTCAAGTTTGGATATGGGTTATCTGGGGTCAAAAACTAGGTCACAAAGCCTAAATATCGAGAAACCTTGTTAACACTCTAGAGGCTACTTTTTCAGTCCAAATATCCAGGAAATTTGTCAAAGAGATTGTTTCAATAATTTCTAGGTCAAGTTCGAATATGGGTCATCTGGGGTCAATTAACCAGGTCCATAGCAACTTTGTTAAAAGCAGTCATACTCAGGTGAGCGATACAGGCCATCATGGCCCTCTTGTTTAAGTTTTTTGCTATGGCAATAAAATTTGAACCATTTGTACAGTTTTTCAAGATGTTTAAAAAAACATTATTCCTATACCTATATTTTTGACCTACTGACCTACTTTTTTGTTTTTTAGCTACAGCAATGAAATTTGGACCATGTGCACAGTTTTTCATTTCGATTTCAAAAATGTTATCGCATGACCTATATTTTTTACCTACTTTTTGTTTTTGGAGCTATGGCAATGAAATTTGGACCATGTATACAGTTTTTTGTTCCGATTTCAAAAACGTCATAGCATGACCTATATTTTTGACCTACTGACCTACTTTTTTGTTTTAAAGCTACAGCAGTGAAATTTGGACGGTGTGTACAGTTTTTCGTTCCGATTTCAAAAATGTCGTCTCATGACCTATATTTTGACCTACTGACCTACCTTTTGTTTTTGGAGCTATGGCAATGAAATTGCATTGGTCCATTTCTGTGATATGCGTCATTACATTCATAAAAATTTCTTTCATCTTTGAACCCAGGTGAGTGCTTTAGGGCCATTGGCCCTCTTGTTTATGAAGTCTTATGGCTCGCTCAGATTTCTTGGCACTTTATTTCAGGCTGTAAGAAAGATATCAAAGATAAAAATAAGATAGTACTTACATATCTGTCCTAAGAGAAAATATCCTATTATCATTTTTCATCAAGAATTTGAAATGAATTTGTTCTGTTATTGAAATAAACCCCAATGGTTCAGGTAAGTCATTTTTCTACTCCATGGTTGTGTTCATCCAATGGATAACATTCGAAACATTCCAAATTGAACGTGTAACAGTTTGCACAGTCTGTATTTTACACATCTTGTTTAGACGAAAAAATATTAAATATGTAATGATAAATATTCCCTATGCCGATGAATAGTCTCACTATTTTACATCCAAAGGTGAACCAAAATTATAGATTGACATTTTATACTTGTTCACCTTCTATGTCTCACTTTGATCTGCATCTGCTAACATGGATTTGCCCAGTAGTATGTGGTTGGGCACATTAACATTCCTCCATTTGCATAAAAATGAGAATTTTTACCCTTAATGTTTGATAAAAAAACATCAAGCTGATATTAAGTAAAGACATATTCATTTATACAATAAACTCTTACACATGCAGTCCAACAAATTTTAATTCCACAGACAGTATATTGTCACCTTCTCCCCAGATAGACATAGGATCATATTGCTAATTTCATTTGTATTTTTCAGACACAGATGAATCTGCTAAGACATTAAGCAGCAACCAGAAGAAGAGGTATTTAATCATTTGATTCTTTTTGGAAAGTATTTGAAACTAGTTTTATTGTTAATGTTGTGCTATTTTTATTAATATTCAAAGGGACATGATTCTAATGATATATGAAAGAGTTACCTTCCTTGGCAGAGTGATAAGGATTTAGGGATTACTTTCTTGCTAGCTAGAGGTAATTTTGTGTATGAATTGGGTTTGCTTCTATAGGCGTTTGTCACAATTCAATGTGTAAGAAACACTCTGAATACACAAGAACAACATTGTACCAAAAACTACTGGGCAAATATAGGTAACACAGTGACTGTCCTTGTTTAGGGAATGATACTTAAAGCTTCATATAAACAGAATCAACACATTTAATCTGTATTAAGAAATTTCTAACAGATTTTATTACACACAGACATCTAAACTGTAAGAGAAGAAACTACATAAAGACATGAAACTTTTTTAATGTTCAGATTACAAATCTCAAAGGTGAAGGTCACTTTTTGGTGGCTGCACCCAATTTCAAGATATTACATTTATGCAATGAAAGCATAAAATGACCAAAAAATGTGTATGTTTGACAATGAAGTCAGTCTAATTATTTCCTTTTTTTTAACAAGGTTAAAGAAACGACTGGCAAGAGCTGAAACTCGTAAAGAAGAGAAAAAACAGTTTCTGAAGGGAAAACAAACAAATGAAGTGAAAGGAAAAGGTGCCATGCAGAATGGAAAGGTACAAAAGAACCAGCAGAAAGTGTCGCAAAAAAAGATTGGGGGACGGTTTCAACCGCAGAAACGGAAACTTGAGGAAGAGTCTGACGAGGATTCAGATTTTGATGGTTTGTATTGAAAGAAGTTTATAGAGATATTAATGTTTGAGTTCAGATAAAAAAACAATATATAAAATGTTATGTACAGTTTACTTAAATGTTGTTGGTCCTAACTTGGAGTATTAATATCTTGAATTAATTTGTTTATATGGATTGTCTGTACACCCAAATCATTTGAACCTGGAAACATGGCAATGTGGTAAAAGATATAGAAAGATTTTAAGATGTCAGCAAAGTACAATGTAAATTAGTTAAATATGTCTAGTGTAAAAGATACAAAATGTATGTTTTATAACAAAGCGAATCATTGGTAAAATAGACAGTACAAAAAAATGATAGAACAGTTTTATATTTGTCTTAGAATAAATCATTGTTGATGAAACTATTGAAAATAATGTTATGATAAAATATATTTGTGGAATTTGAAAGTATATTTGTTGATCTTGTTGAAAGTCTATCTGAATAATGGAGAACCTTATTGATGTGTTTGATATTCAGAAGAATCATCCGATGAGAGTGAAGACGACACAGAAACAGTGCAACAATCTATGAAATCAAGTGCAAAACAAAATCAGACACTGGTATGTAAAAATATCTGTGAACAAATCGTTATGTACCAAAAACAGAAATCTCTTCATGTCTGGTTAAAATTGTTGTGCCATTTTAATGGAATGTAAAGTAATCAGTCTGTAGATTTTACATTAGGAGACAGGAATACAGGATGAACTTTAGTTTGGTATTTTATAATGTAGCATTCCTTTCTTGAAGAGTGCAAAATAGAGTTATACATTGAACCTTGAAGCTAATTATTTGGTAGCTGATACATTAAACATGCAATATATTTAAGATGGTGAAATTTACACAGCACTTCTAGCCTCTGACCAGCCCATGAGACAGTTGCTTAAAGTACCCTTGTGCTTGGCTGCCTTGTCTTGTAATCGTTTCAAAATTCTATACAGACTATTATTATCTTATACATGTATTTGTAAAACGCCAAAATATTTGCTTGAGTTAGAATGGAATTTATTCATTCAGGATGACACTGATGATGATGAAGAAGAAGAGGATGATGATATTGGTGATGATGATGGTGATGATGGAGAAAGTGATGAGGAGGTTGAAGAAGAACTGGAAGATGATGACAGTGATGCCTTAGATGATGAATTTGATGCAAGTCAGCAAAATGGGGATAGTGATGATGATGATGAAATGGACGATGATGATGTGAAAGGTTACACTGATGAAAACAGCTCATGGTTGAAACCTGCTGGCAAGGGTAAACAGAAAAAGCAATTGCTGGTAAGGAAAAAAAATCAGTGTTGTGAAGAAGCAAAACAAGTTTTATTATGTTTAAACTAGGAATAAAAAGAAACTGAATGTAAGACAAATGAATTTCAGTATTTCATAAACCATCTGTTTTGATGATTGTGCTAATGCAGTAAGGTGACCAGATATTTGTTTTGAGCCAGGCTGTTTAGTATATCCTGTGTAAATAAAACAAATTATCCTGTCTATTATTTCATATCCGACCCAATAAAAGGGTGCCGTATAAATTTTGCTTTAAACAGCACATGATACTTGACAGACTACTATTTTTTCCAGTGAAACACCAAATATGGCAGTGACTATCCACCCACTGTTGTTATTACAACCAGAGACTGCTTGAATAACAATCAAATATTTCAATTTGTAGATCTTCCAATTGTGATCATTTAAGGAAATAAAATTATTGAAACTTTGGAACTATTTTTAGCTCACCTGTCACGTGGTGACAGAGTGAGCTTTTCTGATCACCTTTTGTCCGTCGTCCGTCTGTCCATTAACAATTGGTTTGTTAACACTCTAGTGGTCACATTTTTGCCTCAATTGTCATGAAACTTGGTCAGGATGTTTGTCTCATTTATATCTCGGACGAGTTCAAACATGGGTTATCAACATTGGAAAACTAGGTCACAGAGCCCAAATATAGAAAAACCTTGTTAACACTCTAGAGGCTACTTTTTCAGTCCAAATATCCTGGAAATTTGTCAGAAATGTTCTAATGATGATTTCTAGCTCGAGTTCAAATATGGGTCATCTGGGTTCAAAAACTAGGTCACAGAGCCCAAAAATAGAAAAATCTTGTTAACACTATAGAGGTTACATTTTCAGCCCAAATAATCTTGAAATTTGTCAGAAATGTTGCTTTGATGATTTCTAGGTCAAGTTCAAATATAGGTCATTTGGGGTCAAAAACTAGGTCACAGAGCCCAAATATTGAAAAACCTTGTTAACGCTCTAGAGGTAACATTTTTAGACCAAATAATCTGGAAATCTGTCAGGAAGGTTGCTTCTATGATTTCTAGCTCAAGTTCAAATATGGGTCATCTGGGTTCAGAAACTAGGTCACAGAGCCCAGAAGTAGAAAAATCTTGTTAACACTCTAGAGGCTACTTTTTTAGTCCAAATATCCTGGAAATTTGTCAGAAATGTTCTAATGATGATTTCTAGCTCAAGTTCAAATATGGGTCATCTGGGTTCAAAAACTAGGTCACGGAGTCCAAAAATAGAAAAATCTTGTTAACACTCTAGAGGTTACATTTTCAGCCCAAATAATCTTGAAATTTGTCAGAAATGTTGCTTTGATGATTTCTAGCTCAGTTTTGAATATAGGTTCTCTTGGGTCAAAAACTAGGTCACAGAGCCCGAAAGTAGAAAAACCTTGTAAAAGCTCTAAAGGTTACATTTTTAGTCCAAATGTCCTTGAAATTTGTCAGAAAGGTTGTTTCAATGATTTATAGCTCAAATTTGGATATGGGTCATCTTGGATCAAAAACTAGGTCACATGGTACAAATATGTTAAAAACTTTTTAACACTCCAGAGGTTACATTTTCAGTCCAAATATCCTGGAAATTTGTCAGACAGGTTTTTTTGATGATTTCTAGCTCAAGTTGGAGTATGGGTCATCTTGGGTCAAAAACTAGGTCACAGAGCCCAAATATGGAAAAACTTTGTAAACACTCTAGAGGCTACATTTTAAGTCCATATGTCCTGGAAATTTGTCAGATAGGTTGTTTTGATGATTTGTAGCTCAGGTTTGGATATGGGTTATCTGGGGTCAAAAACTAGGTCACAGAGCCTAAATATCGAGAAACCTTGTTAACACTCTAGATGCTACTTTTTCAGTCCAAATATCCTGGAAATTTGTCAAAGAGATTGTTTCAATAATTTCTAGGTCAAGTTCGAATATGGCTCATCTGGGGTCAATTAACCAGGTCCAAAGCAACTTTGTTAAAAGCAGTCATACTCAGGTGAGCGATACAGGGCCATCATGGCCCTCTTGTTTATGTATATGTACACCTGGCAGATAACCTTGACATTAGCCTTATTTGAAACACTTTAATGATAGATTGTTTAGTATATCCTGTGTAAATAAAACAAATTATCCTGTCAATTATTTCATATCCGACCCAATAAAAGGGTGCCGTATAAATTTTGCTTTAAACAGCACATGATACTTGACAGACTACTATTTTTTCCAGTGAAACACCAAATATGGCAGTGACTATCCACCCACTGTTGTTATTACAACCAGAGACTGCTTGAATAACAATCAAATATTTCAATATGTAGATCTTCCAATTGTGATCATTTAAGGAAATAAAATTATTGAAACTTTGGAACTATTTTTAGCTCACGTGTCACGTAGTGACAGAGTGAGCTTTTCTGATCACCTTTTGTCCGTCGTCCGTCTGTCCATTAACAATTGGTTTGTTAACACTCTAGTGGTCACATTTTTGCCTCAATTGTCATGAAACTTGGTCAGGATGTTTGTCTCATTTATATCTCGGACGAGTTCAAACATGGGTTATCAACGTTGGAAAACTAGGTCACAGAGCCCAAATATAGAAAAACCTTGTTAACACTCTAGAGGCTACTTTTTCAGTCCAAATATCCTGGAAATTTGTCAGAAATGTTCTAATGATGATTTCTAGCTCGAGTTCAAATATGGGTCATCTGGGTTCAAAAACTAGGTCACAGAGCCCAAAAATAGAAAAATCTTGTTAACACTATAGAGGTTACATTTTCAGCCCAAATAATCTTGAAATTTGTCAGAAATGTTGCTTTGATGATTTCTAGGTCAAGTTCAAATATAGGTCATTTGGGGTCAAAAACTAGGTCACAGAGCCCAAATATTGAAAAACCTTGTTAACGCTCTAGAGGTAACATTTTTAGACCAAATAATCTGGAAATCTGTCAGGAAGGTTGCTTCTATGATTTCTAGCTCAAGTTCAAATATGGGTCATCTGGGTTCAGAAACTAGGTCACAGAGCCCAGAAGTAGAAAAATCTTGTTAACACTCTAGAGGCTACTTTTTTAGTCCAAATATCCTGGAAATTTGTCAGAAATGTTCTAATGATGATTTCTAGCTCAAGTTCAAATATGGGTCATCTGGGTTCAAAAACTAGGTCACGGAGTCCAAAAATAGAAAAATCTTGTTAACACTCTAGAGGTTACATTTTCAGCCCAAATAATCTTGAAATTTGTCAGAAATGTTGCTTTGATGATTTCTAGCTCAGTTTTGAATATAGGTTCTCTTGGGTCAAAAACTAGGTCACAGAGCCCGAAAGTAGAAAAACCTTGTAAAAGCTCTAAAGGTTACATTTTTAGTCCAAATGTCCTTGAAATTTGTCAGAAAGGTTGTTTCAATGATTTATAGCTCAAATTTGGATATGGGTCATCTTGGATCAAAAACTAGGTCACATGGTACAAATATGTAAAAAAAACTTTTTAACACTCCAGAGGTTACATTTTCAGTCCAAATATCCTGGAAATTTGTCAGACAGGTTTTTTTGATGATTTCTAGCTCAAGTTGGAGTATGGGTCATCTTGGGTCAAAAACTAGGTCACAGAGCCCAAATATGGAAAAACTTTGTAAACACTCTAGAGGCTACATTTTAAGTCCATATGTCCTGGAAATTTGTCAGATAGGTTGTTTTGATGATTTGTAGCTCAGGTTTGGATATGGGTTATCTGGGGTCAAAAACTAGGTCACAGAGCCTAAATATCGAGAAACCTTGTTAACACTCTAGATGCTACTTTTTCAGTCCAAATATCCTGGAAATTTGTCAAAGAGATTGTTTCAATAATTTCTAGGTCAAGTTCGAATATGGCTCATCTGGGGTCAAAAACCAGGTCCAAAGCAACTTTGTTAAAAGCAGTCATACTCAGGTGAGCGATACAGGGCCATCATGGCCCTCTTGTTTATGTATATGTACACCTGGCAGATAACCTTGACATTAGCCTAATTTGAAACACTTTAATGATAGGTTTTCAATATTTTTATCTCACCTGTCACAAAGTGACAGGGTGAGCTTTTGTGATCGCCTTTTAGCCGTCGTCCATCCGTCGTCCGTTCACAATTGTTGTCCGCACTCTAGCGGTCTTAATTTTGGTGCGATCTTCTTTAGACTTGGTCAGAATGTTAATCTCAATAATATCTAGGTCAAGTTCATAACTGGGTCATCTCACCCTAAAACTAGGTCACTAGGTCAAATTATAGTAAAAGCTTGTCCCACTCTAGCGGTCTTAATTTTGGTCTGATCTTCTTCAAACTTGGTCAAAATGTTAATCTCAATGATATCTAGATCAAGTTCGAAACTGGGTCATGTGACCTTCAAAACTAGGTCACAAGGTCAAATTATAGAAAAAGCTTGTCCGCACTGTAGCAGTCTAAATTTTGGTCTGATCTTCTTCAAACTTGGTCAGATTGTTTATCTCAATGATATCTAGGTCAAGTTTGTAACTGGGTCATGTGACTTTGAAAACAAGGTAACTAGTTCGAATTTTAGAAATAGCTTGTCCGCACTGTAGCAGTCTTAATTTTGGTCCCATCTTCTTCAAGCTTGGTCAGAATGTGTATCTCAATAATATCTAGGTCAGGTTTGAAACTGGGATATGTGACCTTGAAAACTAGGTCACTAGGTCAAATTATAGAAAAAGCTTGTCCGCACTGTAGTAGTCTTAATTTTGCTCCGATCTTCTTCAAGCTTTGTCAGAATGTTTATCTTGATGATATCAAGGTCAGGTTTGAAACTCGGTCATGTGACTTTGAAATTTAGGTCCTTAGGTCAAGTTATGATAAAAGCTTTTTTGCACTTTAGTGGTCTTAATTTTGGTTTGATCTTCACTTTCATTACCATAAGATCTTGGTTCCTTTCTTCAAATTGCCATATTGCATTATTGGTTCCAGAGTTATCGCCCCTGAAAATGCCAAAATTAACTATTTAGACCTTGTCTGCACAATAGCAGCTTCATTTTTTGATTTGAATTTAATCAGACTTGTACAATACTTGACTTAATATAAGATCTTGCAGGGTTGCCAGGGGACTTGAAAAAGTCAGGGAAATTTGATTTTTTTTTTTTCAAGGTCAGGGAATTGTCAGGGAATTTTGAAAATTGGTCAGTGAAAAATAAAAATCCAGAAAAGTTAGTGAAAAGTCAGGGAAAAATAATTTTGAAGGGCTAATATTGTTCTATTTTATTAAAGATTGCATTTACACATTTTTTCTGTTATGAATCTTTTTCTTTATAATTGTGTACATTGTATTTTAATAAAAGTTCTAGTATTATAAATAACATTACTTAAAGACTGAAAGTCTCTGCAACCCTTACAACCAAAAATTAAAATAAGTCTGTGTTACACTCGAAACCCATGTTCCTCCCTCCAAGATCCATGTCACAGCAACTCTCTGAACTTAGTAAGTTCTGCTATATAGGCCTTACTGCTGATAGTTTGTGTCTTGCCCATATATTTTTTGCATCTATGGTTGGATTTTAAAATAATTAGCAGAATTGGCAATAGAGTGAACATGTGTCATGTACATAATTCCTGTTTGGAACGGTGTTCCAACATTCAGTTCACAGCAACCTAGTTTTTTGTATAACGGCAGGATTTTTAAAAAAATATTGCGGCACAAACTTCTACATTTTTCAAGATACTGCTTTGAAACTTTAAACATGTTAAGTATCATGTGTATACATGCCTGATATATTTTTTATGAGGCTCAGTCCATTATAGTCCACATTGTACTTTAACAATCCTGATGACGCACGACATCTAGTGAAACTCTACCAAAGATGACCCCATGGTCATTATTGCCTGCACCCTTTGAGTCAATTGGCAATTGTATTTGCATCCACTGACTCTTGCAACCATTGAGCAGTTGTTGGCAGGTGAGCGACCCAGGGTCCCATAGACACTCTTGTTAGTAAATTATTTCTAAATGCTTACATGTGACAGGATAAATAGAATAATAGGTTAGTGTCTTAATTGAGAAAGTTTATCTGGCTAGGCTGCGGAATTTACGAAGGCTCACCCAATAAATTCTTAAGCCTTGCCAGATAAACTTTCTCAGTTAAGACACTAACATATTATTCTCTATTTCTTTGAACAACAGCAAGTCAGCTTTTCAAATCATTTTAGCCAATACAAATCGAGATTTGACACATTTAGATATGCATATTTGAAAGGTGTTGGTAATTGATTAACCAATGGCTTTTTTTAAGTCAGTATCAGATAACTGTTGTGGCAGAGTTTACTACAGTAGAAAGTACACATTAAACAGATGTCGTACTGGACCAATAGGATCCTGGATGGAGCTCTGTTGGTGACACCATGTTGCTAATGATCCATTTGTGTGACACTAAACATCATCTTTGCCATAAAAAACATTTACAGTGTAGATGGAATACAGGAATATTTATGTGAATATATTTGTTTTGTACATATATAAGTACATACAAGTTTTTTTCAGGATGAAGATCAGAGTGATAGTGATGAAGAAGATGATGATAGTGATGACGAAGATGATGATGAAGGCAGTGGTGATGATGATGACGAAGAGGTTCTTAGATTTTTGTACTGTTTGAAATTCTCTGAATAACCTAAGTCTTCAGAGCAAATTACAAGATGCCTGTTGGTATGGCCATTTTAGTAGGAAACAATCTGCTGATATTACTGACTGTTACTGAGAGAAACTGTCCTGTAACCTGGAAATTAATTAACTAACATAGGTATGCCTGTTGCAGTTTTTTTTCAAAGATGTTTTTTTCTAAATTTTTTGTTTTGTTTTTGTCATCTTTAGATGTTGCCAGTAGAGAGAGCTGCGAAGAAGTTGAGGAAAAAGGAGAAGAAGGACAAGTAAGGGTCAAAGAAAAGGTCACAGAAAGGGCCATAAAAAGGGTCATAGAAAGGGTTCCTTTTCTCAGTATTGCTATAGAGTAATGTTTCATTTAGCTTGATGGAATTGTATATTGTACAGTAGCTGTTTGGCATCATGTAGGATTATGTAAGTAGAAGAATGAAACCAGTTAACTTGGGAAACCTGCTGGAAAAAACAGAGAAAACGGTTCTATAGGTTCTGTGATACCTGTGAAATTGGAGATTAGGCATTTTTTAAAAAATTGTTTAAAATATCTTCTGACTAAAATAGTACCACATAGTGAGAGTGCCATGGTCCTATGCAAAACAGTGAGTGAAAAAAAATGAAGAAGGTTTTAGTTCAGTATTGTACATTATTTGTGTAATCATGTAAAAGTTGCTGCCATTGAATCACCATTATCTGTGTAGTCGGGTAGTAAAAGTTGCTGCCATTGAATCACCATTATCTGTGTAGTCGTTTATTAAAAGTTGCTGCCATTGAATCACCATTATCTGTGTAGTCGGGTAGTAAAAGTTGCTGCCATTGAATCACCATTATCTGTGTAGTCGGATAGTAAAATTTGCTGCCATTGAATCACCATTATCTGTGTAGTCGTGTAGTAAAAGTTGCTGCCATTGAATCACCATTATCTGTGTAGTCATGTAGTAAAAGTTGCTGCCATTGAATCACCATTATCTGTGTAGTCGGGTAGTTAGAGTTGCTGCCATTGAATCACCATTATCTGTGTAGTCATGTAGTAAGAGTTGCTGCCATTGAATCACCATTATCTGTGTAGTCGTGTAGTAAAAGTTGCTGCCATTGAATCACCATTATCTGTGTAGTCGGGTAGTAAGAGTTGCTGCCATTGAATCACCATTATCTGTGTAGTCAGGTAGTTAGAGTTGCTGCCATTGAATCACCATTAAATGTGTAGTCGGGTAGTAACAGTTGCTGCCATTGAATCACCATTATCTGTGTAGTCGGGTAGTAAGAGTTGCTGCCATTGAATCACCATTATCTGTGTAGTCGGGTAGTTAGAGTTGCTGCCATTGAATCACCATTAAATGTGTAGTCGGGTAGTAACAGTTGCTGCCATTGAATCACCATTATCTGTGTAGTCGTTTTGTAAAAGTTGCTGCCATTGAATCACCATTATCTGTGTAGTCGTTTAGTAAAAGTTGCTGCCATTGAATCACCATTATCTGTGTAGTCGGGTAGTAAAAGTTGCTGCCATTGAATCACCATTAAATGTGTAGTCGGGTAGTTAGAGTTGCTGCCATTGAATCACCATTATCTGTGTAGTCGGGTAGTTAGAGTTGCTGCCATTGAATCACCATTATCTGTGTAGTCGGGTAGTTAGAGTTGCTGCCATTGAATCACCATTATCTGTGTAGTCGGGTAGTAAAAGTTGCTGCCATTGAATCACCATTATCTGTGTAGTCGGATAGTAAAAGTTGCTGCCATTGAATCACCATTATCTGTGTAGTCGTGTAGTAAAAGTTGCTGCCATTGAATCACCATTATCTGTGTAGTCATGTAGTAAAAGTTGCTGCCATTGAATCACCATTATCTGTGTAGTCGGGTAGTTAGAGTTGCTGCCATTGAATCACCATTATCTGTGTAGTCATGTAGTTAGAGTTGCTGCCATTGAATCACCATTATCTGTGTAGTCGTGTAGTAAAAGTTGCTGCCATTGAATCACCATTATCTGTGTAGTCGGGTAGTTAGAGTTGCTGCCATTGAATCACCATTATCTGTGTAGTCGGGTAGTTAGAGTTGCTGCCATTGAATCACCATTAAATGTGTAGTTGGCTAGTAACAGTTGCTGCCATTGAATCACCATTATCTGTGTAGTCGTTTAGTAAAAGTTGCTGCCATTGAATCACCATTAACTGTGTAGTCGGGTAGTAAAAGTTGCTGCCATTGAATCACCATTAACTGTGTAGTCGTGTAGTTAGAGTTGCTGCCATTGAATCACCATTAACTGTGTAGTCGGGTAGTTAGAGTTGCTGACATTGAATCACCATTATCTGTGTAGTCTGGTAGTTAAAGTTGCTGACATTGAATCACCATTATCTGTGTAGTCGGGTAGTTAGAGTTGCTGCCATTGAATCACCATTAACTGTGTAGTCGGGTAGTAAAAGTTGCTGCCATTGAATCACCATTAACTGTGTAGTCGGGTAGTTAGAGTTGCTGCCATTGAATCACCATTAACTGTGTAGTCGGGTAGTTAGAGTTGCTGCCATTGAATCACCATTAACTGTGTAGTCGGGTAGTTAAAGTTGCTGCCATTGAATCACCATTAACTGTGTAGTCAGGTAGTTAAAGTTGCGGACATTGAATCACCATTATCTGTGTAGTCGGGTAGTAAAAGTTGCTGCCATTGAATCATTTAACTTCTCACTGATTGATGGTCATGGGTCTGTGTCCTGCCACTGAACATTACCATATATATGAGATGTTAGCAGTTTCTTGCAGAGAATGGGAGTCTTTGCCGTGAGATTTGAACCACTATCACTGCAAGTGAATAACAATTATTTACTTTAAATCTTATACAATATAGTTATACCGTCGCATTACGGTATAGCACTGTGAAAGGAAAAAAAATCAATTTATTATGAGATTATCTGACTTATTTTTTGTCAGTTAGTTTTTAAGCATTAGTTATAAATATTACAAGAAATATAAAATACAAGAAAACTTTCTTTTTTGTCATCTGGAGCACAGCCCTTTTAAAACAATGGCTAAGAATTAAAAAAAATTGTATTGTCTGATGTTTTACAAATTTTAAATTTGGTTTGTTTACAGGAAGTTAGCAGAGGAGGAATTACAGACGAACATAGCACAGACGGAAAAATACACACTGCCCAGTGGTCAAGAGATAGAAAAGGAAGATATCCTTTATAATGTTAGACTGTCTGTTTAGTTTAAAATCAAAGTCCTTGCAGGTCAACAATTTTGAATCACAAGAAAATCAAAAAAAGGAAATCAGGATCTTTTAGGTTCGAAATCAAAGTCCTTGCAGGGCAGCAATTTTGAATCACAAGAAAAAAATCCAGGCCCTTAATGTAGTCAGTGTGCGTTAAAACAGCATTCAGTTTGTAAGTATTTGTCTTAACACACTTGAAATTGCTAAGAATTTATAATTACATAGAAACACACCTTAACTTTTCTCACCTGCCACATCTCCAGACCTGGCCATTGTTCAGAGCAGAATCAAGGATGTTATACATGTGTTAGCTGATTTCAAGGAAAGAAAAGAAGACGGGAGGTAACTTATGCCCCTTGTTTATGTAGCAAGCTTATCCGATTGTTACAAGGAAAATTGAACAGAAAACACCTTTATTATCAAGTGCTTTGAAACATAAATTAAAGAAGGGAAATAAAGACAAAATCCAATAAACATGTAGATGTGGGTGTTTATACATAATAAACATGTAGATGTGGGTGTTTATACATAATAAACATGTAGATGTGGGTGTTTATACATAATAAACATGTAGACGTGGGTGTTTATATATAATAAACATGTAGATGTGGGTGTTTATACATAATAAACATGTAGATGTGGGTGTTTATACATAATAAACATGTAGATGTGGGTGTTTATATATAATAAACATTAATAAACATGTAGATGTGGGTGTTTATACATAATAAACATGTAGATGTGGGTGTTTATACATTGCATTACAGACATACATGTATTCTTGGTGGCTTCTCAAATTTAAAAGATTTTTATTGTCTGAGATCAAACTTTTGGTATATTTTACTAAAGACTTACTTCAGTTACAACAGGGACTTGAACCCTTCAGTGTTTCCTTAAACCATTTCATAATGTAAATTGATAAAATGAGAGGGTGATGTTTACAGTAATAAGGAAAACAACAACGAGTACAAAGAACAAACATTGAAAAAGAAACCCCTGTTTTCAGCTAAAAGATATCAGGGTACCTGTACTAATAGGAATTGGCAATTGTCATTTGCTGGTCTTCCATCATTATTTGTATTTATAAATCTGTCCATGTTCGTGTAAAAATGCAGTGCAGATTCATTCAACTGTAAGTGTTATATAAAACATTTACCGAGTCTTTGTGTATTACAGGTCTAGACAGGATTATATAGGGCAGCTGAGGAAAGACTTGTGTATGTATTATAGTTACAATGAATTCCTCATGGAGAAACTAATGAGCCTTTTCCCAGCTGAGGTAAGTTCTTCTGTCATTGTTAATGAAATAGTGATACTGATTGTTAAGATAGAAGTTGTCTGATTAATACCTGTGAGCTGCATTAGCAATTAATACCTGTGTGCTGCATTATCAATTAATACCTGTGTGCTGCATTATCAATTAATACCTGTGAGCTGCAGTATCAATTAATACCTATGTGCTGCATTATCAAATAATACCTGTGAGCTGCATTATCAATTAATACCTGTGAGCTGCATTATCAATTAATACCTATGTGCTGCATTATCAATTAATACCTGTGTGCTGCATTATCAATTAATACCTGTGTGCTGCATTATCAATTAATGCTGCATTATCAATTAATACCTGTGAGCTCCATTATCAATTAATACCTGTGTGCTGCATTATCAATTAATACCTGTGTGCTGCATTATCAATTAATACCTGTGTGCTGCATTATCAATTAATACCTGTGAGCTGCATTATCAGTTAATACCTGTGAGCTGCATTATCAATTAATACCTGTCTGCTGCATTATCAATTAATACCTATGTGCTGCATTATCAATTAATACCTGTGTGCTGCATTATCAATTAATACCTATGTGCTGCATTATCAATTAATACCTGTGTGCTGCATTATCAATTAATACCTGTGTGCTGCATTATCAGTTAATACCTGTGTGCTGCATTATCAATTAATACCTGTGTGCTGCATTATCAGCTATGTGAACCAAGAAATATTAGGACATGTTAATAAGCTTACTTTGGTCTGTTGTAAAAATACATTGTATTTTGAGTAAATATTCAGAGAGTAGCTTTAATGCATGGGTCATACTTGTGACACTCAGTGACTTGTTTAAGGCAGGATTAGAAAAAAGCATTATTATTTACAGTTTACATCAGTTGGCAATCACTGTATAAGACTGTCTGGAATGCTATTAAAGTTGCTAATATTTTTATTGTCAAACAGAGAAAATGCTGTGTGGACTGTTGAGGAATTTGTCATTCTGTAAACTTACTTTCATCTTAATAAGCATGCATTGTCATACGTCAGAGGTCTCGTGAAATGCACCATATCTAGTAATGTTTCTGAATATCAGTTAAAGACTGTGATCACGTCAGTATAAACAACACATACGTACTTTATTACAGATTGTTGACTTTTTGGAAGCCAATGAAGTACCTAGACCCATAACAATAAGAACAAACACTCTGAAAACAAGGAGAAGGGATCTGGCTCAAGCCCTTATCAACAGGGGAGTTAATCTGGACCCTATAGGGAAATGGTCCAAAGTAGGTCTAGTTGTTTATGACTCCCAGGTGCCTCTAGGTAAGTGACTAGGTAGTTACTGTTGGATGCTAGTAAAACTTTAATATTTTTGATCTGCTGTCACGATAAATCATCTTATAGGTTTTAGGGATTTAAATTCTGGTTTTGTAGAGCCAGAGTTTGAATCTCAACCACAGTATGAGGTTTTTAGTTGAAACTGATTTTTTTGACACTGATATGGAAACAAATACTCAACCTAACATTTTTCCTGCTCGAAGACTTGGTGTCTTTGGATTACTATAATGATTACTCAATGTCTGTTGATATTATAGGAACATACTTCTGTTTATCTGTGTTTACTGTGTTAAATTTGCACAGATTTGTTTATTGGGACTGTGTTTATCAAAATACCTCAGTTGCTTAAATCTGTCTTAGTCTCCAGTCTTCTGCTGTTTATATGTTAGGACCTGTAAGTCCATGTATGATGCTGTAGGCAAGGTTAAGATAGTTAAGAATAAAACAGCAACTTTGTCCATTTTCAGGTGCAACACCGGAGTACCTGGCTGGTCACTATATGTTACAGGGCGGGTCAAGCTTCTTGCCTGTAATGGCTTTAGCCCCACAGGAAGGGGAGAGAATCCTTGATATGTGTGCTGCCCCTGGTGGTAAAACTACATATATAGGTATTCATTACATAAATCATATTGCTTTATTAATAACAGATTTATCAGGATAGTAAGTATGATAAACCTAAAATAATGAGGATTGTATCTGTAACTCTGAAATGATAATTAAATCATGCTTCAGAATTTTCTACACTCTAGGGCAGATAATGAATCATTTTTTATCCCCCCGCCAAAGGCGGAGGGGATATTAGGAATGCCCTTCGTCCGTCCGTGCGTCTGTGCGTCCGTGCATCCGTGCGTCCGTCCGAAACAATTTTGTCCGGAGCATAACTCCAAAACTACTTGAGGGATTTTATTCAAACTTCATACACTGACAGAGCACATTGGTAGGTAGTGCAGTGGGCAAGTCCAGCTTTTCTGATCGGTCTTTGTCCGTCGTCCGTCCGTCCGTCCGTCCGTCGTCAACTTTTCATTCAAACGACATCTCCTCTGAAACCAATGGGGCAAATTTAATGAAACTTGCCTGGGATGTTCCTTGCATGAAGCTCTACCAAGATTGTTCAAATGGTTCTGGTCCATTGCATTTCTGGTTCACTGGAGCTAAAAATAGATTTTATAAGTTGGATCTTTAAAAATCTTCTTCTCCGAAACCACAAGGCCTGGAGCTTTGATATTTGGTATGAAGCATCATCTAGTGGACCTCTACTAAGTTTGTTCAAATTATGTCCCTGGGGACAAAACTGACCCCATCCCAGGGGTCAGTTGATTTTACATAGAGTTATATAGGGAAAACTTGAAAATCTTCTTGTCAGAAACCACAAGGCCCCGGGGGTCACTAGTTTTACATAGAGTTATATAGGAAAATCTTAAAAAATCTTCTTGTCAGAAACCGTAAGTTATAGAGCTTAGATATTTGGTGTGAAGCATTGTCTAGTGGACCTCTACCAAGTTTGTTCAAATCCTGGCCTCTGGGTTAAAAGTGGCCCCGTCCCGGGGGCCACTAGTTTTACATAGAGTTATATAGGAAAATCTTTAAAAATCTTCTTGTCAGAAACCGTAAGTTATAGAGCTTAGATATTTTGTGTGTAGCATTGTCTAGTGGACCTCTACCAAGTTTGTTCAAATCCTGGCCTCTGGGTCAGAAATGGCCCCGCCCCGGGGTCACTTGTTTTACATAGAGTTATATAGGAAAAACTAAAAAATCTTCTTGTCAGAAACAAGAAGGCCTACAGTTAAGATATTTGGTATGTAGCATTGTCTAGTGGACCTCTACCAAGTTTGTTCAAATCCTGGCCTCTGGGTCAAAAATGGCCCCGTCCCGGGGGTCACTTGTTTTACATAGAGTTATATAGGAAAATCTTTAAAAAATCTTCTTATCAGAAACCGTAAGTTATAGAGCTTAGATATTTGGTGTGTAGCATTGTCTAGTGGACCTTTACCAAGTTTGTTCAAATCCTGGCCTCTGAGTCAAAAATGGCCCCGCCCCAGGGGCCACTAGTTTTACATAGAGTTATATAAGAAAATCTAAAAAAATCTTCTTGTCAGAAACTGTAAGTTATAGAGCTTAGATATTTGGTGTGTAGCATTGTCTAGTGGACCTTTACCAAGTTTGTTAAAAAAATGTCCCTGGGGTCACTATTGGCCCCGCCCGACGGGTCACAAGTTTTAAATAACAATATAGAAGAAAATCTTTAAAAATCTTCTTGTCTGAAACCACAAGACCTAGAATTTTAAAAATTTGACATGAAGCAAGCTTTATCAAGCTTTTTCAAATTATTGGATTAGGTTAAAGATCACGGAGGCTAAAAGTAGATTTATCTACTGTACCTCATAGAGCCTTCATTTATAGACCAATATCTTTGATATTCAGTATAGAGGTTCCTTGCATGGACCTCTACCCATGGGTAGGGTTTGAGGTCACTGGGTCAAGGTCAAGGTCACCATAGCTTATAATAGATATTTCTACTTTCTGTCATAGAGCCTTTATTTATTGACTGATATTTTACATATTTGGTTTGTAGGCACTAACATATTTTCAATTAAAAAATGAAATACTGCTTAACAGCAAACCTACAGCCAAAGTACTCAGGTGAGCGATCCAGGGCCATCATGGCCCTCTTGTTTAGAGTTATTCCGCTTTATCAAATTTACTTGATTAATTTTGTCCGGAGCATAACTTCAAAACTGCTAGAGGGATTTTATTCAAACTTCATACACTGACAGAGCACATTGGTAGGTAGTGCAGTGTGCAAGTCCAATAACTCTACCTTGCCTATTTTTAGAGTTATTCCTTTTTATCAGAATTACTTGATAAATTTTGTCTGGAGCATAACTCCAAAACTACTTGAGGGATTTTATTCAAACTCAGTACACTGACAGAGCACTTTGGTAGGTAGTGCAATGTGCAAGTCCAATAACTCTACCTTGCCTATTTTTAGAGTTATTCCCCTTTATCAGAATTATTTGATAAATTTTGTCCAGAGCATAACTCTAAAACTACTTGAGGGATTTTATTCAAACTTCATACACTGACAGAGCACATTGGTAGGTAGTGCAGTGTGCAAGAGCAATAACTCTACCTTGCCTATTTTTAGAGTTATTCCCCTTTATCAGAATTACTTAATAAATTTTGTCCGGAGCATAACTCCAAAACTATTTGAAGGATTTTATTCAAATTTCATACACTGACAGAGCACATTGGTAGGTAGTGCAGTGTGCAAGTCCAATAACTCTACCTTGCCTATTTTTTAGAGTTATTCCCCTTTATCAGATTTACTTGTTTACATTTTAAAAATCCCAGCATATACATGTTTATCTAATTCTTGAATTCTTGAACTTATTATCCCCGCGAAAGGAGGAGGGGATATTAGAAATGGTCTCTGTCCGTCCGTGCGTGCGTCCATTCCAGTTTTGTCGGGAGCATAACTCCAAAAGTACTTGAGTGATTTTCTTCAAACTTCATATACTGAAAGAGCACATTTGGAGGAGGTGCAGTGTGTAAGAATAATAACTCTACCTTGCCTACATTTAGAATTATTCCCCTTTATCAGATTTAATTGAAAAACTTTGTCCAAAGCATAACTCAAAAAGTGCTTGAGCGATTTTCTTCAAACTTAATACACTGACATAGCACATTGGTAGGAAGTGCAGTTTGCAAGAACAATAACTCTACCTTGCCTATTTTTTGTGGGATTTTCTTCACACATTATTACATTGAGTGTTTGAAAGTACAACCTTCAGGTAGCTTCTTCCCGGCGGGGGGATTAACCATGTGTAACATGGCTCTTGTACATCTTACTACTCAGCCACTATTCTGTGCACAAACCAGGCATATGGTTACCATTCTTTAAAGTAATTTGAAGAACAAATCCCATCAAAAAAGGCCTGAACACTTAAACTGTCAGACTTTTAGCCGTCACCTTGATCACCAAGCCATCTCGGTAGCAGAGGATATACTCTGATAGAAAAGTCTGCATTAATGCATAAATTAGTATGTTTATGTTTTTTAGCTGCATTGATGAGGAACACAGGCATGTTGTTTGCTAATGATGCCAGTAAAGACCGAGCCAAGGCAGTCGTTGGCAATATCCACAGAATGGGCATAACAAATACTGTTGTCTCTGACTGTGATGGTCGACAGTTTCCAGAGGTCAGTCTCAGTACCTTAGACTTTAGAACAACAGTAGAAATTGGCTCTGTACAAAGTAAATCTAGAGCCAATCTCTCCTGTGTCAATTTTATAACAGCAGTTTTATTTAGTGAGTTATATAAATGGTTTTAGTTCAGAAGAATTTGCATGGTACTCAGTTCCTTAGAGGATTAAAGAGAAAATGCTTTCCTTTGGGGAAAGTACAAAAAAAAGGTTTAATCTTGATATTAAAGTGTTAGTGCTTATGCCTATTTTATGGTATCCACTTATTATTTCATTGTAAGGTGTTGAAAGGTTTTGACCGTGTTTTACTGGATGCACCATGTAGCGGTACAGGAGTCATCGCCAAGGATCCTGAGGTCAAAATAAACAAAGACGAGGTCGACATACAAAAATGTTCACATTTACAGAAGGAACTGATTTTGGCAGCCATAGATTCTTGTGATGCTAACTCGAAAACAGGAGGATATATTGTATACTCAACTTGTTCAGTCATGGTAATTATACTAGTCAGTCTATGTAATATCCATGTTTTCCTCACATACTGAGTCCAGCAGAGAGCTTGTGAGAACCTTTTTTTTTTTTAATTTTAATTTTTTGCTTATAGAATGCATTTGTTTTGTGGGGAGGGGGTTGTGGGAGGAGGGTGTAAGATTGTTCACAGTTCTAGCAAAAAGACTGCATTTAATGTTAACAAGGAAAATTCCAACGGACTTGAGTCCATTTGAGTGTATGGTTTTTACACTGTTCGGGCACCTGCTATATACAGAGTATTTACGATAACCCGCTATGATTTTGTTATTACGATGCTTATTCTCCAATTTAAACACAACTTTAATATTAAAGTTTACTTCATCAATTAAGTTAAGCTGCTTCACCCTTTGCAGAAATCTTAGACATAAAACTTCCCCATAAATCATGTATACACAATGGGGCATAACGTCCGGGTATATGCAGATATAAACAATATTACTAGACAGTCACGTGATTCTGTCTGAGAATTTTCGGAATAACAAAACATCCGAATCAAGCATCCGCAAATTGATTCAACAGGTGGTACATCGTAAAAATACTTTATGCTTCGGCAATAATCGGATCTTCTAACACCCAATTAAAACATAGAATTACATAATATTGGATAACACTAACCCGGCTCCAATTGTACACATGACAATATAATACTGGCAATTTTCCGTACAGAAAAATCTAACAGAAAATTCTCAGTTGTTAGTTTTAATAGGTATGCTACCAGGAAGAGACTTTTCCAAAATTTTTGGATGAAGTAAATAAGAAGGTATTTTCATTATCTATAAATTTCTGTTTGTCTTCACAAATCCAATGTTTTATCCAGTGTAGGAATTTCAAACTATAAATGTATATTTCCAGGTTGAAGAGAACGAGTGGGTTGTAGATTATGCTTTGAAAAAACGTAATGTGAAACTTGTTCCAGCTGGCCTTGACTTTGGAAAGGAAGGATTTGTAAAGTAGGTGTAATTGGGGAAGTTTTTCTTATAGAAAATACTTGTTCTTTGTTAAAATGAACTTCCTTAAAAAAAATAAAGAAAATACAAGTCATGTAAAATGGACAAAGTGACTGGTTTATCTACTGGTAGTTGGTTCTCAGTTTACAGTTAGCTGTATAAATCTGATATGAATTCAAGGGAAATCAATACACGTATATACTACACATTTTTCCATAAAACTCATAACCAGGTAAGAATAAAAAGTGAAACTGGTAGACTGTAAAATACTGCTTCAGATCCAAATAAACTATAACTTTGTCCTTAACAGGCTGGTCATTATTTTGTAACATGATATATTTTATAAGTTGTAGGGAACAAATGCCAAAGTTTTGCTGTAGTTTAAAAGTTTTTAAATATTGAATTCTTAAAGTACATTTTTTTCTTTAAATGTATAAATATAAAAATTGATAGGACTTACAATTGGTGTAAAGATTCTGGCATTGTTTAATAATAACAAAGAAATATGTCGTTTCAAAGACAATGTACTGTTTGCAGTTTTGAGAAGTTTCGCTTCCATCCAAATATGAAAATGACAAGAAGATTTTACCCACATACCCACAATCTGGATGGTTTCTTTGTGGCAAAATTGAAGAAATTCTCCAACAAAATACCTGGACAAGAAGGTAAAAAAAGAAATGAATAAATACTTACATTCCAAATTTAGAATAAAAAAATCTTAATAAATAAATGCAATTGCTTCTGATTTTGAAGAGTATGTTTAGGTTTACATTTGTCAGCATTCTGGCTTACAGCAAAAGTCCTGTAGTTAGGTCTACTTAAAAAACAAACAAACATGCTAACGTTTTGTTCATACTAAAATGTTTAAATTCCATTACTCAGAAAGCTTCAGTTACCTGGTGACATTGTTAAATCTGACCATTTACAGTTGTAGACTACAGATTTCTGATAATCTACAATTGTTTGGGCTAGTTCTGTTCCAGAGACACTTCTGGTTCTTTTTACATTATCAGTGTATAGCGCTGATACTTGGGACCTCTCATCTAAAAGACAGTAGAGTTAGTGGAAGAGTGGGATTTTGAACTTGTTACCCCTGGATTTCAAGTTATGTTCATTACCACTGGACCATTGATCTGCCTCATTTATGTTTTATAAGTTTCTCCCTTTATCTCAGTTAACACTGTTTTTTCACACACTCATAACACCTGTTTCATTTAGTAAGTTTGTTACACCTGTAAGAGTTATAGCCCCTTAAAATATATTAAAACAGGTTAACTGAATTTATGTGGTAAAAAGTCATTGACTTAATTTAACCCTAAGCATGCTGAAATGTTGTAATGGATTTGCCCAGCTTTGAATTTGGAACAGTCCATTCAAGTTTAAGGGATTTCAATAACAAAATACAAAAATGGAGCTACCAACAGTATAGAGCCTGGTCAGACTGCACGGATGTGCAGGCTGGCCTGGCTCTATACTGGTGGCAAAGGCTAATCACTTTCGGTTCCAGCAGGTTAAGGGTTAAGGTTGTTTTTTTTGCATGTTCTGTTTTCTTTACATTTCTTATTTTTACAGGGAAGAGTTCAGAGAATACTGTGGGAGAATTAGGCGATTTTTTCAAATCAGAGGATGATCAAGGGGATGGTAAGGAAATACTTGGTAACTTCATGATAGTAAAAGAGAACCTAGTCTATCATATACAGATATCCTTGAAAACCAATACATTCTTTTTTTCTGATTAAGAATAAGTTCTATAACCTTTATAAAGTGTAAGAAAAAAAGAATGAAGCATAGCAAATCACTGTATTATGACAAGGGTCAGAGGTCATAGCTTCCAGTCTGACAAAGGTCAGAGGTCATAGCTTACAGTCTGACTGACTGTTTGTGTGAAATTTGGGAGTTCTGTAGTGTGAAATGGAGTAGATAATTGTTAATTCCTGGAAAACTTTTTATCTGCATATTTGCCTGAAAAAACAACAAAAATATAAAACTTCACAGAATTACTTCTGTACTGGGTGAAGTCATTTAAAAAATTATGCAGACTGAGTCAAATGCGAAGTAGCTGTCCTGCCAGCCAAAACGTAATTTTCTTCATAAAAAGGCCTTGCAGACAGCAAAATATATTGATAGGTGTCTCAGAAAATAATGTATTGCTTGTTTAATTAAAAAAAAAGTGTTTATTTTTTTAACATTCAGGGACATGTTTTATTTTATGTATTATCTATCATTCTAGAACAAGATTCTCCATCTAGTGAAGCAAAAATAGACCAAGAAAAACAGCCAGCTGACAAGAAGACAGAAAACTCTGGAAAACAGACAGAGGAAAGTAGTGAAGAGAGCAAATCACCAGAAAGACAAAATAAAAAACAGAAAGGACATAAAAATACCCAAAATAAACAGTCAGGTGGTAAAGGTGGAGACCCAAAACAAAACAAGAAGTCATTTTTCTTTGCTAGGAGGAAAGGCAAAGGGGGTAAAGGAAATAAGAAAGGCTTCAAACCTGGAAAGAACAAGAAATTTAAATCAGGGGCCCCTAAAAGATAAAAGATGGACAGACTCTGTTAGCTTCATGTTTATGATGGGTGAAAAAGGCAAACACTGACATTGTCAGCAAAATGAAATTGGCTTTTTGCCAAAGACTTACTGCCACGGGTGGATTGCTTATTAAAACATTTTTATAAGCACAAATTTTAAGTTAAAATGAAATACATTTTATCTTTAAACATTATTAGAATTTTTTATTCCTCAGGATTGTCTTCAGGTTATATTAAATGAAACTCCTGTTCAAACCAAACAAAACAAGTCATGTAATTCTCTCTCAGAATTTAGTGGCATAGTCTACTGCTGTTAAATGGTACAGATTAATTCTGGAGCTTGTTGCGAATGATCTTTATCTTGAAAGAAACAAGTACACATGCTTGAAAGAATATTTGAAAGAATACTTTGAAGAAGTCTTTTGTCTTTTTAGTAAAATATTTATACAGTGTCAGTTCTAGACATTTTGAGATAAAAGGAATGAATTCTTTGAAAATAAATGCTATTTTACAATAGTGCATTAATTTTTATGTTTAATAGTGATCACTTGTTAATGAAATATAATGAAATATTTCGACAGAAAATTTTATCATGTCATCAATAAAAAAGGTAAAGGTTTCTTATTTAACTTAGGTATTCAACGAAATTCCCCACCTGGTGTGGATGGAACAACTTATTTCCAGAAGAGCCCAAGGTGCGTGTATTTTACCTCCCCGATCCCCAGTCCAGTCCAATACTGCTGGAAACAGTACCTGGTTAGGTTACCACTCAGTTCTGGGAAATCAGTTGGTTACCCTTAATTTTGACAGTTTGTAGGAAAAATTAATTGTGGTTGATATAAATGTGATGTGATATTACAAAGTTAACGGTCTGGTTAATTAGACGTCATTAAGTTTCTGCTGTCAGAGTTTGACATCAGTAACTTATTAACGATTTCTGCAAACACACGTTTTTTGCCTTCTCTGAAATACCATAATATGCTGTCTTTGAAAAATGCTTGCTATATGAAACATCGATATGGATAACACAACAACCTAGTAACTATATCTCATGTTACATGTGTGATGTCCATGGTATGAAAATGATTAATAGAAATGTTCTATATGTATTGTTTGTTCCTCTATTAGTGTACCTTTTGGTACTTGGAGTGTGATCAAAAGTATACAAAAATAATTTTAAAACTGTCTATTATTTGAAAGTGAAAAAAACCTGAAAATATAAAATTTTGCCAGATTGTTTATAATGTCACGACATGGCCAAATTTCTGTTTGTGGTTTAATGGCCATGATGAATTTTAGAGCAGACACATACAAGAGGTCAGTGCAAAGCTGCTGTAACTGTATATAACATATAGAGAAGATAATAGTTTTGCATCAACTTACATGTGTAATGTATTCACATACAAACATGTATATGGAATAAGACTGTTTTCATATTGTCATAAATTTGTTTCCTATTCCAATATTAGTAACTGTTTCTTTTTTAATTTATTTTTATGATATAATTCTATTCTTCCAGTACTGTTCTCCAGCTGTAAGGACTGTAGCATAAAATATGTGTACAAAGAGCGATTTTGTCTTGTAACACAAACGTGATTGTCAGTTATTTCTCTGATGTTAGGGTGTGGGGGGAGTGTTACAAATACAGGGAGTTAAGCCAAATTATAATCTTTCAAAGTACTTTAAAAATTTGCAAGAGACATGTTAGCACATCATGTTGGTAATGTTTAGACAAGGTTATTTAGTTTGTCTGTTACTTTCATATATTTCCAGAGGCTACTGCACTAGTATCAGGACAAAACTTGCATTAAAATTAGGACTGAGTTTTTCTGATTACATCAGGAGGATGACAGTAAATTTCCCAAGTTGGCCATGTTAATGTGTTGATAGGAAATTTCCAGCCATTGTAAATCATGTTGAATACTATTTTAAGGTGTTATCTCTCAGGTCAAAGATCAGTACAGTGGGATAGTTAGGTTGATAAAATATTCTGTACTTTGAAGAGAGAACTTATCCAAGTTTCTGAGTCATTGATGATAAATATGAGCACAGTTGTTTTATTGTTATTAGAGAGGGTGGAAGAAATATATACATGTATTTTTCCTATATCTGAACATCCAATTATTGTAACTCCTGAATTTTCACGTATTAGATGGTTAGGTCCATTTCAGTAAACATACGCCAGCCCAGGAAGGTAAAATAAAAAATTCTGTCCTGGTCTTTTATTTATTATAATCATTCTATGTTCCTTATCCTCAGACTTATGGCTTCAGCCAGTACTGAGGGTAAGCAAACTTAAACCTCGCTTTTAGTTCATATCATGTTTATCGAACTCTAATTAGGAACATCTTATATTGTATGTATTGTTATACTGTGTGTTTTGTCTGTCTGTTTAGGACAAGTCGACTAATCTTCTAAAGGGGGCTAGTCCACTTTGAAAGTGCCTTTCTGGGATAGGGTACTTGTTTTATTTGAATGGCACTTCAGTACATATGAACTTTGCTATGTAACCATTGGTATTGCGAGCTGTCAGAATTCATCATACTCATTGGCCTGTTTTGGTTTTTTTAAATCATTAATATTTCACTGTTTTTGAAATCAGCAGTCTTGATATAAAACTATGTTTTAGTAAGGTTATTTAACATTGGTCTGTACATAAATCAGGACTGGAAAACACGCCTGGAAAAATCATTTCGGATATGTGTGACTGCTCTTGTCTAGTATAACTTTTCAAGCTGTGAACTCCTCTTAATATATTACTGTATAACCTGTAATTATTGTATTACCAGTATCTAATGTACAGGAATCCTTAATTTCACTAAATTTTATGCCTGTGAGGCTTGGACAGTTTTATACAACTATGTTGGATTACAGATGCATGCCTGCCTCCTTATGAGATACTGATTAAGATTGAATCAGTCACTTTTGAGATTCTGTGAGATTGAAGGGTTATTATTAAGATATTTTTTTGAGAGAGAGAGAGCAATATTTTTCTACAGGTATCTGTATTTTTAAGCCATTGGTATCTTTTGAAGCAGGTGACTTCATTTTGTAGTGGGGGTAGGGGGGTGGAGGTGGTAAAAACACAAGCTACCTAATAAGACACACTTCCAGGTCCACCTTTGACCTTTGGACAGTTCTTCAAGTGGCCTAGTTCTTTGCATAGAGTTCTGCAGCGATACAGGTTGTCCAATGCTGAGATACAAGAAACGCTTCTGAGATATACTTCAGGTCAGATGATTTACTGCTAGCAATTAGCAATTACTACTGTCTTTTTATTGAAAAATAAATACATTTATGGAGGTCATTTGTAATACATTTTGATGAAAGGGCTTTAACTACTGGGCTGATTCTCATTCAGTCGTAATAATTCTTGTTCATACAAGATTCATGGTTCTTTCCACCAGTAATTTTAAAACTATTTTCAGAATGAATCAAACCTGGATTGAGTTGAAGTAGACTAGGAGACAAGGTATATTCCAGTTTCACAGAAGAAATAGGATGATAAATAGGAATTATTTCCACTGTATACAAACAACAGACTTAAGCAAAAACAATGTGTTTTTAAATGTAACATCTTTTATTTGTTCAACCACAAAATATATCACAAAACAAAATTGATGCTTGAACAATACTGATCATTTTTCTCACATTTCATTTACATATCACATGTTTAAAAGGTATTCACATTCTAGTTATTTTTATCAAAACCTATCCAATGTGACTTCAAAGCAATCAATTGTTTTTGAAACAGCATTTCTTAATGATGTAGTTGTGTTTCATGGTCTTATGTGAAATCCCCCGTTTAGTTAAGAAGGATGAAAATCAAATGTAAACCAACAGATGTAAATTCATTATAAACATGCCCTATAACCTGCAACACAGTAAAAGCCCCTATGAGAAGTAAAAAAACAATAAAAACATTACAATAATAACACATAGCTCCAGTCAAGAACTCTTAACTCCACCGAGCTCCAGACAAGAACTCTTAACTCCACCGAGCTCCAGTCAAGAACTCTTAACTCCACCGAGCTCCAGTCAAGAACTCTTAACTCTACCAAGCTCCAGTCAAGAACTCTAAACTCCACATAGCTCCAGTCAATAACTCTTAACTCCACCAAGCTCCAGTCAAGAACTCCACCGAGTTTAATAATGATCTGTAATTGCTCCAATGAATGAGAATAAAATTTTATTTCAAAATATGCATGAAGATTCTGGAATGATGTGAAAATGCAGAAAACACACCCACAATGTTTAAAACATGCCCACATCAATATTCAAACACGCTTTCCATACATGAACTAATTTAATATTCAGAATCAGATGTGGTTTTAAGACATGCAGTAAATACAAGGGATAGTCAAGGTTACAACTGACACTGCTGAATATTCTTTGTCTTATCCCCACACCCCCTCCCCCACCCCACTACCCTGAGACAGTCAGTCTCAGACTGAAAACAAAGTATCAAATTACTATCGGAATACCGATAAAATTTCAGATGTAAAAAAATTTAAATACACAAAAGAGAAGTAACTAGCAAACACACAGACTAGAAACATACATGAAGGTCTGGTGTCACACTAGTTTTTCAAATAGCGACAAAATTTAGTTCGATTCAAAACACTTCAATACCGTTTCTAATACTGAAAGAATACATATCTGTTTTCAGTATTGAGAACAAAAACCATCAAGATAAATAATGCTGTAAAATAAGTAAACTGACCAAACCTTTATATAAGCTTTCTGTGCCCTATAATATGTAAAGTTGAAGTGTCACATGACATTCAGTTAGTTGCAAAATTTATAATTTTTTTACATCTAAGAAAAAGAATTTTTTTTTTTTTTTTTTTTTTTTTAAATCTATGGCACCTTTAAACACTGCATCTGTATTCTAGATGCTTTTGAAAATTGAAGCTCTGATTTTTCTATGACTTTATTTCTTTGTAATTTCAATTTCTAATCAATGAATCTTTCAATATTCTCAGTAGCAGATACTTTGCTGAAAATTTAATGGCCACCCAAAATCATCAATCTTCCTAAGCCAGTTAGCCCTGCAGAGCAAAACTTGAGATTTTTTATTATGAGTAAGTAGTACATGTATATATATCTAGTAGGAAAAAGAAATAAATGTAAAAGCACTTGTATCGTGGCACAACGGTAAGTACCCACAAGTTTGTGTTTGCAAAAACAGTTTTGCTACTCTTTAATTTCCTGCACAATTTGCTAAATTAACTGAATCATTTGTTTCCATGGCAACTTCATTCTCTTCTCCATCATCTGAATCTTTTTTTGCCAGGTCCAACATTCTTTCAACAATTTCCCACAAACATGTCTCCTTAGGAAACTCGTGGTCCACAAGATTGACAAGATAGTAGTTATCATGAATGTTTTTGATTATGGCCCTTGATTGACTTCCCTCTTCATACAGATTGCCCCAATTCTTTTCCCACAATGCAAATGCCTCGTCCTGTAAACAAAATCATTCAAAATAAGGATTCGAAAATGTTTCTCCCTTTAGACAAAATTATTCAATATAAGGATTTGCAAAATGTCACCTTATGTTTGCAATAATTCAGTCTGAAGCTGTTTCAGCTTATTAAGTTGCTGAAGTTTTATTTATTTCCAGGACATATTCTTGGTGAAGAAAGAGTAAAATCAAAAAGTTTGGAGTAGATTCTGCATGTATATATTTAATCTTGTACATAGGTTTAGCAGTTAGATGTTCATAAGATTGCAAGTGTAAGGAATTACCTTCCAGACGGTAAATGCTATAGGATCAACAACTGTAGGCTGTATAATCTCTTTGCCTGGGAACACACCCCATGTCACAGCTATAGGCTCATTCTGATCACAATTCGTGTAATCTGCTTCACCCTAAATAATCAACAAATCATTGCTGAAATAATCTTACAATTCATCTGGTCTCCATATTAAAAGTTTGTCTAGAATTTTCAAGCTGGGGAAGTGAAGTTTAATACCCATATAAAGGTTACAGGCAACAAGCAATTCATGAACTTGTTAGTCTGTCTTCATAATTTTTAAACCCTCACTTTAAGGATTCTGATATCAGTGAGCAAGAATAGTAAAAAATAAAACTAGAACTGTGTCCAAAGGACACGGATGCCCCCACTGTGCAGATGTGCTCGTAAACAAGAACAGCTTCATTTAATGTCTACAAAATTCTGTTCTTATCATAGCATTTCAGTTGAAATTTTCTCAATTCATGTATTAATGATAAAAAAGTCACCTAACTCTTGAGGCATCATATTTGGTCTCTTTACAGATGGAATACAATATTAGTGTCTGAATAAAACTGAATTTTGAAACACATGTATGGTCTCCTTTACTTCCATCTACACATTAAGGTTGTTCATCCCTGGAAGTTTAAGCAAAATCTGCCATCCGGTTTAAGAGGAGTTGCGTTCATAAAATTTCTATATGGTATATAGTGAAAAAATCAACAAAGGGCCATAATTCTGTTAAATTTGGTCGCAGCAAAAATTCCTTCCTTTACAACCATCTACACATTAAGGTTGTTCATCCCTGGAAGTTTAAGCAAAATCTGCCATCTGGTTTAAGAGGAGTTGCGTTCACAAAATTTCTACATAGTATATATAGTGAAAAAATCAACAAAGGGCCATAAATCTGTTTAATTTGGTCGCAGCGAAAATTCCTTCCTTTACTACCATCTACACATTAAGGTTGTTCATCCCTGGAAGTTTAAGCAAAATCTGCCATCCGGTTTAAGAGGAGTTGCGTTCACAAGATTTTGGGACGTACGGACAGACGTACGGACGGACAAGTGCAACGCTATATGCTCCCCACTTTGTGGGGGCATAAAAAAATATTATATATTATATTAAAGGTGGATTTAGAAGGTCCTGAAATGTAGTGGTTAATTTCAAGTACCGAAAGGTACCTTACGATATCTTTCTTATTTGCATACATATCCAGCAAGCATAATGACCATTCATACGTGCTAACATATACAACATTCAACTTTATCAACGTAATTGCAAAACACCTCTGGAACCATAAAAGCAATTACATAGCTTTATAACGGCCCCCCTTTATATATTGTTTTTTCTATCAAGTATGTACAAATGTTCCACCTACATTATAGTTGATGATATGGTAATTGACTAGAGAGTATTCTGGGAGGATTTTCTTCAGTGCTCTGATGTTCTTTTTGCTGGTGAAGAATTCTAAATATGCCTGAAAATAATGAAATAGTCAAACTCAATGGTTAAACTTTTTACACCTGTTGAATGTTACTTGCACAGTTTATGAGACAATTTTTTTAACCAATTCCTTCATGTATAATGTCTCTTAGTCTACAGAGACTTTTATGTTTTAACAAGAGTTTTCGATAGAATGCTGACTCTGGTACATGAAGTAACTTAAAACCGAAATGAAATGTTTCTGTAAATAATTCACCTAAACAAAACAACTTCACAACATTAATGTCTTCTTAAACCTGAAACTAGGTATTTCTATAAATGAAATGAATATATCATGATTACACACGTCAGTCACTGATAGAATAACACTGGTAAAAATCATTTCCTAAAGAAGACACTCGGTATCAAGTTACTGATTTCCTTTTCAATTAATCTTGTATAAAAATATTTTCCCTAAGAAAAACTCATACCTTTTGGTAAATGTATCCATTAGGGGAACCCCAGCCTACATTAGGGTCTGAAGATGAGGCCCCATTTATATTGGGCTGGGAGTTTATTGTCAAAACACCACGTTCATTGATGCTTGCCAATTTATCCAAGATCAACCCTGTCTCTGGTGACAGTTCATCATCATTCCATGGCACTTTTGTCACCTGAAAACAATAGTCCTATTACATGTAGCTAACAGCCTAAAGTAAGGTAAGCTTTAATCAATTCTGACAACAAAAACTGTTTAATGATACTGATTCTGTACATAATAGTGTAAATAACAAAGCAAGTAAAGGCACGTGTTAAATATCACTTACCTTGACTCCATCTTTATTTTTTGCTCCTGTGATGTAATTTCTGAACACATCGTATACATCTTGTTCACTCTGTAGTTCTTGGCCCCACTGCTTCAATAAGTCAGATTGCGATGCTTTACTCTTCAAGTAAAACAAGTAGTAGTCGTTGACGTCATCGAAAGCTGCTGCTGAGGAATTTCCCCAGCGACCATTCGGGAATTCGTCCCAGTTTGATGTACGATAGACATAACTTTTAGGTCTACACTGCCAAAAGATTGGACGAATTTCCTCCTGCATTCTGTGACAGTTGGCTGTTGGTTTCCATGGTAATGGCCTCCAAGGATCTTCAGACCACATGCCAAGTCTTTTCAAAATTTCAATTGTTGCGACCTCTCTGTTCAGAGTGTAGAAATGAAGACCGTGTATAAATCCTGTTTCAAACAGTTCTCGAGCCATTTCTACAGTGAGATGGACGCCGTAGTTTCTTATTGCTTCATCGTTGTCCTTTATTGGATTTATGCTGTCAATTATTTCTTGCGGAACTTCCAAGCGGGAAAGTTTAACAATATGTCTCAAAGACTGATATGCCTGTAAAACAAATAAAGTTAGTGCATTAAAGAATTCATCAACAGTTTCTTTCTTGCACAAAATGCTTTAGTGTCAACCTTCTTATTAATATTGTTTAAGTTTCATAACAATCTGGCTTAAATTCTGTAAATTAAACATACCCATTCAATGAACATTTTAAAAAAGACACTGAAAATTGAGGTTACAGAATCTAGTCTCGTGTGTGCCTATAACTTCTACTTTCTGACTGAAGTAAAACTACTTTTTCTTAATAACAGAATGAAACCCAATGTTAAGAAAAATATGTTTTCTTAAGTAATAAATGGCAGGTAAACATAATAATGTCTCTGGAGTATTTCAGTTCTAGAGTCAGTTACTTTTTATAGAAAAGTTTAATAAACAACCCTCCAAAAACAACTACATCACAATATTTTTATTTAGAAAAAAATCTCACTGGAAATAATTGATTGTAATGTAATCAAAAGATAGTGCTGAAAAATATTACAGAATTATTACCTGAATTGGCAATAGACCTGGTATGATAGGACAGTTGATACCAATAGCCTGACAGTCATGGTAGAACTTGATAAATGTCTCTGCCTTAAAGAACAACTGTGTGATGATAAAATCAGCACCAGCATCTACTTTCTTCTTTAAGTTCTTCAAGTCTTCTTCATATGACTCACTTTCAGGGTGACCCGTGGGATAACCTGTACCAGAGAAATAAACAGGAATTTAATAACCTTTTCAAAGAAATTAATAACCTGTGACAAGAAAATTGTAAACCTGTACCAGTCATCAGAGAATCTGTACTGTCATGTAAGTTACAATGATTGTGTACATTACAAATTTTGCAAAGAATGAAATTCAAGTTGATTGCAATGAATGTTTAATGTCTTCCATTCAGATAAGAACAAAGGCAATATTTGTTGATCTTATTCAATACAGGAAAATTAAGTTTATACAGAAGAAACCATGACAATATATATGCAGTCTTGTGAGAATGTATAAACTCACTTATTATTCTGAACATTTGTCTCCAGATTAAAACCTGGTGAATAAATGTAATGAGAGTATTATAGCCAATTAACTGAAGCTCTACCCACCAGCTACACAGATGACGAAATAGTCTCCAAACTCATCTCTTATAAGCTTGACAAGGTCTGAGGCATAGTTCAGACGTCCCTCTTGGTATGTCCAGGTATCTTTATCATCTGGTGGATCTGTGGACAATTATAACAATTAATCAGTCATTGATAAATAGTAATTAATAACGTAAACAATCTTTTACATACAAACCACCACAGCCTGCCTGTGCAACAGTTTTAGCAGAGCCTATCAATCATTAGTTATTCAAAGGAAATTATGATACAAAATATGAATAATAAAACATTCAAATGCACATCCTTGACAAATATTTCAGGTACCTTTAAATGACCAAGAAATAATTTCATTTAAACAGCATCCACTGGGATTAACATAACTAGAGAGTAACTACAAATAAAAAGATTCACTCACCTCCTCTTAAAGCAAGAAGATTCCTGATGCCTTGGTCCTTGGCTTTATGTAGATTTGCTTTTATTTCCTCGATACTTTGATCAGCACATGTTATATGCAACATTGTCTCGAGTCCACAAAAGTTCAACATGGTTGAGGCCATACACATGGAACTTGTTGGCTTCTCAAGATTGCCTGGGTCTCCAGCAGGGTGCCATGTTATATCACAGAATAGTGGTTTTCCACCACCCATTCTCTCAAACCTTTAATGAATGGATGTATTGATCATTTATCTGATTGACCAGGGACAGTATATTAACAGTAAGTCCAAGAGTTTGTCCGGCTTAATAAAATATTAATTGAATGACTTATTTATACACTGGGTTTAACTGTACAATGAACAAGGGTTGGAACTTACTGCAAGTCAAAATCTGACAATTTATCGATTCTATATAGCAACCAAACCGAAAGTAGAGCAAATTTATTTTTAGCGCCACGCTGTTACTAAAAATAGAGGCACGAGGACACGGCATGATACGTTCGTGTTGTTTTAATCAATATAAACAAGAGAGAAACAAATTCACAAACCTTGCAAGCAAATTTACAGCCCCATTTTCAGTTCTTGCGGGAAAGAATTCTAAAGAGAAGAAACGAGCCCCCTTGTTGATTCTTTTATTGATACGATCGATCAGCCTCCTGTACCGGGGCGCCTTAGGGGAACTTGGACGTCCACTTGGACTAGAAGTATCGTCACTCGTTTGTGTGTCGCCTTTCGTCAGGTTCTCCGGGTCTTTAACTGTCAAAATTTCTGGCATTATGGAGCTCTAGGTCTGAAATATTAGCTTTGAATTTAAATGCTTATTTTTATTTTGAATTGTGTTAAATGTACTGTCGCAAAATCCTAAATCCGTTATCTATATTTGATAAAGCGCGCTTGGTTCAAATTCTTACGAATAGATTTTCATTTCGTACAGCTTAAAGAACAGTTAAACTACAAAAAAATAAAACAACAACAAATGTCAGTACGTATTTGGATTAAAATAAAATGGACGGATTTATTAACTTTCCACAGAGATCTACCTTATAAAATCTTCCGTCTTAATCAAGACATGCCTACAACTTAAGTCAATGTAGATTAAACAATGTAAATTTTATGTTATCAATGCTGAGTCTATTAACTTAAGCCTGTAAATATCAATACTGCTATCTTGTCTAAAATTTAGCGACTCCCTGCACGGCTCCTCAAAGATTTTAGGCTTTTGACAGCTATTGTCAAAACAGAAAATAAGCGGTGCGCGTGTATTATCCTATTATTCAACACCTGCATGTCTAAACATTCGATAAACCCTTACTTCAGTCTTAAGTCCAGTTATTACGACGAAAAGAATGTACAATTTCATTCATACAACAAATTATCCAATACTGCACAGATATTTATGTTCGCCCGGCAGTTAATATACTGACTAGAGAGACTGTACAAGTGGTTCACCGCTGTATTTATGTAAGCGTTAACCAATCAAATAGCAGAATACGAGGTGGACCATGCCTATTCAATACGACGGACGTCTGGAGGGTAGTCAGGTTTCGTTCAACAAACAGTTTACGTAAACGTAAGAGATAAGAACAAAATTAACTCAAAAAATATTTTTAAAAGTTTATATCTACTTGTTACGTTTGAAAATCGAATGTTCCGTAAGTATCTTACAAATTAGTCCAGGCAATGTGTCCGGGTTTTCATAGTGTGTTATCCTTTAAATAAAATGTTCACATGAGGTCGCCAAGGGTATGTAAAAACCGTTAGCTCAAAATGCAAATATAAATAGACACAGTTTATACAATTGCTCTTTAAGACGGATATATTTACCGAAATAATAGATACATTCTACACATGTGGTATTTGAGTATATTTTATACTTATAAATGAAATATTGAGAAATATTGATGAAATCAACCATGGTACAACAGAAAAATTAAGCAGCTTTCCAGACAAAAGCGAAGAGCCTTCAAAAAGTACAAAAAATCAGGCAAGGATAAGAACAGGCAAAGATTCAGGTACCTACAGAAGTCTACCCAGCAGGAATGTAAGAGTGCGTATAATTCGTATGTATCGGATATGGTGCAGGAGGACTCCAACAGCAAGAAACTCTATTCTTTCATTAAGAGTAAGTTCTAAGTGTGACAGTGCTGGAATTGCTCCACTCCGCTCTGACGGGAATCTACATGGGGACCCACAAACAAAAGCTTCTATCCTGAACCAACAATTTTCGTCAGTGTTCACCACAGAGGATACATCTGATATCCCGTCCCTAGGTACTAGTACCATCCCATCGGCACCTGACATCAGAGTCACCGAGAAGGAGTACTGAAACTCCTGCAGGGTCTCAACCCTAATAAGGCGACTAGTCCGGATGAGATTTCAACTAGATTCCTGAAAGGGATGGCTAATCCAGTTACACCAGCACTTACCAAGATCTTCCAGGCATCCATTGACCAAGGTCAAACACCAGTAGACTGGAAAACAGCGAATGTCTCTCCAATATTCAAGAAGGGTGACAAGAGTAAGCCTGCAAACTATAGACCTGTGTCCTTGACCTCCGTGTGTTGTAAGGTAATAGAACATATCGATCATCCATAGTCACTTGATGAATTTCTTTGAACATCACAACATCCTATCTGACTACCAGCATGGCTTTAGGAAGAAGCGATCCTGTGAGTCCCAACTGACAACAACAATCCAGGACCTTGCCATTGGTATTGAAAACAACACCCAGATTGACGCAGTGTTACTGGACTTTTCCGAAGCATTTGACAAGGTCCCACATGAAAGGTTGCTCACCAAATTAGATCACTACGGCGTACGAGGCAACCTACTCAATTGGATCCGGAGTTTCTTGTCTGGCCGAACGCAACGAGTGCTGGTAGAGGGCCATTTCTCACCAACTGCACCCGTCACATCTGGAGTGCCCCAAGGAACGGTCCTCGGTCCACTGCTCTTTCTGGCGTATATCAACGATCTGCCCTCCAGAGTGAGATCCAAGGCCAGATTGTTCGCGGACGACTGCCTTCTGTATAGGACCATAACTACAGAGGCCGACACCAGACAACTCCAGATGGACCTTGACAACCTTCAAAAATGGAAATCAGACTGGCTAATGCACTTCAACCCAGACAAGTGCGAGGTTATCCGTATCACCACCAAAAGGAATCAACGCATTGTCCCTTATTATATCCATGGGAAAGAGCTGGTTGTTACCACCAAGGCCAAGTACCTAGGGGTCAGTATCTTAAACAATCTATCGTGGAACCATCATATCGATAGTGTTTGTAAGAAGGCAAACAACACCACTGCCTTCTTACGGAGGAACCTGTCGTCCTGTCCAAACAACATCAATGTTTCAAGACTTTGGTCAGACCCCAGGTAGAATACGCATCCACTGTCTGGGATTCTCACACCAGTAAGAACATTGACAAATTAAATAGAAGCGGTACAAAGAAGGGCAGCTAGGTGCGTGACTAACAACTATAATACCACCAGTAGTGTCACAGCAATGATCGACAGGTTAGAATGGGATAGCCTAAAACAACGCAGAACCAGAGCTAAGGCCACAATGATGTATCGTGTTGTTAACTCCCTAATTGCCATACAACTGCCTCCCCAATTCAGCCAATCAGGAGCAGCCACAAGGGGACACCAACTCCGGTACAGGATCCCATTCTGCCGGACAACAGTCTATAAGGAATCATTCTTTCCATCCACCATCAGGATATGGAACCAGCTGCCCGAAGACATTATCATGGCCCAGTCCTTGGAGTCCTTTAAGACCAGGATCCAGGGATACATAGTACCTTAAAGAAACAGGACATGTTTTTATCAGTTTTCTTTTCTTGAATTGTAGATAAAGGCGTGGACTCCCCCTCCCGCACACGCTTTTTAACCAAAGTGAGAAAATGCCGCAGCAGCGGCCCTTCACTATACTGGAAGAAGAAGAAATAAATTGCGTATTTTCATTTTCCGTATTTCACTGCAAAAATTCATTTTTCACTGCAGTGAAATATATTTTCCGTATTTTCACTGGTGTCTTGCCGGACTACTTTCTTCTGAATTCAGCCAATACACTAAATTAAAGGGGAATTCTTTCGAATGTTAAGGTCAAAAAAGAGTAAAGTATATTCAAGTTTTTTTCATTAAATACGGGATTTATTTTCATCTCGTGGTATGAAAGTTATCATATTTCACTGGTAATCGATCAAAGAAAGTTACTATCCACCTTACATTTCGACAGCTTTTCTCGTTTCAGACGCAAAAACCGCTTTAAGTGGCATGTCATTGATTTACCCGGATTTACTCATCCGACTCTTTCGTTCTTAGTTTTATTTGAAGGATAAACCGTTACAGTCAAGTTTCGCCTTTAAGTCCATTTAAACATTTCAAAATTAAGTGAAAACCATGCAGCACTTTGCAAGGACCAAACGTATCAAATTCAGAACAAAGATCTTCTGTTAACACCAATGTGTAAATTAAGACTTCAGTTTGACTGATCTCATCAGTAGAACTTTACTGTATTACTGATAAATAGGCTACCATGAATATCATACTCACCACATTGTTTGAGCACCGGCCATATCGAGATCCCCACCCAAATCTGACTAGTTAAGTTTACGATCTTCCTACGGTAGCGATTTTTAGGATGTGATTTTGAGCCCCACCACTCCCATATACACTACCATATCCCAAAGCTAGTCTACCATCCAATCATTTTAACGGAATAAAGGTGTTTCTTAAGTTAAGACCGTTGTTTGTTTAAAAGTTTATACTCAACTTTTCCTTTTTTCACACGGCAATGTCCAGCTCCTGAAAAGGGGGCTGATGGCGATCATTCTGTAAACCCCATTTTAAGTCGACGTCTGAATACATTGGATCCAGGACTTTATGAGGACATTGAGAAAAATAAGAGGAAAACTACTTTTCGAGGAATTTTACGTTATATTTGATTGTAAACTGTCTTACTCTTAGATACATCAGCAGTCATTGATAAAATTCGCAAAATTATGGGATTGTAAAACTACAGATGCCGTTAAAAGTAGTTACAAATACTAACAGTGTTATTTCACTGATATTGAAACATTTTGCAGGATTTACGGACACCAAGGCCTTAATTGAGGCCCTGCGGACACAAACAGCAAGAAAGTGTCTTCAGTTATACGTCAGATAAAATGTAAACCGCACCAACCCCCACGGACAAAGACACTTCACATAACTTTTCAACAGCCCTATATCATTATTAGGTAAAGACTCTTTTCACATATCATAAGAATGTATCTGTTTGAAAGTTTTGAGCCAGACATCAATACCAGTCTGAAAATCTGCCACGACCAGGTTTCATGAGAACCTTGGTTACGGTTGAGGCTGTGCTATCCGTGACTCTAGTCCAACATTTAGTCATATAGACAATGGATTGGAAGATAGCTCTGGTCTTAGTTAAATTCTCACTACCAAGTTATTAAAATACAGTAGGAGAAAATGTAAACAACATATAAGGTTTAGAGGAAAACATTAAAAAACGTGAATGTATGCACGTGCATTGTCTTCATACATGTAATACTACCAGTGTATCTCAACATTCAACAAAAAGTTGACTAACTTGATATTTTAAAGAGGCATACCCGAAAATCTAGAGTATTCCATTTATAATCCCGTAAATTTTGATAATTTTTAATAAAAATTTACCCAGTATCAAAGTGTCAGTAAAAAATTCAGAGTACAACACGTAAACGGTACATATGTATATAAGTATGTTTATTGAGGAGTTAGCCATTTATTCCAGATGAGCATTTTTCTAAGGCTAGAGACTTTTTTATAAACATATGGTATTCTTTAAATTATCACTTTTTTATTCTATAGTGAATGAACTAGTAAAACAGACTGTATGTCATCAGTTAATTGTTGGGTATGTTCTTTTAAAATGTAATACTATACTCAATTACCTTTTTTCACCCGGTACATAAGTTCGGATATAGAAATTTATAATAAAACGGCACATTGACTCATCGCATGTAAAGAAATATATTTAAGTGTAGTGTGCTCAAGGTATACTTAGCAATATCTTCATATACCTGCATTAGATTTTTTGTAAGTAAAGGTATTACTTTTATTTTGGTAAGTTCTCGTTCATTATGTTCCTGGTTCTTAAGTTCAGTGGAGCATATAGTCGCCGTTTCGTCCGTCTGTCAATCAGATATTTTTGTCCGGGCTGTTGTTCAACAACCACTGGCTGGAATTACATGTATATGAAACTTTAATGGAAGCCTTAATACAATAACGGGATGTGTATATCACCAGAATGATACTGGTTATTTTTCACATTTGTTTCAGATCTTTTGATTTTCCTGCAGCACCATGTGTCACCGGATTATTTACAGTTTAAACATTTTTATTGCTCATTTCTTTTTTTCCTCTCTCCTACAAATTTGCATACACTGATATAATGGTTAATACATTTCAAATATACAGCAAAAGGGAACTATTTATCAGTAAACTCTGACTGGAAACTTTATGGACTCTCTATTGAATATTTTTCTCCAAGTTGTCAGCTTTTGATTCTGCTACATATAGTATATAATAGTATTGTCCATGTCAAGGCTATTTTTCAGCAATCAGTAGTGGGTTTCTATGATATCTTATAGAAGCTTCAGAACCAGGGAGAGACGCGTTTTTTACTAGTCAAGGTCATGCTAAGAAGCGATTTCCGTGAAACTTGGAGTACCGATTCGATGACAATGTAAGAAAGGTTTAAAAGACATACTCGATCCCTTGTTCTGTGAAAGAGCTCTTGTCATAGACCCGCATCTGCTTCAGGAATCTACTGATTCGAACAATTCTTTGTTAAATAAAGGACCAGATATGTATATACATGTACATTTACTTCACACACATTTCAACCATTTTATTTTGTTTGACGTTAACGCAAACACTGACACGCAAACTATATTTACAAAGTCTTTATGAACTTTGATTTAACCAACCTTATTGCTTATTCGTGGACATGTTTGGAATGAAATTCGTAAGGAAGTAATATTTCACAGAATTTTCCACCATTGTTTATGCACATAAAGTCCACAGCACTTATTTTCATTTGAACATTTTTTTTCAGTATGCTAATGAGAGGTTGTGAATGATGCCCACTAGAAATACTATGTGTATATCAATATCTTAGAGTGGCAAGGATACCTAGACTAAACTTGCGCGTACTTCTCTTCACAAAGCTAAAAACAAAGAAACAACCAAAAATAATACCAGAAAAGAAAACAAAAGAGAAAAAAGACTGGGAATCTATTTACAAGCAAGTAGTTAAGGTAGACGGCGCCAGAAAATTTTACATCTGCGTTGTTAAAATACATAACACTAACCTGTCCAAACCAGCTTGTATAGGTAACTGTTTATTTGTCAAGTACATTCACTTCATCTTAATAATGTGTTTCCGTCTGTGTTAATACACACTTTATCGCATACAACTGAACTCATCTGTATACATTTTACTACTTATACCTATATATGTTTTGTATACAATTCCATTCTCTGGCAGGTTTTCAAAATCTCATTTTTCATCTTTTTACATTTTCCGTTCTTTTGCACATCTGAACCATCCAAGTGCTCTGGTTATCCCTTTATACATTAATATCTTGTGGCTTACGTTTTCCCTCATGTACACATGAAACATCTTGTCGCTTACGTTTTCCCTCATGTACACATGAAACATCTCGTCACCTACTTTTTCCCTCATGTACACACGAAACTTTTTTTCGCCTACGTTTCCTTCCCTCAAGTGTATGCGTGAACTGCCTGTTGCCAACATTTTCTTTTATGTTGTTTTCGACAAAGAAACATAGTTGCCCACGATTTTTTTCCAGTATAAAGCCCCTCGCTGTCCACGTTCTCTTCTCCCTTGTATGCGTGAACTACATTGTTGTCTTACGTTTTTCCCACTCTAATATTCGTAAAACACACTGTTGTCCCACATTATCTTCTCTCTAGTTTTCGTAAAAACAAGTTTTTGTACCACGTTTTCTTCCAACTAGTATTCGTAAAACACATTGTTGTCCCACGTTATCTTCTCTCTAGTTTTCGTAAAAACAAGTTGTTGTACCATGTTTTTTTTTTCCTACTAGTATTCGTAGTTGTTTTCTTCTCTCTAGAATTCGTAAAACACGTTGTTGTCCTACGTTTTCTTCTCTCTAGAATTTGAAAAACACATTATTGTCCTACGTTTCCTTCTCTTTAGAATTCGTAAAACACTTTGTTGTCCTACGTTTTTTTCTCTCTAGAATTCGTAAAACACATTATTGTCCTACGTTTTCTTCTCTCTAGAATTCGTAAAACACATTATTTTCTACGTTTCCTTCTCTCAAGAATTCGTAAAACACATTGTTGTCCTACGTTTTCTTCTCTCAAGAATTCGTAAAACACATTGTTGTTCTACGTTTTCTTCTCTCTAGAATTCGTAAAACACATTGTTCTCCCACGTTTTTTCTCTTTCGAATTCGTAAAACACAATGTTGTCCTACGTTTTCTTCTCTCTCGAATTCATAAAACACATTATTGTCCTACGTTTTCTTCTCTCTAGAATTCGTCAAAAACAATGTTGCCCCACGTTTTCCTGTCTCTAGTATTCGTAAAAACACATTGCTGTAACACGTTTTCTTCTCTATAGTTTTCGTAAAAACAAATTATTGTCCCATGTTTTCTATCCTCTAGTAGTCGTAAAACACACTGTTGTCCCACGTTTTCTTCTCTCTAGTTTTTGAAGAAAAAAAACACTGTTGTCCCACGTTTTCTTCTCTTTAGTATTCTTTAAACCCAATGTTGCCCCACATTTTCCTTTCTCTAGTATTCGTAAAACAAATTGTTGTCCCATGTTTTCTTCCCTCTAGTATTCGTAAAATACACTGTTGTCCCACGTCTTCTTCTCTCTAGTTTTCGTAAAACATACTGTTGTCTTCAGTATTCGTTAAACACAATGTTGTCCCACGTTTTCTTCTATCTAGTTTTCGAAAAACACATTGTTGTCCCACGTTTTCTTCTCTTTAGTATTCGTTAAACACATTGTTGTCTCATGTTTTCTTCTCCAACGTTTTCTTGTCCACTGTATACGTGAGAAAAAATTAGGGATGGCAACGAGTAACCGGTTAACCAAGTACTCGATCGAACGTCCGGATATCGGTTAACAAAATTGATATTCGATTACTCTGAAGAAAAAATATCATTTATATTTTTGGCGATTTGGAAAGATTGGTGTATCCAATTAGTTCAGAAATTCGGAGAAGTACATGTATCTTCATAAATGCAATCAAAACATTCTTGCAGAGGTGCGAAAATGATATCGTAATTTTAACCAGGCGATCAACAGTTTGACACGCGCATGGGATTGAGCACCTGTGTCGCTTACATCTTTCGGTCTCTTATGATATTTAATTACCTTTAATTGTGTAACAGTTTGTAGCCGAAACTTGTTTTAAGGTAACTGTTTTGAAAAAGCAAAGGACCGGATTGCTATTATGAATGTTAGATTAAAGGTAGTACTTAGACCCGATAAAACGTTTGTTTTTCTTAACTAAATAAAGGAGAGTAACTACCTTTTCTTCTTTACGCATTTAAATCCAGAAATATCATTAAATTTTTATATCTTGGTAAAGTTTTTGCTTAGAATAAGATATTAAAATTTCCATAGAGTCAAAATGCCGCCTGCAGACGGTGTTGATATTGTGTGATAAAACTTTGAAGATCATTGGAAATCATCCGAGTAACCGAGTACTCGATCGGAAAAATGACCGAGTACTCGAGTATTGATTTTGGTATTCGTTGCCATCTCTAGGAAAAATTGATGTTGTCAACGTATACCTCTATCAATTACGCATTTCAAGCTTCTCTGTCCCATATCATATGGCACTTTTTTGCACACGTTTCTTTTCCTCTTGTATGCGTGAGATATTATTTTTGTCCACGTTTACTCTTGACACATTGTTTCCCATGTTTTTCTGGTACCGTATGCATATAGCACATTATTGTCCACGTTTCCCTACCTCTTGTATGCGTCAGAAATTATTGTTGTCCACGTTTACTCCTGTCCCATTTCACCACCTTATATTGATTCCCATGTTTATTTTTGTCCCGTATGCATATAGCACATTGTTGTCCACGTTCACTCCTGTCTCATTTTTACCACCTGTTTCCTCCCATGTGTATTTAGCACATTATTGTTTACGTTTCCTTCCCTCTTGTATGCGTGAGAAATAATTATTGTTGTCCACGTTAATTCCTGTCCCATTTTCCACCTCTTATTCTTCCATGAGTATTTAGCACATTAGCAATAATTGTTGTCCACGTTAATATCTGTCTCATTTTAACCACCTTTCCCCCCTTTTGTATTTAGCATTTCTTTCCCATTTTGTATGCGTGAGTAATAAATATATATTGTTGTCCAAGTTAATTCCTGTCCCATTTTTACCACCTTTTTTACTTCGTTGAACGAATTCATGATAGATTTTGTGACTTCAGTTGGGCAATACTTTCAAAATATTGTGTTGAATAGATGTCGAACGCGTCTAACGGAACGTCAACGTTGGCGGGCCATTTGTATGCTCCAGACCGGAAGTACACAGGTTCAGGATGCAGCTGACTTGAATGCTTCACAGTCTGTTGTCTGTCGATTGTGGTCACGCTATCAAACAGCTGGTGACGTGATTGTTATCCATAGAAGTGGACATCCAATATGTACTGACGTCCGAGACGACCGCTATGTTGTTAATCAAGCTCTCTGTAATAGAGCACTGACGACCACAGACCTTCAACAATGCCATTGGCATGTCTGAGGGGTCAATGTCTGGAGACAGACAATCAGAAGAAATCGCCTTCACTCAGACGGTCTTAATGCTAGGCGCCCTCAAATGGTCTTTCCGTTGTCATCAAGGCATCGTCGTGAACGTTTGGCGTGGTGTAGACAGCGGCGTCGGTGAAATATTAACCAGTGGTCAAATGTGATGTTCAGTAACGAATCCAGATTCAACCTAGACTTTCGTGATGGTCGAAGAAAAGTTTGGCGTCGTCCATGTGAACGTTTTACAGACGCCGCTAGGGTTGCCCACGAGCGATATGGGGGAGGGTCCGTTCCGGTATAGGGTGGCATCACTATGACTGCCAGAACATACATACATGTGTGCCATTGCAATGTGACTGGCCAGTACTACCGTGACAACATGTTGGTTCAGCATTTTGTCCCGTTTGCTCAACGTCATGGCCAAGAATTTATCTTCCAGGATGAAAACCCTAGGGCCCATAGGGCAAGACTTGTTACTGAGTTCCTGGAAGAGCAACATATCCGTACTTACCATAGCCAGCGATGAGCCCGGACTTATCACCTATTGAACATTTGTGGGACATTATTGAAAAATGTGTCCGAAGACATGATCCTCCACCCAGAACGTGACGTGAGCTCGGTGCGGCGCTGCAGGAAGAGTGGGACAAAATCCCTCATCACACAATCAGTCGTCTTATTGGGGGTATGAGACGTCGTCGCATAGCTTGTTTCGACAACAGAGGTGGACCAACACGTTATTGAGGGCATGTGAAAATGATGACGTTAACGACTGTTTAAAGCACCTAAAGATGTCATGAACAAGTTAAATTTTCGATTAAAATGTGTGAATGAATTATACATAGTTTAATTGATGAAATAAACATCAAAAGGTAAGGGGTTTCTTACTAGTTCTTTGTTACTCGCAGTATCATTACCCATAATATCCCCTACATTTTGTGAACAGTATAGTGTTTTTAAAAATCATTAGGAGTCAGTTCTTGTTTCACCAACATATGGGAAATACCTTCAGACAAGGCTGTGAAAATAAAAAGACCATTTTATGAAGGTTCTGATTTATGAAAAACAAAAGACTGAGAAAGAGCAGAATCCACACAGCTTGAATAAAACCATTCAGAGTCCAGCATACTGTGTCCGGATTATTCTATAGTAAAAAAAACACCTCATCATAATTTAGAGGAGGACAAAATTTGCAAACCGATTGACAGATAACAAGTGCAACAACATAAATACAAGTAACAGGGAATATACAAAGTACACATGTAAGTTTAAGCCCAGTATATAACTCTGTCAAGAACTTATCCGTGGAAAAAAAAGTTTTTTTTAAATACTGTGTAATTATAATGGCTACAGAATATGCTAAGGAGTGGATAGATAATATGCTAATGAACTGATATAGAATAAGCAAAATAATGGCTAAGGAATATGCTAATGAAGGGATAGAGTATGCTAATTAATCGATAAAGAGTATGCCACAGAATGAATATATTAATGTATAAATAATATGCTTAAGAATGGATAAAGATTATGCTAAAGAAAGGATAAGGAATATGCTAAAAAAGCATAATAAAGAATATGCTAAAGAAAGGAAAAGGATATGCATAAGAAAGGCTACAGATTAGCTAAAGAAAGGATAAAAAATATGTTAAAGAAAGGATAAATAATATGCTTAAGAATGGATACTAAAGAAAGGATAAAGAATATGCTTAAGAATGGATACTGAAAAGGATAAAGAATATGTTAAAGAAAGGATAAAGAATATGCTTAAGAATGGATACTGAAAAGGATAAAGAATATGTTAAAGAAAGGATAAAGAATATGCTTAAGAATGGATACTAAAGATAGATAAATATATGCTTAAGAATGGATACTTAAGAATAGATAAAGAATATGCTTAAGAAAGGCAAAAGAATATGCTAATGAATGGATAAAGACTACGCTAAAGAATGAATATTTATTAATGTATAAAGAATATGCTTAAGAATGGATAAAGAATATGCTAAAGGAAGGATAAAGAATATGCTTAAGAATGGATACTAAAGAATGGCTAAGAATATGCTAATGAATAGATAAAGAATGTGCTAAACATGAATATTTATTAATGGATAAGAAATATGCAAAAGAAAGGATAAAGAATATGCTTAAGAATGGGCACTAAAGAAAGGATAAAGAATATGCTAAAGAGAGGATAAAGAATATGCATAAGAAAGGCTAAAGAATATGCTAAAGAATGGATAAAGAATATGCTAAAGAAAGGATAAAGAATATGCTAAAGAAAGGATAAAGAATATGCTTAAGAATGGATACTAAAGAGTGTCACTTGTCTTCATATTTAAAACACCAAGTAAATCTTCAGGGTTTTGAAGAATAATAAAGTGAAACAATTTAACTTGTAGATTATTTATTTTCATAAAACTGTATAAATAAACAAGCTCTGTGAGCTTCATTTTACAGTTTACATTATAAATCAAGGCCTACCACTTGTCTGGGTTAGAGCACTTGCATTATTTACTAGCTACAACTTGTAATAGAATAATCCTAGGTTTAGAGACTTAAATGTAAAATTTCAATAACAAAAATGACAAAACTGAAATACTAGACAATTTTTATCAGGAATAATTTCTGTGAGTTACAGGCACTAGAAATCTTAAGTAAATAACTCTTTTCTTTTAGTTATATTTTGTAAGTGTCTGTAAATATATATATATGAAGTTAAGTGATAAAGACTGCTAAATTACAGAAAAAGTGCAATACAGGAAAAATAGAAAACGTTTTATAAATAAGTGATTTAATATTCTCTTTTTTTGTGTAATCCTTATTGTTGGTGTGCATGGCATGATTATCATACTCGGGCTGTATTAATTTTTTTTAACTGATTCAAATGATGTTTTATTTAAACATGTCTCAAGTATACTTGTCTATTTTTCTGGACCATCTGATTTTTTCAGAAATATGTACCAGATCACAAACTGCTTTAAACTTTTTGTTCTGTCCTTTGCTTTGTATATTTCCTGTTTTCATGTGTTCTTTATCCCTGTATAAATTTTGCTTATCTCTCTCAGTATATACACACACTGAGAAAAAAAAAACACCCTCAATATAACAGCCAAAAATTCTTAGAGACAATCTTGACTACAACTACAATATTTTGCTCTAACAATAAATTTCTTACAATGTCAATACTACAGTAAAGGAAGAGATTTCATTGGTTCAACAATATACAAATAAACAAGGTTACATTTCCTGTTTTCTTTACATCTTTTTTATACTTAGACACATTGGTAACACAGACTGTTTCAAAAACAGTTCCTTTACTAGATTCCTGTCTTAACTCAGGTCTAATGTTTATACAAGTAGAATAATTTACACGTGTATCACTATTTCAGCATAAGAAAGACTTCATTCACACTTTTAGCTGTGATCCTCCTGAAAAAAAGAAAGAATAATCTTAATTGATATTTCTACCTAAAATTCCTAAACATCAAATTCTAACAGCTAGGAATTCAAGTAAACAAGTAAGTTACTACTACATCAAGACTTAAAATTAAAATGGAAATAAACATTATTAACACTTGTTGTTAAATCTTGTTCAGTACGGAAAATTCAGTTCTTAGCAATGTCTTATATGACCTTGACCTTGTATATGAGAAAAGATTGTTTTAGTCATTTCTTCCCGAAATGGGATATCCAACTTAACAACCATGTTGAAAGAGCTGATTCACAGCAATTATTCCTTCATCAGCAATTTAAAAAAAGATCTGTTTATCATGACAAACATATTATTAATCTTCACCAAATTTTTCATTATGATGCATAGATCTTCTTGTGCATCGTGAGTATCATTTTTATCAGGAAGTAACCTCTGGCCAAAAAAAACAACCTTTATGTTGTGATACTTTAAAGAAACAAGTATATTCCCTTTTCAGTAACTTACACTGTCAAAATGGGTCAAGTTGTAACAGGATGTTATAGTACATTGTATTAGCTTTATAATGCAGTACTTTTGTCAATTTATTTGTGTACAAGTACATTAAGCTATTTACAAGAATGGGTTAAAGAACCTTTTATCATTTCATCTTTGAATTACACTAGAAATATCTCCATTTTGTATCGCTAGAAATATCTCCTGAGGATTATAAAATGCAGAGAAAACATGATTGTACATTATTAAAGGGGCTGTGCTCCAGATGACAAAAAAAGAAAGTTTTCTTGTATTATAAATTTCTTGTAATATTTATGATTAATGCTTAAAAAATAACCTACTGACAAAAAATTAGTCAAATAATTACATTATAAATTGATTTTTTCCCTTTCAAAGTGCTATACTGTAACGCGACGGTATAACTATATCGTATAAGATTTAAAGTAAATATCTGTAATATCATATGCGGCGATGGTGGTGACAGTAAAAGCGTTGGAAATATTTTGTTAACATGAGGGTCCAGAGTTCAAATCAGGCTGGAGCGAAAATATTTTTTTTATTCTATTTTGACTTTTATAATCAGTTTTGAAGTAAAATATTATGTTGTTATAATCTCACGGCATCTAAATATATAATTTATGAAAAAAATTTTTTTTATGTCAAATCTGGAGTACAGCCTCTTTAAGCCTGACATAAATTATAAATGAAGACATCAATTCTAAGAATCTAGAAAAACATAAAAAGATTCTTTAAAACATACAAGGAATGAACAACAAATCATATTCTTTAAACCATAAAGAGGAATTTACTTACTATCAGCATAAATTGTTCATAAAAACTTACTTTCACTAATTTTCCATGTAAAATGTATGGTGACTGAAAGTCATGTTGACAATTTGAGTATCCCATTCCAAGTCCAATACCAGCAAACAAGGTAACTGGCCATGGCCGCCCTGGAAATAAACAAGTTAATATTCTGTCATACAAATGAAAACAGTAAATATTCATCAAGCAATAAAACTTTTCTTATCTAATCAACCTGTTCCCACAAAGTCTTACGAACATGAAAGTCCGTAACAGAAAGACACAATGCATCTTAGAATACACAATCCAGAGTGGAATCCAAAATCCAATCTTAGTGCATCGAAGGCCAACACTCTAACCACTGAGCCAAAGTATCAATTTCCTGACGCAGTCGTCAAAGGTTATAGGAAGGTATGCACTAGACCGTAACACATCCCCTCTTGAGAAAGTCACCATTTATGATGACGAATGGTGTTGTGTATTTCTAGATCAGAAGATCAGACAGAAATCTTGAAAGATTCTTTTTTATTTAATTTTTACAATTAAGTCTAGGACAAATCATCCCGGACAAGCCCCCATGTTACGAACAAGAAAGTCTGTAACAGAAAGCTGCAATACATCTTAGAAGACCAGGATTCGAACTCTGATCTTAGTGCATCGAAGGCCAACACTCTAACCACTGAGCCAAAGAACTGATTCCCTGACGCAGTTGTCAGAGGTTGTATTTAAACAATTATTGGAAGGTATGCACTAGACTGTAACAATACGATAACAATTCTGTCACAACTTTAAAGATTTTTGGCAGAAAAATTTGCTACTGCTTCAAAAAGAAGAGACAGGCAATGGAATGAGATTAAAGAAGATTGTATTGTTTAGGTTATATCAGTAACAGTGGGTCAAGTAATGTTCCTATATCTTCTACATCTTTAAGTCTTTTATTTCTATAAGAAAGGAAAACATTATCAATAAAGATATTCCAGTCCTTTATTTTAACTGAAAAACAAGAAATGTTTGTAAAACATACATGCCCCCCAGCAGCACCTAATTGCTTGTGTTTGGGCCAAAGCGTTCTCTAGTTATTGATCAGAAACAGTTTTTAGGATCAAGGTCCCTGTGGCCTTGACCTTTGACCTAATGACCTCAAAATCAATAGGGGTCATCTACTGGTGATGACCAACCAGCATACCAAGTTTGGTAAACCTATGTCAAAGCGTTCTCTAGTTATTGATCAGAAACCGTTTTTAGGATGAAAGTATCTGTGAGATTGACCTTTGACCTAATGACCTCAAAGTCAATAGGGGTCATCTACTGGTGATGACCAACAAGCATACCAAGTTTGGTGAACCTAGGTCAAGGTGTTCTCTAGTTATTGATCAGAAACCATTTTTAGGATGAAGGTCCCTGTGAGCTTGACCTTTGACCTAATGACCTCAAAATCAATAGGGGTCATCGACTGGTGATGACCAACCAGCATATTAAGTTTGATGAACCTAGGTCAAAGCGTTCTCTAGTTATTGATCGGAAACCGTTTTTAGGATGAAGGTCCCTGTGAGCTTGACCTTTGACCTAATGACCTCAAAATCAATAGGGGTCATCTACTGGTGATGACCAACCAGCATACCAAGTTTAATGAACCTAGGTCAAAGCGTTCTCTAGTTATTGATCGGAAACGAAGTGTCTACCGAAGGAACGACCGACAGACCGACCGACATTTGCAAAACTATATGCCCCCTCATCTTCGATGGGAGGCATAAAAATCACTTAAAAGACAGGCTACAGCCAACCAGACCATGCATACTCATTTTATCTGGATTAATCAAGATGGAAAAAATTATCGCTGATTTTATTATGTACAAATAAAGAATAAAATAACAATGAACAGTTGACTTGCAAATGATGTGCATAACCAATAATACAGGAATAATGTTTAGAAATAAAATATCAAACTGACAGAAAATACTCACTTTTGAAAAACAGGAACGAAAACACAACACCAATAGCTGCCCCGGTCACTGAAAAAAAGAAATTTGTATTTACAAGGAATACAGGAAATTCATTCAGTGAATATCAATTCTTTTTTTGATCTCCCAATAAAATTTAGCTTATTCAGAAGTACCGGTAGTTGTTCACAGCGGGTTCTTAAATGTTGTTCACAGTTCACATATATGAATATTTAAACTTAAAATACAAACCCTAGAAATGAGTAATATATAAATAGTATGTTTTGGTGAAAAGAACTGTGTGGAGAAGTTCACATTTCAGTAAGATAAAGGTGCTGTAAACAATATAAGTAAACTGACAAAAAAAAAACTCTAAAAATAATAAACAAGGATTTTACATAGACCTTCACTGCAACCTTGACCTTTCATCTACTGACTTTAAAATCAATAAGGGTTATCTGCTGGTCTTGCCCAATATTCATACCCATTTTGTATACCTAGGCCAGGTTGTTCCCAAGTTATTATTCATACAATGATTTTACACAGGTGGCCACTGTGACCTAGAGCAAGTGACCTCAAAAACAAGAGGGGTTCTCTGCTTAATATGCTAAATAGCCCTATAAAGTTTCAGCCAAGGCACAAACTTTTGCCAGTCACTCATACGACAAAATGATAGGACAGTCAAACAGCAATACTATTAGAGTAAAACTAAAGAGAAAATGCAAGTTACATTGAACTAAAACACAAAACCCCCAGTGACTAGTCCGTAGTTCTACCAAGCTAGCCAAGTGCTTGCCCTGGTTCTATCCCATGTTCCACTACAAGCCTACCCGTTTTACCTCAAAAAGTACTCCCAAGAGCTTCTACTTCTTACTTCATACTCCTTTAAAGTTAACCAAATGAGAAAAGTGCAACCGACGCACAACATGAATCCAAGACGTCTGGAACACTAGTCTGTAGCTCTAACAAATGAGTTAGCCTGGCCCATGCCATGGTTCTACCCAACATCGCCACTAATCTGTAGTAACCTGGCGTATGAGCTCAATTTGGGACACCCATCCAAGTAATTACCATGACACTCCAACCATGTCGCTAAAGAGCTAGCCCAACAGCGAGGCTGTTGGAAGTGCCTTATATACCTACCCGGTGTCAACTACACTCCTCCCCTCTTTAACCTTTAGGAGCTGGGCATCTACTGTACAGCTTCCTACAGAGACCCCATTCTGCTCCAACTGTGCAAGGGACTCAATTCCACAGGCACCAACCAAGGTAGCCCAACAAATTGTGCGCCAGGGCTCTTTATTATATAGACGATGGACGATGGCCGACATCTATGTAATATCAGTTTGTAAATCGGTCGGTCTTGCAGTCGAAATATTGAGACTACAACCAAGGTAAAGAGCCGGCAAACATTTGTGGAATTACCGCTGCCACCAATGTAGTAACCTGGCCAATGAGCTCAATTTGGGACACCCATCCAAGTACTAACCATGGATAACGTTGCTTAACTTGGCAAACGTTCCAGACACTCCAACCATGTCGCTAAAGAGCTAGCCCAACAGCGAGGCTGTTGGAAGTGCCTTATATATCTACCTGGTGTCCACTACAAATCTATTTAAACTATTGATTTCAAAAGTGCTTTTGAAGTGTATTTTGAAAATCATTTTCTGGTAGTCAATATTAAAGAAAATGTAGCACTTTCTTAAGTTCTCTAAGAAGCTTCAGTGGTGTTATACGGCCCGAAATTCATTACCCTAATATATGGGGACGACAAGTTTTAAGGACGAACAGACCGGCCTTGGCATTTGGAAAGCCTGTGTAACGTAAATAAGAATCTCATCGCCTTGACAGCAGAAAAGACAACTTTCTTCAATTGTTTTTCGTGTCTACAAATCATACCAAGTTTCATTGATGTATCAGCTAAACAGCGGTCCCATTTTTGTCCCAACACATCTTCTGACCTCACTTCGTTCGACGCCATTTTTGTTTGAAACAGACGAATATTATACAATTGTTATCATCATCTCATGTCTAGTTTATTCTCAGGATGGATGAAATATTAACTTCATACCGACTTAAGAAAACAAGTGTTTGCATTTATGTATGTGGATGATTTTCTTCGTCTTGTTTTCAGATATGAGACAAAGGGTTAACATTTTCTAATACAACAGCTTATTACTTCAGACTTTATCGTGCTCCAGGGGGGTTGAGAATCACTAATATTTGCTTTTGTCCACCTGTCTGTCTGTGTTACCTGCTCAGCCAACATTATTAGACTTACGGTCACGTAACTTCACAGGAATTTAGATATTAAGCAAGTGAAATAGTGCGCCTGGGTTTTTTTAGTTTCCATCCTTCTAGGTGATGCAAAGTTATTGCCCTTGATTTGGTGAAAAAGGCTACCAAAAACTTACTGTCACACACTCCGCTAACACTATTGCACCCAGTGTCATAAAACTTTATAGGAATACATACCAAAAAGTAAGGCTGCACAGCTTGGGTTTTTAATTAATTTACAGATACCTTGTCAACCCATGCCCCACCATTTGCATTGGGGACTGACCAGGCAACGTTGTTAAAATTGACCCATCTACTATATGAAGGTCTAATAAACATTAAGCTTTATTCCTAACCTCTTTTTCCATCATAGCACACTGATTTAATTTGTCTCTAGTCTGGATGTTCTTTGGTCTGAATCCTAGCCAAAGCACAAGGTGTGTCCTTGAGCTATGATACCTTATCCACACATGACAGTAATGTACACATCTCTTACTAGGTCCCTGTAGAATAGAAGTATAATACAGCACTTTAGTACTTTACCTATAAGCTAGTTTTCATGGCTATGTGGTAGAGTGGGGTGAACACTGTCCTAATCTAGAGCTATCACTGAATGTGATTAATACCCTTGCAAGACTGCTTCAGAACTGAGGAAGTTATTAGTAACAGAAGACTTTGTAAAAGAATTGAAATAGAGTTATGGTTGTTGGCAATTAACGATAGTTGTGGTTCTTGTTCACTGCATTTTCTGTCATTGTTCTTGACCGTTGTATGAAGATGCATTGAATTCCAACCAGAAGTTTTAGTTATGCTCCGGACAAGGAAAACCAACAAAGGGCAATAACTCTGCAAATACTGAAGATGGAGTTATAGCTCTTGTACATTGCACTTCCTGTCATTGTGCTTGACCATTGTATGCAGTTGCACTGAATTCCAACCAGTAGTTTTCAAGTTATGCTCCGGATAAGGAAAACAAACAAAGGGCAATAACTGTGCAAAAAGTGAAGATAGAGTTATAGCTCTTGTACACTAGACTTCAACTTGTTGTGCTTGACCATTGTCTATGAAGTTGCAATGAATTCCAACCTGTAGTTTTCAAGTTATGCTCCGAACAAGGAAAACAAAGGGCAATAACTCTGCAAATAGTGATGGAGTTATGATTCTTGTTCACTGCATTTCAACTCATAGAGCTTGACCATTGTATGAAGCTGCAATGAATTCCAACCAGTAGTTTTTAAGTTATGCTCTGGACAAGGAAAACCAACAAAGGGCAATAACTGCAAATAGTGATGATTGAGCAATGGTTCTTGAACACTGCACTTCTTCTCATTGTGCTTGACCATTGTATGAAGTTGCATTGAATTAAAACCATTAGTTTTCAAGTTATACTCCGGACAAGGAAATTGCAACAGACCGACCGCCCTCCTGACCGACCAACCACCGGGTGACTCCTATATACACCCCCCCTCTCCTTCAGTGGGCCAGTGGCTGTGTGCAGGAAGTGTTGGATCACTTCTGTTCTCTTTTTTCTGTTCAATTCTATCAAAAAAAATTCAAATGAAGGTAAGAAGTAAGCTACTATTGTTTACAGGAGTCTTTGACAAGACCTGACCTGGTTGGAACTGCCATTTTCAATGGGGCTTGATACTACAAGATCCTGAATCAGTGTTATTTACAAGTCAGAAACCTTAATCACTTCATCTAAGAGGCAGGCTCACTCTTGCTCACTATGAAATATTTATTTATTAGAAATCATAACATAATCTAGTGTCACAAAAACTGTAAGACAATTCAATTGCCAGTATTTAACTTGTACAATGGTTTGGCTTCTCACTAATCACTAAGTTCTGGTCCAAGTCAAAACACCAAAATCTGATACATGTCTTTTAATATTTCAAATTACATACAGCATTGTTATAAATTCTGTAGGTAAAATTCTGAACACACAAGAAAAAGCACTTTTTTTTATTCAAAGCTCTTAATTAACCACAATTTTCTCATGAAGCAAAACAAGTGTCATACTTAAAATGATCCTATTCCGTAACTGAAATGTCACACATGCTCATTTTAGAGATTTAAAAGTTGGCTAGACTTTTCCTATGCCATTCAGCAATCTTTTTCAGTGACTTAGATATACTGTCTTATAGTAAATGCAAAAGTGTATGAACCATGATAGAGCTGTATTTAAAATATCTAATATGTTATTTGTAATTTATAAGTTTTACTTTCAGTGTGATACAGGTTCTTAAAACAAACATTTTTCTCTTGAAAAGTCTACAACCCTTTTTATAACCCTTTTGATGTGCATTGCCATTGAATGTATTATTGTACAGAAATAGGTGTTTAATCAGTTCAGTCAGTTTCCATTCACCAACACTAAGTTTAGCATGACTTTAACACTAAAACAGAATCACACATAGTAAATACAAGGCAATGTGAGCACAAGTTTAGCCAAGAAATTAGAGAACTAAGACCTGCTGGCACAACCAATGGTGACTGTGTACACACATTCTGACTGCAGTCACGTTTCAGCTGAGTACACACATTCTGACTGCAGTCACGTTTCAGCTGAGTACACACATTCTGACTGCAGTCACGTTTCAGCTGAGTACACACATTCTGACTGCAGTCACGTTTCAGCTTAGTACACACATTCTGACTGCAGTCACGTTTCAGCTTAGTACACACATTCTGACTGCAGTCACGTTTCAACTGTTTTATTATTGAGCAATGTATAGTAAATCTAATCACTTTGTCAATGTAGTTTTGTCCTCTTAACAATTGAAGTATTCAAAATTTCCTAAAACACAGTGAAAGCAGGGAGAATTTTTGCCTCCTGACCTTCAAAATTTTGAACTTTGTAAGAGTAAGCAAGTCACGACATATACCACTAGTACAACATAACTGTCCAATTAACATTTAATATATTTTTTTTTACTTATAAAATCGTTTGAGGCACAGAAATGTAAGAAATTTACCCTAGAACTGGAAAACATACATGTAGTGGTATAATTTGTATTACAACTGTATAATGCATTGTGTGTTGGCTGAACTATTCTGACCATGTATATATCTTTTTGTGAAACAGTATCTTTTAATTCTTAATGATTGAATGCTTAAAGATGTTTTCATCAGAAAACATGTATTTTTAATGAGGTTAACTGTATGAATATGGACCAAAGCACTTTAAATGATGGATAGGTCACTTCAGGAGCATGTGTAAAATTAATTAACAGAAATGTACCTCAAAAGGGATGTAATTATAAAATAACATTTGGAACAGTCTCTTTGAAACTATCATTTCATGCAAAGCAAAACTACACGTATCATTTATTAATCATTTACAAACTATTGCACTGGATTGTTCATTAAATGGTGATTTGGGATGGAATTCTTCAAATATGTATATCTAAATCTTTAATTAGTCACATTCCTTCTGTGTTTAATATGTAGAAACTAAACTTACAAAATCCTGCATCATGAATTGAAATCTTAACTAAAGAAACACAATGCTCTTAATGCAATCAGCTAAGACTACAGCTATCACTAGATGTGATTAATACCCCCACAAGATTTCTTCGGAACTGAGGAAGTTATTAGAAACAGAATACTTTGTAAAAGAACTGAAATAGAGTTATGGTTGTGGGCAACTAAAGATAGTTGTGGTTCTTATACAAAGCATTTCCTTTCACTGTGGTTGACCACTGTATGAAGGCGCATTGAATTCATACCATTAGTTTTCAAATATGCCCCGGACAAGGAAAACCAACAAAGGGCACTAACTCTGCAAATACTGAAGATGGTGTTTTGGCTCGTGTACATTGCACTTCCTGTCATTGTGCTCGACCATTGTATGAAGTTGCATTGAATTCCAACCAGTAGTTTTCAAGTTATGCTCCGGACAAGGAAAACCTAGATCTGCAAATACTGAAGACAGAGTTATAGCTCTTGTGCACTGACTTCCTCTCATTGTGCTTGACCATTGTATGAAGTTGCATTGAATTCAAACCATTAGTTTTCAAGTTATACTCCGGACAAGGAAACTGCAACAGACAGCCCGAACCACCGTGTGACTCCTATATACCCTCTCAAACTTTGTTTAGGAATAACTACAAGGTGATTTAATATTAAGTAACCACTGCATTATTGCAAATAAATATACCACAGCCTACATGATCTGGCAATCTGTGAACATTAGTTAAACAGGTGGTAAAACATTCCCCCTGACAGCTAAGGTTAAAGGTTACAAGAGAATGGCAGTTATCAGAAGCGGTCAGGAAAAAAGCAAGAGTGCCATGATGGCCCTTAAGTGCTCACCTGAGTTTAACTGCTAAGAAAGACAGGTCTTATGTAATGGATTTATTATCAAAACAAAAAAGAACAACAAGGAGCAAAGTTTGAAAATTCTTGCAACAGGTGCACTAATAAATACTTCGTGCAAAATCTTTAAAATTCTAGACCTTCTGGTTTCACACAAAAAGGATTTAAAATATATTCCTCTACCTTTCTATTAATACATGTGACCCCTCTGGAGGAGCAAATAGTAACCCCATGCACATAATCTGAACAAACTTGATAGAGGTCCACTACTTAATGCCAAACACCAAATTTCAAAGTTCTCATCCTTGTGTTTTTTCACGAGAAGATTTTGAAGAGTTAGCATAATATATGAAGTCTATGTAAAACATCTTTGAAGTTTGAAAAATTTTGGTAGCAGACAAGACTTTGTGCCACTTTTGAGAACTCTGGGCCTTGTGGTTTCATACAAGAAGAATTTTAAAGACTTTCATATTTAATTCTTTGTAAAAACAGTGACCCCTTGATCACAGCCAATTATAGAGACCCTGAGGACAGAATTTGAACTGACTTGGTAGGGTCCACTAGTCAAGGCAACCATGTTTCAGAGTTCTTGGCATGGAGGTTGTAGACAATATTTTTTAAGTTTTTCATTCTCCACAAATTTTGCATAGAAATGGCATTCTTTAAACAACTTTGATACAGCTTCATGCAAGGAACATCCCTGCCATGTTTCATTAAATTTGACCCAGTGGTTAGGAGAAGATGCTGTTTAAATCAATCAGATGATGATGCATGACACACCGCTGCACAACGGACACAGGATGATCAAAAAAGCTCACCTTAAGCACACTGTGCTCAGGTGAGCTAAAACAAGTTGCAGTAACTCTATATAAATGTAGATACATGATTTGAAAAAAAAAGGTAATATTTTAACTAATGTATTTACTACTTCAAGTTTATTTAACTTCTCATTTTTTAACAAAATTTATACTCTGTTTAAATTACTGTTTACACAATCAAATTAAAAAATTATATTATGGAGTTTTTCGAGCAAAAAATGTGAAGTTAAGCAGAGTAGCATGAAAAGTAATTAGTAATTCTTGAAGGAATGCTTGATATTGCTGGTTTCAGGATTTGTCAGAACTTCAAAAATTTTGCAAACAGAGCTATAGATGCCTTTTCCTCATCACCACTGGCATTTGTCAATGCTTCAAGAACATCATGGCGATTATATCCTTTTTCCACAAGTCGTCGTATCACAGATTCAGGAAATGCTGCTGGTGCCCCGCTAGCGCCCCCCTGAGCTGAAAATGATCCTGAACTTGAAGTTTGTGGAATAATGCCAGTGTTAGATGAAGCACCCCCACTTGAGCTTTGTCCATGAGTTTGTGGTGTAGTAGTTAGTAACAGTTTAGAATTCTGAGAATCACTTTTACTTGTGTTTGCATTTGAACCTCCTGGAAAAGAAAACACATTTTGTATAGTTTTAATCAGTTTGGTTTACACCTGTATATTACCCTGCAAATAGAAGACAAAGTAATGATCATATATATTAATACCTTTATAATCACTTCAGATTTGTATTCTGAGTAATGAAAACTAAGAAGCATTTAAAAAAAGTTTTACATTCACTTACGATCAGATGTCAGTCAAGAGCAAACCAGAATTACAGCTACTAATTATCCATATTTATAATTTCTATCCATTTATCTACAGTTAAAGCCAAACCCATTACAAGGACGTAGAATGCCTTCTCTTCTTTTTGATTAAATTAGTTGCAAGTAAATCTGCAGGTTTCTTTTATTTGCACAACATTGCAATTTAAGATAATGATATCATTTTCTCATTTAAAAGACTTTTAATGAAAAGACGACTTCAACTTGTGTTGACTAAACTGAACTGTATCATTTTTACAGAACTTTTGTGCATATGTTTTTAGGTAAGTGCTGAGTAAACACAGTAAGTTTAGTTTTATGAATATCAGCATGTTAATGAACTTGAAAAGGCATTTATGTGTGGGTAAAAAAAAATCAGGGATGAGAATGACTTTCACTGAAAAAAATCTGAAAACCCCTTCACCCCCTGTCAAAAAGCACAGATTTGAACAGATCAGACTGAATCTGCAACATTTTATAAACTTAAATGTTGAGAAAAATATATGAAATCAGCTAAAAAGCTGAAGATTCTCATCCCTGAAAAAATCAAATGAAGGGTACTGTTACCAAAGCTATTTTTCAGTACGACTTTAAGTAGAGTGCAAACTAAAAACATGAGGTATACCAGTAAACTAAAATAAAACAGTGGACAAATATTGGTGAAGACATGTCAGAAAACTACAACATGGCTTTAGTTAAACTGCAATGTTTATCATCCTTATGATGTCCAGACTTTACTTATGTTGCAAAAAAATTCAAGAACTACTCCAATGTTCCATTACTAAAACCTAGCAAGAGCTTGGCAGACCAGGGCATGAGTGACATGAGATGTCTTCATGATTATCACAGGACTCCAAACTTAACCAAACTTCAACAGTTCTTACACTTACTGTAGCAGAGTGCAAAGTACTGAAGAAGTCCCCACCAAAACTACCTACATGTTTAGGTTTAATTGGTACTTTATAACCTGCCAGATATAGCTACTGATTTACACGTGAGAGAGTATCTTCACCTGGTCAACATTAAACTTGAAACTACTGTACAAACATTAATCTTTAAAATACATGAAAAAAGGTCTTGTATACTTAAATTTTATAAGCAACTGAGTATTTCTAAACAAGACAACATTCAACAACAATACTCTGTAACAGAGGGTTTAAAACTTCTTTGAAATATTTTCTACATTAGAAATGTTATAGTGAGCAAATATTTTAGGTGGAAATTTTAGTTGGGTGATGAAAACAAAGTTACAGTGGAACATGTGATATAAATATGTCAAGTGGTCTATTTCAAATTTCCTGTAAACTCAAAGAATTTTTTTTTCAAGATGATTTCTAGCAGGGCTTGTTAAGTTTAAAAATGATCATACTATCCTACTTTGAAGCATGACATGCTATGTAGTTGTATATAATGATATAACATTCTGAAGTTACTTTCAGTTCCCAAAGAACACTTACATTTTGACATAAGCTTCCTCCCTGCCAAATTTACTTTTCATTCTTTTGAACATTTAAGGATGACACCCATTGAAACATTTCAATATAAGCCAGTTCTGCCTCTTGAATTTTACTGTACTATCTAAAAGTTTTGCCATTATTATGGTGAAAACACCTAGGTATTAGTAAATGAACTGATTTTACTGTACAGTTGTTACATAACAAAAACAACAGTAAGTGAACACAAAAATAATAAAACACAATACCTAGAAACAGAACATAACAGCACTGAACAACTTAATTACTTTCTGTTCAAGGCTGAAAAATGTGCAGATAGTAAATATACACTTTTACACTCAAATATTCCTGTGTTGTTTTTACATCCCTATCAGCAAGGTTTTCACAATGAATGTACCTCAAAAACTTCTGATCCCTAGGATCACTTTAAAAGTAATGCCTCTTATTTACATGTGTAAAACCTTAGCATGCCTCTCCTAATGATGATGCTGAACAGTGACATTACTTAAAGACATGCTCTGCAGACTGACAATATGATATTTGACCAATAAAATTATCTGACCAATATTCTACAAGAGATACAGTCATGGAAACTAAAACTTTAAATCTCAACTTTGCAAATCTATCGGAAGTGACTGGCTCATAAACTTGCCCTTAAACAGCTGTAAAATAGGCAGACCAAATACAAAGGGTGGCCATACTTAAAAGCGCTAAACCACACCCCTACACACACATCCCAACTCTTCTAGGACATTTCCCCAAATAAATATAGCGGGATATCAAGCAGCATTAATGAACATGATATGAGCAAAACTACAAGTATTTGTAATTTTATCACACAATTTATGACAATGAAGTCTTACCTGCTGCCTCTTCAGCTGATTTCTGTAGAGCTGCTGCTAATTGTTGATCATCTATATCATCACCATGTTCCTGAGACTGAGCATTGATACGTGCATGTGGGGGTAGCTGATTCTCTGGTAAGAATGGAGTCCGAGTACCAGTGGTACCAATTATCAATTCATTTTTTTGTAAGTCTATAACACACTATACAGGAAAAAGAAGAAAACAAATTCAATCTATCAGGATAAAAAAAATGGTACATTTTATTTTTATTTCAAAATACCACTTTCAAGAAGCAAATTGGGTTAAGAAAGGCAATTCAAGTAATCCATACTCCCTAAAACTTTTCCATCTGAAACATCATTATATGTTCTGCAATTCAATGATGTTCATAATAACAATATTACATAAAAAAGAACTGTCACTGTAAGACGACAATGCCCCCCCCCACCCCCCGAAGTGGTGCTTTGACTTTGAGCTGAAGACCAGTCATTCAAGGGTCAAGGTCAAATAAATATAGGTCAATGGGAAGGTCTTGTCCAAAGGGGTGTTGTGTCCAAGTATGAAGTAAATCCACTTACTAATAAAGAAGTTATGTCAATGTTAAAGTTTTTGGACCACTGGATCTTCAAGGTGAAGGTAATTCAGGGGTCAAGGTCAAAGAAATATATAGGTCAGTGGGAATGCCTTGTGCAAAGGGGTGTTGTGTCCAAGTATGAAGTAAATCCACTTACTAATAAGGAGGTTATGGTCAATGTGAAAGTTTTCGGACGGACTGACTGACGGACTTCCAGCCGAAACTGTATAGGGGGTCTTTTCTTTTGTTATTTTCTTTGTTTAATAGAGGGCCATTGGCCTCCAATTCTATTGTACGGAATGAACTATTTTGTTCTCTTTTGTTATGTTTACAAGTAGATGGCCCCCTATCTATTTTCGGTAGTGTGGATGGACTGACGGACGGACAGTTCAAAAATTATATGCCTCCCATTGGGGGCATAATTTCAAAATCTTGGAGAGTTTAATATCAAATTTCAGTATTGAATGTGATCATACATGCTGAACTTGCATAAATACAGCTGTAGTTAGCTGAATGAATATACATACTATATATTTCTATCTTGACAGAAGAGAATTCTGCATGCTTATAGCAAATTCATCACTTGAGATACCCTGTGAAAATCACAGCTGTCACATGGTTATACATGATGCAATCTACTTATGGTCATAAAATCATAATCTCCAATACAATAAATGAAGGACCCTGCTTTGGTTTATAAGATATCAACTGAGTTTTCTAACTCAGAGTAGTAAAACAGAAACACTGATTCAATATAAACAGTTTTACCTGCAAGCCTAGGAGAATGCTCCTTATTTTTTGTATGCTTCAAAACCTGGCTTACTTTGACTGATTTCAAGGTTTTAGTCATCATTAGTATACAGAAACAAGAGATGCCCACAAACTAACAAAGACTGTATGAGTAAAACTGACATGGGCAATTTTGCTTGTTTCAGAGCAGTCACGATCACAATAGCCCTGTATGCTTCATTTACAACACTCCAGCATATTATATTGTTCCACCATCAAGAGTATTTATAATTCCTTAAATGAATCTTGACTGGGACTGACTGTAATAACAATACCCACCTGATGTCTCTTTAACATATCAAGTCCTAAAAGCATATCCATAGGCTGGTTTTCTAGTATGGAGAAAGATGATTGCAGAAAATCATTGCCTATCTGAATTTGTCCTGCAATGATTAACAATTACATATGAAAATAACATATTCATTAAAATCTGTAATTCTTCCACATAATTTGTTCATAGATGAACAAATACATGTACACTTATTTCATCCTTGAATACAATGACTTCATTTTTATACAATCAAAATGTAATACCATACTACATACAAACTGTCTTTATTCTGTTGAACACAGTAGTGAACAATAGTGTGAAACCTTCTATCTAATTGAGCTTGATTATCATCGGTACTGGTTGCTCATATGACCGACGCCCCCTGAAGAGATTAGTTATTTTATGTTGTGGTGGTAGTGCAAGATACAGAAAGCATCCCATTCCAGAGACACCCCTGGTTTTTTTGCATGCTCAGTGTATAGCACTGATACTTGGGACCTCGGTTAAACATCTCATCCGAAAGACTATTAGTAATGTTAGTGGAAGAGCAGGGGATCCAACTCGGGACCCCTGGTTTACTAGTTCAAGGCATTACTACTGGACCACATCCGCTCCCTGTGAAGCCTTCCTGCCTGCCTATGCGTTATATAGTGTCAGCCTTCCTGCCCACCTGTGTGTTATATAGTGTCAGCCTTCCTGCCTGCCTATGTGTTATATAGTGTCAAGCCTTCCTGCCCACCTATGTGTTATATAGTATCAAGCCTTCCTGCAAACCTATGTGTTATATTGTGTCAAGCCTTCCTGCCCATCTATGTGTAATATAGTGTCAGCCTTCCTGCCCACCCATGTGTTATAAAGTGTCAAACATTCCTGCCCACCTATGTGTTATATAGTGTCAGCCTTCCTGCCCACCTATGTGTTATATAGCGTCAAGCCTTCCTGCCCACCTATGTGTTATATAGTGTCAAGCCTTCCTGGCCACCTATGTGTTATATAGTGTCAAGCCTTCCTGGCCACCTATGTGTTATATAGTGTCAAGCCTTCCTGCCCACCTATGTGTTATATAGTGTCAGCCTTCCTGCCCACCTATGTGTTAGATAGTGTCAAGCCTTCCTGCCCAGCTATGTGTTATATAGTGTCAAGCCTTTGTTTTTGGGGTTTAACGCCGATTTCAACATTTGTTATATCTCGGCGGTCAGTCCACCTAACCGGTTTTCCTGGATAACTAACCAATAATTGCCAATTTCTCCGCAAGTGACTGACTACTGTTCCCACATGATCTACTCTGAATCAGTGGTGAGAGACAAATGAACATAAGACACAATGTCTGAGAACAAATGTCACGGAGAAATTTTGCCCTGCCCAGGGGTCGAACCAACGACCGATCGATTACTAATCCAGTGCTCTACTATTATATAGTCTCAGCCTTCCTGCCCACCTATGTGTTATATAGTGTCAAGCCTTCCTGCCCACCTATGTGTTATATAGTGTCAAGCCTTTCTGTCCACCTATGTGTTATATAGTGTCAAGCCTTCCTGCCCACCTATGTGTTAAATAGTGTCAAGCCTTCCTGAACAACCTATGTATTATATAATGTCACCTTTCCTGCCCACCTATGTGTTATATAGTGTCAGCCTTCCTGCCCACCTATGTGTTATAGTGTCAAGCCTTCCTGCCCACCTATGTGTTATATAGTGTCAGCCTTCCTGCCCACCTATGTGTTATATAGTGTCAAGCCTTCCTGCCCACCTATGTGTTATATAGTGTCAAGCCTTCCTGAACAACCTATGTATTATATAATGTCACCTTTCCTGCCCACCTATGTGTTATATAATGTCAAGCCTATCCGCCTACTAGTGTGTTACAAAACAAGCTTACCTCAATCTTAACCTTATCAAATTTTGTCTAGAAAGACCCTCCTCCTACAGTGGGTAAATTCCCCCCGCACTAAAAAATTTACCTTAATACAAGTCTCTAAGCATCTTAGTTACCAAGTAGACTGTTTTGAACAAAGGTCATCATGACCTATGTCACAGAAACAACTGAATATACAAGTGTTCTGACGTTTAAGTTAAATCATCCTATGCAAGCTCTCATTAATCCCTAACAAATCTACTTTGGGATAATCTGCCAATGACTGACATATAATATTTTAAGAAAATGGAATACTTACCTAAGTGTACCCTGCCAATGATGTTTTGTGTACCAACACCTTTGGCTATACCAGCCCAGCGTGTGTCAACCAGTCTCATGATGCTACACCTCTCAGCACATGCCTGACTCATTATAGTCATCTGAGCCCCTGAAACACACAGGAATACACTACAACATAACTGAAAACAGTAGATAGTAAACTGTCAAAATCTAAATTAAAAATATATTTCATAGACCCCAAAGCTGAAATAATCATAACAAGAGCCATGTTACACATGGTTAATCCCCCCGCCGGGAAGAAGCTACCTGAAGGTTGTACTTTCAAACACTCAATTTAATAATGTTTGAAGAAAATCCCACAAAAAATAGGCAAGGTAGAGTTATTGTTCTTGCAAACTGCACTTCCTACCAATGTGCTATGTCAGTGTATTAAGTTTGAAGAAAATCGCTCAAGCACTTTTGGAGTAATGCTTCGGACAAAGTTTTTCAATCAAATCTGATAAAGGGGAATAATTCTAAAAGTAGACAAGGTAGAGTTATTATTCTTACACACTGCACCTCCTCCAAATGTGCTCTTTCAGTATATGAAGTTTGAAGAAAATCACTCAAGTACTTTTGGAGTTATGCTCCGGACAAAACTGGAATGGACGCACGCACGGACGGACAGAGACCATTTCTAATATCCCCTCTGCCTTTGGCTGGGGGATAATAAGTTTAAGAATTCAAGAATTAGATATACATGTATATGCTGGGATTTTTAAAATGTAAACAAGTTAATCTGATAAAGGGGAATAACTCTAAACAAGAGGGCCATGATGGCCCTGGATCGCTCACCTGAGTACTTTGGCTGTAGGTTTGCTGTTAAGCAGTATTTCATTTTTTAATTGAAAATATATAAGTGCCTCCAAACCAAATATGTAAAATATCAGTCAATAAATAAAGGCTCTATGACAGAAAGTAGAAATATCTATTACAAGCTATGGTGACCTTGACCTTGACTCAGTGACCTCAAACCCTACACATGGGTAGCGGTCCATGCAAGGAACCTATATACTGAATATCAAAGATATTGGTCTATAAATAAAGGCTTTATGAGGTACAGTAGATAAATCTATTTTTAGCCTCCATGACCTTTAACCTAATCTAATAATGTGAACAACCAAACAAGCTTTCTGACAAACTGCCAGGATATTTGGACTGAAACAGTAGCCTCTAGAGCCTTAACAAAATATTTCTATTTTTGGGCTCTGTGACCTAGTTTTTTACCCCAGATGACCCATAATCGAACTTGACCTAGAACCATCAAAATAACCTTTCTGACATATTTCCAGAATATCTGGGCTGAAAATGTTACCTGTAGAGTGTAAACAAGGTTTCTCCAAATTTAAGATCTGTGACCTAGTTTTTGACCCCAGATGACCCATATTCGAACTTGGGCTAGAAATCATCGATACAACTTTTCTGACATATTTCCAGGATATTTGAGCTGAAAATGTTACCTCTAGAGTGTTAACAAGATTTTTCCATATTCAGGCTGTGTGACCTAGTTTTTTACCCCTGATGACCCATATATGAACTTGACCTAGAAATCATCGAAACAACCTATCTGACATATTTCCAGTATATTTGGGCTGAAAATGTTACCTCCTGAGTGTTAACAAGGTTTTTCCATATACAGGCTGTGTGACCTAGTTTTGGAACCCACATGACCCATATTCCAACTTGAGCCAGAAATCATCTTAGCAAGCTTTCTGACAGTTTTTTAGGTAATTTAGGCTAAAAATGTTACCTCTAGAGTGTTAACAAGGTTTTACCATATTTGGGCTGTGTGACCTAGTTTTTGACCCCACATGACCCATATTCAAATTTGAGCTAGAAATCATCAAAACAACCTTCCTGACATATTTCCAGGATAGTTTGGGCTGAAACAGTAGCCTCTAGAGCCTTAACAAGCTATTTCTATTTTTGGGCTCTGTGACCTAGTTTTTGACCCCAGATGACCAATATTCCAACTTGACCTAGAAACCATCGAAATAACCTTTCTGACAAATTTCAAGAATATTTGGGCAGGAAATGTTACCTGTAGAGTGTAAACAAGGTTTTTCCAAATTTAAGCTCTGTGACCTAGTTTATGACCCCAGATTACCCATATTCGAACCTGGGCTAGAAATCATTCAAATAACCTTTCTGACATATTACAAGGATATTTGGGCTGAAAATGTTACCTCTAGAGTGTTAACGAGGTTTTTCCATATTCAGGCTGTGTGACCTAGTTTTTGACCCAAGATGACCTATATTCGAACTTGACCTAGAAATCATCAAAACAAGCTTTCTGACAGTTTTTCAGGAAATTTGGGTTAAAAATGTTACCTCTAGAGTGTTTACAAGGTTTTACCATATTTGGGCTGTGTGACCTAGTTTTTGACCCCACATGACCCATATTCAAACTTGAGCTAGAAATCATCAAAACAGTCTTTCTGACATATTTCCAGGATATTTTGGCTGAAAATGTTACCTCTAGAGTGATAAAAAGGTTTTTCCATATTTCGTCTTAGTGACCTAGTTTTTGACCCCAGATGACCCATATTCGAACCTGGGCTAGAAATCATTCAAATAACCTTTCTGACATATTACAAGGATATTTGGGCTGAAAATGTTACCTCTAAAGTGTTAACAAGGTTTTTCCATATTTGGGCTCTGTGACCTAGTTTTTGACCCCAGATGACCCATATTCGAACCTGGGCTAGAAATCATTCAAATAACCTTTCTGACATATTACAAGGATATTTGGGCTGAAAATGTTACCTCTAAAGTGTTAACAAGGTTTTTCCATATTTGGGCTCTGTGACCTAGTTTTTGACCCCAGATGACCCATATTCGAACTTGAGCTAGAAATCATGGAAACAACCTCTCTGACAAATTTCCAGATTATTTGGGCTGAAAATGTAGCCTCTATAGTGTTAACAAGAATGTTCTATTTTTGGGCTCTGTGACCTAGTTTTTGACCCCAGATGACCCATATTTGAACTTGAGCTAGAAATCATAGAAGCAACCTTTCTGACAAATTTCCAGATTATTTGGGCTAAAAACATTACCTCTAGAGTGTTAACAAGATTTTTCTATTATTGGGCTCCTTGACCTAGTTTTTGATCCAATATGACCCATATTCGAACTCGTCCGAGTAATTACTGGGAAAAACATCCTGACCAAGTTTCGTGACAATTGGAGCAAAAATGTGACCAGTAGAGTGTTAACGAACTAAATGTGAACGGACGACGGACGACAGACGACGGACGACGGACATTCATCGATCCTAATAGCTCACCCTGAGCCAGCTCAGGTGAGCTAAAAATAGGCAAGGTAGAGTTATTGGACTTGCACACTGCACTACCTACCAATGTGCTCTGTCAGTGTATGAAATTTGAATAAAATCCCTCAAGTAGTTTTGGAGTTATGCTCTTGACAAAATTTATCAAGTAATTCTGATAAAGGGGAATAACTCTAAAAATAGGCAAGGTAGAGTTATTGTTCTTGCACACTGCACTACCTACCAATGTGCTCTGTCAGTGTATGAAGTTTGAATTAAATCCCTCCAATAGTTTTAGAGTTATGCTCTGGACAAAATTTATCAAGTAATTCTGATAAATGGAATAACTCTAAAAATAGGCAATGTAGAGTTATTGGACTTGCACACTGCACTACCTACCAATGTGCTCTGTCAGTGTATGAAGTTTGAATAAAATCCCTCAAGTAGTTTTGGAGTTATGCTCTGGACAAAATTTATCAAGTACTTCTAATAAAGGGGAATAACTCTAAAAATAGGCAAGGTAGAGTTATTGTTCTTGCACACTGCACTACCTACCAATGTGCTCTGTCAGTGTATGAAGTTTGAATTAAATCCCTCCAATAGTTTTAGAGTTATGCTCTGGACAAAATTTATCAAGTAATTCTGATAAATGGAATAACTCTAAAAATAGGCAATGTAGAGTTATTGGACTTGCACACTGCACTATCTACCAATGTGCTCTGTGTATGAAGTTTGAATAAAATCCCTCAAGTAGTTTTGGAGTTATGCTCTGGACAAAATTTATCAAGTAATTCTGATAAAGGGAAATAACTCTAAAAATAGGCAAGGTAGAGTTATTGGACTTGCACACTGCACTACCTAACAATGTGCTCTGTCAGTGTATGAAGTTTGAATAAAATCCCTCTAGCAGTTTTGGAATTATGCTCCGGACAAAATTTATCAAGTAAATTTGATAAAGCGGAATAACTCTAAAAAAAAGCAAGGTAGAGTTATTGCACTTGCACACTGCACTACCTACCAATGTGCTCTGTCAGTGTATGAAGTTTGAATAAAATCCCTCAAGTAGTTTTGGAGTTATGCTCCGGACAAAATTGTTTCGGACGCACAGACGCACGGACGGACGAAGGGCATTTCTAATATCCCCTCCGTCTTTGGCGGGGGGATAAAAAAGGATTTAACAAATACAGTTTTACCTGAGTCAACAAATGCTTTGACAGGGTGTCCATTCACAAGACAGTCTACATACAACATGATCACCTGACCAAAGCTCTCTGGTACAAACTCTATTGCAGATTCCATATTACTTTCTACATTTTTCAATCTAAAATAAAGAATGACAAAAAAAGTCCAGATTATAAACCATCAGACATATTCTATTGTAAAAATGTAACATGTATTAAAATTACCAAAACATACCCCACTTCACTGTGCTAAAATTATGTCTAAATAATAAGAAAATCAGAAAAAAAAACTCTGGTAAAAACTTAAACTGAAACAAACTAAAGAAAGAAGAAAATATCTGCTGTTTTAATATTTCCAAGATTTATGGTTTTCTACTCGAACACGCTGGTTATTTTCATGTGCACATCTCACTAGTAGATGATTTATATTTTCTCATACTACCAAAACCTTTACAAAAGTCCTACATACGCTAAACTTGAATTAAGTCATGCGTATTTCTATACAGTTAGGAAAACAAAGATGGAGAATGGTAGAGTTGAGTAGACTTCCCAGAATTTTTTTTTTATTGTATAAAAATTCATTATACAAACAGGATACCTGATTTCTTCAGCAATAAGCCGCTGTGCCTCAGGATCGAATGGGTCCATCTGGAACAACCTGTTCCTCTCGCGCTCCTTCTCCAGACGCTGGTCCCTCTGTTTTCTATACACCTCCACAAACTTCTCTATCAGTATAAAAATATAACAGTTGAATCATCAGTTGAATTTTTAAACAGAAGTGTACCTTTTCATTTCTATTCAAACACTATTAGCACCTTTCTGATAAATCTTCTGTGACCTTTACAAATAAAAATCCATTCAGATTATCAGAACACTTATCTCTATTCAAAAATCCTGCAAAAAAATTTCGTTCGTAATTACTCTCGGTACCTTTATCCAACAACTGGCACTCCTGACTTAAGCAAAAAATTAAAATCAAGCAACAGTTCAGTGTGTTCTATTTACCTTTGCTGTTACTTTCCAAGGCATCTGACAATGGTGGGTTTCTTTCTTTTAGCAGAGCTCTCTCATGTGGGTTGTTTTTAATAAGTTCCAAGATAACTAATGGATCTTCAAGGTCTGGTTTAGGGGGCGGTCGTGAAGTGCCTGGCATCTGTATACCACTGAAATCAAGCTGTGGTATACCTCCACCTGAAACATTTGGCTTTTTTTTATACTCATACTTCTGACTAATTCATTTGCAAAGATTTAAATAAATTGTTGTTAAATTAATAGCATTTTAAGCAATCATCAAGTTGTTGCTCTATACAGTCAGTTTGTTTGTTTCATAACTGAAACAACCACCTTTGTTAAAAAAGTGTTCATTCACAATAAGGGCAACTGTAATTAAGAGCAAACAGAACCAGATCTGCCAAACATCTATGTCGGATGTCCAATGTTTAAGGACTGTCTGAGAATTGAAAAACTTTGTTCTGCGCTGGATGGCTGGAGAGCCATAAGCTACTTAAACAAAGCATTGAATGCAACTTAAACACATGCCTTAAATATTATCTTGTTAACTTTAAATTTTGATGATCAAGATAACTATTTTTCATTATTTCAAACATAGTCTGAATTTTAATATGTAATTAGACCGGTACCAGAATCGACCATTATTACCAGAATTGACCATTATTACCAGAATCAACTTTGCCAGCATGCCCACTCGATTTTTAAAAAGTGGGTATCTGTACCCACTGGCTTTGGAAAAAGTGGGTACAGGCTTAAAAATCTGGGTACACTGTATAAAAACTTAATTTTGGTCACCTAAATTAACTTTATTTTACTACACTTTGTTATTAACTAGACAAGGATTATACTGCTGTTGCCTCTGTGTGCATTTTTATCATAGCAAGTAGCCACTTCAATCATGAGTTAACTGTTGATTGAAACTTAAGTTGTAGCCAATTTATCTGCAGAAGCATGGACCAAGGACCAGTTGCTCTTATCATATTTCACATTTGTTAAATGAACTGACAGACATGAAACAAAGAAAGCATACATGGCGTGACCATGTCCACTCGTTTACTGATGTGTACGAAAATATTTGGTTTGTTCATACCATAACAAAACAAGACTGGTCACATGACCAGTCAGCACCTTTCTGCATGACCGAAGCGGAATGCGAAGTGCCTCGTTACTCCCCGGAGTTTGATACGCGTTAGCAATGGTGTATCATTTGCACTGACGGAAAAAATCATTATAATCTCGATTCAAAACACGATTGTTGACAACTAACGGTTATTTGAACTAAAAACCTTTTTAAGAGCTTTCTGTTTCGCCATTTTATGTCGTTTACGTGACGAAGAATAGATCTAGATCGTGGAGATGTTTGCCGCAGGGCGCTTATTGATTTTCAGTTCAAAAGCAAGCATTTCCCACGCGTAAGGTTACCGACCATCAATTTTTGCGCCGATTTCGTTTATTCGCCGGCCGAGAAAAATGTGCGTACCTGCACGCACGGACATTGAATAATTTGCGCGCGCATCTTATTTTCTGCGTGAAAAACGCAGGATTCTGCGTGACTGGGCATGCTGCTTTGCATTACCGGAATCAACCTATATTTCACACGCAAACCAAATTTATGAAAGATATACATCAGTATTTATTATATAATATAATTAGCCTATCAACAAAAGGAATATGAGGTATCTTCGAGAGGAAAGATTATAAACGAGACTTAAAATAGCTGAGTTGCAGAAAATTTTCGCAAATGGAATCGAGCTGTATTTCATAAATAACCTGATTTTAAGTAATACAAATGACATAAATCATTAATATACATCAAATTAATATATATACCGAAATAGTTTGAAGTATCGTTGAGTGGAGAGCTTTTATACGAAAATGGGCGAGTTGAGGAAAATTTTCGAGGGATATACACTGGAATCAAGCTGTATTTCATAAATATATTGAATTTAAGGCAAACAAAGATTATTATTACGTGACAATACTTCATATATCTTCAGTAACTATATTATTTCTGATATGTATGAATGAATAATATCATTTTTCTTACTTAAATTTAAGTAATTTATGATATACAAGGTGCTTCCACTGTATCTCTGCATGCGATTTTTTTTTTAATTGCCACTTTTCTTTCTGTTTTAAAAACTTACCACGGGAAGATACCTCAAATTATTTTGGTAAATATATTATTTCTGATGAATAGTAATGAATAATAACTTTTAGATGACTTAAATTCAAGCTATTTATGAAATACAGATTGATTCTGTGTATATCCGTATGTGAAATTTTTCTGCAACTCGCCAATTCTCAGTCACAAATAAAAACTTTGCACTCAAAGGTACTTAAAATTCAAATTACTTTGGTATATATATTAATTCTGATGTATATTAATGATTTAAATCATCTTTATTACTTAAAATCACATTATGAAAAACAGCTCAATTCCAGTGTATATCCATCAAAAATTTTCTGCAACTCGCCCATTTTCAGTCTCGTATATAAACTTTCCACTCAAAGATACTTCAATTTCCTTCAGTAAATATATTAATTCTGGTGTATATCAACAAATTATGTCATTTGTGATTCTTAAAATCAAGTTATTTATGAAATACAGCTCGATAATAACTTTTGTATGACTTAAATACAATATATTTATGAAATACAGATCGATTCCGGTGTATATCCGTATGCGAAAATTTTCCGTGACTCATTGATTTTCAGACACGTTTAAAAACTTTCCACTCAAAGATACTTCAAAATCCTTCTGTAAATATATTTATTCTGATGTATAATATCAATGATTTATATCATTTATATTACTTAAAATCACATTATTTATAAAATACAGCTCGATTCCGGTGTATATCCATCGAAAATTTTCCGCAACATGCTGATTTTCAGTCACGTATAAAAACTACTACTCAAAGATCCTTCAAATTCCTTCAGTAAATGTATGTTTTCTGATGTATATTAATGAGTTATATCATTTGTGATACTTAAAATCAGGTTATTTATGAAATACAGCCCAATTCCGGTGTATAGATACTTCAAATTCCTTTAATCAACAAGCTAATTATATTATATATTAATAAATAATGATATGTATATCTTTCATACATTTGGTTTATGTATTAAATATAGGTCTACTCCGGTAATGCAAAGTCGATTCCGGTAAAAATTGTTGATTCCGGTAAAACGTGGGACCAGCCCCTTAATTACTAAATTAGACCACAGGCACCGTGACAGTACCTGTTCCACTTCCTGCAGCAAGTGGTTGTGACTGTTGTTGTTGTCGTCCTCTCATCTGCTGAAGCAATAATATGTCCCCATTCTGAATCCCGTAATCCTTCAGTGTCTTCTTTTCGTCGTATAGTGGTCGACCATTCCATGTCAGACCAATGTCAGCAGACGGAATACCAAGTTCGAACTCACACTGAGCTTTTAAGTTTTCTATTTCAAGGTCCTCATTTACTTCAAGAGTAATGATACTGTCATCTAAAGTGGTAATTGTCAATTGCATAACGACTTTTTTTGCCGAAAGTTCTAGTTAAAAACAAAGGTAGACCTTCGCCGAAATTTGCGTCTATAATCCATACATCCGGTTTTGTTCCGCTGACGAAGAGTTACTTGATATCGTAGTCAAGTCAATTCCGACGCAGTATTACTTCCCGTTATTAAAGAAAAGTGTAACACTAAACTCTGTGAGGAAGTGAAAATCTTTCTGAGACATAGCTGTCTATAATCAGACTGATTTTCATAAAAGCCATTTTCTGACATTGGTGTGTTTTTAAGTTTAGATCATTTTATTTTCATAGCAGTGCGTTATCTAGAGCGCTCTACATTTTAAAACTTAAATCAGCACAGAGGAATCTGTAGTGTAGGACTTGATGCACCCTTTGTTTTCTTTATTTCTGGATTTTTATTGTTCTAACATAAAAAAGCATTATCGCACGTACTAGGGAAGAGCTTATTTCTGAGTTCTTCTATTGCCTTTTTACTAATGCTACATTTATTCAAGATATCTTTGGGGTTAGGTCAGTGGAACTTTTATCCAAATGGCAACAGTTTTAATCGTTAATGGTATGAAACCACCAATTCAGCTCAAAAAATGGTACCCGCATAATGGCGGCTAGAAATAGTTCTCAGTTTTCTTGGCTATTTTTAACATTTTTGCCCTAATCTGTGTATTTTTTTTGCTGGAATCATTTTGTTTGACTATTTCTGATAGTGTGGTAGCAATTTTATGCTCATATGCATTCAGAATAGAATTCACAATGTGAAATTGTTTCACATACCCCAATCTGAAAATTAGCTCAGATTTTTCGTTAATTTTATGGGTAAGTTTACATGAGCAGAAATATCTTTCTTGTTTGAAACACAACCCCCACTTTTCTTGCTATTTTTCATGAGTACAGATATAGATCTACAAGAATATGTAAGTTAAAGCTATTTAAAAAAGGTTTTGCTATGCTTTACAGCCCTGTGAACTTTATGAATTTTATATAGAATAAAGAAGGAATCTATTTGGTGGTTTCACACCTATAAAAAAAAATTCATTTCCTGTTGTCTGCATATGAAAACTTTTAAACTTGCCAGAATGTAGAATTTTGATGTTTTTATTGCTAAAATGCTGTAAAGAAGTATGCCAGGAGTGGATTTAGTGAGTTTTCAAACTTTTCATACTGCAGTTAAGCCATTATGGTAAAATTGCAGGAAAATTGTCCTTGTAAAACTGTAAACAGAATTTTTGTGTACACAAACCTGATATTTTTGGCAAGGAGTAAGTTTTGTAAGCTGCCAAAGTGCTCACAAGAGCCATTTAGTGTAGTTTAGCTTATTTAGTGAACATGAAACAGTTAGCTGAGTTCAAAATTCATGTGTATGATGAGAACAAGAAGTTTGGTAATGTCAGGTTTTACTGCACAGTAGGACTTATTTCAGTCAAACAATGTTTCTTATGGTCATTGAGCTTTTGTTTATGTTTTATATTAGTCTGTTTATGGATAAGAAGAAAGTGAATTAAGCTTCTTTCAAGTTTTCATGATATTTGATTAAGATAGTGTGTAGTTGAGGCTTTGGGAAGTCTTAAGCAGACAGTGGTATAATATTTGTGGCTGGTTCACAAAGACAGGTACCTCAAAGCTAACAAAATAATATTACTCTTGGAATCTGTTTTCTGATTCTGTTAATACTTTTATTGTGTAAGCTTTCATCTTTGTTAGGCTACAGTATTTTCACATAACCAGTGCTATTATTCTAGTTTGACAGTTTGCATACAAGGTATGGATGGAGGAACAGTACTTGTATTTGGAAATTTTCAGGCTAAAGCAATGCTATTTTCTGGAACCCCATCCACTGCAGCTACATTGCTTTAGCCAAAACTGTGTTCCACATCAATTTCATACAATTTATAACATTTGCTTGACTGTTTATGCTATATTGTAAGGGTATGAAGTGATCTTGAAAGGGAACATGCTAATTAGGTAGAAAAGTAAAGTTTAAAATTTGTGGGTATATGTTACATGCAGTAGCTACCAATATATGCATTTTCTATTTTCAGAGTGAAATATTCTTCTAATCAGTTAGAAAAATCCCTTCCTTTGGTTGTATCTGTGTTTAGGACTCAAGGATTGCTTTGCCTTTTGCACAAATCAGATGTACTCACATGACTACACACTGGCCATAGAGGTGGAGCCCATGTTGAAGATCTATCATTGCCATTTTTAGTAAGTAAACAGTCATTTTCATTCATACTTACAGTTAAACATTGCTCAAGAAGTAAAAAGAACAATTTATATCAGTGTAAAGACAGTATATGATAGATGAACAATAAAATTTTGTATGTTGAATACATGTCTAACATTCAGGTGGGGTTCCTGGACTTTTCTGAATTAAAATTGTTAAAATTTCCTCCTTCAAAGAGGTGTAATTGGCATGAAAGAAGAAAAATGTAGCATTTATTCTGTTATATTGTATATAAATACTTCAGTTCTTAGGTTTAAAGAAGGCATGGACAGCATAAACTATCATTTGAGACAGATGGGGATACAAGACAGAGAAGGACCAGAGAAATTTTGATCTTTTTTGGCAGACAGAAGGACCATAGCTTTTGAAATCTATTTGATGATTTTTGACCTGGAGGTATAACAGTAACCTCTTGAAATAATCTAGTGTGATGCCTTTTCACATACAAGATAAAGAATTGCAGTTCAGTCATGCTTATTAGGACAAAATATGACTTGAAAGTCAAAATAATTTGAAAAATTTGCCTTTTTTCCAAAAAAATCTTCATGCAACTAAGAATATTATGTATTTTCTACTAATGTGTAACCCTAAATTTGATAAAATTGGATAAATTAAGTATTCACACATAAGCTGAGACAGATTTAGTTCAAATATATAACGTGTTTTAAAAAATAACAGAGTAATTTCACCACAGACACTTTCTTTCATTTTGCTGCTCTTGTTCGCAGTCCGCACAGACATTTTGAGTCATTTTAAAAGCTTCATTTTATGAAAAGTACCAGTATTTCTGGACTGAAATTTGATTTTCTTAAGTTGAAATTAGTCACTCTTGATGTAGAAACCAAAAAATCACAGTATCAGAAAAAAAAAGTTTTCTTATAGGTATGAAACCACCAATTCAGCTCAAAAAATGGTACCCGCATAATGGCGGCTAGAAATAGTTCTCAGTTTTCTTGGCTATTTTTAACATTTTTGCCCTAATCTGTGTATTTTTTTTGCTGGAATCATTTTGTTTGACTATTTCTGATAGTGTGGTAGCAATTTTATGCTCATATGCATTCAGAATAGAATTCACAATGTGAAATTGTTTCACATACCCCAATCTGAAAATTAGCTCAGATTTTTCGTTAATTTTATGGGTAAGTTTACATGAGCAGAAATATCTTTCTTGTTTGAAACACAACCCCCACTTTTCTTGCTATTTTTCATGAGTACAGATATAGATCTACAAGAATATGTAAGTTAAAGCTATTTAAAAAAGGTTTTGCTATGCTTTACAGCCCTGTGAACTTTATGAATTTTATATAGAATAAAGAAGGAATCTATTTGGTGGTTTCACACCTAATGGTAGTTTGAGTCATTATGGGAATTTAAGTTGGTTTCGGCTATTGAATATTCTGTGGCAAAATGTAAAACAAGGGAACTATTTATACGTATTTCAAATTCAAAAATTGCATAAAATTACATATAGACAGACCTCTTACCCTGATTGAAACTGTATTGTAAATATCACGAAGGCCAGATAGATGTGGTATCTGTTACTTTTTTGTGTTGATCGTGAACTATTGAATAACTTTCTTTCATCATCTGGTTAGGTGATTATTGTACACTTCATAGTAAATTCGACCTTTCAGTATAAAGTCATTCATAATCATTTCATGGCATGATGGGTATTGTCCAGTTAAATGTTTTGTCCATCAGTTGATTTTTGTCCTGTTGTCGTTGCTTTTGTCTATTGTCCAATCAGACGTAATGTACATTGGTGTGTGAATTACTGATTGGATAAAACTGACCATAATGATTTATAAACTGTTCTTAGCTCATAATTCCTAGCTCCCGGCAAACAAAATACGGGAAAATGCATGCCAAGCTAACGTCAATGTTACGTTGTGACGTCATTTTTACTTGTGCAAGACAAGAAAATGAAAGATAAAGGTCGTCTTTCATGCGCAAGGTGCTCTGCATCTTTCCCGAGTGTTAGTATTCTGAAATGTGACAACACAATTTTGGGTGAGTTATCAAGGAGTAATTTTTGTTTTAATTTTAGTAGTTACACGTACAGTTTTCCTTAGATTTAAGAAGTCATTGAAAAAAGGCCTTGTAACTTCAAAAAAAAAAAAAAAAAGAAATACCTTGTGCGATTTGATTATTCATAAGACTTTTGCCAGTTGGGAGTTTGAAGGTTTGCAATTTATCACATTTAAGTTTTATTGACCATGAATTAACTTAATTTTGTTTCATATTGCATGAAGTTATCGAAAGCACCACATGTTGAAGTTGAACAGGTAAATACAAAACTGATTTTGTGGGGCTTTTTTTCTTTTAAAGGAGTGTATTTAGGTAAACAGACTGTTAGATATTAATTTGGATTTTAAAAATAAATCGTGTGATTTCTTAAGTCGATTTTCACCCATGAGAACTGAGGCATGATAGAATTCAAAAAATCAAGATAGAAATGTTTCAGTGAAGAGATCTCCTTAGGTGGCGGCTTACCTGAATGGTAGAAATAAGTCTGAACCGCAAGTTAACACACTCAAAGATACTGAAATGTGCCATTTTACAGGTATAACGTTAACAATGTGCAGACCTTGTCACAAGCGCTTCCATCCGTCATGTAACAGCGAGGTGCCAGCGACCCGACCTGCAGATAAACTTTGTGACAAGTGTTTGACTTGTGAAGCTGCTATCGTCTGCCCACAGTGCCCAGGTAGGAAGTGAAAATCAATGGTACCGACAAGTTAAGACAGATTTTCTTGATGTTGAGTTGTAGGGAACAACAAAAATATCGTCAAAAGCGTGAAATGAATAAGATTAAATTTCAATATTGCAGTGTAACGTAAATAAATGCTGTTTAAGCGAAAATGAAATACATGCATACAATGTATGAATAACTGTATGTTTGTTTCTGATCAGGCTTTTATTTTGTAGACACATGTACAATCTTTAACAAACTAACTTTTGGGTGACTTTTATATATTGCAAGGTCAGTTCCAGTGCGCTCAGTTGTGTGAATCATGCAACAAAGTGATGCACGAGGGTCTCCGCTTGTCACACTTGGATCACGTGCAATTAATGCCAAGATAGACGTTCAGAATGACGTCTGCAACATGAACATATAGACTGTGTGTAAATCACCGCGACATATCTTATTACCTTCAGGATACGACCATTTTTATCGTTTTAACTATATGCAAGATAGCTTATAATTATGTTTAAAATGTCATATACTTTTTATTAAAAGATGAAATAAGAATAGAAACTGTCCTGATCATTTTTGTTTTCTTCTTTGAACTACTTTTACTTGATTTGAAAAACAGAAACCGACGTGAAGGCATGATACACCCAGTAAGCTTGCTTGAGATACAACATAATCCATATGAAACCTGTTGCAAAACGTAGTCAGATATTGTGGATACAGTAGGCCAGAAATTCACATTGGTCAAAAACAGATATCTTCGTCGCTTTCTCAATGTAGGTAGTTAGCCATAGTCTTCCTTTAAGGAATTAGACTACTAATAAACATTTTGACAGCCCTCTGTGAATTGAGCTTAAACAAAATATTATCTTAGGAAAAATAAAGATCATATAAGACACTTTCACCTGACTTAACGGGTTAATAAGGTATAGAGAAATACAATATTTTTTCTTAGTCTACCATAAAAACAAAAGTTACTTGGTATGTAATCATTCACATTATGAAGATCTATCGACTGCTGACGAAACGCAAACCAAAAGAAATGCTGTAATTGAGAACAAATCAAATATAATTATAAACACAGCACCAATTTTCCCCACCCAATCCATGATGAATTTGAAGTGAATAGCTTTGATAGTTTCTGAGAAATGAACCTTAATAAAAATGTTAACCAACGCCGACGAAAGGGTCATGACAACAGCTCCATCTTTTTTCTTCGAAAAGTGGAGCTAAAATGAAGCCTGTTTTCCTTTGATTTGGTCCAGTGACTTAGTTTTTGATCGTACATGACCCAGTTATTAAGGCAAATATTCTGAGCAACTTTCATTAAGACTTGATCAAACTGTTGTCTCCAGTGTTAACCAGGTTTTCCTATAACTTGGTCTGGTGGCCTAGTTTCTGATCCTACATGACCCGCTTTTGAACTTGACCGAGAGATAATCAAGATAAAGATCCCGACCTTTTGTCAGAATAGGATGTTAAATGTGATGTAGTTAACAAGAAAATGTGGACAAAGGACCGACGTTAGACATCCAGCGATCACTAGCTCACCCTAAGCATATGCTCAGGTGAGCTTACAATATAAAGCTGCCAAAAACATGTGAATTTTTTTTTTACATAAGTGGGGTTTGAACCCATGCCTTTTAGTGAAAATGTCCCAAATTAATGGAATTGAATACTCTTCAGAGTGGAGGTAGGGTATAAGGAATCTAATACCTTAAACATAGGAGGCACCGTGGTCCAGTAGAGCGCAGGGCTCCGGATCCGAAGGTCGGGGGTTCGAATCCCGTCAGCGGCGAGATTCTCTCATGATCTTCACATTCCTCCACGCTGGGCGAATACTGGTATGGAACACAGGAAGCAGTCATCGATCGTGATGAATCTAAGTTGTAAGAACTTGTATCGCAATCGATGTAAAATAAATGAGTCTGAACTAAACTAAACTAATACCTAAAACATCAGAATTTCCATAAGAATTACAGCCAGCATGGGACTGTTACCAGATGGCAACTACCGACAGGGCAATGCATTATTACTAGCAGATCGATCAAACCTTCATTAAAGTTAGTGCAGCAATAAGTAAGCAAAATGTTGGTTTTAACTTTTATTTTTTTCTCATTTATTTTATGTTCTGTACACAATATATTTCTTGTTTTATTTACAAAACAAATTGGCAATTATGCACATCATGATTTTAAATAAACCTTCAAGTTCTTTTGTACAACTCAAAGTATTCAATCATACAAAATAAGATAAACACATATGCGTATTTACAGTACTATCAAAAGCCTTTTAACACAATCATTTTTCATCCCATCTTTCAGCACTTACACCAGATCAAGAAAAGTGGACCAAACCATTTATGATCATTTTCTAAAAATAGAAGATGAAGTTTTGGACCTAAGTATCTAAAACTCAAGGCCACCACACATATCCTATTAGATTTTTCTTTTTTAAATATTAGAAAAAAAACAGACCCCGTCAATCTTAGGAAGTGTGAATTTAGAACTTTCCTACACCGTTCCATATGAAATTCAATTCAAATATAATATGTGATAAATGTGTTTTACTGAGCATTAAGGCTTCTTTGATCTACCTGTGGCCAGCACACTGATGTGGTAAAACCCTTTGTAATGGATGCAGTTCATTTGTAACAGATATTCTATATTCATTAAATGGTCTACCATTATTTAATGCCAATACTATTTTTCCAGACAACACCTTGTTCATAATTGCACTTAAGATATTTAACAAATGATATATTACACTGGAACAAAAACCCCTGAGACTGGTTCTGAGAGTAACATACATTTACACACGTATATATAGAACAATATACCAGATTGTTTTGGATGAAGTAAACTACAACAAGTAATTTTTCAGAAAAGAAATTTATCCACCCAAATAATGCCTGCAGTTAGTGTTCAGTAATTTCTGTTACTGAAAATCAATGAAAAAAAAGCGTCTGGCAGACATGGACTGACTAAATTTACCGTGATCTAGGCGTAATCTACCCTGTAATTATCTGAACTATTTGGACTGCCTGTCTCAAAATGAATCAGATCTTGCCTTTTTTGCTGCAAGAATTCAGCTTTTTGTTTTTCACTAATCACTCATCTACAGGCAAACACATGCCATATATCACATTGATTTTTCAGATTTTTTTTTATCATTAACACTAGACCTGTCTAGCATCATCTTCTGTACTTGTCATATTTGTCGTACTTATCATATTTGTCTAACCGGTCACGTGATGGCGACAGATGGTGACCATTTCGATGTTTTCTGTGCCTGTCTGGAGAATAGTAATATTTGTCTTTATTTTCCTTGTAGTCTCTATCTTTGTAATCGCGATCTTTGTCTTTTGACCTCTTCTTGTGACTAGACTTGTAATCTGGGGATGGACTGTAGGAGTAACTTCTGCTCCGAGAGTGGTGCTTCCTTTTCCGTGACTTGTGAATGTCCTTACTGCGTCTGTCTGGTGAGTACTTGTCTTTCTTTGATTTCCTAACTGGTGTGAGACTGTGTCTTTTCCTTTTCTTTGGCATTGGGCTATGGCTTCTACTGGAATGTGAGTGAGATGACCTGTAAGAAAATAATAGAATTATCAAAAGGAACTGTAACGCTAAAAAAGACCTAGGAAAAGAAATGTGTATGCATGTTCAGTAAAAACCAAGCTACTAACAGAAGTGGCAGGGCACCATCTTAAATTGCTGTGAGAGGTTACTTTTTATCAATCCTGTCCTGTGGACATCACTCAAGACAGTGCTCACAGATTCAGCATTTTACTTCAAGCAACTTTGAACTGTTCTTTCCCTAACTGAGCTGAGAACAACTGTGAAACTACTTAAGAGTTAAGTTTTACAGTAAGATAATCTGTCAGCCTACAAAAAATAATCAGTTAATTATATCCAATTTTTATGAAGAAAGAGTAACCATGTAAAAATAATTTATGCCAACTGCAGTAAATTTTCTATCTTCCAATATTTTTAATGCGTCTTTCACCTTGAATGACTCCTTGATCTGCTTCGGGATTTTCCATTTCTTCTCTTCTTTGATACCTCACTGTAATTTACAGGAACATAAAAACAGTTAACATAAAGAAAACTTTTCAACAATTTTCTTGGTAACATTGAACCTAATTTCCATTTATAATAGCTTCTTTCAGATACTTATTTTTATCTAAATAGATAATCAACTGCTATGGTTTGGGCAAGTTTAATGCTCTCTAGCTATCAAAGTCATATCAGATGCACTTTTATGTTGCTATATTTCCTGAGAAAATCAAGTGCTAGACTTTCATTCTCCATAGGGAACTGTCAACTTTCTCACAGAAATGGTCACATAGTCAGTAGTGTGATCTGAACCCATGAAAGGTTCTGAGATTAAAAGTCATCATCTTAACCATAAAACAATGAAGGCAGATCAAATATAAACAAAGCACTGGTACACACTTTATGAATAAAAGAAATACTGGCAGTATACCTGTCTTTGTCATCAGGTTCTTTCTTGATTCTTTTCTTGAGCTCTCCAATCAGTGATGTAGGATTTGGGCTGACATTCTTAGGAGAATCTGCAATATGTCAATTCATCAGAATATGTTAAATCTACACTAGAGTTGCTTATCTAGAACTTACACAAAAACAACACCTGTAAATGATGGTTTAAACTTGCATCTGATGATTGAATAACATGCCATAATTTAGAAACTTACTGTTCTAAATTTATATAGATTAGTGAATATTGAAGAAATGCGCAGAAGAAACAAACATGCCATTTTGTTCTTGGTTAAACCACATTTAAGTAAACAGTTTATGTACTAAGTCAAGCTGAAAGCTTTGTGTAGGTTTAGCTGTTACTTCACACTCACTCTGTCTTGAGGTAGAGTTAGGTGTGTCCCTTTCCGAGAACAAACCCTTGGCTTTCTTCTTTGCCTCCAACTGTAAAGTTCTAACTGCATTCACTTTTTTCTCCAGAGAGTCTGGGTTAGGCTGAAAAATAAACAAAGCTCAAAGCTCTCAATTCATCAAACCAGAAAGAGCATTATTTTACACGGGAATCTTTAAAGCTCGGTATTTTCTGTGTTAGGTCTGTGGAGTTACTTTGAGAATCTTAACAATAAAATAAATTCATTTCTAGGTCTGAAATAACAAGAGCATGTTTTGGTATAAAAACATCTCCCTAAACAAAAACAAAAAAAGATGAATAATAACATAAAGCTTTAATTAGTAATGCACTAAAAAGTAACTTGAGCTTATAACGAGAAATAGATTTTTACCATACTCCTTCCAAGCAGAGAATGCTGTAATAAAAAATTTAAACTCACCCTTTTTCTGGCATAGAGTCGTAAGATGGTGAGACATATTTCTTTGATGTCTTCCTCTACCACACCAAACAACTCAAACCATGGTGGATTATTTGGCAGTGGGACCTACAATTCACAATAAATATTCTTACTCTCTGTAAAGGTCACTTTAAGAAATTTCAATTAAACTTTCTAACTACAGTGTAAGCTTACTTGTAAACACCTGTACAGAACTGAACTGGACAATATTATCTGTCTTGTAAGGTTAAACCCTTATCCTATGCCATTCAAATAATATATATATGAAACACAAGATGCCCATCACAGGTGAAACGAACCAAATCCAACCGCAGGTGAGTTGAAATACACTTGTGGTTTACTTATGTTGCCGGATACAAGTATATTAATGATAAATGTAAATCAATATGTTACACAGTGTGGCTTGATAGCTCAGTTGGTACCCAGTACACTAATGCAGTATAATGTTTGAAGGTTATGAGTGTGTATCAAGAGATGAAACCAAAATATAACTTAATGCATTAAGCTTAACTTCTGGTCAAGTTAAATTAACATTTTCATCTTCTTTTAATTTGATTCTCCCATCTAAATGATTCTTCCTTCATAATATACCTGAAGTTGTCTTGCTGCAAGCCATATACAGGCACATGCGATGGTTTCTGGATCATAACGTACAAACACATCTGTTCTGAAGCTGTCATTCATATAGTTCCTACAAAAAAGAAAATGACAATACTAAGATACAAGGCCAACTCCTCTCACTTCCTGCAATAAAGGAAAACATTGTTTAATCACAGAAAGCTTTCTTTGATGTTAATGCTTTGACTGGATGATCAGTTTATGTTTGGTTCATAACTGTCCAAAATAAAAACAAGTATAGCTTTTGATAATTTAATCTAATTCTATAAATTATTACTTGTTATGTAAACAATGGAGAAAAAAACATCACCTCGGAGCAAAAACATTAAAGAAAGTTTTCATTATAATTTTGAACCAAATTCACTTTGAATTTTGACATGATTTCAATCTGTGTGTACAATACAAAGATATAAACAAACATCCAGCGAAGAGATGTTAAAATAGAATAATAAGTCTTACCTGGGATTTTTCATCACCACAACCCGGAAACAACTATAAAACAAAATCAAATTAGACATGCAAGTCCAAAGAAAATAAAATAATCCAGTAATTGCATTTGCCATGGTAAATCAAACTGATCAAATTTCAAGCTGGTTTGTGTCCACATATTTCTGAGCAGTCTTCAAAGTTCCTTTAATTTGTATGCTACTTTACCATGTTGCTTTTTCTTATAGCTCTCACTCCCTACAGAATCCAAAGTAAGTTCTGCCAGATCTGAAATTCTAAGGACTGAAAGATTAAAAGCACTTTCTCAATGTGCCATAGTGAACCAGCCCTTAAAAAATGTTTTAAGATGTTAAAGAATATTTGTTTTAAAGATAACTTAATACTGCCTGTGTCAGTCTGATCAAAGGATTACTTCTTTACAGATATATGTTGCATTTATGTTTGATATGCCTACTGTATCTTACAGGTGAACTATGAACAATTCTTTTTCTGTATTAATTGGCCAAACTAAACACTCCATAAGAACATATCCGAAGGTAACACATTAAACACACAGAATTCTTCACGATGTCCAAAACTAGGCTTCAAGTTCCAGTCTGTCAACCTTTAGTGTTTGCAGTAAAACTGTTTCACATGAGTTGAAGTCCTCTGGTGTGTTTGGCCCTGGCAGAGACTTGAACTTTGGCCCGTGTTCACTCTCCAAGCTGTGAGTCGAGAAAGGTTACCCAGCTTTTGCTTCACACAATAGCTTACATGATGTTACATGGGCAGTTGCTCTGACATTGGCAATTTGGGGTGACAAGTTTGCTGGCTACCCACCTAATCTGGGGTAGGCAAAAAGGAAAAATATGTGTTAATAAAGTCATGTACAATATGAAAGAAAACATAGTCAAAATTCTAAAGCGAAAATGGTTCAAAATAATAATAACATAAAAAGTACTCTGAAAATATCTCCAGTTAAATACAGTACCTTGGGTCAGTATAACTAGTATTTCAAGAGTTATTTAGGGAAAAACCTTTTAAGAAAGCAAGAATGTAACAAAATCAAATCTTTGTACTTACAACACTAACTGGAACCTAAATTTGCCCTCCAAACATTGGTACTAAACAAGGACCAAGACAATTGCTATATTTTACAATAATCTTGGGGGGCTAAATTCCAATATTACAGGATTCTGTTGGTGTTTTCTTTTTGTTTCACTCCTTTGCTTACAATACTGGCCAACATAGAAATGTTCTGCGTAGTTCGCAGATAGCAATCAAGATCTACAGGACTTTAATAAACAGTATTGAATTATATGTAATCATAGTCATATATAAATATCATAACAGGTAAAGGGTAAAGCACCAAAGGTCTGACAAAACATGTGCTAAGTCAATCAGTTGTTCTACAGTCAATGTTTCCATTAAAAAAGAAACCACACACTTCTTAACCTGCTTAATCAAGTTAAAAAACTAATGAAAAAGTGTCTTTTCATTGACCCACTCAATCTATTTTGATAGATAAATAATGGTTAAAAGACATAGTTTCTCTGTTGGTCTATCTGTAACTATGTATGTTTCTGAGCAAATGAGACATTACTGTGCAGCATGTTCCAACAATCACAAAGAAAATGACTGATATTCCTGCCAGCAAGCTCTAGCAAGTAATACTTCAGTTCATGAATTATTTAACATTTTATCTTTTTCTTGTATGATTTAGGAAATAACTGCAATTTTAACTGTCTGAAGACTGTAACCTAGCAACTATTGAAATGACATAAGAAGTCTAGATGCTTAACAAATGAAAGCTAAAACCATGAAAGTAAAACTTGTCATCAGAAATGAACTTTCTTCATTAATTTCTTTAATACAAAATTCAAACTTTCCCAAAGATTTTTTTTTTAGTTTTGAAAACATACTTTGCTAAAAAAAAAATGAGCCCCATTTCACAAAACCTCAACAAACATTGATCATTATTATCTAAAGAAAAATTTAGAACAAAAATGCAGCCATACTGTTTTGTCAGACTTATTCAGTTGCAGCACCTTTACAGTAGTCAAACATATCCAAGTGAAGAAACAGGTCAACTTACCATGCACACTGCACCAATTTTTGATTTTGGTTTGATTCCAGCACTTGTAGGTACATCACAATGACCTGGAAGAAAGTTACAACAACTTTATACATGTCCACAAGCGCACAGGTTGACCCTTGTACCACACATTGTTATACTGTTCCTGTATTTTGTACCTCTGTTGAGTATTAACCGTGCTACTTTTAGCCAGAAATAGCAAAGTACAATGCTATCATTTCTCTCATGCCATTTTATCAAACATCTCTTTTGTGTCACTCTGTCATAAAAAACACTTTCATAAGTAACGGCAGACCTCAGAAACAAGTAAAGCACATGCAGTATAAGATGTGCCCCGAGCATAACAATGCTGAAAAGGTTTCAATTTGTAATGCCTTACACTGTTTCACCGAGATACTCTCTAAGACAGGGAACAGTATAACAATGTGCCATTATACCCATGCAATTACAGCCTTGCTGTTTTTTTTGTCTCAGGTACTTGCTGACATCTGTAAAATGTAAGTGCCTGTGTCATCTTGTCAGAAAAAAACTGCTGCTACAAGTGATGATAGTTACTATTTACTAATTCAACTGTTAGTAAAATATGCTTTAAAGATCTTTCCATTCAAAGACCCAAGAGTGAGCCCAGTGTTTTGTGCAGCTGCTCCAGGCCTGTAACTACCGACAACAGCTTCTTCTTCTATCTGCTGAAAATTAAAACCATTTTATCAACAACATAATAACAAAATAAATTCTTAGGTCAAGTCATGACACAAGCTAAATGTAGGTAAAACTGAAGTGATAGTTACCTTATGAGGGTGTTTCACATGCACACAGAATCCTAGCTCTTTGAGCACTCTTCTTTCAGCCTTGATTACTTGATTCTTGAGATTTATGTAGTTATGATCCAAAACCAGGGGGTGAATTGTTCTGTAATAAACAGGTACTGCTGAATTATTAAAGTGCATACAACTTCAAATATTTAAGCCCTAACTATAATACCTTGTATTTAAGCTATCATTTCCACCATTTCCACATCCTCAACAAAGAGCACTCCAATTACATTCAAAGGCAAATTTCACTTTTTATTTCCACAAAGTTAAGTAAAATTTTGACGTAAACAAAGTGAAAATTAAGGTAATATTCATTTTGAAGTTAATGGCTGCACAACTGTGGAAGTTCTAGAGTTATAGAAGTGACATACTCAAACTGTACCAATATCCAACTTACTTTTGATTGCGAACTTGCTTGACATGATGAAACGTGTTGATGACATCCCTGATCCTCCTTGGACATTCCTCAATCTTAGATGCCAAATTGACACATGCCATTGCTAAAACCTGTATTATTAAAACCATGTATTTGTAAAGCACATATTCATGTTATTTCACAAAGTGAAGCACATACAAGTTACAGATATCTAGAATTAGAAAGACCTTGCAATAATACATCTACCTGCAGGACAACAAATCATTAGCCTCTGAACGTCTGGCTACCAATCATTTCATGTTCTGGAAATGGTAAGTGTTATTATGAATTCAAAATTATTTAATTGCAAACGAACCAACAAAGGTAAGCTGATATGCACACTCGAACTTGCCCATCAATAACTACACATGACACTTACATAACCAATTTAATTTGTATATATATTTACACAAAAACTATGTATAAAAAATTTGTATACTTGTCTTAACTCACCTCCATATTGTGTTTCACGAAGGATTTGGAGTAATAAAATCTCTGAAACAGTACTTGTCCAGTCGCCATTGCCACCTGAAAATTTTAAGTGGAGATGGCTGGTATCGAGTCGGATTAAATTTTTCTTAATAGATTCTCCATATAAAACAACTACCCGAAGTAACCTTTCATTATATTATCAAATAATTTTATCGTATGATTACAAAAAGTAAGGAATCATATTTATGATGACCCTCTACATTTACAGTACAAAACAAAGCGAAATGATTTTTTTCTATCACTTCACAAACAGTTTAAGGATAAAAGCTTGAATATTTGAAACAAAGGTTGACGAACCTGTGGCAACTTGAGCAAGATTCCCGATGTCTGTATGAGCTCACATCCTAGAATTCTGAGATCGATTTCAGTTTCATTGTCCAGACCGTCTTGCATTGATGGTGTCGGTGATAATTTTTCATCAGGTATAAGAACATTTTCAAGGGTTATTATAACTTTACTAAAGTCTCTCTCCATCGTGGCTGGTTTTCCTTCCGCCATGTTGGATATACGTATCACTGACGCATTTGAAATTCATACGTAAAGCTACATCGAATACTTCATAGAAAACTATCATTACTTGAATTTAAAACGAATCAGTATGTTTTATTTGTTTTATCTGAGCCTTTTGATTTCAAGTTTCAATCGTTTCAATCCTCAAGGGGATGTTTTTATGGGAAATTATTCGGTACTACTTTTACTCGATCTATTTTAATGATGTCATCAGTTTGAAATTTGATTGGTTAGAACTTTAGCGGAAGTGGTATTATTGATTGATATTCATTTGCATGCTTTCCACAAAACAAGGTTCAGTAAGTTCGACATATACCGCAGTTTATAATCTATCGCATTTGATAAGTTTCTGAAGATGTTATCCTTACCGATTGCTGCAAAGAAGCAATCATGCGAAACAACTTCAAAATTTCAAAACATTTTAATACTCGTTCAAGACTCAGATGTCTCAGATTTAGGGCTTTAAGGTGTTAGGATTTTGCACCTTTTTTTTTTATCACGTCCTGTCAGGGAGGACCTGGTGGATTGAGTAGCCAGGGAAACCTGACAGTCTTTCACTTTTTTAACCCCCCACGCATGGCCATAATGTATCAATTTTGAACGCGACCATTAACATAAAAGAAGAAGAAGACAAGGGCAGCAAAAAGCCATTAGTATATTCTTAATTATCTACGTTTTAAATTTTGGCTGATATAATAATGGCATGTATGAAATTTTGGGTATCATTTAGAGTTTTCGTCATGTTTATTGATCCTAGCATGTGTTTTAAGGCAATTATATGGTTCCTAGCATGTGTTTTAATCTGCTATAACTTCTTATGATTTTTTAAATTATGCTTGTTATTATGTCGGTCAATAGCGATACATCGCTATAATGTTTACTGTTTCTGTAACACCGACTTTAAATAAATTTTTTGTCTTTGTCTTTGCAAACTGTGTATTTGGATATACAAAGAATTATATAAACTAGTGACACTGGTAAGAACTATTTTATACTATTGTTTTTATGAAATTATATTATAATGTTATTATCACGCATTTAAGTTGCAATTATGTATTGAAACGGCAATAATTCATTATTACTGAATGTAATTATATTTTCATATCTATCGTTTTAGGTCTTTGTTGAACTAAATAAAAGTGTTAACCCACCGAGGTGTTTTGAAAGTTACGTACAGTCCTACAACCAATTGACCCTTTTACATTGATATAGGCTGATTGATTTCACATCAAAGATCAGGGTCATTCCAAGATATGATGCATATCCACAGTTTATAGTTTTAATATTGTTATTCACGAAAGATACATAATAGTCCTAACTGGGTAACGACATCTAAGTAAAGGAAAGGAAAAAATGTCACGATTTTCTTCGTTTTATATTTATAGGAAATTAAACTCCATTTTATTACTTTAATTTTAACAACAAGCATGCAAATTTATTTACAACTAATAACGTTTATACCGAAAATAAGATAACGTTATATAAATCATGAGTAATTGATAATTGTAAGTCTGTGAAGATTTATTCAGCTGAAACAAAGACAGAACAAATAAAACAACTTGCTCACATATAAATATTACGACAGTAGATTTACAACTGCTTCATTAACAAAAATATCAACAAGTACATGTATAACAAAAAAAATACAATTCATACACAAATTATATCCGAACACCTTAAGATTCACAAGAACTTGCGGAGACGGAGATAATTACTGGTAAAAAAAATCATAAAACTTGAACTGACACTGTCTCGGTGCCAATACCCTCCCCCCTCCACTTCGCATGGCGCTATGTCAGATATATGGGAACATGTTACTTTATGCTCGGACTAAAATTAAGTATAAACAATTACAAAGGGCAAAAGCTCCAAAATTGTGCAACAGAGAGTTATGGTTCTTGGGATCTGCACTTTTCTTCAATAAGATCTATTTATCTATGAAGTTTAGAGTTGATATCTTCGATACTTTTTGAGTTATGCTGAGGACAAAAATTAAGTATGAAAATTTTCAAAAGGCGATAACTCCAAATTGATGCAAAAGATAGTTATGGTTCTTAGACAGTGCAATTTTCCTCAATGAGATCTATTTGACTGTGAAGTTTCAACTTGATATCTCCAATACTTTTTGAGTTATGCCCCGGAAATAATTAAGTTAAAAACATTCTATGGGCAATTAACCCCAAAATTATGGAAAGTTATGATTCTTAGCCACTGCACTTTTCCTTAATGAGATATATTTGTCTATTAAGATTAAAGTTGATACCTCCAATACTTTTTTAGTTATGACCCGGACAAAAATTAAATGCGAAAAATCACAAATGGCAATAACTCCAAAATTATGCAAAAGAGAGTTATGGTTCTTCAACAATGCACTTTTCCTTATTAAGATCTATCTATCTTTGAAGTTGATATCTCCAATCTCCTTTTTGAGTTATACCCCGGACTAAAATAAAGTATAAAACAAGAGGGCCATGATGGCCCTAAATCGCTCACCTGAGTCTCATTGCTCATGTTACAAGTATCATTACTGGTTGTTATGGGTGTTCGTTGTTCACAAATTTGAATAAGTTTGTAATTAGTTTGAAGACTCTGGGTGTAATGGTACTCAAATTTTTTAGCAGAAATAGTTTCATTTTACAGGTCCAGTGAACTTGACCTTTGACCTACAGACCCCAAAAAGAATAGGGTTCTTCTAATATAATTACCCTATGAAGTTTGAAGGTTCTGGGTACAATGGTACTCCTGTTACTGAGCAGAAATACTTTTCACTCTACAGGTCCCTGTGACCTTGACTTTTGACCTACTGACCCCAAAAATGATATGGTTCTTTTACTGAGTAAAGACAATCATTCTATGAAGTTTGAAGGCTCTTGGTAAAATGGTACTCCAGTTACTGAGCAGAAAGAGTTTTCACCCTAGAGGTCCCCGTGAACTTAACCTTTGACATATGGACCCTAAAAACAATTTAGAGTTCTTCTAACATAATTATCCTATAAAGTTTGAAGGCTCTGGGTGTAATGGTACTACAGTTACTCTGCAGAAAACTTTTCATTATACAGGTCCCTGTGACCTTGACCTTTGACATACTAGCCCCAAAAACCATATAGTTGTTTTATTTAGTAAAAGGAATCATCCTATGAAGTTTGAAGGCTCTGGGTGAAATGGTACTCCTGTTATTGAGTGGAAACCGTTTTCAGTCTAGAGGTCCCTCTGACCTTTGACCTACTGACCCAAAAAAACAAAAGCGGTTTTTCTACTCAATAAGGGCAATAACCCTGTGAAGTTTGAACGCCTTGGGTCAACTGGTACCCAAGTTATTGAAAGGAAACAAAGTGTGACAGACAGACAAACAGACAGCCATGGACAGGGCGGGGTTGGGGGGGGGGGTGGTCGTAACAATGAACAATTGAAGGTCTAGTCCTTTGGTGTTTCAGAGCAGCAGATTTTTTAAATTTTCCCTATATAAGTCCTTGTGTAAAATCAAATGACACCCCCTGCCACCGGGTGGGGCTAGTTCTGACCAAAGGGTCATGATTTGAACAAACTTGGTAAAGATCCACTAGACAATACTGCACACCAAATATCTAAACTCTAGGCCTTGTGGTTTCTGACAAGAAGATTTTTAAAGTTTTTCCTATATAACTCTATGTAATACATGTGACCCCTGGGGCGGGGCCTTTTTTGACCCAGGGGTTATGATTTGAACAAACTTGGTAAAGGTCCACTAGACAATGTTGTACACCAAATATCTTAACTCTAGGCCTTGTGGTATCTGAAAAGAAGATATTTAAAGTTTTTCCTACATATTTCTATATAAAATATATGACCCCTAAGGCGGGGCCATTTTGACCCAGGGACCACCATTTGAACAAAGTTGGTAGAGGTCTACTAGACAATGCTGCACAACAAATATCTGAACTCTAGGCCTTGTGGTTTCTGACAAGAAGATTTTTTAAAGTTTTTCCTATATAAGACTATGTAAATCAAGTGACCCCACGGGCAGGACCAGTTTTGACCCCAGTGTCATGATTTGAACAAATTTGGTAGAGGTCTACTAGATGATGCTTCATACCAAATAGCAAAGCTCCAGGCCCTGTGATTTCGGAGAAGATGATTTTTAAAGATCCAACTTTTAAAATCTATTTTTAGCTCCTGTGACCCAGAAATGCAATGGACCATAACCATTTGAACAAATTTGGTAGAGCTTCAAGCAAGAAACATCCCAGGCAAGTTTCATCAAATTTGGCCCAGTGGTGTCATAGGAGATGTCGTTTGAATGAATTGTGGACGATGGACGGACGGACGGACGACGGGCAACCACCGATCCTAAAAGCTCACATGAGCACTACGTGCTCAGGTGAGCTAAAAATGCAAAGTCTAGAAAAGGGAACAAGCTGTGAAATGTGAACCCCATAGGATGTAGGGCGCGGGACATACCATCTAGACAAGACAAGACAAGACAATTTCTATTTTCAGTCGGCAAGGCAAAAAACAGATAACAAAAGCCCTTTATGGGCTTTTGAACCAACTCTAAACATATAGTACATTCAATTAAGTAACACAAGTTGTAAAACATCTGTAAAAGAGAAATGCATTAATAGGCATATTATTTCTTAAAATAAGCGTACAATAGTAAGAAAATCAAGCAAAGTGAACAACATATAAAAACATATAAAGCGGGGAGTTTCATGCACAGAAATCTTCTAAAAACAAAAGTACAGGTTAAACATAATCTTATAAACATAAATATAGCATGTTTACAGTCTGAACAAGTTCAGGCTAGAAATACAATCAAAGCACATATAAAACTATCTAAGACTTATAAAACATACCCCACAATGCATTTAAAGCATACATGACGATACAAACATGTCAAAACATTATCACATTGAGAATACATTTAAGAAGGCATCAAGAACAAATACAATTAAACACAGAATGGCATGAAAACATGTACAGACAGCAAGTTACTGTAGGTGACACTAAGTTATAGTAAAGCATACACGAAAAACAAACATACATGCAGCGGTCCAGCTAAATGGATAACTTGTGCCAGACATTCCTACATTTATGTATTAAAACGACAGGCCGAACATTTACGATTTTCCCGATCCGAATAAGAAATTCAATTTTTGTAAAGATTATAATCTTTAAATAATGATCCTAAGATGTTTTGGCAGAGAGTTCCTTAAGACTGGTGCCGCATATTTAAATGATCTCTTACCATGTAGAGTGGTTTTGACACAAGTGTAACAGGAAGGCCGGGGCTATGAAATTATACCATGGTCTGACAGTGACCTCAATTCCTGTTTTCTTACCCAGGTTCGATTTTGATTACTTGAGAAATAATGAATTAGTCATAAAGAGTTCATGGTTTTATTAAAGCGACTGACTCACAGATGGGTGACGATGAAAAAAAAGAAAATGTTCTTAGATCTTGAAATTTTTGCTGCAGTTGTGAAGAACATATTTAAAGTAAGTTACTGATTCATTTTTTGATACAGAAAAACATCAAAATATAAAGTTTAACACACTTTTATCGGTAAAAAATTAACCTCGTTAGTCACGGGGTAGATACTTTAATTATAACATTAATTTTGACGCAACCATACAAGTGAGCGCTGTGGATCAGTGGTCTAGATCGTCGCTCTACATTTTACTGACCGAAAGGTCGTGGGTTCGAATCCTGGTTAGGTCAAAACTGTTTTTTCAGTTTTCATGGTGTATAGAAGCATAATATTAAGTTTTTTTACACAGTAAATTAAATTCTCTTAAATTTTAAAGAAAAAAAATTCAGCAAAATTCTGTGAGTCAGTCGCTTTAATTGCTAAATAAGATTAACACTAATTCTCAAAATAAGTGGTCACTTGTATCCGAAGTGTGTCCCCAAGATACAGGTATTAAATATTACTTGTTTTCTGCTTGCAAAACATGAACACTAAATGTGATAGTTGTTTAGAATATGTGGTGATGATAAAAACGTAGATTTTTACATAAATTTTCATTTTTTTGTGCTTCGAATTGTGCCAGAATGAGCATAATTGATGTGTCGCTATTGTACATTACTATTTTGTATGTATTCCTAGTCTGTCTTTATTATGTCTTTCCATGATGTATGATAATTTTTTCAAAGTATACACACTTAATAGAACACTGACTAAAAGAATCCGTTGGTAATAATTGTTTTAAAAGTTTTATATCATCTTTTTCCGTGTCTCATAATTCAGTGTAATCTACGTTACCATGGCTTATTTCTTGTCAGAGGAAACCAATAAATACATTTATTTAAGATTCTACATGATGTATTTACCGTATCAGTTATCTTAAAAGGAAGTAATTAATTCCTAGAAATGATATTTGTTTTATTTTCTTACAATAAGTCCAGGTAGGGCCTAAATGCATACAGTTTTGTTAAGATTGTAAGCTACGTTACCATTGTGTTAGCAATATTACAGTGTTTTGCCACTAAGGGTGTGTATTGCTAGTTAGCAATGCTAATTCTAAATTAATACTATAACTTTCTCCCACATTCTTCCATGTCATCGATAAAACAAGAAACAAATGTTAACTTTTGTAATCTACGAGATGTAATCTACGTTATATCATTTAAAAAATATATGTTTATAAACAGAGAAATATAGCAATAACCTATCAGTTACCATACAATACGGAAGGACAAAGTCTATTACTGTCAGTAACTGAATTGCTTTTCTATCTGCCCTTTTATACGCACGCCTGTTATTCTCTATGATAACGTAAATTACATATTCATCTACACTCCTTAGTTCTAAAGGAAAATAATTTAATAAGTGCTAAAGTAGTGCTCACATAATCAAGCCTTGTTATTTCTTATATATGGAAAAATAAAATTTTGCCAGTTTTATGACAGATGCTTTTATTAATGAAAAGATTTGTTCACAATCTTTATGGTAACGTAGATTACCAACAATGTAACGTAGATTACATGTTTATGACCTTAAGAAGTTTTAAAACATATCAAACAGCATAACTTTATATTGAAGTGAATTCAATTAATTTCAGGCATGGGCAAGTAAAAAGCACAAATACAAAGCGAATATAGAGCCTGGAAAAGGCCAAAGAAGGAGAACTTTATTACTTAATGAAACGGCAAAAGCTTAAGTGTTACTATGTCCCTATGGATTAAAGATCTAAACAAGAGTACACTTTGAAACAGTTGTATCTCATTTATACTTAATATTTAATACTATAAGAGCAATTGGTAGCATTTTATAGGTTATTGATATAGGCTGATTGATTTCACATCAAAGATCAGGGTCATTCCAAGATATGATGCATATCCACAGTTTATAGTTTTAATATTGTTATTGTTATTCACGAAAGATACATAATAGTCCTAACTGGGTAACGACATCTAAGTAAAGGAAAGGAAAAAATGTCACGATTTTCTTCGTTTTATATTTATAGGAAATTAAACTCCATTTTATTACTTTAATTTTAACAACAAGCATGCAAATTTATTTACAACTAATAACGTTTATACCGAAAATAAGATAACGTTATATAAATCATGAGTAATTGATAATTGTAAGTCTGTGAAGATTTATTCAGCTGAAACAAAGACAGAACAAATAAAACAACTTGCTCACATATAAATATTACGACAGTAGATTTACAACTGCTTCATTAACAAAAATATCAACAAGTACATGTATAACAAAAAAAATACAATTCATACACAAATTATATCCGAACACCTTAAGATTCACAAGAACTTGCGGAGACGGAGATAATTACTGGTAAAAAAAATCATAAAACTTGAACTGACACTGTCTCGGTGCCAATACCCTCCCCCCTCCACTTCGCATGGCGCTATGTCAGATATATGGGAATATGTTACTTTATGCTCGGACTAAAATTAAGTATAAACAATTACAAAGGGCAAAAGCTCCAAAATTGTGCAACAGAGAGTTATGGTTCTTGGGATCTGCACTTTTCTTCAATAAGATCTATTTATCTATGAAGTTTAGAGTTGATATCTTCGATACTTTTTGAGTTATGCTGAGGACAAAAATTAAGTATGAAAATTTTCAAAAGGCGATAACTCCAAATTGATGCAAAAGATAGTTATGGTTCTTAGACAGTGCAATTTTCCTCAATGAGATCTATTTGACTGTGAAGTTTCAACTTGATATCTCCAATACTTTTTGAGTTATGCCCCGGAAATAATTAAGTTAAAAACATTCTATGGGCAATTAACCCCAAAATTATGGAAAGTTATGATTCTTAGCCACTGCACTTTTCCTTAATGAGATATATTTGTCTATTAAGATTAAAGTTGATACCTCCAATACTTTTTTAGTTATGACCCGGACAAAAATTAAATGCGAAAAATCACAAATGGCAATAACTCCAAAATTATGCAAAAGAGAGTTATGGTTCTTCAACAATGCACTTTTCCTTATTAAGATCTATCTATCTTTGAAGTTGATATCTCCAATCTCCTTTTTGAGTTATACCCCGGACTAAAATAAAGTATAAAACAAGAGGGCCATGATGGCCCTAAATCGCTCACCTGAGTCTCATTGCTCATGTTACAAGTATCATTACTGGTTGTTATGGGTGTTCGTTGTTCACAAATTTGAATAAGTTTGCAATTAGTTTGAAGACTCTGGGTGTAATGGTACTCAAATTTTTTAGCAGAAATAGTTTCATTTTACAGGTCCAGTGAACTTGACCTTTGACCTACAGACCCCAAAAAGAATAGGGTTCTTCTAATATAATTACCCTATGAAGTTTGAAGGTTCTGGGTACAATGGTACTCCTGTTACTGAGCAGAAATACTTTTCACTCTACAGGTCCCTGTGACCTTGACTTTTGACCTACTGACCCCAAAAATGATATGGTTCTTTTACTGAGTAAAGACAATCATTCTATGAAGTTTGAAGGCTCTTGGTAAAATGGTACTCCAGTTACTGAGCAGAAAGAGTTTTCACCCTAGAGGTCCCCGTGAACTTAACCTTTGACATATGGACCCTAAAAACAATTTAGAGTTCTTCTAACATAATTATCCTATAAAGTTTGAAGGCTCTGGGTGTAATGGTACTACAGTTACTCTGCAGAAAACTTTTCATTATACAGGTCCCTGTGACCTTGACCTTTGACATACTAGCCCCAAAAACCATATAGTTGTTTTATTTAGTAAAAGGAATCATCCTATGAAGTTTGAAGGCTCTGGGTGAAATGGTACTCCTGTTATTGAGTGGAAACCGTTTTCAGTCTAGAGGTCCCTCTGACCTTTGACCTACTGACCCAAAAAAACAAAAGCGGTTTTTCTACTCAATAAGGGCAATAACCCTGTGAAGTTTGAACGCCTTGGGTCAACTGGCACCCAAGTTATTGAAAGGAAACAAAGTGTGACAGACAGACAAACAGACAGCCATGGACAGGGCGGGGTTGGGGGGGGGGTGGTCGTAACAATGAACAATTGAAGGTCTAGTCCTTTGGTGTTTCAGAGCAGCAGATTTTTTAAATTTTCCCTATATAAGTCCTTGTGTAAAATCAAATGACACCCCCTGCCACCGGGTGGGGCTAGTTCTGACCAAAGGGTCATGATTTGAACAAACTTGGTAAAGATCCACTAGACAATACTGCACACCAAATATCTAAACTCTAGGCCTTGTGGTTTCTGACAAGAAGATTTTTAAAGTTTTTCCTATATAACTCTATGTAATACATGTGACCCCTGGGGCGGGGCCTTTTTTGACCCAGGTGTTATGATTTGAACAAACTTGGTAAAGGTCCCCTAGACAATGTTGTACACCAAATATCTTAACTCTAGGCCTTGTGGTATCTGAAAAGAAGATATTTAAAGTTTTTCCTACATATTTCTATATAAAATATATGACCCCTAAGGCGGGGCCATTTTGACCCAGGGACCACCATTTGAACAAAGTTGGTAGAGGTCTACTAGACAATGCTGCACAACAAATATCTGAACTCTAGGCCTTGTGGTTTCTGACAAGAAGATTTTTTAAAGTTTTTCCTATATAAGACTATGTAAATCAAGTGACCCCACGGGCAGGACCAGTTTTGACCCCAGTGTCATGATTTGAACAAATTTGGTAGAGGTCTACTAGATGATGCTTCATACCAAATAGCAAAGCTCCAGGCCCTGTGATTTCGGAGAAGATGATTTTTAAAGATCCAACTTTTAAAATCTATTTTTAGCTCCTGTGACCCAGAAATGCAATGGACCATAACCATTTGAACAAATTTGGTAGAGCTTCAAGCAAGAAACATCCCAGGCAAGTTTCATCAAATTTGGCCCAGTGGTGTCATAGGAGATGTCGTTTGAATGAATTGTGGACGATGGACGGACGGACGGACGACGGGCAACCACCGATCCTAAAAGCTCACATGAGCACTACGTGCTCAGGTGAGCTAAAAATGCAAAGTCTAGAAAAGGGAACAAGCTGTGAAATGTGAACCCCATAGGATGTAGGGCGCGGGACATACCATCTAGACAAGACAAGACAAGACAATTTCTATTTTCAGTCGGCAAGGCAAAAAACAGATAACAAAAGCCCTTTATGGGCTTTTGAACCAACTCTAAACATATAGTAGATTCAATTAAGTAACACAAGTTGTAAAACATCTGTAAAAGAGAAATGCATTAATAGGCTTATTATTTCTTAAAATAAGCGTACAATAGTAAGAAAATCAAGCAAAGTGAACAACATATAAAAACATATAAAGCGGGGAGTTTCATGCACAGAAATCTTCTAAAAACAAAAGTACAGGTTAAACATAATCTTATAAACATAAATATAGCATGTTTACAGTCTGAACAAGTTCAGGCTAGAAATACAATCAAAGCACATATAAAACTATCTAAGACTTATAAAACATACCCCACAATGCATTTAAAGCATACATGACGATACAAACATGTCAAAACATTATCACATTGAGAATACATTTAAGAAGGCATCAAGAACAAATACAATTAAACACAGAATGGCATGAAAACATGTACAGACAGCAAGTTACTGTAGGTGACACTAAGTTATAGTAAAGCATACACGAAAAACAAACATACATGCAGCGGTCCAGCTAAATGGATAACTTGTGCCAGACATTCCTACATTTATGTATTAAAACGACAGGCCGAACATTTACGATTTTCCCGATCCGAATAAGAAATTCAATTTTTGTAAAGATTATAATCTTTAAATAATGATCCTAAGATGTTTTGGCAGAGAGTTCCTTAAGACTGGTGCCGCATATTTAAATGATCTCTTACCATGTAGAGTGGTTTTGACACAAGTGTAACAGGAAGGCCGGGGCTATGAAATTATACCATGGTCTGACAGTGACCTCAATTCCTGTTTTCTTACCCAGGTTCGATTTTGATTACTTGAGAAATAATGAAATAGTCATAAAGAGTTCATGGTTTTATTAAAGCGACTGACTCACAGATGGGTGACGATGAAAAAAAAGAAAATGTTCTTAGATCTTGAAATTTTTGCTGCAGTTGTGAAGAACATATTTAAAGTAAGTTACTGATTCATTTTTTGATACAGAAAAACATCAAAATATAAAGTTTAACACACTTTTATCGGTAAAAAATTAACCTCGTTAGTCACGGGGTAGATACTTTAATTATAACATTAATTTTGACGCAACCATACAAGTGAGCGCTGTGGATCAGTGGTCTAGATCGTCGCTCTACATTTTACTGACCGAAAGGTCGTGGGTTCGAATCCTGGTTAGGTCAAAACTGTTTTTTCAGTTTTCATGGTGTATAGAAGCATAATATTAAGTTTTTTTACACAGTAAATTAAATTCTCTTAAATTTTAAAGAAAAAAAATTCAGCAAAATTCTGTGAGTCAGTCGCTTTAATTGCTAAATAAGATTAACACTAATTCTCAAAATAAGTGGTCACTTGTATCCGAAGTGTGTCCCCAAGATACAGGTATTAAATATTACTTGTTTTCTGCTTGCAAAACATGAACACTAAATGTGATAGTTGTTTAGAATATGTGGTGATGATAAAAACGTAGATTTTTACATAAATTTTCATTTTTTTGTGCTTCGAATTGTGCCAGAATGAGCATAATTGATGTGTCGCTATTGTACATTACTATTTTGTATGTATTCCTAGTCTGTCTTTATTATGTCTTTCCATGATGTATGATAATTTTTTCAAAGTATACACACTTAATAGAACACTGACTAAAAGAATCCGTTGGTAATAATTGTTTTAAAAGTTTTATATCATCTTTTTCCGTGTCTCATAATTCAGTGTAATCTACGTTACCATGGCTTATTTCTTGTCAGAGGAAACCAATAAATACATTTATTTAAGATTCTACATGATGTATTTACCGTATCAGTTATCTTAAAAGGAAGTAATTAATTCCTAGAAATGATATTTGTTTTATTTTCTTACAATAAGTCCAGGTAGGGCCTAAATGCATACAGTTTTGTTAAGATTGTAAGCTACGTTACCATTGTGTTAGCAATATTACAGTGTTTTGCCACTAAGGGTGTGTATTGCTAGTTAGCAATGCTAATTCTAAATTAATACTATAACTTTCTCCCACATTCTTCCATGTCATCGATAAAACAAGAAACAAATGTTAACTTTTGTAATCTACGAGATGTAATCTACGTTATATCATTTAAAAAATATATGTTTATAAACAGAGAAATATAGCAATAACCTATCAGTTACCATACAATACGGAAGGACAAAGTCTATTACTGTCAGTAACTGAATTGCTTTTCTATCTGCCCTTTTATACGCACGCCTGTTATTCTCTATGATAACGTAAATTACATATTCATCTACACTCCTTAGTTCTAAAGGAAAATAATTTAATAAGTGCTAAAGTAGTGCTCACATAATCAAGCCTTGTTATTTCTTATATATGGAAAAATAAAATTTTGCCAGTTTTATGACAGATGCTTTTATTAATGAAAAGATTTGTTCACAATCTTTATGGTAACGTAGATTACCAACAATGTAACGTAGATTACATGTTTATGACCTTAAGAAGTTTTAAAACATATCAAACAGCATAACTTTATATTGAAGTGAATTCAATTAATTTCAGGCATGGGCAAGTAAAAAGCACAAATACAAAGCGAATATAGAGCCTGGAAAAGGCCAAAGAAGGAGAACTTTATTACTTAATGAAACGGCAAAAGCTTAAGTGTTACTATGTCCCTATGGATTAAAGATCTAAACAAGAGTACACTTTGAAACAGTTGTATCTCATTTATACTTAATATTTAATACTATAAGAGCAATTGGTAGCATTTTATAGGTTATTGATATAGGCTGATTGATTTCACATCAAAGATCAGGGTCATTCCAAGATATGATGCATATCCACAGTTTATAGTTTTAATATTGTTATTGTTATTCACGAAAGATACATAATAGTCCTAACTGGGTAACGACATCTAAGTAAAGGAAAGGAAAAAATGTCACGATTTTCTTCGTTTTATATTTATAGGAAATTAAACTCCATTTTATTACTTTAATTTTAACAACAAGCATGCAAATTTATTTACAACTAATAACGTTTATACCGAAAATAAGATAACGTTATATAAATCATGAGTAATTGATAATTGTAAGTCTGTGAAGATTTATTCAGCTGAAACAAAGACAGAACAAATAAAACAACTTGCTCACATATAAATATTACGACAGTAGATTTACAACTGCTTCATTAACAAAAATATCAACAAGTACATGTATAACAAAAAAAATACAATTCATACACAAATTATATCCGAACACCTTAAGATTCACAAGAACTTGCGGAGACGGAGATAATTACTGGTAAAAAAAATCATAAAACTTGAACTGACACTGTCTCGGTGCCAATACCCTCCCCCCTCCACTTCGCATGGCGCTATGTCAGATATATGGGAATATGTTACTTTATGCTCGGACTAAAATTAAGTATAAACAATTACAAAGGGCAAAAGCTCCAAAATTGTGCAACAGAGAGTTATGGTTCTTGGGATCTGCACTTTTCTTCAATAAGATCTATTTATCTATGAAGTTTAGAGTTGATATCTTCGATACTTTTTGAGTTATGCTGAGGACAAAAATTAAGTATGAAAATTTTCAAAAGGCGATAACTCCAAATTGATGCAAAAGATAGTTATGGTTCTTAGACAGTGCAATTTTCCTCAATGAGATCTATTTGACTGTGAAGTTTCAACTTGATATCTCCAATACTTTTTGAGTTATGCCCCGGAAATAATTAAGTTAAAAACATTCTATGGGCAATTAACCCCAAAATTATGGAAAGTTATGATTCTTAGCCACTGCACTTTTCCTTAATGAGATATATTTGTCTATTAAGATTAAAGTTGATACCTCCAATACTTTTTTAGTTATGACCCGGACAAAAATTAAATGCGAAAAATCACAAATGGCAATAACTCCAAAATTATGCAAAAGAGAGTTATGGTTCTTCAACAATGCACTTTTCCTTATTAAGATCTATCTATCTTTGAAGTTGATATCTCCAATCTCCTTTTTGAGTTATACCCCGGACTAAAATAAAGTATAAAACAAGAGGGCCATGATGGCCCTAAATCGCTCACCTGAGTCTCATTGCTCATGTTACAAGTATCATTACTGGTTGTTATGGGTGTTCGTTGTTCACAAATTTGAATAAGTTTGCAATTAGTTTGAAGACTCTGGGTGTAATGGTACTCAAATTTTTTAGCAGAAATAGTTTCATTTTACAGGTCCAGTGAACTTGACCTTTGACCTACAGACCCCAAAAAGAATAGGGTTCTTCTAATATAATTACCCTATGAAGTTTGAAGGTTCTGGGTACAATGGTACTCCTGTTACTGAGCAGAAATACTTTTCACTCTACAGGTCCCTGTGACCTTGACTTTTGACCTACTGACCCCAAAAATGATATGGTTCTTTTACTGAGTAAAGACAATCATTCTATGAAGTTTGAAGGCTCTTGGTAAAATGGTACTCCAGTTACTGAGCAGAAAGAGTTTTCACCCTAGAGGTCCCCGTGAACTTAACCTTTGACATATGGACCCTAAAAACAATTTAGAGTTCTTCTAACATAATTATCCTATAAAGTTTGAAGGCTCTGGGTGTAATGGTACTACAGTTACTCTGCAGAAAACTTTTCATTATACAGGTCCCTGTGACCTTGACCTTTGACATACTAGCCCCAAAAACCATATAGTTGTTTTATTTAGTAAAAGGAATCATCCTATGAAGTTTGAAGGCTCTGGGTGAAATGGTACTCCTGTTATTGAGTGGAAACCGTTTTCAGTCTAGAGGTCCCTCTGACCTTTGACCTACTGACCCAAAAAAACAAAAGCGGTTTTTCTACTCAATAAGGGCAATAACCCTGTGAAGTTTGAACGCCTTGGGTCAACTGGCACCCAAGTTATTGAAAGGAAACAAAGTGTGACAGACAGACAAACAGACAGCCATGGACAGGGCGGGGTTGGGGGGGGGGGGGGTGGTCGTAACAATGAACAATTGAAGGTCTAGTCCTTTGGTGTTTCAGAGCAGCAGATTTTTTAAATTTTCCCTATATAAGTCCTTGTGTAAAATCAAATGACACCCCCTGCCACCGGGTGGGGCTAGTTCTGACCAAAGGGTCATGATTTGAACAAACTTGGTAAAGATCCACTAGACAATACTGCACACCAAATATCTAAACTCTAGGCCTTGTGGTTTCTGACAAGAAGATTTTTAAAGTTTTTCCTATATAACTCTATGTAATACATGTGACCCCTGGGGCGGGGCCTTTTTTGACCCAGGTGTTATGATTTGAACAAACTTGGTAAAGGTCCCCTAGACAATGTTGTACACCAAATATCTTAACTCTAGGCCTTGTGGTATCTGAAAAGAAGATATTTAAAGTTTTTCCTACATATTTCTATATAAAATATATGACCCCTAAGGCGGGGCCATTTTGACCCAGGGACCACCATTTGAACAAAGTTGGTAGAGGTCTACTAGACAATGCTGCACAACAAATATCTGAACTCTAGGCCTTGTGGTTTCTGACAAGAAGATTTTTTAAAGTTTTTCCTATATAAGACTATGTAAAACATATCAAACAGCATAACTTTACATTGAAGTGAATTCAATTAATTTCAGGCATGGGCAAGTAAAAAGCACAAATACAAAGCGAATATAGAGCCTGGAAAAGGCCAAAGAAGGAGAACTTTATTACTTAATGAAACGGCAAAAGCTTAAGTGTTACTATGTCCCTATGGATTAAAGATCTAAACAAGAGTACACTTTGAAACAGTTGTATCTCATTTATACTTAATATTTAATACTATAAGAGCAATTGGTAGCATTTTAAAAACCTGCTATCATAAAATGTGTTGAGCGAAATCTACGTTATATACTGAAATGTAATTTACGTTACGCAATAACTTTCTCAAAGTGAAGAAATAGTTTTTTCGTATCAATCTTCTTAAAAAGTTTAAAACATTTTAAAAATAAATTTGGCCTTAAGATATTGAACTAAAAGATATGTCAAGACTTCTTTAAAAAAAATACATTAAGTGTTAAACTATGTTTTCGTAACTTTTTAAACTGAAAAAATGAGCATTTTACACATTAAATTTTGATTTAAACAAAGGACACATTTCCTGGTACTTACCTGTCAAACTGATATGATATATAATTGTTTGCTGATTTTTGGTACATTCTTTAAGGTGTTGGGATTAAATAAGCCAAGTTGTTAGTTTCTTTAGGGACATGCAATGTAACGTAGATTACACCGTAGCTTTAAGGTCTAATTATAATATACCAATTTCCAAAGTTTCCAGTAGTAGTTGAGTACTGATATTTTTCAGTTTTGTTAAGTAATGTTCTTAGTTTATGAAAATAAACAGTTTTGTCAAAAATATTCACATTCAGTTTTTTCTGAAAATATTTTGCTTGTGTCCACTTATTTTGAGAATTAGTGTAAATATTTTTAGGTTCAGGATGGTTCAAATATCCAATATCAATATATCAGTTATTTAAGTTTATTCACAGCTGAAAGTGTCTAAAGTTGTGCAATTAATAAGTGGATCAAGCCTTGTAAATGAAATATCTTACTAAATAAATTTAACCCTCCTCTGGAAGAATGACGAAAATGAGTATTTAGAATAAAATAAAAGTCAAACAAAACAAGAGAGAGGTATACAGTACCTTGAATGTCTGTACACTGGTCACTATTACAAGTTGTTGTTCGAATTTATAGTGGAACTTCACACGAGGGTTGTTGATAAAACTCAAACAAAACAAAAGTAAATCAAATATGGAACAGCAAATGATATAGGTGATTTATAAAGACAATCTTATTGAACAACCTTGGTTAATATAACTGTATTTTAAATGCATGAAAAGTAAGAATCTCCTGAAATCAAGTAGTTTGTACCGTGAAGAAGTTTAAACACTAAACAATATACTCAATGACTTTGACTTAAAGTATGTGTAAAGAAACAAGTTTCTGAAGGTAAAAGACAAATCACAAGAGTTGTACTTAGGTAGAGTGGCTCACCTAATGAAGTAAAATCATCAATAAAGAAATTCTGCTACACAAGGTACCTGTAGTATATTACAGTATCTAAAATTTTCTTACAACAAGGTCATTTCCAACAGGAGGAGCTATTTCATTTAATATTTTTAAAGTTTCTACAGCCATAGTTCTCTGTCTTCTAATGTATAAAGATGGTAATTTAGTTTAATCGAGTCTCAACCATGCTGATCTCTGCTTTCACTGATTCTTCTAATTTTGAAAAACGGTATCAATATTTGTTTGAACCCCAACAGGTGCAGGTTCAGCTTGACTTTTCTTAGGAGTTGCAGTACTTATGACATTAACAGATGAGGACAGTGTAATATCTTTCTCTACAATACAAATATTACCCAATATGGCAACAAAACTCTAAAACACATTTTTCAACACAATTATCAATAAATATCAATGCAAGCTAAAAATATTTTGATAACCTTCAAAATAATTCAAAGGCACTGACAATACTGTAAAATACACAATAAACAAACAAAATACTATGTTTTACTGTCAGTGTCAAAACTAAATAAAAGGAGATAATGAAGAATAAATAAATTGGTATGCAAGAGTTATTCCTTTGAATGACTGAGTGACTGAACAAACATATGATTTTATAAACAGCTGACTTTTCAGTTATACAACCCTTTACTAGGCAATTAAATTTTAAAAATCTGAATGAAGCAAAAATTTATACCGTACCAAAAGCAAACTTGAACTTTGCTATGTGTATAACAGTTAACAGCAGTTTCAAAATAAACTGTCAGAGTAATTAGATCTATGCAAATAATTTACCTTGAAATTTACGAATTACACATGTTAACAGCTGATAACAAGAAAATCTGACATTTGCTTTAACTGTGAAAATTGAAATTCTTGACACATACAAAAATGTCTAAGAAAATAAAAGTTCTACTTACAACATATAAAACACAAAGAATAGAAAATATCCATACATATATATATAATGTCCTGTAAAAAATGCTCCTCAAATGAGTCCAACGAATTCCTTACGCTCCCTCAGCGGCTAAATGAATACACTATGTACAGTTACTTCCGACCGATGCGCAGGAGAGTACGAATTCCTGTGACGGGATCATTACTGTCACCATATTACCTAAATTAGTCTTTTGACATTCTACCTTGCTCTATAAAAATTCCTGCTCGAATTCACAGATATAAAGACTTTTAATGGGAGCACATGCGTAGCAATGTAAAAGTCACAGACCATGTTGGGCGCCAATGTCGCGGTGTCAGAAAATCATTTTACCCAGGGCGGGACTTGAACTCGCGACTCCCGCTTGCAAGTCAGGTGCTCTACCTACTGAACTACTCGGGCTGGTGTTAGTACGTTAGTAAATATATCGCCTATATTGGTTCTGTGACATTGTGTCAGGTTTAGGCGGACGGAGCGGAAGATCCATGAAAGGAAGGAGGAGGTTCCGATGAGCTGTTCTAGGAGTACCTCAACCATGTGCCCTCTTTACAAGGAGTACTGCCACGTCACTATTGGGCTGGGACAGACCAACATAAACCTCTTTGCCCCATTTATCGGCAAGCTTGTTTTTACCTCTAAGGCCCAGATTCCTGACTAGTACTCTGTAACCTGGTTTAATTTTGGCGTGTGTCACCTGTATGTCATACCTTCTCTTATGTCGACGGGCTTGCCTTTTTGATTCACGACTGGCTATCTTGTATGCATAACTGAAACGTTTTTGCAGAGCCCAGACATAGTTGGAATAACTCTTTGACCTTTCAGAATTCTCTGGCGTTATCCCTAAGAAGGCATGAACAGCTAAGCATGGGTGCCTTCCAAATATAAGGAAGTGGGGTGTTAACCCGGTGCTTTCATGCCTAGTAGCATTATAAGCATGCTGGTACATAAGCCTTCCAGTTAAATTTCCGAGAATCTTCCAGCAATCCTAACATGTTCAAAAGGGTTTGACTGAACCGTTTCGCCGTTCCGGCATTCCGTTCCCTTGCAGGTGGTAAGACGTGGTCCTACTTTTCTCAATATTGGCCAACAGTTCATGTAATGACAGCACTCTCAAAATTACGACCTTGATCGCTGTGTAAGCGGCAGGGAAATCCGTAATAACAAATAAACTGTACAAAGAGGATTTTGGCAGTTGTATGGGCCGTTTGGTTTCTAGTAGGTATAGCTTGGGCATAGCGAGTGAAATGATCTGTAATGACCAATATGTGCTCATACCCACTAGAAGACATTTCAAGGGATAAGTAGTCCATACAGACTAGTTCTAATGGGTATGTAGATTCCACTGAAACAAGGAGCGCTGCAGTTTGAACTGAAATTTTCATTTACATTTAGGAAAATCCCGAACCCGTCAGTCTACGAAATGACCTATACCAGGCCAATAAAATCTGGACTTCATCAAAGAAAGAGTTTGATCCCTACCTTGATGACCAGCCTCTTCATGTTACCCTGAGAAAATGCTGTCTTGAAAAATACTTGGAATAACTAATTGAATTACTGGATGTCCAGAAACAGAACCGTGTCGATACAGGATACCGTCTTTCAGAAAATAAGTATTCCACTCACGTAAAAACTGACGAACTGAGTCTGACTCATGGGAACTCTGGCGACTCGTCAATTTGTGACCCACTTTGACAATACTTAAAACTCTGGAAATCGCCTGGTCGTTAGACTGCTCAGTCTGCCAATTAATATCACACAAGTTAGACCCTGTATCAATATCATCAGATATCACCTCTTTGGACACTGAAACACATTCAACGACTGGAAGCTCACAGACATCAGCAGAGAAACAGAGCTTTTAAGATTTTTGAGAGAACTGCTATGCAACGATGTGACTGGGCATCCAATTTTGCAGACATATGTAAGTGGATAATTATCCGTACGGACTAGGAACTTATTGCCGTAGATATAATCGTGGAACTTATCAACTACAGCCCATTTAAAAGACAGAAACTCTAGCTTGTGGGCTGGGTAGTTCCGTTCACTCGACCGGAGACCTCGGCTCGCATAAGCTACTACTTTTGCAATACCATTGACTTCTGACGAAGGACAGCCCCAAGACCAACTAAACTGGCATCTATGTTGAAATGAAAGGCTCCGAATAACCAGGATAAGTGAGTATAGGTGCTAAAGTCAATATTTAAATGATGGTTTGAAAGGCCTTTTGTTGTTTTGGACCCAACTCCAGGGCGAGGCAGATTTGGTTGACTTACTCTTCCTGTTTGTATGGTGTCCAACATGTGGGTCATTTAACGGCTTAGTGAGGCCGAATGCCATTCTGTGCATTCGTAAAAACCCAGAGCTCCTAAAGTAAATGCGATCTTAGCCCTGTCTGATTCTCTAAATGGAACCAGTCTCATCTTTGCGTGGAAGCGCATAAACATCTTTTGTCTTGTGGTTATTCAGGCGAAGGAAATCAATGCAAAAACGGAGAGAACGGTCCTTTTTCCGTAAAGGACCACATTAGAGGAGAAAGGGCTATTGGATTTTCTTTTGGCTCAAGCTTTCAACATATCACGGATGTGTTTTCTAATCTCCTCATACATGCCTGGTGGAATCCTGCAATATGGTTCCTTGAAAGGTGAAGGGTCAGTTAACTCAATACTGTGTTCAACAGACTTAGTACAGCTAAGATCTGTAGGACCAGAAGAGAAAATGTGTTTCCACTCGTTTAGAAATTTTGTTGCTTGGACCTATTCATCGGGAGAAAGAGTATCAGAAGGAACACTAACTCCTAGATCAGCAAGGGTTTTATCCTGGTCATGGGATTTTGAACTAGAACCTTCTGAAGGATCAATATATCGAACGATGTCGACTTCCTTCAAACTACAAGGATATATCACAATCGGTCTGGCGGACAAGTTACAAATCCTCACTGGTATTCTGGAAAAGGTTTTACCTTGTTTAATCTGTATTATCCTAAGACAAACATTAAGAAAATGCGCAGAGTCTAAAGTTTCTGTAACCCCAACGGTCATTTCTCCAACATTACGAACTTTTCCAGTTACAGTGCGTGTCTGGTATAGATGGGCTGTAAATTTTATTTTTTATTATTGAAAGCCTTTACAGGTACTGACTGAGAAAAGCATTAACAGAAAAAGCTTTGTGCCAACAAACTTGAAAAGTTTTAGGGTTGTTGTTTGAGGTTTCTTGAAAATGTTTGATGACATTTGTGCCAACAATAAGTGGAACTGTTGCACTATAAGAAGTATCAGGCACAATCAGAACAGGTACTGTAATAGCTGATGACACCAAAGAAGGAACAGAAACTTCAAGAAGTGGGCGTCAATGCCGCGGGGTCAGAAAAATCATTTTACCCAGGGCGGGACTCGAACCCGTGACCCCCAACTTGCAAATCAGTTGCTCTACCAACTGAGCTGCCCGGCTGGTGACAGTACGTTAGTAACCATATCACCTATATCTGTGACATTCTCCACTGCTTTATAAGAATTCGTCCTCGAATCCACAGACATGGAGACTTATAATGGGAGCACATGCGTAGCAATGTAACAGTCACAGACCACTTCGTGTGCCAATTGTCGCAGTTCACCTTTCGTACTTTTTGTAAAGGGCTGCTCATATGAGTTCTGAAATCGGGGAAAAGGATAGTAAAATAGAATCTATCAAGATTTCTGTCTGATCCAGTGATCTAAAAATACACAACACCTTCGTGCACGTCTTCGAATAATTGTATAAATACAACCTCTGATATCTGTGTCAGGGAATCGATTCTTTGGCTCAGTGGTAAGAGTGTTGGCGTGTGACGCGGGAGATCGGGGTTCGATTCCCGCTCTGGGTTGTGTATTCTAAGATGCAATGCATCTTTTAACACGGACTTTCATGTTCGTAAGAATAGAGACGGACGTCTCCATCGAGCACCAGAATCATACTTTTTAAAAAGAGTGAAAATGTTACTGGTACACTGTGGAGATCCCGTCATTAAAATTGTTTATACTTAACAGGTTGACGTAAAGTTTCCCCAATCTATTTATCGTAGAATAAATAATAAGGTTGGAGTTTGAAGCGCTTTTTTTTATTAGATATGAATTAGTTAAAATATTTTGTCTTTGTTTACAAATTTCCACAGTCCACTTTCAAGGAAGACCAATCATAACAATGTTAATATCAAAATCATCTCTTTTATCGTATATCTTAGTAGATCTAGTAACAAAACCATTTTCAATAGAAAGATTTAGATAAAAAAGTTTGCTTGCTTTTCTGAAGTGTTTGTTGTATTTAGCTGGAGTTTATTGGATATATTTTATTGAACAGAGTGGAAAAACGGTTATTATCTACATAGGCACTTGGTTTCAACTCAGTTGATGATTTGTCACATTACCGATTACCCCCATTATCTGTAATAATGTTATCATGATGTTCACTAGAAAGAGATAACATAAAGTCTCTTGATGTTCACTAGAAAGAGATAACATAAAGTCTCTTTCGTTGCAGTATGAAAACAGTGAATGCAAAATTAGTTCACATTGGGATGCCCACTACCTGTTTATAAATAGAAGTTCCAAATCTAACATAAATATTATCTAGTAAGAAAGACAGCGACTCGATCATGTCTTTACAAGTCAAGTGTAATTATCATAAGAATATCTGTGAAAATGCCATGTGTTCATTACAAGCGATAAAGGATTTATTTTCTCCGGATTGCGTTTTTTTAATGAGACTGGTTAGCTTGTCTCTTTTCAAATTACGAGGAAGTGAAGTATACAATGTAGAAAAATCATAAGTTGACAAAGAGAACGCCTGAGAATTATTTCATTTCAGCTTATATAAAACGTAACCCGAGCTTTTAATAGACTAAGATAGATTTTTGCCAGTGGTTTCAAAAATCCTTTTTGCAATACCTAATAACATGTTCTTTTATGGCGGTAAGACAATATGTTTAGAGCACGAATAATTCAGTACAAAGACTAGAATTAGCTATAAATCTTGTTTTATATGGTGTTTTGTGAATTTTAGGCAACCATTACATTGTATCTTGTTTCGGTTCAACACTGATTCTAAATTTTGCAATTTGTAGAGTGTGTGCAGAAAAATATCACTGTCTGATGAAGAAGTCAGTATATAAGCATTAGTACTATTTAGCTCTGTAGTCTGAAAATTAATATAGTGTATCCGTCATATTATATGATTACATTGTTTGCAACCTTATCAGCAGGTGCCTATAGAAATCTGTTACGTACTGAATTCCCTTTCTAAATGACGTAAGTCAAAACGAGGTCAAGGAGGTAATAAAGCTATGTTTCTTTAATAAAATAGAAATGCGAGTGTCAATTATTTTGAAGATATGTCTTTTCCAATTAGCAAGAGCATTAGGCTCAGTACGCTCTATTTTTTACCATCTATTACAAAATAAGCTTAATGACTTGGCAATTTCTCCACGAGAGACATCCGAATGAATTCCATATCTGAGAACTTTAGAAATTAAATTACTGATTCTCTAGACTTTGATAACACGAAGATCCCTGATAACGATATGGCCGGCAGCCAGGCTTATAGCAATATTTTGAGTTTGAACAATCTCAAGATGTTGGTGACTTTTCAACAATCTGTCAATCAGAGGTAACTTTATTGTAATTAAAAATTGTGTTTCTAGTTGGCTTGTTGTAATTTTAACAAACGATAGGTGATTCAGTATTCTATAATTAAAGCGACTGACTATCTATCTATCTTTCGATACTGCCTAGACTCCCCTCACGGGTATTACTGGCAGGTGCGCGTCTGTGCAAGATAAAATATGTTTAAAAGCATTGAAAGGAAGACTTCAAAGCGAGAAAGTGAGATGTGAAGTAAAAAGTGCAAAAGTGTTAAAAATATAAGGTGAAATGTATTTATAAGTTAAAAGTTGGTTTAAAAACACTGTTCCGCGCGATCAGGGACGGCTGGTGAGCAGAGAGGGGCTTAGGCAACGCTTAAACCCCTCTAGATCTGCCTGCAATACAACAGAAGCGGGTAGGCTGTTCCACAAAACTACAGTGTACGGAAAGAATGAAAATTTGAAATAGTTGGACGAGGTGTGGACTTGTCTGAGGGATAGGGGGTGCATGTGACGTGACACCCTCGTAGGCCTCTCAAGATACGGAGGCAATGAAATCGCCACCAAGCCATACATAATCTTATAAAACATTATCAGTCTTGAGAGGTCACGTCTGTCTTGTAAGGTCTGCCAGCCAGGTTGGGACTGCATGCTGGTGACACTGCTGTAGTACGAATAGTCTTGTTTTACCCAATGGACAGCTCTACATTGAACTTTTTTCTATTTTATCAATATTAGAATTAGTATGTGGGCTCCACACAGATGATGCATATTCCAGTTGGGGTCTTACTAACGTCTTGTAAGCAACTTCTTTGATGTTTTCTTTTTTGGTTAGTATATTTCTACGAATGAAACCAAGAGTTTTATTTGCAGTTGTAGTGATGTTATCAATATGTTTGTTCCAGGAAAGATCTTCTGAAATAGAAACGCCTAAATATTTAGCACTATCTACAACTTCCAGGGTTTGTCCGTGTAACCTGTAATTGAAACAAATGTTTTGTTTTTTCTTAGATATATTTAAGACAACACATTTATTTGGGTTGAATTCCATATCCCACATTTTTTCCCAGTGTACTAACTTGTCTAGATCATCTTGTAGGGTATAACAGTCTTGCAAGTTGTTTAATGCCAAGTATACAGCAGTGTCATCTGCAAACAAACGAACCTGTGAAGAAATGGAAGTAGGGAGATCATTAATGTATAAAAGAAAGAGTAGAGGACCAAGCACTGAACCTTGTGGCACCCCGGATGTGACAGGGACTTCCGATGAACATTCCCCTTCCAGAACAACTTTTTGGGATCTACCTATGAGAAAAGATTTAATCCAAGATATTGTGGATTCATTTACACCATGTTCCTGTAATTTGAAGAGTAATTTTAAATGACTAACTTTGTCAAAAGCTTTACTAAAATCTAAAAGAATAAGGTCTGTCTGTCTGCCTGTAATTAGGTTTTTCGCCAGTTCATCAATAAGTTGTAGAAGTTGAGTTTCACAAGATCTGCGTTCCCGAAAGACATGCTGTAAATCATATAAGATGTTGTTTTTGTTAAAATGAGCAGTTAGATTTGAAGCGACGATGTGTTCTAAAACTTTACATAATATACAAGTTAATGAGATAGGCCTGTAGTTGGCTGGATCTTCTTTATTTCCCTTTTTGAAAAGAGGTACAACATTTGCAGAGGTCCAAATATTTGGTAAATTACCCGTATCCAGAGATTTCTGAAAAAGAAGAGATAATATAGGTGAAATTTGATGACGAAGAGTTTGAAGAACTAATGGCTTGATGTTATCCGGGCCTGCGGCTTTGTGAGGTTTCAAATTTGACAACAGCTTCAGTACACCATTGGTAGATATCAGAATTTCTGGCATAACTGGATATTTGCTGGAAGAAGAATGTACATTTGAATTTTTTAGAGCTGAAATACAAGATTGAGATAGAGTTAAGGGGGACATGGGAGTGAAAACTGATTGAAACTGTTGGTTCAAGATGTTGGCTTTGTCTTTGTCATCTGATTTAGTTGTACCTGAAATTTTGTCAAATAATGTTGAGATACCTGTTGCGTCTTGTTTGGCACTTTTTATAAGGCTGAAAAGTTTTTTGTTGTCAAAATTAGAGCCAGTGTTTTCTGCTTGACCATCCTGATCTGTTATACCTAAAATATATTCAATATAATTGTTATAAGAGAGTTTTATGTTTTTCTTTATTTCGTTTTTCAGGTTTAAAAAGGTTGACTTTAATCTGCTGGTTTTATCTTTCTTCATCTTGATGTAAAGCTTGTCTCTTTTTCTGATCTGACGTTTGATAGACTGAGTAATTCAAGGTAGAGAGACTTTAGGACCTATTCTTTTTGTGGGGACGTAATCTGAAATTCCAGAAGATATAGCATTTCTAAATTTTTCTTTGACTCAAAGAATTTTGCTGATTTTTTTTTCTTTTAAATTTAAGAGAATTTAATATACTATGGAAAAACATAATATTATGCTTCTATACACCATGAAAACTGAAAAAAAAGTTTTGACTTCACTATGATTCGAACCCAAGACCTTTCGGTCAGTAAAATATATAGCGACGAACTAGACCACTGAGCCACAGCCCTACTTGTAAGGATGTGTCAAAATTAATTTTATAATTAAAGTATCTACCCCGTGACTAACGGGGTAAATTTTTTACCGATTAAAGTGTGTAAAACTTTATATTTTGATGTTTTTCTGTATCAAAAAAAGAATCCACCGCTCAAGTGGAATCCCACCCCTACCTTTTAGTTGTGTTAATGTCAAACCTCACATTGAAGAAGCACATACAAAACATCGACGGAAAAGCCAATAAAATACTAAACCTGTCAAGACATCACCTATACAACTGCAATTAAGAAGTCAAAAGCCCTAGTCTGCCCACCCCGAATAAACCTATTCAGTATGGGATTCCTAATTCAAATCGGGCCTCGATTCATCTATCACCATTAATATTTGAAAGAAAATCAAGCACATCGCAGAAGAAGTACTGGATGGAATTATTTACAAAAGAAAAGGCATGAATAATCCTGGTAAGATTTTACTGCTCCTTAGACAGGTCTTTGAAATTTGCCGTTCTATAAGATATGCTGTAGATAAGTTTATAAACTGAAAGGATCTGATTATTTCAAGTTGAGTATTGTTGTGTGCAGTAATTCTGATTCATCGTAAATTTATGCAGAGACATACATTTTCGCGACAATTGAAAAAGGCAATTAAGTTATAAATCATCTAGCGGTTAAAGAATGAAGTCACATTTTCTTGTTTGTTGTAAACAATAGTTAATCATCTTATTTATGGGATTCTTAATATTACAAGACAGAAAAAGGTATTTAATCCTCTAGATCTGGTTATTAAGGTAGGTTGACAGACCTTTCACCACCAAGACTAGCCTAATAAATTAGGCATTGACAGTTTGACCCATTTTATATACATTTTTTTGTTTGTTGTTATTGTCAAACCATTACGCTTTATTTAAACTGTCATTTTTATGCACAGAAATTTAAGTGGCAACACTGCCGATGGCTTTGGTAGATTTTGTTCTGTTAAAATATAAATTAATCTCGATTTCTACCTAGCATTGAAAGAACATATATTTGATTACTATTTTAGTAAAAAACTTTATTAGATCCTGTTGCCCTGAAGTGTTTTTGCAGTTTGTTTCACATCTGCACTAAAAAAACTTTTTCCTCAGTGAAATTTCGCTAACGTCGCCATTTAAAAAAATCATACCATGAAAACTGGTAGAAAAATCACTATATCTGATCGGTTAAGATGGAGTTCACTTACATGAAATGGAAAACCTTTTTTCTAATAAATAGTTTTGATTTGTAAAGATAAAATTTGTGTATTATTTATTACTTATTTTTAATGAGTTCATGGCTTTGATGTATTAACTTTAGAGTAAATTAAAAATGCCCGACAAAACAGAAAAAAACAGAATTCCGAATACCTGTATTATGCTGTGCCTACCGTTTATCTATGCACCATTTACCTCATTCCCAGCTATTCAGAAATTGCCGATGGTATAGACCATTAGCGGTATGATTGAAATTTAAGTCAAATTTTATATCTTATATTTTGATATTTTGAGAACTTGTGTAAAAATTGTTTCTGTAAAAGGTAATACTGGTCATTTCTCCAGAGTATGCTACATGTAGTTGTGGCTCCTGATGACTTGTAATCGGGGATTTTCTGTGCATATAAATGCAACTTGTGGTTGGACTTGGAACAAGATGTTGCCTATCAAAAATTTTCTCCATGTTTCTTCGAAAAGTCTGATTAGTTGGACTGCCCCATGACATTTCATTATTTTCTTAAGTCTTTTTAATTACACTGCTGCATGTAGCCATCAAATATCTACCTGATTTACGTGACCAAATAGTATAGTCAGTATTGCTTTTTGGCAGTAATAAGTTGAAGTATCAGTACAGTAGACTCTACCGGCATTTCTTACTTAATGTGTTTTCCTCTGCTTCATATTTCCTGGTCACATTTACTTAGCACTAAGGATATTCATTTTTGAATTCTAAGTAGATGTGAAAACAAAAGTCCTGGAAAGAATCTTTTTGCATGAATAGTTGAAAATTAACATAAGTTTGTCTAGTCTCAATATTATATTGCAACTTCAGGCCTTTGTCTCAACCAGAAACCACCAAAAAAGTGGTGGAAAATGTTTTTCGTATTGAAATCCCTATTTCCCAACTAATTAAGTGTCATTTTATACCTACACATTTGGAAACATTAAAATACTATATTCTGTTTGGATTTGTTCCACAACAACATGATAAACTAGTTCCAAGCATGTAATTGGCCTTGTCGCTTAAAAATTAGGATAGATTTAATGCCCGTAATCTCAATTCAGAGTACATGGTTCGCTTACAGTAGTTAAATGTTTACCTCTGCGGCCATTTTTCCAGTGATGGATTTTAGCTTGTTAAACCTGTAAATTTCTTATCTGCCACTATGGACATATTTTCAACAAACTTTTTGAAACATACATCATCTGAAGCTGAAATTTTAACTCTCCGCAACATGTATATGTTTCATAGTTTTTGTGCTAATGGGTGCCCAACAGATTTTGTTTGGCATTACATGTGCAAAGAAGGGAAAATTTCTAACACATTTTGAATTCTTTCTGGTTTGTACTCTGAAGGCAGGGCTCTCGCTAGGGTCAAAATTTTGGGAGAAGTGACTTCTCCCTAGAATAAATTTTGGGAGAAGTCAGAAGACTCCTGGGAGAAGTTAGTACTGGCAATGCCAGTTCCATTTGTGATTGACAATGGCGGACAGCAAATATGTGGAGTGATTTTTATTCAACTTGCTGTTAAAAGCTAATGTATCTGTGGTATCAAAATTCATAACTTGTTTTATGGAAAGTCTGGGATGTGTTTTCAGTTTCACCAGAATTTTTTTTTTTTGAACAAAATTACAAACAATTATAATTGTTGCTTTCAAAAGTAACTACAACAGAAATATTCAAGTCTTAGGGAAAAGGAAACTTTTTCAGTAGAACAAATCATGACCACTTATCTTAATCAATCAATTGAATGTTGTAAGTTTGCAATATAAAGAGTCTCCAAGACACTGTTTTCTATAAATGTCAAAATACCACGGGGTCGCGGATATTACGACAAACGGAATTTATCCGAGATTTTCACTCGCTGCTTCATGTTTAATGAACTATTTAATTATTTGCTGGAATTAGTTTCCTTCAATTTGTTAAGCTTGTCTTTAATCAACTTAACTTTTTCTTATAAATAAATCTGCGAGTTAAAACAAAAGTACCAAAAAGTATTTTTGCTCTTCCCATACACTGTTTAAAAGGTTAGAATAACATTGGTAAAGCAATGATGATTAAAATTTTAGCACTCAATTAATTTGTTAGTAATTTGCTTGACTTTAGGATTTGTAGAGCCCTGTTGTACATAACAGTTTTCTACTTGGTGTACATCCCCAATCAAATTATTATTACCCAATTCAACACCTGTTGATGGCTAAACGTGTTAATTGTGTATCGAGTGTCAACACATACATGTAGGATTAAATCAATGAAAATAGTAAAATGCGCTCTGATTAGTCAGTGCTTTGAAGGTAGCATTTATTGATTGCCGTTTTCGAGTATAAGCTCCGCCCATAACCGGAGCTGAACAAGTTATTGACGTCGGCATATGAAACATTTTTGGCGAAGTTGATATCGCTTTGATGCTTCATAAAGGCGAAGTCTGGGAGTTTTGGGCGATGATTTCGCCCATTTCGCCCCCTCGTGAGAGCCCTGGAAGGTAGATATCGACCATTCAAAAAAGAGCACGATATTCATTTTTTTTTAATTAGTACAATTTTTTGGACTAGAGCGTGTCTGGCACTGTCTGCTTGGTGAATCTTATTGTATTGTCACATAAGTTATGATAATTTTCGTCAATGAATTGAGGTCAAGACTTTAAACTTGCTGATAGACAAAAAATTCTTGCACAATATATGCTTTTTCTTGCTCCTAAGATGAACTTTTTTATCCTTTATTGAGTTTACACTTTAACGTGGTTCAGCAGTCTTTTTCTGGTTGGAATTTATTTATCATTGTTATCAGTTGCCTTCACCTCTTGAAGAGTCCCACACCTCTTAAAAAGTTTGAAATAAGAATCACAGTAATGTTAAAGTTGTTAATGATCAGATTAACACTGTTGCTGTCATTACATTTTGTTTTAATTATAATATTAAGTGGCCAGAATCAGCTTAATTTCTGAATGATTATGAAATGATATACAGTAATGCTGCTTTGACTTTCAGGCTGTTAAAAGTGCAAGGATGTGTTATGTTGACTCGTATGTTTAAGTTCTTTATTTTCTTCAGTCACAAACTTTACTGATCTACATTTTGTCTTAAAGAATTCAGGTTTTTGGAAAAAGGATGTCACTATTATAATTATTATCCCTAGTGGTAGGCGGCGGGATTGTTTTAGGCATTGTCCATCCGGAGTCATAACTTGGAAACTGTTTGGAATTTTTACAATGAAATTTGTTGCAGATGTTAATTACCATAGTGAAATGTGGCTCTGCAATTATCGTTCACCTAGAGTTTGGAGTACTATAGTTATGGCCCTTTGTTTACTTAAATTTCACAAAAACTGTCTGTCTGGAGCCAGATCTTGGAAATAGCTTGTAGTTTTTAGATAAAATTTCTTGCAGATGTTTGCTTTGATAGGGAAATAGGGCTCTGCATATATCACTTACATAGTCTTAGGAACACTAGAGTTATGGCCCTTTGAATCTGTCCGTCGGGAGCCACATCTTTTTCTAAACTTTGAATATTTTCTGACTTACATAAATTCATATTTGAAAGTCTGCCATTTATTTATTTTTTATGCTAAATTTCTTTGATACAACAGTATGTACCAATTTTGATAAAATCTATATGAAGAAACTAAGTACAGAAGACGGATGTCTGTAACACCACTGACACTAAGGCTACACTCGAGATTAAAGGCTTCATGGGAGATTAAGTGTATTAATCACAAGATTTAGTAAAATGACAAGTTGAAAGATTGATATCATAACAAATGTTAAAACAATCTGGTTAACATAGGAATGGTCATCAACACTAACCTTTGTAAGTTACCTCCGATGTACTACAATGACCACTTCACTATGTTACCTAGATTGTTTGAAGCTTTAAGATATTTATTCCAAGTACATTTGAAAATAAAACATGGAAATATGTCTAATTTTTGCCTATCTAGAAAGTAAGTGATTGAAAAGAACAAACAGTGTTCTCTCGTATATTCTTACTTTCAGCTTTGATGTATATTTTGTGATTGGCTATCTTTGACATGATGTTGTATCATTGTTGTTGAATAACAAGGATTTGAACCCTGGTCTATTTAGATCTATGAAAAAGAATTAAAATTACAAAAATTATACTTGAAATTTGTAGAAGGTATTATCAGGATAGGATTTTGTTATCCATAACTGAAATTTCACTTTGTCTTGTTGCCTAAAGTTTGCATCTTTTTAATGTTTTTTTAGCTAACTGGACAGATATCAATTAAACAGAAAAGTAAAAACATAATTTTCCCATTTTTGCAAGTGTCGAATGAAGGTTGTTTGTTTTGAAGAATTAGGTATATAACAGTTCTTGTTTGTTTCCTACATTGTAGGATATTGTTTCTTACCCGTCCTGTTTCCAAGGATAATGTTTATAACAGTTCTTGTTTGTTTCCAAGGATGATGTTTATAACAGTTCTTGTTTGTTTCCAAGGATGATGTTTATAACAGTTCTTGTTTGTTTCCAAGGATGATGTTTATAGCAGTTCTTGTTTGTTTCCAAGGGTAATGTTTATAACAGTTCTTGTTTGTTTCCAAGGATAATGTTTATAACAGTTCTTGTTTGTTTCCAAGGATAATGTTTATAACAGTTCTTGTTTGTTTCCAAGGGTAATGTTTATAACAGTTCTTGTTTGTTTCCAAGGATGATGTTTATAGCAGTTCTTGTTTGTTTCCAAGGGTAATGTTTATAACAATTCTTGTTTGTTTCCAAGGATTAAATTTATAAAAATATTGTTTGTTTCCAAGGAAAATGTTTATTACAAGTCTTGTTTGTTTCATAGGCTAAAGTAAGCCCCAGGGGGAACTCACATTTTTCGCTTTTATGCACGGACCACAGATGAGGAAAAAAATGTCTGCCGTGGCAATGCGGAAAAAGACAGATTTCCTTGATGACACGAAATCTCGAACTATCTGGGCAATATTTGAGGACTGGCACAAAATTAGGGAAATAACTCAATTGGATCACCTAATCATTTAATGAAACGGTACATTTTACGACTTTAGGTAAAATTAAAACCAAATTCCAATTACATTTGCCGAGTAAGCTTATTGTGCTCTTTCATTTTTGATTCTTTTTCAAACTGCTTGTATGTAGCAAAATTTATCAATAATTTTTACCAAGAGCCTAGACGGAAGAGTTTACGGTTTCTTAAAATAGGAAAGCAGTTTAGCACCTGTTGATCAGAAAATGATACAGTTACCCAATCAGTTCCTATTCTGAAGTTATGATCAGCTGCAATCTGACTGAAGTTAACGATCTCCCTACGGTTAGATCTCAAGACGACGCATTCATTTCTATCTTCTCGATAACCTGGAATTTCCACTTTTGTTATTTATATCCCAGCCAATGACACTGCAGCTTATGACGCGTCTCGATAGCTTACCTGTACACATTGCGTGTTCGAACAGCGCGTAAACTTCTCTAGCATAATATTTATTAGCGAAGATGGAAAGTGCTTAAATATTTAAAAAATGATATTCATCACAAAAATAAATCTCCTTATTTTGAAAGATTTAGACAAATAAATTTAACTGAGTTCGGTGACAGTTTATACATGGCAGATAATTGTTTGGGTCCCAGCTATATAAATAGATTTTCACAAGTTGAACATTTACTTCCATGAGGGTGGAAGCGTTGATCTGATTGGTTGATGGATAGGTCATGAGAAGGTGACCTTCTATTGGTCGTCCTCAGATCCTAATAGCATGGCGATACTTAGGATATGATCTTAATCAGATTGTGATCAGCTGTTTAATGAAGCAACTGCTTTAAATTTTCATTCATTGTGTAAATAAATAGGAGCGTTCATAATAAAAAATGCATCAGAATGAGAGCTTTGTTAATTTGTAAACGTTTGTTTAATAATTTTAAAGCATAGAATTCCCTGAAATGCATGTAATCTGGAACTCATTGAGCCTCAATATCAATCACTTACCTGTGAAAAAAATCGCTGAACTATTTCACGGACATCCGCCACAATATTTGATGACCATGTCTGCGGTGGGGATCCTCGATATATGGTCGACTAAGTCGCTTTTTACACAATGAGTAGTCCATGACAACCTTGAGGAAAACAAGAGTTCCTCTTTGCATGTACTGGAATGTTTATTACAAGTTTGTTTGCTTCCACTGAAGTATGTATTCCAGTAACAAATGTCTGAGTTACTGGGCTCTACAAGGGGATATAATTCTACTGAGTGTAAAAGTTACAGTACACACCAGGAGGAACTCTCGTTTTCCTCAAGGTCATCGCGGACTACCCATTCTGTACAACGCGACAAAATCCACTGAGGATCCCAGCCCCAGAAATGGTCACCAAATATTGCTATGAACGTCCGCTAAATGGTTCTGCGAACTTTTTCACAGGTAATTGATGATATCGAGGCTCACATATTTCCTGATTACATGCAATTTCGGCGAATTTTACGCTTTAAAATATCAAATAAATGTATAAAACTCTCATTCTGATGCATTTGTTTATGAATGCTCCTATTTGTAAACGCAAAGAATGACAATTCAAAGCAATTGCTTCTCAGAACAGCTGACCATATTTTCAGAAAATAAATCGACTGGTTTCCGATTGAGACATGTTAAAACTGCTTTCTTATTTAGAGAAAAGATAAACCCTGCTGCCACATCTGTATCGTCTAGGTGCTTGGCAAAAATATTGATCGATTTTGCTATATAATAACAAGCATTTACAAAATTTCAACAACAAAAGTACACAATAAACTGCACAGTTTCATTACGGCCATTTCATTAAATGTTCAGCCAATCCAGGTGAGTTATGACCCTAATTAATTTTGCGCTGGTCGTCAAATATCGCCGAGATATTTCGTGATGTCGAGACATCGAGGATGTCCATCTTTTCCTTGTTGCTGCGGCCAACATTTCTTTTTCCTCGTCCGCTCAAAAAAACGGAAATGTGAGGTCCTCCTGGTGTGTACTGTAGGTAGATCATATTTTATAGAAGGAGGTAGGTAGATCATATTTTATAGAAGAAGGTATTTCTTATCACACACATTTTGGTATAGCAGTCAAGTTATATTTTGAGTTGGAAAGAATGTTGATGGCCTATACCACGGTACAGCCCCATAATGAATGATAAAGACTGGTGGATGGTCACAATAGGTGTATTCAGTTTGTAGAAATGAAAGGTTAATATTAATTGTAGCCATTTCAAACAAAAAAATAGGTGTAGTTTTAAAACTTTTGATTAGATTTGAATTCAATGAGTCATTAAGACTAGAGTCTGATTGTGGTGAATAAATGAAATATTTATTGTAATAAAAGCACTGCTTGAATTACTAGGGCACGGTCATCTTTTTCCTGCATTCATTGAAACAGATAACTTTTTGCTATAATTGGGTAAATTCAAAGTAATGGGTATTTCAAATTTTCAGTTGGGTATCATATGTTTAGATACTGAGGATTCTTTTTTGAGTCATTGGATATTTTCTACAAATCATTGGAAAGAAAATGACAACTCGCCTTCACTGGTTTGTCTTTCAACAAAGAGCTACTTGCTCAGTTTGATCATTAATAATGAGTCAAAAGCATTTGCCCTTCCATTCATTGAATGTTTTTTTGCTTACACAAATGTGCTGAAGATTTTTTAACAGAATCTAAAACTGTGTTGAGTATTTTGTGCAATAAGCCCACTGTCGGTTACAACAGGGGAAATCAGATTGGCGATTATAAACTTTACAATAGTCTCTCTGAAAGGACTGGACTGTGGACATATGCATGGAGTGCATTTTTCTGTGCAAAAGTTGTTAAGTAGTCTTTTTTCAACCTCATTTTTCCCATGGTTTTAACAATTACAACAACATGTGACAGAACCTTTCATTTCCTGTCCAAGCACCCAGACAATAATCATGTAGTTACAAGTGCAGCAGTGTTGCCGAATATGAGGATACACACAATCAAAATTTTATTCATGTACTGGTGTTATTTTGTATGTTTTTTAATACGCATTATTGAGTTTTTATTAATTATTTTAATTGGGTACTTATGCAAATACACTGGTTATCTGTTTCTCCTTGTATTGTGCAAAAAAAAATCTCACTGAATGTGTATAGATATGTTAAATTTCAAAGTTGTAAAATACTTGTGAAAGTGCAAAACTGTTTTCTAACAAAAAAAAATAAGAAAAAGATACAATAGTTTTGCCATGAGCCCTCAAGTTATAGTTTTCATTGATATGGAATTTGACACATAATTTTAACTGTGAGAGGTTGGTTTCTTTAGCATCAAAACTTGTCATTTTTTTTCAGTGCGTAGATTACATGAACTAAGGTATAAATTGAAATGGTTTTGAGCTATTTGCCAGGTATATTTCAGTTTTAAAAGCTGTTTGACCTTATAAGGGAAATGTTTATCTGAAGTTGAAGTTGAAAATGACTTTGCAGCTTAGTAAGAGGGGCATGTTCGTAACTTGTTTGTGGTGAACTGACTTCATTCATACTGAGTTGTTATAAACATAATGTAAGATTGATAATACCTCATTATTTTACTGCATATCACAGGAGGCAATTGTTTGACTTGAAACACTTGGAATCAGATCAGGTAATTAAATTTTTCTTAAATATCATTGGATAAAACATGTAGAAAATCACTGGATGTGGTAAAGGAAAATGAATTAAGAAATTTATGTGATACAAATTTTATTTTGATGTTTATTTACATCTTAAAGTTTGTTTTTATGAAAAAGAAAGCTGTATTAATGTTGTGTAAGTACTGTATTTCTTGTATGTTTATGAGTGAAGAAAAAAAAATGTTCTTTTACAAATTTGTCCACTTCACTTGAATATACAGGCAAGAGGGCAGAAATTGATGAATTTTTTTATGGCTTAAAGCTTTAGTAGCTCTTGAATTTTTGCAGGTGCTTTTCCGCATTGTGTGCAGGGTAGTTATCAAGACAGGCCATTGTGATCACTTTAATGTTACATGTATATACAGATGCTCAAGAAAATACACCTCCTTTAAAGTACAGCGTTTAATATTGTATATAATAGAAAGATTTGCTACTTTGCAGTTGTAGTTACAAAGCTGTCTTTTCTTTCTTTCAAGTAGTTAAACTTATAAGCCTGAAGATAGATGTACTTGAATGACAATGTAAATAGACTCAGTGGCTGATTGAGCATGTTATAGACTTGCTTTATTTACAGAGTGTTATATCTAACCTATTCCAGATAACTTTAATCTGTTTCAAGTGTTTATACCAGTGAGCCATGCTGTGGGAAAACAGTTTTTATGCCCCCACAAAGTGGGGTGCATATAGCGTTGCACTTGTCCGTCCGTCCGTACATCTGTCCGTCCTTACGTCTGTCCGTACGTCCTGAAATCTTGTGACCGCAACTCCTCTGAAACCGTATGGCAAATTTTGCTTAAACTTCCAGGGATGAACAACCTTAATGTGTAGATGGTAGTAAAGGAAGGAATTTTCGCTGTGACCAAATTTAACAGAATTATGGCCCTTTGTTGATTTTTTCACTAGAAATTTTGTGAACGCAACTCCTCTTAAACCGGATGGCAGATTTTGCTTAAACTTCCAGGGATGAACAACCTTAATGTGTAGATGGTAGTAAAGGAAGGAATTTTTGCTGCGACCAAATTTAACAGAATAATGGCCCTTTGTTGGTTTTTTCACTATATACCATATAGAAATTTTGTGAACGCAACTCTTCTTAAACCGGATGGCAGATTTTGCTTAAACTTCCAGGGATGAACAACCTTAATGTGTAGATGGAAGTAAAGGAAGGAATTTTTGCTGCCACCAAATTTAACAGAATTATGGCCCTTTGTTGATTTTTTCACTATATACCATATAGAAATTTTGTGAACGCAACTCCTCTTAAACCGGATGGCAGATTTTGCTTAAACTTCCAGGGATGAACAGCTTTAATGTGTAGATGGTAGTAAAGGAAGGAATTTTTGCTGTGACCATATTTAACAGAATTATGGCCCTTTGTTGATTTTTTCACTATATACCATATAAATAATTGAACATATAAATTTTACATTTGTAATTTAATTTAACATGTACATAAGGTTACCTGTAGATCATTTTAGGTATATGTACAGAAAAAATCTTACATACAGGATATACATGCTCTTGTTTATGAGCACTTATGCATAGTGGGGGCATCCGTGTCCTATGGACACAGTTCTAGTTTTAGATCCAGGTTCTTGCAATATGGACAACTGTATAGCTCTTGCTAAACTTAATTGCACCCCACACGTCACGCCCTAACAAAAACCACCCTCAACCCCAAACAAACTCGCATCTTGCACCCAAAAATTGAGAATATGCAGTATAGATTCTTCTAGTTCCAAATTTGATTCCTGTGAATTCGAGTCACAACATAGTGTTACATAGTGCATTTGCATTTGCAAATTTTATTTTAGTAACTAAACAACAAGGAGCCATGGAGATATGCAAACACGTTGCTCTGAACCTTAGCTGGCAGTAAAGCTGATGTGTCCCTTTTCATGTTGCAAGGTCCATTAACTGAAAGATGACAGAAAGGTTTTGGTATATATTGTGATACATGTATCTATAATATGAAGTACCTTAAAATATAATCTTTGATTTTGTGTGTGTGTTAGTTTACAGTCTTGTAAAGTTGTTTTTGCTCTTATGTACTGGAAGTTTTTAATCTTTTAAAAGCATTCAGTTGTATTGTCTAATGCTGAGGGTGGAACCTTTTTAAACAAACAAAAAAAACTAAAAAACATTGATGTTCAGCCCACAATCCTGACTGTCCCACACCCATTTACTGAGTTTACAATACTGTGTAGGTGTATTATCAGAAATCATGTTAGGTACATGTATTACATATTTGTAGCCACAGACAACAAATTACATGCAAGGTTATATAATTTGAAATACAATTTCTGTGAGATATGACAGCAGTAAAATAGGAATACATGAGTAATTGTTCCAGGATACAGCTTTGTTTCCTCTCAGAAAAAACAAAAACTATCACTGTCTGTGTTTTAGTTTTAAAGTCAGTTCTCAGCAGTGACAGGGTAATTTCCTAAATCTCCTTGAATTTGCCCTGATGAATATCTTAATCAATCTAGGTTAAATTATTCCAGTAATTAATAAACTGACAGGCCAGTATATTGACAGGCCAGTATATTGACAGATGACACATTTTGGTTAAATACTTGACATTTCTCCCCTCGTTTAGCTTACAACCTCTCAATAAATGTATCTGTCAAAGTTTTCCCTGTTTGCACAACTTGATTACAGGTTCATACAGATGTTTCAGGTGTGTGTATACATAGGATAAGACATGAAATAGCATTTCAGAGGACTTGTTAAATGGCCAAAAACTGACCAGGCATCAATGTCCACTGATTGGTTGGAGAAAATATTGACTTTGAAACCAGTTTAGTGTACTATCACTTGATGAATAACCCAGCAAGCAAGACCTTAATGGCACACCCTGAGTGAAATTAACCCAGCAAGCAATACCTTAATGGCACACCCTGAGTGAAATTAACCCAGCAAGCAAGACCTTAATGGCACACCCTGAGTGAAATTAACCCAGCAAGCAAGACCTTAATGGCACACCCTGAGTTAAATCTACCCAGCAAGCAAGACCTTAATGGCACACCCTGAGTGAAAATAACCCAGCAAGCAAGACCTTAATGGCACACCCTGAGTGAAATTAACCCAGCAAGCAAGACCTTAATGGCACACCCTGAGTGAAATTAACCCAGCAAGCAAGACCTTAATGGCACACCCTGAGTGAAATTAACCCAGCAAGCAAGACCTTAATGGCACACCCTGAGTGAAATTAACCCAGCAAGCAAGACCTTAATGGCACACCCTGAGTGAAATTAACCCAGCAAGCAAGACCTTAATGGCACACCCTGAGTGAAATCTACCCAGCAAGCAAGACCTTAATGGCACACCCTGAGTGAAATTAACCCAGCAAGCAAGACCTTAATGGCACACCCTGAGTGAAATTAACCCAGCAAGCAAGACCTTAATGGCACACCCTGAGTGAAATTAACCCAGCAAGCAAGACCTTAATGGCACACCCTGAGTGAAATTAACCAATGATTTATTTTATTGACTCATTATCTATAAAATGAAAAAAATAATTGAAAATGTAAACAACATAAATTATGAAAAAAAAAAATTTCTTGAGGGAATAAAGACACTAAGAAATGATTCATTTGTAAAGAATTGCTACAACCCCCACAAAAAATATTTATGAAATTAGAGTTCTTGTCTGTATAAAAACTAATATTAATGCGTTCACTTCACTTGTTGTACTTTGAATTTTTTGACTGACGCCATGATGCCATGACTGATAATGATTTGTTCAATATCATTTAAATTATTTGAAGGAAATTGAGATCCCCAAAATTGACGTAATAGTTTCCCTGAATGATTCTAGTGATGGTCTTTTGTAATGATAGGACATTGATATCACCTCTAGTTCTGCTATCAGTTGTTGTGGTCCTGATAGGACATTGATATCACCTCTAGTTCTGCTATCAGTTGTTGTGGTCCTGTTAGGACATTGATATCACCTCTAGTTCTGCTATCAGTTGTTGTGGTCCAAAAATAAAAATATCATTCTGGTAATTGAATTTTAACAGAGGTAAGAACGTGAAACATTCGACCAATGCACAAGAGAGTATGCTATCAATTGTTGTGGTCTTGTTAGGACATTGATATCACCTCTAGTTCTGATTGTCAGTTGTTGTGATCCAGCTAGGACATTGATATCACCACTAGTTCTGATTGTCAGTTGTTGTGGTCCTGTTAGGACATTGATATCACCACTAGTTCTGAGTGTCAGTTGTTGTGGTCCTGCTAGAAAATTGATATCACCACTAGTTCTGATTTTTAGTTGTTGTGGTCCTGTTAGGACATTGATGTCACCACTAGTTGTGATTGTCAGTTGTTGTGATCCTGTTAGGACATTGATATCACCACTAGTTGTGATTGTCAGTTGTTGTGATCCTGTTAGGACATTGATGTCACCACTAGTTGTGATTGTCAGTTGTTGTGATCCTGTTAGGACATTGATGTCACCACTAGTTGTGATTGTCAGTTGTTGTGATCCTGTTAGGACATTGATATCACCACAAGTTCTGATTGTCAGTTGTTGTGATCCTGTTAGGACATTGATATCACCACAAGTTCTGATTGTCAATTGCTGTGGTCCTGTTAGACTCATCCAAAAAAGGTGAATTTAAAAGAGGCCTTTTTTTATAAAGACTTTGTTTCTAAAGTTCAGGCTGCTAAAATGATGATAAGAAAAGTTCACTGTTGGTACATGTTTATGTTTAACTGTTTCAAAGACAGTCAAGTGCTCATTATGCAGAGTTCCTGCATTTATAATCAGAAATCTTGTTTTACAGAGTGGAAAGCTTGTGAAAATGTAGTTCGTTTTATCTGTAGCTTTTATATTTGGCCGTGAATCTGTCTGGAATTTCAAAACAGAAGTTTCTCCCAAATTCTAGAAAGACTGGAAAACTGATGAAATTGAGGTAATGTGTTTATCATCAAATGATTGGTGAGAACTAATTGATTATTGTTCTGGACTCTGTCAGATTCTGTTGTTGATGCTCCTGTTTGTGCTCTTGCTCGGAGATCACCCAATGCCTTAGGGGCTGAATGCGTTGTTTAGAAACTTGTTTCAATGGAGCCTTTTCCTTATGCTGATCAAGTGAATGGGAACGAGAAAAGTTTTTAAGTGCTAACATGTTGAATCAGTCTGATTAGAAGCAGGAAACCAGGACTGAGTTGTTATATAGTGAGACTGAGATAATCAACCTGTCGATAAATAAAAGATATAGTACACGTGGAATCTAGGATCAGATACCTGTAGACAAAGCTGTACCACTGTTAATAAGTAAAACATTGAATGGTAGCATTCTGGATGTATATGTCAACATTGGGAAGGTGCCATGGCAAGTGTCTGTGAGATTGTTGATGTTGACTGTATGGTAATATTTACAATACTTGGATAAATGGTTAATTGGATATTAATGGTGATGTGTTTTGCTATGTCACACCTAGTCATGGAGAGTGCTTAAGATTATGATCTAGTCAGATTGATGTAAACAGTTCATTTATCTGTCTTTGAGTTTATTTATCATTGGTACCTTGGTACTTATTGCACTTGTGACAGACCCCTTGCAGAGATTAGTTATTTATGTTTACTTCAACTTCAACTTATTACTGCCAAAAGTCAATACTGACTATACTAGGCAGGCGCTTGTCAGGAACAGTCAGTTTAGACAGATGGTGCAAGATACAGAAAGCATCCCATTCCAGAGACACCCCTGGTTCTTTTGCATGCTCAGTGTATGGCACTGATACATGAGACAATTCGTAATACTAGTGAAGGAGCTAGGGATCGAACTCGCAGACCCTTGATTACCAGTTCAGAGCATTACCACTGGACTACTGATTCATTGGTTTAATAAGCTGTTAGAAGCCAGTAAAACATTTCAGACTTAGTGATCCAGAGTACTACAGATTTCTAATGTCAGTAGTGAAATAGATGCTATATTTACATAAATTTTACTATAACAGTTTTTCTGTATGTATTTATGCCTTATGTTTTTCAGTTAAGATTTTAAGCCACTTCAAAGATAAATAGAAAGTGTTTATATGAGAAATACTTTAATACCACCTTTAAATCAAATGTTGCCTTGAAGCTAAGCTTTTTAAAGTTGTTCTTGCATGAACTTTAAAAAAAAAGAGTAATGTCTGCTTTTTTTATGGTAAATGATTACGATAGATGGAATACAACAGCTAGGGGGTCTCCTGTCTTGTTTAACAAGATGCTCTTACTGGTTTAATAAGTTGAACTGGTTGGTTTAGACTGGTTTGATATTTAGTAAACCTCGCTTATCTGTGAGAACTACATTTTAACATTGTGCAGGTAACTTACACCTGGTGGTAAGCTAGGCTTGTATGAAGACAGCAAGTGAAATACTGCTAAACATTTTATAATTTTTTTTTAAATTATATATATATATGTGTGTGTAAATTTATAATAAAATAAATTTAACTTGTGGATTGGATTTTGGAATTATTTTATTAAATACTGGATAAAATTCCTTGAATATAGAACAGTTTATAAATCATCCAATTTTAGGCCGTGATAAATAGAGGATAATAATATTTTATTTGAAAATCAAGATTTTCAAGATTTTTCACGACTGATTGTTGTGGTGTGGCATTTTGTAAAAATCATTTTAATTCTCTGAGTTTGATTATCTTTGTATACTACCAATGGTTAATTTCCATTTTGTGGTGAAAGATAAACTTTTTATTGAAAAGGAGAGTTTTGTACTGCAGATTCTTTGAGTCATTTAATGAGTATATTTGATTATTATCTGTGGAGAGAAACCTGTCAGAGAATCATGTTCCACAGGTTTTGACTTTTGATGTAGTTTTGCTTTGGTTATCTCTGGAGATCAGGAGATGTTATCCATTCCTTGAGATCAGCTGTGTTAAGATTTTATACTACTAGAGTTGTTTTTGTAGATGCCAGCTATTCTTCTGCCTCTCAAATAAAAGTGTGTCATTCTTGTTTTGCAGTTTAATGCATGAGTGACTTTTGCTCCTAACTAATGAGTTTTATACAGTATACATCAAAATTAATTCAGTTCAGTTAAGTTCTTTTAACATCATTTTGAAACTTGATAAAATAGATTTTTTTCAGTGTGAATCTTATCATGATTAGCTATTGTATATCAGTTCAGTTCTAATTAATCTGTTCACTTTACTAACCTATGCTCTTTCCTGTCTCTTCAGGTCCATTCTCTTGGTTTACTGGAGTTGTTTCCCTTTGATGACTGACAGAGTTGTCTTTCTATGGGAACTGCAAGGCTCTAGTGGTACAGCAGAAATTCAGTCCTTAGGTGAAACTGGAACTGAGGAGACAGGAAAGAATCTTTTCTCAAACTGTTGATGACAAAAGCAAGAGTTCTTTCTCATAGCGGTTTCTGTTTGACAGTTTTGTCGTAAATATATACCACACCTGGTAATATTTAGAACATATTGATAAATACAGTGAACATAAAAGAAAAAAAGTCACAGTTCATTAACAATGGAAACAAATGGTGGAAACGAGAATGGAGCTCCCTCCAATTATTTGCAGCTTTATGTAAAAGCAGGGGAAAATGGGCGAAATTATGGAGCCTGCCCATTTTGTCAAATGATATACATGATTCTAGACTTGAAAGCTCGTGAGGGCGAACTCACTTACGATGTTGTTACAGTTAGTATGTCAAGACCACCAGAAGAATTCAAAAAGCTTGCAAACAGATTGCCAATACTGAGGCATGGTGATGAAATCTTGTCAGATAACGATGAAATAGTACAGTACTTGGACAAGAACTTCCCGCATCCGGATCTGAGATACGATAATGAGGAAGCGAATGCAGTCTGCTTGAACTTTTTCTCAAAGTTTTCTTTCTATATCAAGCAGGTGAAAAATAGTCCTGATAGTTTGCTAAAAGAACTAGCAGCCATAAATGCCTTTCTTGAGAGAAGAGGAACACGATATTTGTGTGGCGATACGATATCTAACCTTGATTGCCTGGTATTACCCAAGTTACAACATATCCGTGTTGCATGCAAAGCCTTGAAAGATTTTGACATTCCGGCAAACATGAAGGCCATCTGGAAATACCTAGGCCAGGCATATTCTAGCACGACATTCAGAAAAACATGTCCATCAGATCAAGAAATCGTATACCACTGGAGTCAAAAGGCAGAAACGCCACATCTGAGTGAAGAAAAGATGAAGGAATACTCGACAGACAAGGAACCCATGTTCTCTGTGGACATACCAAACCTAGAATAACTGAAGTCTAGCTGCTTAGTATAGAAAGTGACTCTGTAAGCTATGTAAAGTTTTTTTTGATTGTATATTCATGTCTTAAAATCTGATTCGTGGATGCATGCATACATGATAAAAGATGTCGTTCGTTTTTACCTGATATTAAGTATAAGCAATATAAGTGTTATGTAACAGAAACAACAGTAACAGCACTGTGTGTTGGTAATTGTGTGTTCCAATTTGTCCAGTTACTCTTTCCTCAACATTTAGTTTTAAGACGTGGGCAGCTCAAGAGATGAGAATGGATATTAGAAATTGCGACTATATTATTCATAGACCTAGAATGTTTTATTGCAGCTTTTATATATATTGTAGCATTTGATGTCACATCTGTTACGATATTTTTCGTGGTCTTATTTAATAGAGTAAAAACTTTCTGTATAAGATAAAAAAACTCTTGTTAAGAATGCATTTCAAGGTTTTGAGACAGTTAAGACGTTGTTTTGCCGTTGGTTGTATACATTAGATACAAACATTTGTGAATGGCCCTGGTTGCATTGATATGTGTGTATTTCTGTAATTGCATTGTATGGGGTGTGTTACAGGAAAATTTAAACTAATCACTTATTATTGCAGTCTTACAACCTCTGCTGTTGAGATGGATAGCTTTAACTTTTTTTTCGGTCTTGTTTTTGTTTTAAGAATTTACATTTCAGTTGTCAAGTTATAAGTGAAATACAAGATAAAAAAAAAGCATTTTTTATATTAGCACTTAAAAGTTTTCTGAAGTTGCATCAAAAATTCTCTCTTGTATGGCAAACCAGGCAAAGCAAGAATAGATGTGCCATGTTGTTGTATGATCTATCGCAGTGTACTAACCAGCAAATAACAACACTTAGGTCATGAAAGTACATAAGTTACTTATGTTCTACATTGAGCTTAACTTGTTTAAGATGTGAAAAACACAAATGTCCTGTGTGTAATCTGGAACCTTAGTCACAGTTGCCAAAAAAAGATCGGGGAAAAAAAAGAGATCGACAGAATGTTAATGACCTGGTTAAGCTAAGAGAGAGGTCCTGGTAGGGTTTGCATTTTGTCTGTCTGAAAGCTCAAAATTAATAATAGCACTGATTAATTCATAGCTTCTTTTAGACCCTTGTAATGATCACATAGAATCTTTGTTTATGGACTGGTCACAATAGCATGTCTGATTTTGTTCTAAATATTAGACTTTGGTTTAGATTGCTAATTTTCTCAGGATTTCAAAAAAAAAAGACATCTTTATTAAAACATGAAATACATTTTTCTTTTTCCTAATGACTTGTTGCTTGATAATTCACATTTTCTTACACTTTTCTGGAAATTTGATTTATGAGGTATTGATTTTTTGCATGTATTACATAATTTAATTGCCAAGCAAGTGATAGAATAGGAGAAGAAAATAGAAACACACAGATACATGATGAATTACAGCTTAATATTTTATTCCCTGCTGACACAGTGACAGCAGGTAGTGGCTGATGGTTGTATGTTTGCCAGAATATACTGTAAATCTCTAAGCTCACCTAGTCAATATAGTCTGACAGTACAAATGTTATATATAACATAACATGTATGTGTAATAAGTATGTAAATGTTTATGTCAGAAAAACAAATGTGACATTTGTATAGACTATAGCTTGTCTGTATGAGCCATGCTGCAGGAAAGTGATACTTGATAGTTCATAAATAATTTAAATTGTGCTGTGAAGATATATATACATTTACATGTCAGCATGTACAAGTGAAGTTTATTGTATTTTACCATATTTCTTTGTATATACATGTGCTTGGTTGTTGTATTTCATTTTTCACTGTATATGAGAACATTGTATGATTAAATGTGGGACAGTAAGAGACACAAACCAATAGCTCCTTCTTGTTACTGTTGTTGTTGTATCTAGGATATTTTTAGCAAACAACATTTATAGAATTGGATGAAATTGTATTATTAAAATATTTCCTGAGGCCAAACTCATGTAACTAAAGACAGGATAGAGTCAGTCCTCATTGTGAACAGATTTTATTTTCCTTCTATTAAACTTCATACAGAAACTCTTAGACATTAAGACAACGGAAAGCTATATTTTTTCCTGAGTTTGTATATAACATATATGTTGTATCAATGATTATTACACAGATCACAATTTGAGTTAGGCAATATAACTGTTTACCCTACAAAAGTCATATATCATGTTTTTGGAAATTTGTTTTTTTGATCATTTGTCACAATATTATTTGAGATCATGTCATAATGACAAGTGGGGCTTTTAAAGGGGGAACTACAGGGTGGAGCAGGTGTACTCAGTAAAATCGTGAACAGATCAATCTATGTAACACTTACATGTACTTTTCACTAAAACTCTACATTTCAAACCCTCCAGGAGGAAATTTTCAGTTAATTTTACCATTTTACCTGACCTGGAAACAATCCGCTAAAGAAATCTCGAAACAAAAATACATTCTATATTTAGCGACAAGGGACATCATGGGAATGTCACATGGTCATTCAACGGCATTTTGAAACAAATGGCGCTGTCGATAATCAGCAAGGTACACCAAATGCGTATTTTTGTTGAAATGATCACATGACATTCCCAAGCACCACCGCGGCTTTACGCTGGAAATACAAAAATAGCTAACCTGTGCGCATCGCATAGGATAGGAAACACCATTTTTATAACTTTTTTTATAAGATGTTGGCTTGAAATATTTCGGGTGTAAATCAGTATTTCAGCTTGAAATAATGATATTAAACTGATTAATAACCCTTTTTCGCAAATCTGTTCCATTCATCAAACATGCTCATCTGCCTTTAAGTGAAGTCCAGACACTTTTTCATCCTAGAAAAAAAAAGATATTCTACTAGTTAAAATCTTTATAAAGACATTCATCATTTTAATTTGTCAGTGTGCAGTTGATATTACTTAATTCAGTCAAATTGAAATCTATCAGACATTTCAATGAATATGTTCAGGTGTTTATTTGTGTGAAATGTTTAGATATCATGTATTATACTGAAAAGTTTCTGTGTTTTAATGTATAACATTGTATTGAAATAAGTGTACAATTTTAGTTTTCTTTTATTATTTATATACATGTTATATTGACCGTTTAGTAACTTACAGCATGTTTAATTGTGGTGCTAGTCGTTTGTGACTTTTTTTTACCGCTTTTTAGATTGTATTTGCAGATTTTTGCTTGTCCGTATTTTACAGGTTGTTTTTATTTACTGTTTTGTTTTGTTTACCATATAGTGTTTCAGCATGTGACATATATATTCACTTATTTACTGCACTTAAGTTTGTAGTCTGAGATTCCTAGAGAGATTTTATACATGGTAGTGTGAAGTTACACTAATGAAAATGATTCCTGTCCCTTCTCTTGCCAGTCATTTCCTTCGTAAGTTGTCTACCAAGTGTGGGTAGATACAAAGTCTGCATTAAAAAAAACTTCCATATTGCAGATTTGTTGAAAATTTTCACATTGCAGACTTGTTGAAGCCATTTTTACAATGCAAACTTGTTTAAGCCATTTTCACATTGCAGACTTGTTGAAGCCATTTTCACATTGCAGACTTGTTGAAGCCATTTTCACAATGCAAACTTGTTTAAGCCATTTTCAATTAGTATTTTGCAGTTTTATGTTAGGTTTCATGGAATACTTTATATGTATAGAAAAACATTACTAACTGTATGATGGGACAGTCTTTGGAAACTTTTTTTGTTTAAATTGACTCTGAACAAAGTAAAGGCACTGTTTAAAGTTGATGGTTCTGCACTGAATAAAGTAGGAAAAAAACATGACTTGCAACATCCTGTCCTGAAAATATCAGTCTTTCGATTCTTCTAATTGTTCATAGATTTTCCTGGTATCTTATGTTTTCTTGTTAGTATGTCCCTTCTTGTTACCGGTAGTATGTCCCTTCTTGTTACTGGTAGTATGTCCCTTCTTGTTACCGGTAGTATGTCCCTTCTTAACTATTAAGAAAAATGTTAATGGTGATTTTTTTTTCTACAAATTAGGAATTTTTTTTAGAACAGTATTTCTTTTTTCATTTGAAAATAATAATATTGATAATTTTTATTTATACACAAGATCTTAGAAAACCATCAGAAAGTATAACATGTTTACTTTTACATATAATTATATTGTTTAAGGTTTGTATTTTACACAACAGAGTTTGTTTGTTGATTAATCCAGAATTTTGGCCCACAATCAGAGGAGGTTGTTAGTGTTTCATGATGTTACTGGTACAAGATAAAGAGTTCTTGTACAAGAGGACCTTTGACAGATGTACATTGTGGAAATGAACTCAAGTTTATGGCATCTCAGCTGTATTCTTGTATGTTCCTTTCATTGCAGAAACATGTGTTAGCTGGTATTATTTCCCATTAAGAATGGTCTAAAAATAAGTTATTGTAAACTGGATGACATTTCTGGCAGTTGACAGTATGATTGAAGAGTCAAATAAAAGATAAATTCATTATCATTTATTAATAACTTGATGGTTAAATTTTGACTTTAAGTTTATAGGGAAAATCTAAAAACTCCAGCAAACATAGTGATGGGGAATTATAGCATTGTGGTAAGTTACTTGACTTACAGAGATCTAGCTACAATATACATTCTGTTTGTCCCTTGAAGATGTAAAGTCACCTGTGTCAAGGTTCCCTTGCATGTTCATAAAAAAAGCAAAAACAAACAAACAAAACCAACAGAAAATATTTTAAACAGTTGACTTTTCTTGCCATTCTTCCAGTATATTGCTTTGTAATATTTAGCTGCCAAAACCACTTCCTATGTTTTATCTAGTCATTTTAGAAAGAAGCTGAAAGGATAAATTTGAGTCAGTCTTACAATTTTTTATTATTGTCAGTTTTTCATTATGTTTGTAAATTTTTAACAGAATTTGTGATAGTCATACATGGAAACTGATATGAGCAGCTTTGTCTGTTTGGTTTATTGTACACAGAAGTGAAGCACATACTGACAACAGGAAAATCCATCTCTGCAGTTTTAGCTTTTAGCTGCTTGGACTTGGTTAGACCAACTATGTAGTTTGTAACATTACATATTGTGACAGTGATTTGTATTGTAACATGTAGTCAGAAGTGTTTACCATAAAACTATTTAGGAGGCTTGTGTAGTCAGAACTGTTTACCATAAAACTTTTTAGGAGGCTTGTTACAGTATTTATGGTCATATTTGGTGTATATCTTTGCCATCTTTTACCTATAGTAATAAAGTATCAGCCAGATATGTTCATGTTTTAAATATTTATTTTGCCCTGGCCTAGTTTTATGGTATGTACATCTAGAGTTGCGGATTTCAACATGTTCTACTGTTCCCAGAAAAAGTGACATAAGTTGCTTTCACTTCAGAACTGATCTCCTGTGGAAAGGTTGTGTTACAGAGCAGACATTATAAACCAAATTCTTCTTTATCATGATTTTGCCAATATTCTGATGGCTTACAGTTAGTACTTTTTGAATACCAGTGTCTATAAATCTGTCTGTCATGACACTGCAGATAGCTGAATTTGAAGCTATTCATCATGAAATTTTATAAAATTATTTGTGACAAAGATAAAAGGTAACAACACACTAATTCATAAGTTACTTTGTACAATGTCATTCTATAGATCATGCTTATACTCGGATATGGAATTAACACATTGTAGTAGTAAGTGGTCTCACCTCAAGCTTCTAATCACCCAGCTTTGCAATGCAGCTGAGTTCATATTTATTGCTGACTGTTCAGTGCAGCTGAGTTCATACTGCAGATTGTGCAATGCAGCTGAGTTCATATTGCTGACTATGCAATGCAGCTGAGTTCATATTGCTGACTTTGTGGTGCAGCTGAGTTCATATTGTTGATTTTGTGGTGCAGCTGAGTTCATATTGCTGACTGCGGTGCAGCTGAGTTCATATTGCTGACTTTGCAGTGCAGCTGAGTTCATATTGCTGACTTTGCAGTGCAGCTGAGTTCATACTGCAGACTGTGCAATGCTGCTGAGTTCATATTTATTGCTGACTGTTCAGTGCAGCTGAGTTCATACTGCAGATTGTGCAATGCAGCTGAGTTCATATTGCTGATTATGCAATGCAGCTGAGTTCATATTGCTGACTATGCAATGCAGCTGAGTTCATATTGCTGACTTTGTGGTGCAGCTGAGTTCATATTGCTGACTGCGGTGCAGCTGAGTTCATATTGCTGACTTTGCAGTGCAGCTGAGTTCATACTGCAGACTTTGCAATGCAGCTGAGTTCATATTGCTGACTTTGCAGTGCAGCTGAGTTCATATTGCTGACTTTGCAGTGCAGCTGAGTTCATATTGCTGACTTTGCAGTGCAGCTGAGTTCATACTGCAGATTGTGCAATGCAGCTGAGTTCATATTGCTGACTATGCAATGCAGCTGAGTTCATATTGCTGGATTTGCAGTGCAGCTGAGTTCATAATGCTGACTTTGCAGTGCAGCTGAGTTCATACTGCAGACTGTGCAATGCAGCTGAGTTCATATTGCTGACTTTGCAGTGCAGCTGAGTTCATATTGCTGACTTTGCAGTGCTCATATTGCTGACTTTGCAGTGCAGCTGAGTTCATATTGCTGACTTTGCAGTGCAGCTGAGTTCATACTGCAGACTGTGCAATGCAGCTGAGTTCATATTGCTGACTTTGCAGTGCAGCTGAGTTCATATTGCTGACTATGCAGTGCAGCTGAGTTCATATTGCTGACTGTGCAGTGCAGCTGAGTTCATATTGATTACTGTGCAATGCAGCTGAGTTCATATTGTTGACTGTGCAATGACCTTTGGTATTAAATGAACAAGGCCGTGTTATGGTGCATGCCACGCCTGGTGAATGCTGAAAAAATCTCAGTAGTAAATGACTAAATCTAAAAATAACCTTTATGTCTAAACACGGTCATGTAATCTGTGATAAAGTTCATATTGACAAAGGTGAAGCTGATCACCTGTAACAGTACAATGTAAAAAAAGAAAGAATGACCTTAGAGCAACAAAAGATTTCCATCAACAGTGCATTACAAGCCTGCTCAGAAGAGGAAAAAACATCAAACTTGTTAATAACATTTTGTGATTCATTTATTATCAAAACAAATGTTGACTTGTAGGGAAGTCTTTGCAAGAATTTATTGAACTGGAAAGTTTGATATCGACCACACTTCCACTGATGTTACTGTTTGGAGGTAGATGACGAGGCTTTATATCTTCCTTAAACTGAAGTTAAAAATCTTTTAATTTCTATGTCTCCATCATGGTAATAGCAGAAGTGTTTTTGTATGGTTGAAATTCGATATATATTGTGTTTGTGAAGGACCCTGGTTGCCATGGCAACCAAAAGGAAAATCTTTAAAATTCTTTTTGTCTGAAAACACAAGGCCTACGACTTAGATATTTGGCATGGAGCACCATCTAGAGATTCTGTACATAGATTGTTCAAATTATGACTCCAGGTGTATTTATTCCCCTGCCCTGGGAGTCACTTGATTTTATGTAAGCTTGTTTAGAGAAAACATTAAAAAATCTTGATAATGTTTTCGTGCACACAAACAATCAGTACTTTGAATAATATGTAGCCAGAACTGACAATTTTACCTGAAAAAAGTAGGCTTCACAATATTAAAGCAAATCAAAGATCCTTGTCTTACAGTCCTTTAGAGTAGAGTGCAAGGGAGTTAACTCTTACATACCAAAGGTTGTATATTGTTGTGGTATTCTTTCTTGCTTGAATTGTTATGTTCACACACTTAATGAAAATGACTTTCATGTGAATTTTTGTTCATTTTAGATGATAGTGGTGGTTCCTCCCTGATGAGCCCAATAAACCCGGGCTCTCAGCAGGGTGTGCAACAGGTCGGGCAGCAAGGGTTACAAGTGGGACAGCAAGGGTTACAGCAGGGTGCTCAGATACAGCGGCAAGAAAATCGCCAGCCTAGCATTCCATTAGTTGACTTTGTACAGCAGCTGGAGGACTACACACCTACAGTAAGATTTTATAAGTTGTGTTTTGACAGTTTCTTGTAGAATGCTTTCTCAGTAAATTAGAGCTATATGCTTTGCAAATGGTGGGTCCAGAAATTAGAGCTATATGCTTTGCAAATGGTGGGTCCAGAAATATTGTAGTACCAGTCAAGGTTAGAATTATTTAATTAGGATTTTTTTTTTTTTTTTTTTTTTTTGGTTTTTTACACTTATACTAGTTTAACATTCAGATCTTTCTTATTGATACAGAACAGTAAAATTTTTCATATTTTACTTTTTTTATGTTTTCAGATCAATTCCAATTTATTTCTCTGTCAAACTTTTCAGATCCCTGATTCAGTTTGTGGTCATTACTTAGCTAAGGCAGGGTTTGAGGCCACAGATCCACGCATGTAAGTTTGGGAACTTAAGATTTCATTCCATTGAGTGTTGTACCAAATAATTTGTGTAGGCAGAGCAGAAGCTTTTAGATGAGAACAGATGTATTTCACCATCACATTCATATTTCAATATGTATAATTGAGTGTGCTGGTGTTCTTAGAAATAAGGAAAGTATTTGCTATGAATTCTAAAACTGTAGAGGTCAGCTGCAGAGCATACATCACTATTTTGCCAAAACCATAATTGTTGTTTTGGGCTGCTAATAGTAATTTTTGTTTTATCTATGAAACATCACTACAGATCTTTTGATTAAACACATGTAAAGATAAAATTTTGCCTTTTAGATTCATAAGGGTATAGAACTGATTGACCTGGTTAAAGGTGAAGGTTACTGTTCAGAAAATTGGTCTGATTAAGAAGCAGCTTGAAAATTTCGAGTGAGACTAGGGCATTGAAATATGTATCTGGGTGCATATTATTAATTACTATATCACATTATGTACTTTATTCTAATGTTTGTTTATAATCCTGTTCACACGTCTCAGTGTTAGACTGGTGTCACTGGCTGCACAGAAATTCATCTCAGACATTGCCAATGATGCACTACAGCACTGTAAAATGAAAGGTGGAGCAAACAAGAACAAAGGAAAGGTACAAGACGGGGGTTTTGTTAACAAAGGAAAGGTACAAGAGGGGGGTTTTGTTAACAAAGGAAAGGTACAAGAGGGGGGTTTTGTTAACAAAGGAAAGGTACAAGACGGGGGTTTTGTTAACAAAGGAAAGGTACAAGAGGGGGGTTTTGTTAACAAAGGAAAGGTACAAGAGGGGGGTTTTGTTAACAAAGGAAAGGTACAAGAGGGGGGTTTTGTTAACAAAGGAAAGGTACAAGAGGGGGGTTTTGTTAACAAAGGAAAGGTACAAGAGGGGGGTTTTGTTAACAAAGGAAAGGTACAAGAGGGGGGTTTTGTTTAGAAGTCACACAATTTACCTACCTTAATGAATTCTTGAAAGATTTTGAAACCACTTGGATGACATGCTTTAGAAATTACACAAATTACCTTTACTAAATTTTTAGAAAGACTTTAAAGGTACTTTTAGTAACTGTGTTCAGTGTCAGAGTAAAAATTTTGGGGGTTTAGCTGTACCACCATATTTCTGTTTGTCTGTCTGTCTGCCTGTCTGTTACTAGAGGTCTTGGATTTTGTCTTACTGGTCTTATCTTTTCCATCATGTGTAGTTGAAAGTATAGAAATCATATAGAATGTTAAAACAAATCTTGAGTGTTTCTTTCTGCACGTAATTGATTTACTCAATATTAAAGTGTAAATATTTTAGCTTGCTCTGAATTCTGTCAACTGTTGCATTAAATCAACCTAGTTATTGACCTGTTTTCTCCATTGTGTATGGTTGTTTCAGGACAAGAAACTGGTTTTGACAATGGATGATCTCACACCTGCTCTGGCCGAGTATGGAGTCAACGTGAAGAAACCCGTCTACTATACCTGAAATAAATATGAAAATAAAAGATACAAAAATAGTTTGTTTTCTGAACTTCCTAGCAGAGGGACCTAGTACAGATTGAGCTAGAGCTTTTAATGCTGAAATATTTCAAGGTTATTTTGCAGTGTCATAAGGAATTAAATGAAACTTTAGTTAAGTAAAACAAAACGATGGAAAAGATGCATTTACTAGAACTGCACATACATGGGGTAAGAGAAATATGAGAATTGGTTGTACATGTAACAGGGAGGGTTTCACATTACTTGTTTGATTATAACAGTACAGAAGAGGAATATGTTCTATTAATTCGACTTAAAGAGAGAAAGGTTCAGAAGGAACCCAAGTCTGTGAATCCCTAGATTTTTAAACATACCAGGTTTATAGATTGCTACACACAAAATTTATTTCTTGGACAAGGGTAGTTCCAGAAGGTGCCTACCAGATTTCTCAGGAAGTTATTTACTCTATATTTCCACAATATTTATTAGCCATTATGTCAGTTTTCATTACTTTTACAGTATTTTAAGTACATTTTAGGGTATCCAGGTGGAAGTGTGAGTAGTTCTGAAGATCTTATGAAGACTCAATATTGACCAGGTGTTTGATCATTTGATTAAACTTTATCAACTTTTTACCTACCGTATATTTACTTAGAAATCCAGTGAAAACTTTAATTCATCAGATTTGTTTTAAGACTCAAGTGTTTTCCAATGTTGTTTAGCCCATTTTCCCTATTTTGGTATTTATCAAGTCACATTGCCAAAAAATGTAAACAAAGATAGTCATATATGAGTATTTCAGTGGCAAAGAGGGAAATCGCTGATGGTTTGTACAACATGAACGGTCACCTGTTTTTAGCTCACCTGAGTACTCATGATGAGCTTTTAGGTTTGATGGTCATCTGTCGTCCACAATTACTTCAAAGGACATCTCCTCTGAAACAATCTGGCCAAAGTTGATACAAGTTGCTTAGAATACCATGCATGAAGCTCTGTCAAAGTTGTTCAAATGGTTCCAGTCCATTGCAGATCTGGGCCACAGGACCTTGAATAGATTTTAAAAGTGAAAACATCAAAAAAAGATTCTTCTCCAAAACTGCAAGGGTTAGACCTTAGATATTTGTTATGAAGCATTGTCTAATCATCAGTAATAAAGCTTCATTAAATTTGTTTAAGTCAAAATTGACCTTGCCCAAGCTGCAACATTTTACAAAGGCTTATATTGGGAAAACTTTAAAGAAATCTTCTTGTCTGAAACTACTATGCTTTGGGATTTGATATTTGGCATACAGGTTCACCTAGTAGTCCTCTACAAAGATTTTACAAAACATGCTCCTGGGGTCATTGATTGTCCCGCCCAAGGGGCGGTCACTTAATTTGATACAGGCATATATACAGAAAATTTTGAAAAACTTCCTGTATGAAACCACAAGGCCGAGGGCTTTGATATTTTGCATGGAGCACCCAGAGGTCCTTTACTAAGACTGTGCAAATTATGTTCCTGGGGTCAAAATTGATTCTATCCCAGGGGAATTTTTAAAACCTTTCATAGGAAAAAAACTACTACTTGTCTTCTAAATTCTTCTTGTTAGAAACCACAAGGCCTAGTGTCATTACATTTGATATGTAACATAGCCTAGTGGACCTCTACCAAGTTTGTTCAAATCTCAGCCCTGGGGTCAAAGTTGGCCCTGCCGTAAGGGTCACCAACACTAAAAGTAGATTTTTCACTTTTTTTATTATAGAACCTTTATTTGTAGACCAATATCTTAGATATTTGGTAGATAGGCATCTTGCATGAATCTCTGCCATTCATTGGGGTCAAGATTAAGGTTACCAAGCTGAAAAACAAACTTTTTCTACTTTTCTCTATAGATATCTTACAATGTACATATTTGGTATGTAGTAACATGCAAGAACCTCTACCCTTAGGAGGGTATTGAGGTCACTGAGGTCAAGGTCACTGAGGCTAAAATAGATGTACCTATACCATTAACTGGGGGTCACGGTCACTGAGGCTAAAGATAGATTTTTTACTTTACCCCATAGAGCCTTCATTTATTGACCAATATCTTGGATATTTTGTATGTAGGTTCCTTGACTTGACCTTTACCCTTAAATCGAATTTGAGGTCTGCAGGTCAGGGTCACAGAGGCTAATAATAGGTTTTTCTGCTTTTTGTCAGAGAGCGTTTATAGTGACCAATATTCGTATGGCCCCATCAAAGATGAGGGGGCATAATGTTCAGCAAATGTCAGCCCGTCCGTCGGTAGACACTTTGTTTCTGATCAATATCTAAAGAACCCTTAAATCCACCTTCCTCAAACTTGGTGTGTAGGTTGCTCATGACTAGTAGATGACTCCTATAGTTTTCAGGTCACCAGGTCAGAGGCCAAGGTCACAGTGACCTTGAAAATCAAAACGGTTTCCAAACAATAACTAAAGAACACTTCGTCCCAGGTTCCTCAAACTTAGTATAAAGGTTGGTCATGACTAGTAGATGACCTCTCTCAGGTCACCATGTCAATGGCAAAGGTCACAGTGACCTTGAACAACAAAATCGTTTCTGATGAATAAGTATAGAACGCTTTGCCCCAGGTTCCTTAAACTCAGTGTGTAGGTTGATCATCACCAGTAGATGACCCCTGCTGTTTTTCAGATCACCAGTTCAAAGGCCAAGGTCACAGTGAGTTTGAAAAGCAGAATGGTTTCTGATGAATAATGCTTGGGCCCATGTTCCTCAGACTTGTTATGTAGTTTGTACATGACCCGTAGATGACCAGTAGATGATACCTGTAGTTTTTAGGGTTATTAGGTCAAGGTCACAGTAACCTTTAAAAGCAAAACGTTTCCCGCTTAATATGTAGGGAATCCTTGTGCCCAGGTTCGTCAAATTTGGTATTTTGGTTGGACTAAACAAATAGTTGACATTTGTAGATTTTTAGGTCAAAGACCAAGGTCACAATGACGTTAAAAAGCAAAATACTTGAGTCCAGGCTTCCTTAAACTTCCTAGGCAGGTTGGTATCGGCCAGTAGATTACCTCTAAAGTTTTTAGGAGGTCAAGGTCATGTTGATCATTAACTAAAATGGTTTCTGATGAATAACTAGAGAATGCTTGAGCCTAGGGTCCTTAAACTTGCAATCGATAATGACCTGTAGATGACTTATATTGCTTTTAGGGTCACTTGGTCAAAGTTTAAGGTCAGAGTGACCATTAACAGAAAAATGGTTTCCAATCAGTAACTAGTGGAACCATGGGCATTGGCTTCACAGAATTGCTAGGAGATGGGATGCTTACTTTTACCTTGTAAAGTACGGCCGGGAACCAGACAACCCTGAGCATTCGGAACACCTCGGGCGACTTCAATAAGTCACCTCGGGAAATAATGTGGTAGGCGCCATATTGGACTATTTTATAATACAGGTGGTGTCTGCTAAATTGAAAATATTTCTTAAAGCCTCTTGTTACGTGTTTTGTAAGGCGTGACGGGGATTGAACCCGGAGACGTAGTCTGGATTGCCTGCCCTTTTCCACTATGTTACCGTACTTTTACCTAGCAAATTACGGCCGGGAACCAGACAACCCTGAGCATTCGGAACACCTCGGGCGACTTCAATAAGTCACCTCGGATAATAATGTGGTAGGCGCCATATTGGACTATTTTATAATACAGGTGGTGTCTGCTAAATTGAAAATATTTCTTTATAAAGCCTCTACATGTTTATACTTTAAATTAACATTTATTTTCATTTTTAGCTCACCTGAGCACAGCTCAGAGTGAGCTATTTGGATGGTTGTTTGTCCGTCGTGCGTCGTCAACAGTTTGACTTAAGCAACTTCTCCTCCTAAACCGCTGAGCCAACATTGATGAAACATGCCTGGGATATTCCTTGCATGAAGCTCTACCAAAGTTGTTCAAAGAATTCAATTCTATCAAGAACTCTGGTTGCTATGGCAATTGAAAGGAAAAACTTTGAAAATCTTCCTTTCTGAAACCACAAGGCGCTGATTCTTAAGATTTCGTATATAGCATTGTCTAGTAGACCTCTATCAAGTTTGTTCAAATTATGTTCCTGAAGTCAAATTTGGCCCCATTCCGGGGGTCAGTTGATTTTACATAGGCCTATAAAGTGGAACTTTAAAAATCTTCTTGTCTGAAACCACAAAGCCCTGAGCCTTAAGATTTGGTATGTAGCATTGCCTAGTGGACCTCTACCAAGTTTGTTCAAATTATGCCCCCTGGGGTCAAATTTGGCCCTGCCCCGTGGGTCATTGGATTTTACATAGACTTTTATAGTGAAAATCTTCTTGTCTGAAACTACCAGGACCTGAACCTTAAGATTTGGTATGTAGCATTGTCGTCTGGACCTCTACAAATTTTGTTCAAATTATGCCTCTGGGGTCAAATTTGGCCCCACCCCAGGGGTCGATTGATTTTACATAGGGAAAACTTTGAAAATTTTCTTGTCTGAAACAGCAAGGCTCTGGTCCTTACGATTTGGTATGTAGCAAGGTCTAGTAAACCAAGTTAAGTTGAAATTATACCTCTGGTGTCAAATTTGGCCCCACCGGGGGTTAACAGATTTTTACATAAGTTCATATAGGGTAAACTTTGAAAAATCTTCTTGTATGAAACTACAAGGCCCTGAGCCTTACAATTTGGTATGTAGCAATGTCTGGAGGACGTCTCTTAAGTATGTTAGAAAAAATTTCCTGGGGTCAGTATTGGCCCTTCCCGAGGGGTCACAAGTTTTAAATAGCTCCTATACCCTTGAACTATTTTCTGTCATAGAGCCTTTATTTATTGACTGATATTTTACATATTTACATATTTATTGGCGGCGCCGAGAACGGCGACGCCTATATTTGAATAGTGTTTCATTTTGTACCATGCGCTGACGTAATCAATTTGGGAGAATCTTGGATCATTATCAATGTAAAAAAAATCCGATTATTCTGTTCATCACTTAAAATATGTCACTTTATAAATAGTATTTATTGATTTTAAAAATAAATTGATCCAAGTCAGGTAAGTTTGTATTTTTAATTAAAAGTTTTTGATGCAAAAATTACATATTTAATGACTTTCCCCAAAACAAATCAAAGCGCTGCAAGTACTTGTGTATTCGCTGTATGTATCTAGCAGTGTGTTGCTACATAATCTGAAATGCAAATCTATGTTAATTCTTTCAACTATAGCTACATAAAGAAAGGTGAAGCCGAGTGGTTAAAAGGTCGGACTTGTAATCTTAGGATCAATAGTCAAGACACGAGTTCGAACCCCGTCAGCAGCCGTGTCGGCATCGGTTATTTCCTTCAGCAAGAAACTTTATTCTCATTTCTTAGTACTGGTTGGTTCCAGGGACGGATTTGAGAATGATTTTTTTTAGCTAAAAGCTTTCGTCACAATCGAAATTAAATTGATTTGTATAAACTAACTTGAAAATAGAAATTGTACAAAATCTGTCATTTTAATGCAGTAATAAAGATATGAGTCTGTCTTTGTGAATACAGACACAAAGATGAATTTGAAGAACATTCTTACTTTGCTGGAGTCAATTCAGTCGTTATAGTTGCAAAAAACATATCTGTTCACTACGCCACTAAATCGTTAAACCATGAATATGATAGAGTACCAGTTGTACTTCGGGTGCTATCTAGTGCAGACAAATTACAAAATATTTGAAATGATGTAATACCATACTGTGAAATGTGGAATTCGAACAAAGATATTACATGTAAGGTTTAATTTTTTGGATGTCGATAAATAGGAATTGTTATTTCAAAATCGATGACACACCTTCAGAGACAAGTATCTTGGTATATTTTTCACCAAATCTGGGAATATTATGCATGCAAGAAAATATTTAGTAGTAAAGCCCTCATCTATCATAGGAGAATGTGTACTCCTTAGTTGATTACCTATCGGAAGCACTGTCAGGTCGGCAGCTCTCTTTGTTCCAATTTCAGAAATACACTCACACTGTATTACTGTTACTGCTACACAAAAATTCGTTTCCCGTTTCCTACCGGAGACGGTAATTCCTTAGATATAATTTTCTCTTAAACACAGACCGGGGAAAAAGCAAGATTACGAGGTGATTTTAAATAATTTATAATGACCATTCTCTTCTACAGTTCTCTTCTACAGAAATAACCGTCCATGGATCTCAAATTCTCATTCTCTGTGGGAAGAAAAACATATTCTTGGAATTGTCATTCAAGGTTTAAATTTGAAATTTTGACATGTCTTGGCTGCCTAGAAACTTTGGAAAGTAAACTTAGCAACCCTTTTCAAACTTTCCGATCACTGAAGTCATCCTTGTTTCAATTAACTAATTTGCTATTGATGGTTCCAAAATGTTCCTTGGTCAATCGCAGCAAATCTATTTAAAGTATAGTATTTAATGTACGTTGAAGGCTTATGACCACTGCTTGTGCATGTGTGATGGTATTTTCTTCATGCATACAATATAAACAATGAAAACATAACATTCCTTCAAGAAATAGATTAAAAATCTGAGTTTGTAAAAATTGGATTATATCCTGTCTATCATGGTTGCGCAACCAGGATAGAATAGAAAAAGACACAAAACAGTAGGATTTAAACAGACTAATATCATTAAAAGGGTATAGATTGTTGAAATAAAGCAAAAGTAGACATTTGGAATATTCAAGTGCTGAATTGTGTCGCAGACGAAGAACGCTTGATTATTATCCCAATTTTTAATTTTAAAGGGAGACATTATGCAATTTTCATAAAAAGTGAAAGATCAAATGATTTTTTTAAGAGAATATAGTGATTCATATCTGGTCATTTTGTTAAAGAAAAGTGAATTCACATGATTTCACAACTTCAAAAAAAATGATTAAAACATGGATATAATTGAAATGCCCCCCTTTAAAATCTTTTTACATCCCATCTGTAAATAACTTGATTATATCATCAAAATGTACATGTACTACACACGTGTACAATTGTTTAGGTTAATTTATACACTTATTATTTATCTTATTTAAAAACCATGTGCGCCGCCTTTGATGCTTTGCATCAAAATTAATCTTGTATTTACATTACTTACATATTTTCAACTACGCTCCCTCACCAGCTAAATGAATACACTACCGTTACTTCACACCGCTGCTTTAAAACTAGTAGATTTATGATATTGACCTTTACAATGAACTTTTAAGCAACCAGTGAAAGTGCACCAATATCCCCAAAACCTAAAAATCTTTAAACCATTTTTCATTGGTTTAAACGATCATGTGATTCAAAAAATTATAAATAGACGGGTGTTTTCTGACAATTTTGTAAACACATTTCAACTATGCATTTACGTAAACATCTTAATACAGCATTTAAACGTCTAAAAACAACCGTACCATCATGATTTTAACCTTTTTGATAGTTTTACCGGTTTATTTACGTATACATATTAAAAATCACTTTGAAAGGTGAAATACGTAAGTAACATGCAGACATGCAATGTTTGTTTACATTTTGGGTTGTCAATTGTATGTATGGACATTTCGTTGTAAGCGATTCACTGATTGGCTGAAAAGTGACTGTGGATTTCCCTGTCTAAAAATAAAAATATCGTTCAGAAAATTGAATTTTAGCAGAGGTAAGAAAGTGAAACATTCGACCGATGCGCAGGAGAGTAATTTTCAACTAAAACATGAAATACTGCTTAACTGCAAACCTACAGCCAAAATACTCAGGTGAGCGATCTAGGGCTATCATGGCCGACTAGTTTTCTAATGCTTAAGACAAACACTGCTTGAGTTCTGCCATGTTTGTTTATATTTTTATTTATTTGTTTTTAACGTCGTAATTATTATTTGTTTTGGGGGTTTAACGCCGATTTCAGGGCGGTCAGTCCACCTAACCGGTTTTCCTGGATAACTAACCAGTAACTGCCAATTTCTCCGCAAGTGACTGACTACTGTTCCCACATGATCTACTCTGAATCAGCGGTGAGAGACAAATGAACATTAGACACTATGTCTGAGATCAATTGTCACTGAGAAATTTTGCCCTGCCCAGGGGTCGAACCAACGACCGATGGATTACTAATCCAGTGCTCTACCTATTGAGCTAAGCGGGCGGGCTAGAATTACCATTTGGTGCATACGAGGTCTTTTATATGAAGTTGTCGGAAAAGACCGAGTTGTTACGATTGAACCCTGAGACGATGGCCACTACACTACCTTTCTAGAATAGTGATAAACTATGATCAATAAGCGATACAGATATTTACGAATGTTCCGTCTTGTAAGCTTCACAAAAACACAAGCTTCTCATATTGTGAATGTTATTTTTTTAGATTCGACATTTTTGGAAGATTCTTGAAATTTTAACTTTGCAAAAATGTACAAAAACTCTTAAAAGTATTTGTTGCCGTCAGGAAAAATGGAACGATAAAGAAAATCACTGGGATCAGCCAGCATGTCAAGTTTCATACATACAGGTACTGGATAAAGACTTAGCTAATTCGCTAGAAACCCTGTAAATGAGTTTCACAACTTTGTTTAGAACATGAGTAAGCAATAACAACAAAAGCAACGACAACAACAACAAACAAAATCATTTTTATTGTTGACATAACGACCACACAATACATACACTTTACCAGCTGTGTAACTTCAATTATCTGGATTAGCTGATAAATTCGACATGATAGGTTAATAAATGCACTAGATCTTTAACCTAAATTATCTTGAGAGGTTAATAACTTCACTAGATGTTCAACCTTAATTATCTCGATAGGTTGATAACTTCACTAGATGTTCAACCTAAATTATCTGGTTAGGTTGATAACTTGACTAAATGTTCAACCTTAATTATCTGGATAAGTTTATAACTTCACTAGATGTTCAACCTTAATTATCTGGTTAGGTTGATAACTTCACTAGATGTTCAACCTTAATTATCTCGATAGGTTGATAACTTCACTAGATGTTCAACCTAAATTATCTGGTTAGGTTGATAACTTGACCAGATTTTTTACCTTAATTATCTAGGTAAACTGATAAATTCACCAGATGTTTTAACCTAAATTATCTGAATATGTTGATAACTTAATTCACTACATGTTAAACCTTAATTATCTGGATAGATTAATAACTTTACCGGATGTTAATTTTAAATTATCTGGATAGGTTGATAAGTTTATCAGATCTTTAACCTAAAATCTGTATAGGTAGATAACTTTACCAGATTTAAACCTTATTTATCTGGATAGCTTGATTACTTCACTAGATGTTCAACCAGGTTGATAACTTCACCAGATGTTTAACCTTATTTATCTCGATAAGCTGGTTACTTCACCAGCTGTTTAACTTACATTATCTGGGTAAGCTGATAAATTTATTAGAAATTTATACGTGACTTTAACACAACGTAACGATATATATGAAGCTTACGTCATTCTCGTACGGTACATCCACAGTGTGTGAAGCTTATGTAGGTTTGAAGCTGTATCTGTAAAGATTATGTAGGTTTAATACTGTATATTTGAAGCTTATGTAGGTTTGAAGCTATATATGTGAAGTTTATATAGGTCTGAGGCTATATAAGTGAAGCTTATTTAGGTTTGAGGCTATATATAATGAAGCAAGAAATTAAAACAGTGAACGAAAATGACTCACATACTATCAAAGAAATTGAAACAGTGAACAAAAATGACTATGTGGCAGTTGCCTACCAGGACAACTGGTATCCTGGAATAGTTGAGAAACTTGTTGACACAGATACTGTTTTTGTGAAGTCCATGCCACCTTGCAAAAAAGATGGCGTCTTCCAGTGGCCAGCTCGTGAAGACAATTAGTAAAAAAAAAATCATATTGTGCAAAAATATTGTGCCAGACTGTATGAGCTCTGGTAGACAGTGGTATGTGAAAGAACACTCAGATATAACAGATTTTATTCAATGTATTTTTAGCTGTGAACAACAAAACATGAAACACTTATTGTGACATCAGTAGAACATTTATCTTCAACATTTTCATATCAAGTTTTAAAATGAGATATATTTTATGATTTACATATTTACTATTTTTTTATGATTTTTAATGCTTTGTAATGATTTAAGAATGAATTAATGTGACATATAATTTATATACTGTGTCCAGACAGGTTATTTTTAACATAAATAAAACTCTTGTAACAGATGAAAAACAAGAACTGTCACTGTAAAATGACAATGCCCCCGAAAGTGGTGCTTTGACCTTTGATCTTAGAATCAGTCATTCAGGGGTCAAGGTCAAATAAAAATAGGTTAGTGGGAAGGTCTTATCCAAAGGGGGTTGTGTCCAAGTATGAAGTAAATCCACTTACTAATAAGGAAGTTATCGGCAATGTGAAAATTTCTGGACAACTGGATCTTCAAGTTGAAGGTCATTCAGGGGTCAAGGTCAAATAAATACAGGACAGTGAGATGGTCTTGTCCAAAGTGGTGTTGTGTTTAAGAATGAAGTATATGCACTTACTTATTTGGAAATAATGGCCAAATAATAGTTTCTGGACGATTGGATATTCAGGGGTCAAGGTCAAATAATTACAGGTCAGCGGGAAGGTCTTGTCCAAATGGGTGTTGAGTCCAAGTATGAAGCAAATCCTCTTACGAATAAGGAAGTTATGGCCAATATTAATGTTTTGGACATATGGATCTTCAAGATGAAGGTCATTCAGGGGTCAAAGTTAAACAAATATAGGTCAGTGAGATGGTCTTGTCCAAAGGGGGTTGAGTCCAAGTATGAAGTAAATCCACTAACTAATAAAGAAGTTATTGCCAATGTTAAAGTTTTTGAACAATTGGATCTTCAAGGTGAAGGTCAATCAGGGGTCAAGGTCAAATAATTATAGGTCAGTGTAAAGGTCTTGCCCAAAGGGGTGTTGTGTCCAAGTATGAAGTAAATCCACTTACTAATAAGAAAGTTATTGCCAATGTTAAAGTTTTCGGACGGACTGAAGGATAGACAGTTCAAAAACAATATGCCTCCCTTCAGGGGCATAATAAGATATAAAAACCCATTTTTTTTTTTGTGGAGTTCTTTTATTATCGATCAATGGCTATTAATCCTGCCTTAAAACTGATTACAGAAATAGATTCTACAAGAAAAATGCTAACAGACTGCAAAGTTTCATATTTAAGTCTGTGAAAAAATAAAAAAGTTATGAAGGATTAAGTGAAAAGTGACTTTCGCGCGGGTCCATGAGTTCGCATCTATTTCTTATATAGAACAGTACTTAGGATTTCCAGAAAAATGGCCAATTTCTGGAACTTCAATTCTTCATAACTTTTTTATTTTTCAAGATAATTGAAAATATCTGTTCTGTGCTTGAAAAATTCAGGACTTGCAGAAAATGTTATTTAAAATGTATTTATTTGAAAATGAGAAAATGGCTGTGGTTGCTACAATATATATGTGAAGCTTATTTAGGTTTGAAGCTATATATGTGAAGCTTATTTAGGTTTGAAGCTATATATGTGAAGCTTATGTAGGTTTGAGGCTATATATGTGAAGCTTATGTAAGTTTAAAGCCTACGCCTTCACACCACTTTCTCATACATGCATTTGAATAAAGACAAGTACATGTATACAATGTCATGAATTTAGATATGTATAGTAGAAATAACGTAGATTGCTTTGAACATGTATGCGTTCAAAATATCTTTCATATGTCAGGCAATTTTTTAAGACTTTAGTTTAACTTATAGTTCTATCTATCACTCTCATATATAGTTAAGGTATTGATATCTAGTGAGTTATCGGAGACTGTTTGTATTTGTCGATAAGATTCCATAGGTTACCTCAGCAACGGAACAGTCTTTGACAAATATCACCTGAGTTTTCCAGTAGCAGACGACATTACTGGACAAAACTGGAATCAGTGCGCGCTAACAAGTGAGTAATATTTTCATTATAGAATTTTCAGTTTATTTCCTTGTCCTTTAACGTGGATTCCTTTCCAAAGTAATGTGATAATCTCGTGTTTATCGATTGAATGACTTTAAGCGCTGAATAAAACTGAGTTTTTAGAAATTTACAACAATGTATTGCAATCAAAATTACTTCGAGACCAGTGCAAATAAACACGCAATGGGTGAAGGAGTCGAGATTATTGTTCGTTTATTATGATTGTATTCAAGGGTAGGTCTATATATACATACATACATATAATTTAAAGTTATGTCGCATTAATTTTTTAGAAGGTTAAACCGCATTTCGGATTTATCAGTCTCGGTTAAAAAGTTTTTGGTCGACATTTATCGTCACACTACATAAAAATGTTGACAAAGAATTGTTGAATTTCCCTCGTGAATCGATATTACTGCAGGGGTTATATTTTTAATACAAGGAAATTACAGTTAATTTCTTCTTTGCCGCACGCAACTCTTGTTCTCTTTGCTTTCTCCCTGATCAAAAGAAAAAATGATGGAAAGGTTTGCACACGCCACATGCTCTTTGTCTGTATAAGTTCCATCCTCGCCATAGTGACACAGGAACATTATTCCGCTGTAGATCTGATTTAACTAGTTCGTCTATTGTAAACATTTCAATTTGATATAAGAACGATCGTACAATAACAATGACAAATGATATATTTTTCAGGGGTCGTACATTTGAATGTTAGTTTCGTACATTTGAATGCAACTTTTTCGGCATAAAAATATTCTTACATTTGAATGCAAGCATCACGATTTGTGAATGTTCTTCTATTTGAATGTAAACTTCACGGGTTGCGAATGTTCGTACATTTAATATAATCTCATCGGGTAACTAATGTTCGTACATTTGAACGAAATTTTCACGGGTTGTGAATGTTCGTACATTTGAACGTTAGCTTCACCAGTTCTATAATGGAACGTAAGCTTCAAGTAATCTGAATGTTCGTACATTTGAATGTTAGCCTCACGGGTTGTGAATGTTCGTACATTTGAATCTTAGCATCATGGGTTGTGAATGTTCGTACATTTAAATATAAGCTCATCGGGTAACAAATGTTCGTACTTTTGAACGAAATTTTCACGGGTTGTGAATGTTCGTACATTTGAATGTCAATTTCACTGGTTCTTTATTGGAACGTAAGCTTCAAGGATTCTGAATTTTTGTACGTTTGAATGTTAGCCTCACGGGTTGTGAATGTTTGTACATTTGAATCTTAGCTTAATGGATTCTACATTGGAACGTAAGCTTCAAAGATTCTGAATGTTCTAACATTTGATTTCAAGCTTAACGGATATTCGTACATTTGAATGTTAGCCTAAAGGGTTATGAATATTCTTATATTTGAATCAAAGCTTCATGGGTTGTGAATGTTAGTACATGTAAATCTAAGCTTTACGAATTGTGAATGTTTGTACATTTAAATGTAAGCTGAATGGCTGTGAGTGTTCGTACATTTGAATGTTAGCTTTACGAGTTAAGATTGTTCATACGTTTGAATGGAAGCTGAACGGTTTTGGGTTTTTCGTTCATTTGAATGGAATCTTCACGGGTTGTGAATATTCGTACACCTGAACGTAATTTTCACGGGTTGTGAATGTTCGTACGTTGAAATACAGCCACCGTTGTGAACTGTGGGCTGTGAATGTTTGTACATTTTAATTATAACGGATATTCACGGAATATTAATTTTCGTGAGTTTGAATATAAGCTTCACTGTTGTGAATATTCGTACATTTGAATTTATGTTTCACAAATTGTACCTATTCGTTATTTTGAATGTAAACCTTACGGGTAATGAATTTTCGTACCCTTGAATATATGATATACTGGTGGTGAATAAAAGCATCACGGGTTCGTACACTTTAATATAAGCATCACAGTTTCGTTCATTTGAATGTAAGCTTCACGGTCTCTGAATGTTCGTTCATTTGAATGTACGTTTCACGGGTTTGTACGTTTGAATGTTAGCTTCACAGGGTTGAATGTTCCTGTATTTGATTAGCCTAATGGGTTTTAATGTTCTTGCATTTGACTGTTAGCTTAACGGGTTTGAATGATCGTACATTTTAATGTTAGCTTCATGGGTTTGAATGTTCATACATTTGAATTGAAGCTTCACTGGTTTGAATGCTCCTATATTTGAATGTAAGCTTCACTGTTTGGAGATGTTCCAACATTTGAATGTTAGTTTCACGGGTTTGAATGTTTCTACCTTTGAATGTTAGCTTCACGATTTGGGAATGTTCCTACATTTGAATGTTAGCTTCACGGGTTTTAATGTTCCTTCATTTGAATGTTAGCTACATGGTTTAGGAATGTTCCTACTTTTGGGTGTTAGCTTCACGGGTTTGAATGTTCCTACATTTGAATGTTAGCTTCACGGTTCGGGAATGTTCCTATAGTCGAGTGTTAGCTTCACGGTTCGGGAATGTTCCTACATTTGAATTTTAGCTTCACGGTATGGGAATGTTCCTACATTTGAATGTTAGCTTCACGGTTCGGGAATGTTCCTATAGTCGAGTGTTAGCTTCACGGTTCGGGAATGTTCCTACATTTGAATTTTAGCTTCACGGTATGGGAATGTTCCTACATTTGAATGTTAGCTTCACGGTTCAGGAATGTTCGTACATTTGTATGTTAGCTTCATGGGTTCGTTCATTTGAATGTTTGCTTCATGTGTTCGTACATTTGAATGTTAGCTCCACGGGTTCGTACATTGAATGTTAGCTTCACGAGTTCGTACACGGAAAAAATAACCTGCCAAGGTATTGTTAGTTTTTTTGTTGTTGTTGTATTTATATAGTATTTTAAGAACTTGTTGACATGCTACACAAACTGAAAAAAAAGACTTTTGCTCTTCGAGAACATTTTGAGTCTTTACTAACTCCGCTTTAAGTTTTAGAAAATTTCCATTCAGAATTTTTTTTTGTGATCATCCTTATTTGCCTATATATCAGGGAAAGCTATCTCATATTAGTAAATATTTCACAATATCCCAGAGGAAACCTGGTTAATTGAAGTCCTAATGATTCTAGTTCTTTTTATAGGAATGGCGATAGCTTGCTTGTTTTATTGTCAAGCTCATCTTATTAAATTTCATTCTTCAAAGAGAGTGAACACCATAAAAGAAATTGTTTAATCAAGTTTGTTTACTAAAATTTGTTCATGCAGCTTGGAATAATAGCGTTAATTGTTTCATTCCGAATACCGCACGCAGTGACCATAAATCATTTTATTCAGAGGAAAAGGCATGACCGTTTAACTGGTTGTCGCATTATCGTACTGTCGTCATCGCATTAACGCACTGTCGTCTGTCTGTCTGTCTGTTATACCAGTTGTCGTCTGTCTGTCTGTTATACCAGTTGTCGTCTGTCTGTCTGTTATACCAGTTGTCGTCTGTCTGTCTGTTATACCAGTTGTCGTCTGTCTGTCTGTTATACCAGCTGTCGTCTGTCTGTCTGTTCATTAGTAGAATCTTACAAGTAAACGCGAATAGATTTGGTTTAAACAAACTAAGCGTTCAAATTATGAGTCAGACATATTGTATGTACCAGCTTCTACCGCAAGACCAGATTAAAAAATGTAAAATCTACGGAATACCGTTAGGGCCATCGTGGTTAGACGTTATAATCCAGACGGCGATAGTGCGATAATGCGATGGCGACAGTGCGATAATGCGATGACGACAGTGCGATAACGCGATAATGCGATGACGATAATGCGATGGCGACAATGCGGTAACGCGATAGTGCGATGGCGACAATGCGACAGTCATATCGTACTGTCGCCATCGCATCATCGCATTGTCGCCATCGCATTATCGCACTATCGCCCTCTAGATTATAACGTCTTACCACGGTGGCCCTAACGGTATTCCGTATTATAAAGCCATCCATTTTATGTTTCTGCAATTGTTTTTATTTCGTAAAAATCGCTTGTGTACATACAAAAAAAAACGATATGCGCATGTGTACCAGAAGGCGATAGTCGACAATGCGATAGTGCGATAACACGACAATGCGATAGTGCGATAACGCGACAGTGCGATAGCGACAATGCGATAATGCGATGGCGACAATGCGATAGTGCGATGGCGTCAGTGCGATAATGCGATGACGACAGTACGATAATGCGAAGACGCGATAGTGCGATGGCGACAATGCGATGATGCAATGGCGACAGTACGATATGACTATCGCATTGTCGCCATCGCACTATCGCGTTATTGCATTGTCGCCATCGCATTATCGCATTGTCGCCATCGCATTATCGCACTGTCGCCATCGCATTATCGCATTGTCGCCCTCTGGATTATAACGTCTAACCACGATGGCTCGGCTAACGGTATTCCGTAAAAATCTCGTATAAAACATCAGTTTAAAAGAACCTTAGTCTACGATAAAGATGAAAGAAAATACTTAGTAGAACAAACAATGATCCGTGCTGAAAACTAGAAAAAAAAAATTAAAGATTACATTCTGACTGGTGTTACTAGAGGAACTTTACTTTCCCCCGGTTGTAAGAGCCATTTGCTAGAAATCTTATATAAATATATTAACTTTACAAGAGACATATCTATTTATTTACAATGTTTTTTTTAAAGGATTCTTAAACTTAGCAAAGCTACCAATTAATACTTATAAAGGTAAAACTTTAGAATTCCTTATTATGCTAGGTTACTATGGGTGCTGAAATAATATTTTCAAACTCCAAATTCATCATGAAAAAATAGATTATTTCTTCTTGATTTTTTTTCTTCTAAAATTTTTCTTTTATAATCGATGACTTTGTCAAACGTTTGTACAGTATTTCAGAAAGATTGAAAGTAAAGGAGGCGTCAAATTAAATATACACTTAGAGGCAATTTGTATGCAATATATAAGTGATTTATTTTTTGAAGAGATTTGATGTGAATTACTTCATTTTGTTTTAAACAGTCAACAAAACAGTCTTTGCCAAGAACATAATTAAAGATGAAACATTCTGTCAAATGTATCATATACATAATGAGTGATTTTGCAAAACGTAAAATATTATAGCTCGCACATAACCAAACACACGCTGACGAATGCTTGTACTGGGTTTGGGTGCATTATTCTGTACTTTCCGAGACAAAATCCTTTAAACCTATAACAATTGTTGAAGACAACAGTGTGTATTAGTGTATTATTTTCGAGCATAATTTTCCTTTTCAGACAAAAAGAAATGTGTAAGTACTGTAGATCCTTTTAAGTTTAGAGTAATGTTGAGTTGATAAAAGCGGCTAAATTCCATGTGATTTTTACGTCAGCCCCTTATTTATAGGGTTTCATTACTAAATATAGCAGAATTTCAACATAATTTACTCTTATCTTCAAGTTTATGACAATGTAATGATAAGAGATTGTATAACGTTGTTTATGGTCAATGCAAATTTGAAACAATTCCTATTAAATGAAGATACCGTATTTATCCTCTATAGCAGTGTTAGCTGGTTAACTTTTATGGTATTAATTAAGTGATTTCGTATGGAGCTTGTCATTTACTAGGTCAGCAGGACCTGCCCGGGTCCAAATATTCCGAGGTCAACAGTACTTGCCCGGGTCCAAATATTCCGAGGTCAGCAGAATTTGTCTGTGCCCAATTTGTCCGACGTCAACAGTATTTGTCTTGGTTCAAATTATCCGAGGTCAGCACTTTTTACTGGTCCAAATTATCCGAGGTCAGCACTTTTTGACTGGTCCAAATTATCCGAGGTCAGTACTTATTGACTGGGTTCGAATTATCCGAGGTCAGCTCTTTTTGACTGGGTCCAAATATTCTGAGGTCAGCATTGTCCGAGGTCAGCAATAATTTACTGGGTCCGAATTATCCAAGGTCAGCACTTTTTGACTGGGTCCAAATATTCCGAGGTCAGCACTTTTTACTGGTCCAAATTATCCGAAGTCAGCACTTTTTGACTGGGTCCGAATTATCCGAGGTAGGCACTTTTTGACTGGGTCCAAATATTCCGAGGTCAGCACTTTTTACTGGTCCAAATTATCCGAGGTCAGCACTTTTTGACTGGGTCCGAATTATCCGAGGTCAGCACTTTTTGACTGGGTCCGCATTGTCCGAGGTCAGCACTAATTTACTGGGTCCGAATTATCCGAGGTCAGCACTTTTTGACTGGTCCAAATTATCCGAGGTCAGCACTAATTGACTGGGTTCGAATTATCCGAGGTCAGCACTTTTTGACTGGGTCCGCATTGTCCGAGGTCAGCACTAATTTACTGGGGCCGAATTATCCGAGGTCAGCACTTTTTGACTGGGTCCAAATTTCCCGCGGTCAGCACTTTTTATTGGTCCAAATTATCCTTGGTCAGCACTTTTTGACTGGGTCCGAATTATCCGAGGTCATCACTTTTTGACTGGTCCGAATTATCCGACGTCAGCACTAATTGACTGGGTCTGAATTATCCGAGGTCTGCACTAATTGACTGGGCTCGAATTGTCGAATTCAGCAGTATTTTTCTGGAATTATTTCTCCTCCTTTGGTAAAATTAGCCGCTTTTTCATCGACAAAAACTGTTTTTGTGCAGTTAAAAAAAATATAGTTCTTCCAAATCAGTGACTGTGCGAGACATGTTCCATACAACAGTGCTAACTGAAAGAGCACCACAATGTATCAAGGTTATATCATTTAACCGTCCAGTTTCTTTGAAAGAAAGACCACCAGTTAAAATAACGCCAATAACTAAGGTATAAGATGAAACAGTACAACATGCAGTGATACTGCCAATCTGTTTGTAAACAGTACATGGAGTTTTTAAAATAACGTATATATACCAAATGAGTTCAGGACTAGTTTTATTTTCTCAACACTTGGGCAAAATCTTCCAAACATAGAATAATAGACATAGACATAACATAGAACACCAATAAAACAAACTATAAACATATTTTGCCTTGTTGCATGAAGTGGACATTATAATTTATTTTGGATTACTATGGTAACACAGGGTCATTTTGACTGCAGCTATAGGCGACAGTATGGATAAATATATTCATATGAAACAAGAAATAGTTTGCAACTGTTTGGAAATTGATTCTTAGTTACACAACGGAATTTATTCGGATCCATTATAAATATAGAGATGGGGGAAGTGCAAGTGCGAGGTGTATCCACTAGGTAAATATAAAAGGATTTATAACGGCATGACAATTAGTTATTTCTCGCTCCTCCAAATTCATTAATATTACTAAAGCTTCTTCAAAATCATGCGCTTGATACTCTGAAATGTCTCAGACAACAGTAGGTGGACCAAGAAAAGGTTGTCCGAATCATCTTTCATGCATGCATGTCAAGGTACGTCAACAGTAGTACATACATTTGTTAGAGACAATGTACTCAGTTACCTCATGTAGGTCCACCAGCTACCTACATTTTACATACATTCACAATAACATACACTAGCATTCACAATAGCCTAGAATAGCCCACACGTAGGGAGAGTATGGTGCCAGTACGTTTACTTTTCGGCCGATCTAGATTGTAGAGCAAATAAACAGAACTTGAATTCAGTTTGATCATCTCCCATTCCTTCTTTTATTGCCATATGTTTTTCTGTCCATTAACCCGGCAGTTGGTCTTATTGCCTTTTCATAATGCAAATTCCAACTTTTACAGCGAAAGCTCTTTGTTCTGTCTATTTATACACAACCATCACACTGGAAATCATTACTTGCAGGAACATGCTCATGGAATTTATCTACCAGCATATTTAGCTAGGAACTAACGCCAAACGGAACCAATGTGCAATGTATCATTGTCCATAAATGTAGAAATATGGCTGCCTTCGTACCGACATACTTACCCGGAAACTAGAGCACGTCATAGCGACGTGACGACTTGTCATATAGGCAGATTAAACCAAGAGTTAATCTCGTTTGCTTCAAAAGCAACAAATGGGGTTTGCTGAGCAATCTGATTAAAGATTCATTCCATCTGTATTGTTGTTGCTGATTAATTACTTGTCGGATACGAAGCAAATACCGCATACACGAGCAAAGTCTGATGTATGGCGATCATTACTACAGATACTACAGATATTTTTTTCATACCAACGTATATATTGTGATGACGGTAATTAAGATAGTTGAAAGAATGGAGTTTTTATGCTGTTTTAAGCTGATTATTATGAATGTTGAAATACTAAAACCATGCACAGCACTTTATTTTCATTTTATCATTAGTGGATTATTAAATAGAATATTAACCCTGTGAATTGGATTGTTGAACTACTATTAGGCCTATAAAATAAATGCAAAAAAGGTGAAGTAATTACATGGAAACATTTTAAATATCAGAGGAAGCTTATTGACAATAAAATTAATGATGATATAAATAGAACAACAATTTCTTTCTGAGTAGATAGCTTTCGGTACATAAATCCTTATGAACAAACAAGTATCTTTTTTAAAATCATCAATTTATTATTTGTGAATCTTTTCTTTTTCAGCATAAAACTGTAACTGTTCAAACATCAGAATGCGTTGCTTGAAAATATATGACGTCACCAGCACGCCCTGTGTCACGTTGTTTACGGACTAGAGCGTAAAAAGAAAAGTTATCATGACATTCTCAAATAATAGTGTGACAATGCTGTGTAACGACACCTCTGGAAAATGTACCGAAGAAGCGACGGAAAATGCCGAAGTATGGCGAACACTAATGGCGGTCTATCTTGGCGCCATTTTGTTCCTTTCTTTAGCGTTTAATGGTACCCTGTGTCTGATGTTCTACAAAAAATCTCATCTGCTAAGCGTCTCAAACTGCTTCGTTCTCAATTTGATTTGTTGCCAGTTGTGTAAGTATCATAACGGTACATGTATAATATTTAATATATGACTACTACAGCCTGAAACCAGTACAGAGCTTTAATAATCAGTTTAGAACGTATTGTAAGATGTCACCCAACTTTCTGAATTCCTTAATTGCCATCAATGCTAATTGACGACAATCCCGCAAACGATTACAAAATAATCGTTGATTTGATTTATGCAGCCAATCTAACTCTGATTAATAGAAAATCCAGCGTGACTTCCATTAACAAATCATAATTTCGCGTGAGTTAATTAACCTGAAAATCACAGTAGCTTAAATGAAACACGCTAATTTCGCGGCAAATCGTTTCGTATTTAATGAAAATGCCGGAGTAGATGTGTGCACCCCTGGGACCGGGGGAATGGTTTCATAACAGATTTTAACCAGTCAGTAGTAATAAAGATACGATAAATGAGAGGAACGACAAGTTTTTGACTATTTTTACGACTCCTGTCCTGTCAGAGAAAAGTAGATTTAAGTACAAATGAAAATCGCAAAATGTTGGTGTCAGGGATTTCTCGCTGGAATCTGTGACCAGTTTATGACAAGTTCTGTGCAAAGTTTTGGTCAAATCTATCTGCCGTAGAAATATGTCATAATGATAAGCTTTTGAGTTTTGACAACTATATCACCTTATGCGATTTTCCACTTGTAGATACTTGGCTCTTAGGTATAATGTGGCTTAATACTGAACTTAATTAGCAACAAGTATGTTGCCACTACCTTGATGGAAATACAAAAAGCAGTGTTTGAGGAGTAGAGCGCTGGTCTCCCTTCCGGAAATCACTGGTCCAGTTGTCTCCAGTGAATTCCTACGTTCTTCAGTGGATCAGACATGACTGATAGAAGCTGTAAGAACACCAGTGTATAATAAAAAGGTTAAAACTAAACATTCGGAGAATCGCAAGGAATTTAAATAGATTATATTGCAATCCATAGAAAAAAACTATACAAAATCTAATCTTTTATCGAGTCCCTTGTCTTCTAAACTGCGAGGAAAATATCTTAATTTTCCTTATACAAAGAAAGAAAATTCAAAACATCCAGACACGATCTTGTATTGTCATCGTTAATGACAACTGCTTGTTATCATAGAGATTGATGAATGTTTTTTTTTTATCGGATGCTGCGTTAAAATTAAGTCGTTAACATGAAAGCATACTCAGGTTTGCCTAGAAAGAACCTTCCACAGTATCACAGGAAGGTATGTGCAACGTCTCTGTTTTTGACTGCTTGCCTGGATTTGTTTTTAGATTGAGAAATTGGCTTGACTTCGAGGTTTCGACAGAATCATCATCTTTTCCTTTCTTTCTTTATTTTTCTCGAAAGTTCAAATCCTCTCTGTCCCGCTCCTTGTTGTGAATAAATCGGTTTCTTATAGTAAATTCGAACCGCATTCTGTTTCTAATGTATTCATTTAAGGTTTCGAATGCAATTTTATCGATTTCTTCCAAGTCTTAGGTCTACAAATCACGGCTATAAACAGCCAGGCAAATTTGCTTAGCTGAAATCCGGTTCTATTTTGCGACTAAACAAACGAATAACAGCAAGAAGTAACACATTTTATTGACAATGCACTGGCGACTTTGTTTACCTAAAGTAAACAAGCAGGAAAGTTCTAAGACAAGTCAACTTGCTTATGAATTACATTAAGGTATCAGTCGACGTCAGTATCTGTACATTTTATTCAATTTCATATTGAAATAGTAACCGTGAACTAGTATGAAGATTCCCTGACTAGTACTTGTAGTGACCGTGAACTGGTGTGGTTTCCTTGACTAGTACTTGTATTAACCGTGAACTGGTGTGGTTTCCTTGACTAGTACTTGTATTAACCATGAACTGGTGTGGTTTCCTTGACTAGTACTTGTAGTAGCTACACCAAAGTGCGACGAGATACGTGTTGAGGAAAGAATTTACGTACTGAGTCATTGCACTTCTATCTTACAGAAATTCCTGTGTTCGAGACCCGCCATTTAAACAAAGATAAAGCTCTGATATGATCATTTTGTTTTATTTTGTTTTATTTTCTGAGAACTTCATTGCAGCGCTGTTGTCTTGTTTTGAATAATAATCCCCAATTAGATATTTTTAAAGGTTTAAACAGAACTACCAATTACCGTATGATATTTACGTCTATTTTCAGGCATGTGTTTGCTGGTTCTGCCGTTCAGTCTGTTTGCTGTTGTCTCACAGGATTTAATGTATTCTGGTCACTGGTGTGAGATTCAGGGATTCTTCTTCACTTCTGTGATTGTGGCTCAACAACTTGCTCTGCTTATCATTTCCATAGACCGGAACTACGCCATTATGAACTCTCTACGTTATCCAAACGTGTTCACTCAAACACTTTGTTCAGTTTTAATCGCTTTCGCGTGGACGTGTGCAGTTATTGTTAGCATTCCGCCATTGATTGGTTCTGGTGTAGGAAACTTTGTCTTTCATCCAAGTCAATTCCTATGCGGCCTTGACTGGGCAAAAGATATGAATTACTTAGTAGTGTTCAGTCTTACAGCATTTGCATTTCCGGTATTAATTCAAAGCTTCTGTTATATCAAGATCTTTATAGCAGCTGTAGGGCATTCAAAGAGGAGTTCAAAGGTTAAACCATGGGCCAGTCGTCCGTCTAGGGCCACAAGTGAGTTAAGAAGTGATTCTAGCACATGTAGTAGTGATTATTCAGAGGAGTTGTACCAGACTTCAGTTGAATGTAAAGCCGTCAAGACAATCTTTATAATAGCTCTGGCCTACAGTGTATGTTGGGTTCCTTATTTCATTGATTCATTTCTGACTATGAATGGTGTAGATGTTAATCCTAATTTTAGTGCAGCAGCAATATGTTGTTTGTTTTCAAGTAGCATATTTAACCCAATGATTTATGCCTATATGAATCGAGTCACTCGTAGGGAGATTGGGCGATTTGTTTGTGGAAATTCTGGAATGAATGATTCGGATGAGGCAGGTTCAACGAGTATGAGCGCTTACTCTGCCTGGGCTCAGAGCAAGATAAGGTCAAAAAGTAATGGAGCGATGACAAATGAAATGGACACAATCATGGAAGAAACTGAAGTCGAAGAAAGTATGTTTTGCGAGCCTCGTTCTGACAACCGATTGAATATCTCGCATTGTAAGTCAAGACCAACAGTAATGCCGCCCACTACTAGCCAGTCAAATCGTAAAGAAAAGGTAAATCTTAAACAAGAAAATTGTTTTCACATAAATGGAGAGGAAAAATTTGAAAAAGAGTTAAAGGTTCCTGCAACTGCAAAAGTAATTTCCCCCGAAACACCTGGAAGCCATCTTGAACAAAATCCAAATGCTAACAGAAAAAAGCAAAGGGAATCCGCGTGGAACATCATCAAAACTGAAAAATTTAATGAAGAGCTGCGTCGATCTTCAAAATCTAGTGAATCTTATTTTGCAAAAGGAAAAAGACGTCGAAAAAGAGACTGTGGGTCATTTTTATACTTCGAAAACAACAACGAACAATCAGAAGCAAGTGTAAATAGAAAACGAGAGAGAGATAAAGGGGTCACTCACAGATATTCTGTAGACCATATTCAAAGCATATCTGTTGGAAGAATCCCAAATCTTATGAAATTTCAATTATCATTAAATGAATCTGACCTCAGAAATATAAATAAAGTCACTGTGAAATCAGATTTTAAATTCGAAAACGAGGCTTTTGAAAATGAAGAAGATTCACATCTGACAGAACACCATCCACCAGGAAGTTCCGCACCTCACAAAAATATTACACGTTCAAAAGAACAATTTCACGACGGCCTCCCTGAACCAGGTAGTTTAGAAAATAAAGATCTTAGCATTGGACTGGTGAATGCGAATCAAGGAGTTTTCACTCCCAAAAGTCATTCGTTAGTGACAAAACCTCTTGTATCCCAAACTGTACTCTATAAACACCGGGTCACTCAAATCAGAGTAAAATCAGCCCCTGCTGTGTTGTCATCGAGGCATACTTTGAACACGAAAAGCTCGTGTGCTCCAGTTAGAGAAGCAAGCACGTCATCTTTAAGTGACAGCAGAGTAGACCTGTTGTGATCATTCAGATTTTATGCATTTGATCAGATTAAATGTCTCATTTAAGATTAATATTTTAATGATATTTAATGATAAATATCGTGAAAAACAGAGCTTCTTTCTTTTGTTTATTTTAAGTTGATGATAACAATTCATAATGAAAATGCATGCTGAAGTTCAGAGACAGTAAATACATGTATGGCACTGTACAAGTTTATGTTCATAATAAGAAGAAAAACTTTATGAATGCTAAAAAACCTAACAAGCTTCATGAGCATTACACCAATGAAATAGCGTTGGTCAGACCAATGCTAGGCGTAAAATCAAAGGAATTATTTTAAAGAGACTTAACAAATTACTCATTTCATGTTATGAACTAATATATATTCAAGAGTAAACTTTGCTAAATCCTTACGAAGTTTCCCCATGTGAAACAACCGTGACGTAAACAACAGGACAGGCTATAAATAGACCGAGTAAAACAAGTACGGTTTGCACAAAATTGTACCAAAGCTCGGCGTACTGTAGATGACCTGATCGGCGATCTTCAAAAACAAATCTTTTGTAATCATGCAAAGAACCTTTTTTGAACACAAAATGAATAAAGTATTAAATAGATTGTTTCTATTCATTGCGTATCAAACAGCGGAAGTATATGATCTCGAATAGAAAACAACAATCTCCCACGCAGTGATCTCCCCTTACAGGATTAGATCTCTGCCGTCACAACATTTTCGTCAAGATTTTTGACGATATGATTTTTTTTAATTTTGATTTTTTTTAAAAAGTAAACACGGTTTTACTGATGTTTCAAGACTGTAAGGTGTTAGATGTGAACTCAAATAAAAAATAATTTCGGAAACATAAAAATTATGAGAATAATTGTTAATATCGCACAGTTTATTTCAAAACAATATGACCGCTTTTGAAAAAGAAATCATTCAAGTCACTACTGTACTAAAGTTCTTTTTTAACAGAAATGAAATTTTGTCAATCATAACGGCAGACTTGACAGCAGAGCTCAAATTATAGTATCGCTGTTTATCACAGATGAAACAATTTTTCAACGGTTTCTTTGGCGTACCCGCCATCTTGACACAATCATGTGATAAGACCATCATCACGTGATTCGTGTGAAGGCAGTGGTTACTGATCGTAGCGTAACCGGTGCGCGGAGTTTGAGAAAACAATGCGTTTTGTCTGTTTTATCCAATGGTATCCCCTTCCGTCTGCTATGCTTAAGTCACGTGATGATACTGGAAGTTCAGAGAACCGTGAAAAGATAGACGAAATGACACTTAACTTGAATCAAAGAAGAGTTTTAAATCACTTCTAAGAAAAAATATCAATTCCGTGAAAAAACAGATTTACGCCGAGCGTTGGTCAAAGCACTCTAGATATACACTCTGACTATCAATGTACATCCATGTACAAAAGAATGACAGACATTTTAACAACATCATGAATGATACTTTCATAGATATTTCTGTAGCAAATTTCTATAGCAAATTAATTTAGGGAGGGACATTCATATATTCATTTGTCATTTGGCGTTCAAATGCTTTGGAATAAAAATAGCCAAATTTCTATAGTCTGAACATTTGTTTGACTTAACCAGTTGTAAAATTTTTACGAAATTCGGGTGTCGACAATAAAATAATTTATTCTTTCCTTAAGCCTGCAAAAATTCTACATTCTTAAACAAAATGATACTTCTCATTACCTAGTATCTTTTTTTTTCATTATTTGGTATACTGTTTGGTCTATGCCACATCCCAGATTCAACCGCTAGCCTATGTGAAGATAGTCGTAACCTTGAAGGTCTCTGCCTTGACAGAGAAATTCTGTGTTTCTGATTTTTTTTACGTTTAAGTATTCGAAAATAAAACAAAGCCCTGCTTGATTCTTGAAAACTGCTTTTTAAATCTTGAATAAAGATATCTTTTAAATGTTGCCTAAATTCATTCAGAACAGGGTTTTTCCTATTTGAAAGACCCTGTTCAGAAAGCCGATATGAACATTCCCAGCGCCGTGTGCATGCCATACATCATAACCTAGTCTTGATAACAAACTTTTGACCTGAGAAGCCCAATTTATTTTTGTTGGATATGATTCGTCGTACGTTTTTATTTGTTCGTAATTTTTTAAAATATATTTCTTTTCATTGATATTACATTGTTTCAGCTAATATTTTATTACTGTAAAATAATGTTGGTTAGTATGACTTATCCTTTCAGTTTCGCCAAAAATAAAACAGTTTACAAAAACCAAGACGTATTCGTTCAACGTGACTTCTGACCACCTAACATTTACCCATTTCATTAAATGACGAAACTGGTGAAAATAAAACAACTATATATATAAATTTTGACACAATTTCTGATTTGCTTACTTTGTATAAAGAATTTAAATTTTTGACAATTTTCTTTTCCACCCTTCCTAAAAATCATAACTTTGGTTCTGAATGATTGACTATATGCTTCCATCTATCATAGTAGTCTTCTAAAACATTCCAAGAATTCTGTAAACCGTCAGTTTGAAAACAAAGTGTACGCTAACTAAAAAAAAGGCCAGACATTCACCCTGTCTTACACCTATAGTACTTATAAAACCTTTGCTTAAGTATTCAAAACTTTTACTCTAGATCTAACATGTTTATTCACTGAGCGTATGACATTAAATATATTGCCCCTAACACCATATCGTATGAACTTGAACCAAAGTATGTCCCGCGCCACAAAATCAAAAGCTTTTTGTATTTCTACGAATGAAATAAAACAGCTTTTCCATTTCACTAAAATAATGATAATTTAAACAATGTAATATGAAAATATTATCTACCATTCCCATACTTTTAGAAACCCCGCTTGCACTTCAATAAATACAAAATATATAATTATCTGCCCATAAGCTTAATCTTTCATTTAAAATTATTGTAAAAAAATCACAGATTGAATGGATTGATTAAATTACTTTCTTTTGGTATCGTAACATTAAAACCCTCTGACCATTTTTCTGGAAAATATCCGATAAATAGACAAATATTTAACAATTTATGGAAATATAGTCACAAATAGTCTATTCCATGTATATGAAAAAAAATGTGTGGAAATAAATCAGGGCCTCCGCTAGCGCTTGAAATAAATCAGGGCTTTCGCTAGCGCTTGACTTGGATTTGCTTTACCGCATTATTTATTTCATAATGCTTTATTTCGACATCTTTTCCGAAAACTTAGAGGTCACCATTTAAACATCTTTCATTGAAATTTAATATGTCTTTGTCAGCTTGATAAAAACGGTCGTCTGGATAATTTATAACAAACTTATACATACTTATAAAACTTGAACGAGTGATATTTGAGTACGCATCTATTACAGTAAAAGAATCCTTTAACATTTTCCAGAACTTTACCTGAACACTTTAAAATTTGGCGACCCCATTTATGATTGTTCAGACCGTTGCTTCATTAGGTAACAAAAGCTGAGAACACGTACATATCACTAAAACTGATATTTTCCTGTCAAAAATTGCACTTCTAAAAAATTTGAAATTTGTTGTGAAGCATTCTTTAGTGTTTCAATAAAATTTCTAGGCCTCCCTTGTGAGCTTTTGTGATACACTGGCATCTGTATTCAACTTCTACACCTAAACTTCAACGCCAAATTTCATTTACTTCCACATGAATAATCACTTGTGTCCCAGAATTAAGCTTTAATGGTCATCACAGGTACAGCCACATAACTAATATATATTACATAGATATGTGTAGGAAAATCTCAAAAAAAGGCATGCCTGAAACTAAAATGCATACGGTTTTGATATTTTGCAAATTGCATCGTCTTGTGAATCGATGTAATTATCTCTCTGGCTGCATCTTGAGTAGTCATATGTTTTAAATTAAGATCTAAGTGACTGTTTAAAAATGTTCTTCTTTGAATCCAGCTTTGATATTTAACAAAGGTTTAGCATTGTGTAGCTGGCCTGTACCAACACTATCGAATAAATGCCACTAGAGTTATTCTAGGTTCTATAAAAGGGGTATTTTCTGTCACAAAAGTATCTAGGAAACTATTTTCAAATCATCTAGTTGAAAGCGAGTTAGCACAGCTCGTACTTTTGGCTATTACGAGGGTTGTTCAAAATGTTTTTGGACTTGGCTGATATCGTTTAAAAATTTAACTACACATGCAAAATTTTACATGTAACGTACATCGAAATATTTCTTCTACATCATATCGAAAAATGAACAAAATTTGTCTTCAATTTACAAAAACATTACACAAATAAGTAACACATGTCATGTGGTCCTGCGCAAATCAATGACGTTAATGACAACGTTCCTGACGTCGCGCACAGTTGTATGCCCTTAACGTAAACTCTTTTTCAAAATACTCCCCTCTATGTTGCGTAATGTTGTTGGTAGCAGTCCGTAACTTATGTAATGAATAATAAACTGACGGCCTTTAGCACTCGAGGAACCCATCGTGCATGAACCTGAAATAGGAAAGTACCATAGTTTTTACACTTTGATATTTAACCAGTATAATCATTACACATAAAAGTGTCAAATACGGCAAATATGAACACGGATATACATTACATATAGTTATGCTATGCCTCTTTTACTTTGAAAAATATGATCAAAATGTTCCACGTTGCTTAAGATATGTGCTTCAAAATTGAAATACTAGTAAATAACGCTCAAATTGGGATAACATGTACGTTTTATATAGTAATAAAGTTTACATACCTTTCTCATGTTTAAATCCCTCTTAAGTATGTTGAACATGGTTCCTATGCTGATATAAAAAATCTCAGCCAGTGGTCTTACTGTTTGACGTCGATCTTCTTCAAGCGTCTGTTTGACGGACTCCACCAACGTCGACGAAATGTTTTTGACCTACCAGTCTTTTCCGTGTCGTGTCACTGCTTTCCTCTCCCGCACTGAAGCGCTTAAACTAATCGAAAATTGGGGACTGACTACATGAACCTTCTCCCTTCGTCTTTCTAATATTTTCATACGTTTGTGTTGGTGTGTCACCCATCTGTTGGCAAAACTTAATTTCTTCCAAACTTCAGACCTTCATCGGACGGCATGACGTGAACGTTTAAAGACGTGACCAGTAATGTTAAAACGTCAATTGTTCCGTCAAATCACGACCAAATTACGTCAACATTTCGGATGACCCAAAGAACAAACGGCGTGACAAAGTGGTGTAACATTTTTTTTTTTAAATGTCGGTAAACGGGCCAAATTTATGACCACGAATTAGCGTTGGTAATCATTTACTTACCGACTGCGCCAGGTGCACTTTACCGTGGAGTTTTAGCCGCTGGGGAAAAGAATGTTGTGTAGTATATCAACATAAAACAATACTCAGATTGCGGCAAATATATTCCGAAATCAAAATGTGTAAAAACATATTGATTATTCCAACCTGAATGGCGTACAGAGCCGCAGTCCTAAAATATTTTGAATAACCCTCGTATTTCGCCAATCCGGGTTCAAAGGTTTTAAGGTAAAATATTTCAAAGTTTCAAAGTTTATTCGCATATCTACGGAATCCTGTTGGGGCCAATTATAATGTCGCCGTCGCGCTTAGAGGTAGACGCTCGACAACGCGACGCGATATTGCTAAAATGCGATACGACGCTCGACAATGTGAAGCGACGCGCGACAATGTCAAACGAAAAATCGCGTTTTCGTTTCGTATTGTCGCGCTATAAAAGCGCTAAATATCGCAGTGTCGCTTCGCATTGTCGTGCGTCGTATCGCATTGTCACGGTGTCGCGTCGCGTTGTAGCGATGTCGCGTCGCGTTGTCCTCCGTCGCGTTCTGCATTTGTGTAGGCATCGACGCACGACAATGCAATACGACGCTCGACAATGCGAAGCGACGCGCGATAACGCGACGCGACATTTTCACAATGTCGTATCGCATTGTCGCGCGTCGTGTGTGATCCTCTACCGCGTCACACGAAAATACCAAACGACACAAGACAACGCGACGCGACGCTCGAAAACGCGAAGCAACAGTAGACAATGCGACGCGACATTTATTGGAATATCGTATCGCGTTGTCGTGCGTCTACTGGTGACATGTTGAAATGTTGCAAGATCTGTATGCCGTCTGACGGTGCAATGACAAAATTTCACGTGCCCGTGTATTATCCGGCCCTCCCCATAGCCATATCGCATTTTTAGAGTTGGGCCGTGATTGCCGCATTTTCCTTGTGGAATTTGTTCTTAATTAATTCGATGGCCGGAATATACAATTAACCCATTTCCTGTCGACGCACGACAACGCGATACGATATTCCAATAAATATCGCGTCGCATTGTCTAGTGTCGCTTCGCATTTTCGAGCGTCGCGTCGCGTTGTCTAGTGTCGTTTGGCATTTTCGTGTGTCGCGGTAGAGGATCACACACGACGCGCGACAATGCGATACGACATTGTGAAAATGTCGCGTCGCGTTGTCGCGCGTCGCTTCACATTGTCGAGCGTCGTATCGCATTGTCGTGCGTCGAGGCCTACACAAATGCAGAACGCGACGGAAGACAACGCGACGCGACATCGCTACAACGCGACACGACACCTCGACAATGCGATACGACGCACGACAATGTGAAGCGACAATGCGATATTTCAAGCTTTTATAGCGCGACAATACGAAATGAAATCGCGATATTTCGTTTAACATTGTCGCGCGTCGCTTCACATTGTCGAGCGTCGTATCGCATTTTCGCAATGTCGCGTCGCGTTGTCGAGTGTCGACCTCTAAGCGCGACGGCGACATTTTAATTGGCCTCAACAGGATTCCGTAGACTAAGATTAATGATGTTAGATTAATGACAAGCATTTTCGAACGTACTGTTTGGACACATCTAGACTGTTTTGCTTCATGAGGATTTCATAGTAGCTGTATTTAGCTGAATTTGATGTCAAAATAAAAGTAACTGAAGAAGGAAACGTCCCAAAAGTCGCTGACATAAATGACGCAAAACACACCATGGTAGAGTCAACGTTGCCCCAGTGGTTGGCATATATTTGATAATTTAGATGCACAAATGAATAAAGTTCTCGTTGTGTTGGAAAATATCATACTTTAGAACTATATCTATTTAAATCATTCTATAAGAAGGAGATTTTAACTTACTTGATAATAACGCAAACGAGCATTTTCTTTCTTTCTGTCAGTTTTATGAGCGTTAGACGCTTAACCAATATTTCTTATTTACAATATTTTACTTGCATGTGAGGTTTCACCTGTCAAAAACATTCAACATGCACAATCAACAGTGGGTTTTAACAGCACAGTAACATGTTTACTCGTATTCCAAAAATACGTGACGATAACGATATTAATTGTCAATGTTTTATCGTAATTCTGCTCGAACTTCCTTTTCCGCTTGTCAAGCTGAGCGTGTTGCCGGTTATAGCAAACTGACGGTTAATCCACGGTACAGTACAAACTCGTCGCTTTTTTAGTGACAAATATTTTTTTTCAACAAAGTACCTGTCATGGAAGATAAAAAGACCGAATCCTTTGTCGTACGAAGTTAAAAGTCTTATGTTGCCATTTTTTGTAGGACTTTAGGAAAATAAGTTACTTTTTTTTTGTTTTCAAACATGCAAGTGTATTATATCATTGGAAAGGTAATTTCAAGACATACACAATGATACACTTCTTCTTGTTGTATCCCTATTTTAAATTTTTTTATAAAGAGTTTTATCGGGTACCCTTGGGGTAACTGAACAAATCAGTAACTAGCCCAACAAATTTTGCGCCAGGGCTTTTTATTATATAGACAATGGTCGCCCTTTGAGCACAACCCACTTTCGATTCAAAACAATGCGGAAAGTTTTTCTTCTATGTGTATATGCCAGCGACCAGAATCACGTACTAACTTTGACGGCTTCAAATATATACAGTACAGCTCCCGCGATATGTACATTTTTCTCTTAAACTCCGCGGACCTTGGGAGGAAAATCGCGGAGAATCACGGAGACGAATTTTGTATGGTAAGTGACGGTATTTACTGTGAAATTGCAGATTATCAATCCTCCGCGAATCTCCGCGATTTGTTTATGCATTCAGTTGACTGAAGTGTATATATGACAAGTGAAATTTTGTATTTACTTACTCTTTTTATCTTCATGATTTAGGATGCCTAATAGTAATATTTTGATTCGTTACATGTTTTGACACACATTAATTTATTGAAAGACACAAGAACATGTGTTTGTCTCATGGCCTATGATCTGTACACGCGTGATACATTGCGTCTCAACCGCTAATTGGTTCCTAAATATAACATTGAGCGACAGTTATTTTCCGTAAATGATATTCACCTCACTTTCAAAGCTTCAGACACCACGTGCTCTTTAAAGCGGGAACTACTGTCATGTAGAATGCTTTTCCTGTTAAAATCGATTTTCAATTTCATTTGCTTATTAAGATAATTAATATCTTTAACAGATATGTGGATATTTTTATATTTAGGCAATGATGGCTTTGTTGACTGAACAGAAAGTTTGGTTTTGTTAGATTCGATCATTAATACTATATGCGTGAAACGAGGGTTGAAAAGACACAGCCTATAATGAATAGATTTACACGCCTACCTGACATCATGTCAACTTTAATTGCTGCAATTTATTTATTTTTAAATCTTTAATCCGTGCCGTAAAATAAATTACTAATGATAATCAAACTGCGAAAATAAATATATTTAATTTAAAAAGTGAAAATACGAACAAATGTGCTCTTATTCTGATGCATTTGTGTACAAATGTTTACGAAAAGAATGACAAGTCAAATCAGTTGCATCAGAAACAGCTTATCTTATTTTCAGAAAATGAGTTGACCGATTTCTGAACAACACGTGTTAAACTGCATCTGTATCGTCTCAGCGTTTGGCAAGAAGTATTTACTCGTTAATTTACTAAATACAGGGGTAAAAGTTTTCCGGATTGTGCCGGATTTCCGGATTTTCGGCCTCTGTCTGGGCTGTTTTTGCAATTCATGTAAAAAAAAAACGGGTCGAAATTTTGGGGGGTGGGGTGTGGGTCAGGTCGATCTGAAACTTCATTTCGGCGAAAGCTTCGCCGCGTCATAAGAGTACTGTTATGGACCGGGAAACGGCTTTTACTCTTCCCGATTTCTATCGCGCATTTTGATTGGATGACTTATTGTTAGAATAATCTAATGAGTATCGCCGATTCATTCTGAAGTTTACATGCAAAGGTGGCCGCTTTTGTTTTATGATTTGAATTTATAAAATTTACGATGGAATTTTTACCAGCTGGCTACAACATGAGCAAAATTAATAAGGCAGCGAAGAACAAATGGAGGTAGTTATTTTTTGTAGTTCCATAAAAATGGTTCCATAAATTTACAAGGAAATGAGATTTTTGATATGCCAAACAGCTAAAATCCAAGAGCTTGGATTTCAGGATTTTCTAAATCTGCAACTTTTACCCCTGTAAATAATAACAAGCGTTTAAAAAATCACATAAATTAATGTATATGATTGAATTTTACCGTAGTCACATAATTGACAGGTGTAAAATGTACAGATACATTACGGTAATTTCATCACACATTGCTGACTGTTTTTGATGAAAGGATATTCAAGTGTATAAATTTTATAATTATTTTTTCACCTTTAAATGGGAAATAGTTTGTTAAAACTCTGGTGATGAAACACAAGAATATTCGTGGAGAATCTCAGCAGAAATGCTCTAACACTTGGAGAATCGCGGAGATTGTGCGTGTACTTTAATCGCGGAGATTCTGAGCGTTTTTTTAAAGAGAAACTCCGGGATTTTCAGAAGTTCGCGTTGACCACGATCGCGGAGGAAGCACAAAATGTGTACATATCGTGGGAGCTGTACTGTATTTACACTCAATATTTCTTGAAAAAAAAATACATACCTGTAAAGCTTATTCCAAACTGAATCATTATAAGAAAAAATAGATAAGAAAATTTTATGTTTTTTATGCATTACACTTATAAACTCTAGACATGTCAACATGTTTTTGTTGGACACAGCCAAAACTGTACCTGACGGCAGTTTATCGATCGGTTATATTTTTAAACCTCAATTTCCCACACAGTTTTGAATCTAACTGGTTGAGACGTAAAGGCCGACATCTATGTTATATCAGTTTGTAGATCGGTAGGTCTTGCAGTTGAAAAATTGAGACTTATCGGTAACATGATTTTATATAGTAAAAAAATGGAGAAATTGGTAACAATAGAAATATCATTGGTAATTGTTTATAGATGAGATAGTGATAGAGTGGGTGTGAATGGATGTTAGTTTTTGAAATATTGAGTACTTAAACCTTATGTGTTGTGGTAGATCTATATAATAAAAGTTTTATATATTTTGAATGTGTTTATATTTTATAACATTGCAATTATTAGAATATAAACTAATCTAAATCAAAGATCAAGCAGTAGTCATTGAATACATTACTACCTTCGACGTTGTTATTAGTAACTGTGATTATAATATTATAGAATCAGTTTTAATAATTTTAATAATGATAATTATTGCGTGACAAACACAAATTATATGATAATCTGCTAGGACAAACTAATAACTTCTTAAATGACCGACATGTGTTGCTAACACCTTTCTATGATTAGCAGTGTTCACTGTCATGCCTTTTCACACCTACTTTATCACCTTTCCGGGTATATACAATATTTCTGTTGTTACCGATTTCTCCTTTTTTTACTATTCGTGTTACCGATTTGTCACCCTTGGAATTTTATCCACCAGATTTATCAGAACTGTCTTGAAGGAATTGTATCATACAAAAAAGCTTCCATTTTCTCAAAACTAAATCAAAATAGTGTTTATGCATCAAAGCAAACAATTACATACTTAAATGACTCCAAATTATCTTTTATTAAAGGTCATCAGCTTCATATATTACCTGCAACTTTTCCATACAAGTCCATTTGATATCTGATAGTTTTTACTAGAAGAGTGTAATAACCAGACGTGTTTTTACATCTACTCTGCATTTTGACATACAATTAAGTTCTTTTATTTTATTCAGTCCAGTTATATTTTGAAAACCTTGCTCAGTTAAAGTTGTTACAAACACATTTCAACTAACCACACCTGTGGACATTCTAATGCACCAGTTTCTCATACATCATAGCCTAGTATTTGAACCATACACTCAATCTAATTGTCTATAATAAGAATCTTTTAATTACTGTTTTAAACACCCACAGACCAATATCTGCAATACAGTTAACATGGTTAGGGATGTGTTAATTGGTCTTGAATCAGTATGTCTTGGCATACTCTTCCGAATTATATGCATATACAGTAAAAACTCATGATGCGACCAACTCAATATACAGACCAACTCAATATTACGAACATTTTCTTCTGGTCCTGATTTTTTTTACTTTATATTCTATTATTAGTTAAACTTAGTAATAAGACCAACTGAATATTACGTATTGCGACCGCGATTTCCGGTCCCGAATGAAAATACAAACCTTTTTTGAACTGGAAATTACGACCGCGACCAGAACGGAACAAGCAGCTGTTGACTTTAGCTATTCATCAAAGGTCGAGGTCGGCAAACTTGTTTACACAAACATGTACATAATGGGCACCTCGTGTTAATTGGTGTTAATTGATAATTTGACAGGTCAAAAGGATCCAGGTGTGGATAATTTACTTTAAGGTTGGTAGTTATCGGTTTAATTGTATATGACACCCTTATTAGAGTAGACTGCGGCTTACTGCACGATAAATTTTCTATTGTTATAGTCACTAATTGATGCGCAAACCAATTAATGCAACACTAAAATCCAAAATTTTGTGAGATTTACGTACCACTTACATTTTTATTTTGATTGAATATGATCTCTTTAGTTAAGAAATACAAACATGATAGCCGAGCAAAAGTTACTTAACAGACTTTGAAGAAAAGTATACCCAAACAATATTTTTTGCAATTTATATAGATTTAACCATATATTGACCATTATTCTGATCAAATCATTAGTTATCAAAGTAAGGACAAATAAAACAAGTTATGCTCAGTGACACTACAATTGACGCAAAACACACACTAGGTTGATAAATCTACCATACACCTTCATGTCATCATCTGAACTCAATTTTAGGACCAACTCAATATTAAGACCACTTATTGCTGGTCCCAGAGGTGGTCTCATTATTGAGGTTTTACTGTATCACATACATGAGAAAATGTGTACAGTACGGCTAGCTCAGCTCTGTAGTGTAGCATATATCCCTATGGAAGAGTCCAGAGTTTAAGACCATATTGGGTAATGTTTTAAACCTTGATTAAATACTGACAATGTGACAACATTTGCAGATTGATGGTGTTGGGCACAAGACAAGTCAGGCATTGAGACAAGTTGGAAGTCGACTTTTATTTTGAATTTTATTCAATAAATTTGATTGAATAATCAATCTTACTAGGTATAATGGATCATTTCATTTTGTTTTGTAACTATCAGTTAAGTAAGTAGTCAGCATGTAGAATCATTTATAGCACACAGCTCCAGAACTTAAAATATCCGAATTTTCTTCAAGTAAAAATTACGAACATCAATTTCAGACATTACACTTTTAATACCATTTTTTCCATAAATTTTGTCTGACAACAACGAAAACTGATTGCAGTCATGGAATAAGTAGAAACCAATAAAGTTGTTGTATACTATGAACTTATACTCGGATTATGCGTAAAATACCACTGTGTTTTTTTTAATCTAATTTAGCTTTACCGGAACGGTGGAGGTACTTAATAATTATCTTAAGCATTCCTAACAGCTGCATTCCTATGCAGGGATAATTCCTAAATAATCACGCATGCTATCCAGAAGTAGACATATAATGGTGTTTTTAGCTCACCTGAGCACAAAGTGCTCAAGGTCAGCTTTTGTGATCGCCTGATGTCCAGCGTCCGCCGTCTGTGCGTGCGTGCGACGTCAACTTTTTCTTCAAACAACTTCTTCTCCTGAACTGCTGGGCCAATCTTGCTGAAACTTGGCAGGAATGTTACTTGCATGAAGCTTTACCAAACTTGTTCAAATGGTTCAGGTCCATTGCATTTCTAGGCCACAGGAGCTAAAAATAGATTTTCAAAGTTGGAACTTTAAAAATCTTCTTCTCCAGAACTACAAAGCCTGGAGCTTAGATATTTGGTATGAAGCATCATCAGGTGGACCTTTACAAAGTTTGTTCAAATCATGACCCCTGGGTCAAAAATGGCCCTGCCCCAGGGGTCACTAGTTTTACATAGAATTATATAGGAAAAACTTTAAAAATCTTCTTGTCTGAAACCACAAGGCCTAGATTTTGGATATTTGGTGTGCAGCATTGTCCAGTGGACCTCTACCAAGTTTGTTCAAATCATGGCCCCTGGGTAAAAAATGGCCCAGCCCCGGGGGTCACATGTTTTACATAGAGTTATATAGGAAAAACTTTAAAAAATCTTCTTATCAGAAACTGCAAGGCCTAGAGTTAAGATATTTGGTGTGCAGCGTTGTCTAGTAGACCTCTACCAAGTTTGTTCAAATCATGGCTCCTGGGTCAAAAATGGCCCCACCCTGGGGGTCAATTGATTTTACATAGGCTTATAAAGGAAATCTTTAAAAGTCTTCTTCTCAGAAACCATAATGCCTACAGCTTAGATATTTGGTATGTAGCATTGTCTAGTAGACCTCTATCAAGTTTGTTCAAATTATGTCCCCTGGGTCAAATTGGCCACGCCCCAGGGTTCTCTTGATTTACATATAGTTATATAGGAAAAACATGAAAAATCATTTTTCTCCGAAACTAATAGGACTAGACCTTAGATATTTGGTGTGGAGTATTGTGTTGAGAACCTTTACCAGTATTTTTTATATGTTGGCCCTGGGGTCAAAATTGGCCCTGTCCGAGGGGGCCCTTAATATGTAAAAAAGGCAATATTTAAAAATCTTCTTACTAGAAACCTCAATGCTTACAGCAGGGATTTCCCCAGGCGCTTTTAGCACATCGGTGCCGATGCGCTTACATTTCAGAATCTAAAAACCCGATGCGCTTAAAAATCCGGCAGCGCTTAAAAACTGGCCAGGATGTCCCTTTCACTTGCCTCTAATTTCATCCCAATTAGCCGGATTAAGCTAGTCAACATGTATTGCCCGTGGAGATTATCGCCCCGGGCGAATACACTGCTGTTTTATGATGCCGTAACATCTTTTGATAGCCGACATAAAAATACACATATTATACGCTAAGCTCCGCCCTAGAAGAGAACTGGCAGCAAGTGAACAGAAAACACCAACCAATCACGACTCTGGTTACATTTTATTATAGAAATTGATAACATTTTGTATATTTGTGTCGGTATCACGTACGTGAATTTGAAATAAGTCAAGTAAATAAATGTCTTGACAAAATAATTTAATGCTTTATTCCAAAGGTAAAAGGTTAAACACAAATCAATGTTATTATTACCTTTCAAACAAGGTACCAAAAAAAAAAACAAAAAACAAAACAAACAAACAAAAAAAACAAAAAAAAAAAAAACAAATGGCCAAAATCCTTTACGGTATTTTTGTTTTAATAATCGGATTTTTTTTAAGAGCAAGGCAAGAAGATTTATGACAAGCTTAACAAAATAATGGCAGCCAATTCCACCAAATACTTATTTCATTAAACATGAAACAGTGAGAGAAAATCTCGGATAAATTCCGTTTGTCATATATTTCCGCGACCCCGTCGTATTTTAATATTTGTAGAAAACGGTGTCTTGGAAACTCTTTACAAGGCAAACTTACAACATTCAGTTCATTTATTAAGATCAGTGGTCATGATTTGAATATAAGTACCAGTTTGCATCTATGTAAACATTATCATACCAAGTATAAACTCTGCGTGATGTTTAACCAAAATGAGAGAAAAAAAAGAGGCCCATATTGATAGTGATGTGTGAGTGAAAGTAAAGAATGTTTTTTTGTTGTGAGTAGTTCTAGGAATGTGATCCAGCCATCTTCTGTCAAAGCAGGGGACAGATGTTGCAGTGATACATATTGCTTTAATATTTTAAAGTTAAGAAATTGTTCTCCTGTGAGAGACTTATTTGTTTTAAAATAAAAAACAACCCACAGAGCTGCATTTTTAACCCGAAATTGCAAAAATTTTCAACATGCAGAACAGGGATACCCTCTTCCGCACCCACACCTGTCCGGATAATTAGCGCTTAAAAAAATTCCTGGGGAAATCCCTGCTTACAGCTTAGATATTTGGTATGCAGCATTGTCTAGTGGATGTCTACCAAGTTTGTTCAAATTATGTCCCCTGGGTCATTATTGGCCTTGCCCGAGGGGTCACAAGTTTTAAATAGCAGTATAGAAGAAAATCTTTAAAAATCTTCTTGTCTAAAACCATAAGGCCTAGAATTTTATAATTTGGCATGAAGCAAGCTTTATCAAGCTTTTTGAAATTATTAGATTACATGTAGGTTAAAGGTCACGGAGGCTAAAAATAGATTTATCTACTGTACCTCATAGAGCCTTCATTTATAGACCAATATCTTTGATATTTAGTGTATAGGTTCCTTGCATGGACGTCTACCTATGGGTAGGGTTTGAGGTCACTGGGTCAAGGTCAAGGTCACCATAGCTTATGATAGATATTTCTACTTTCTGTCATAGAGCCTTTATTTATTGACTGATATTTTACATATTTGGTTTGTAGGCACTTACATATTTTCAATTAAAAAATGAAATACTGCTTAACAGCAAACCTACAGTACGTGCCAGGAGGAACTCTCGTTTTCCTCAAGGTCGTCGCGGACTACCCATTCCTTAAAACGCGACCAAATCCGCCGCATTTCGAGGACGACCGCCGCGGACATGGTCACCAAATATCGCGGCGGACGTCCGCGAAATGGTTCCGCGAACTTTTTCACAGGTAAGAATTAACGTATCGAGGCTCACAAAGTTCCTGATTACACGCATTTCGGCGAATTTTACGCTTTAAAATATCATTTAAATGTATAAAACTCTCATTAAACTCTCATTCTGATGCATTTGTTTACGAATGCTCGTATTTGTTAACGAAAGGAATGACAATTCAAAACCGAAAGTATAGATTGTTTCTCGGAACAGCTGACCCTATTTTCAGAAAAAAAATTGACTGGTTTTCGATTTACACGTGTTAAAACTGCTTTCCTATATTTAAAGAAAACATATAACATGTAAACCCTACTGCGACATCTGTATCGTCTATGCGCTTGACAAAATTATTGATTGATTTTGCTATACAATAACGAGCGTTTTCAACGACGGAAGTACACATAAACCTACACAGCAAATGTATGAGAAATTTTGGTTTTAATTTTACCAAATGTCACACAATTGGCACACGTAAAATGCACAGTTTCATTACGATAATTTCATTAAATGTTCAGCTTATCCAGGTGAGTTATGACTCTAATTATTTTCGCGCTGGTCGTCAAATATCGCCGAGATATTTCGCGATGTCGAGACATAGAGGAAATTTGTTTTTTTCCTCGATGTCGCGGCGGATATTTTTTTTTCCGCGTCCGCGAAATAAAGCGGAAAATGTGAGTTCCTCCTGGCGCGTACTGTACAGCCAAAGTACTCGGGTGAGCGATCCAGGGCCATCATGGCCCTCTTGTTTTTTTTTCACCTCATCCAGATGCCTTCCTTCATACATTGTCTTGTTGTCATGTGTACGCTATAAATGTGGAAAATTTTGTTTGGATTCTGAAATACTGCAGACATCGGGCTAAATTTTGTTTAATAAAAACAATACATGCACACCTCTTTTTCTATGCAACTGAGTATATGAAAAACAATAAAATCACGTCGTATCCAGCATACAGCCTTTTAACGTTTTAAACGCTTTGATTTTAGTTAGTTAAACCAAAAGAGTCAGTACTTGAGTTGTATAGATTGCAGTTTATATTTTATAAGCGTACATTTTAGAAAATACATTTTTATTTTAAGTAATATCTATGTGCTAGATTGCATTAATTGTGTTTCCAGTTTGACAAGTCTTTAAGTACCAAAAACAGTTTTCTTGATGTAGTCTATTGGGTTTGTTTTTGGTCTTAAAATTTGAAAATAATAACATGTTAAGTTCTAAGCATGATAACATGTCAATTTTCATGCCCCCACAAAGTGGGGAGCATATAGCGTTGCACTTGTTGAACATATTCTGTTATTCTGTAGGTCATGATATTTCATTTTTAGCTTGACTATACAAAGTACATGGAGAGCAGTCAGGACTGCTCACCCTGGTGTAGGTGTCCTCGTCCAGATTTTTGATTAAAGATTTTGTGTTTTCTAGATGACACATCCACTATTGTTTGATGGAACTTGGGCCCAGCAGTGGAAGTATGAATCTGCTGAAGCATTTTACCAACAGGTCCTGGCAGGGACCTCAGGGACCAGTCCTTCAAATGAGGTATAGTGTCATTCATTTGTAATTGATTGCACCTTTTACAAAATAGGTACATTTTCATGATTGTCTGGTCCTGGTTATTGTTGACATACTTGCACTGTATATATGTTTGACTGAGAGTAATTCTTATTCATTTGTTCAGCTGCTCAAATAGCTTAAATATGTACCTGTTTTAAACATTGAACTTAATTAATATACACTAACATCATTATGTGAAAGCTGTTCTTATGTTTAAATAAATATGGTTACATAATGCACAATGGCTACATTTGAAGGCTTTCACAGACAATGAAATATTTGCACCACAGTGGAAGAATGTATGAATCCAAAAGAGTTGAATTAAACTCTGTAAGTTATTGCTGGAAATTGTTCTGGCCATTAATTTTATTGACTGTTAGTAATTATAACAGGACATTGCTTTTGTAATATGTTAGAGTATTAGAAGAAATTGGGCATTCCCATACATGTATAAACCCAGCCCCCGCAAGGAACTAAACTCTAGAAGAAGTCAGCCATCTTCTGAAATGATACAAATGATATTAATTCACATTTTACTGACACAAATTAGGGAGTCATTCTTCTGACAGAACACTTTAAGAGCAACATTTTGTCATAAAATACTTTTAAATACTGTTAAAACTTGGCTGTATTGAAATTCTTTATCCTTTATTCTACCATTTAGTATTAAATGATAGCTTGTTGCAGACCTGGGATGAAGAGAGAAACAATACAAGTTGATTTGATAACATTTAACATTTCCAGCGGTTTCTTGTATCTAAATATTGTTTTTGAGAAATCATCCTTCTCTCTAATCGCTATGAACAATAGAAATGAAGTTGCATGTAAGTTTGTATAATGATTTTCAACATTGAGGTATACTTACTTGGTGAAACAGATACTATGTATTGAATTGCTTTGTTTTGAATCAAAGTTGAGAAAATGTTAGGTATATTGTACATTGAGAAACAGTGTCAAGTTGCATTGGTGATTTTGAGGAGCACCTTTAGGTATTTGATATTTTAAAATCCTTGAAAAATAATACCTGTTTTATCCTTCAATACTAGTGAAAGTTTCTACCAGTATAAAAGGTCACTAAAAACAGAGTTTAAACTTGTGTCTCTTTTGCTCTTTTTTAGAGTCAGGGAACAAATAAATCACATGGCAGCAACTTAAAATCCGAAATTGCACAAGCCCGTCAAAATATCCATAAAGCTTTAAGTGAAGTGAGTAGTAAACCTTGTCGTACATTTCTTGTCATACTGCATTCATCTTAAATCCACAGAGCAAAATCTACTTTCTCATTGACCTGTAAACTTTACAAACCATTGTATGAACAGCTGTCTGTTTTGCTATAAATGCATCATTTGAATACCTGAACTTGTTTTACAAAGAACATAGTCATAATTATCACTGTTTGATATAGTTCGAAAGCAAGCTTCACATTTGCCTGATTTCAAAGCAAGATCAAAAACACATTTTCTAGATGTTTACCTAATAGACCAAAGATTTAAACTACTTTGTTTTTTGATTTTAGAAACACGAATATGGCTGTTAACTTTTACCAGTGTGTGAAATAAAAAAAATGGTGGTCTATTATCCATTGACTGTACATACATGAAACAAGAAATTATTAAGATGTTACATGATACTAGAAAGTTTGGTGTCATTCTTCAAAGAAAAGCAAGAACTGAAGTTGTTTTGTCTGAGAGGATGAAAGAAATTGTTGCTTGTATGCTTTCATTAAGTATTTCATTAAAATTGAATCTGGACAGCTGTTTATGAAACTTGGTTTGACTTTCATGACATAAAGCATAATGACAACAGTGTAAGGGTGCAATGATATGACCAGAACCATATTGCGATATATATATATTGCAATACAATCAACCTGTAGGCCATATGGCAATTCATATTGTGAAAAACTAATGATATGAAGAAAAAACAACAATAAAAGTCACCTTGTTGTGGATTTAGTGTATGCTGTTGCATTAAGTGCAAGGCTCCAGAAATTTTCAGATCTTAATCGGTCAGAGACTCCCACCCCACTGTCTGAAAACAGGATTTTTCACAGCGTAATCAACAAAATTAATTTCACAGCTGACAGTCAGATACCCTAGAAAAAAATAATCATGTTATAAATGTGTAAAGAAAATGATAAGACACAATTCAGTAAGGGAGGTGAGGTCAAAGAGTATGATTTCATTTGTCGGTAGTGAAAGAAAGCATTCAGGACATCAAATAGATTGAGGAGTGATGGGGACACTTCTCATAGGCTGTTTAGATTGAATGAATTTGGTCTTTGATGAGATGAAATAAAAAAAACCCTTGAATAATACAGATCTGCATTCACTGCTATGCTGAAGATACGATCATTTATTTTCAAGAAAATATCACAACACATGGATTTTATACTGTGGTAGTACGTATGGGTCTGCAGCAGCTGCTGTATTGCAATATACTGGTATATCGTTGCACCACTTGCTGATGATAGCAGTGCTTCATTTCATGCATGATAATTTTAATAGTACTGTATTCACCCAAGTATAATGCACACTTCTTTACCTTACAGACAACACCAAGACTTAGGGGGTGTGTATTATACACTGACACTTGGCATTTTGTGAAATTTCTTCCAAGAGAACTACATGATTTTAACACCGAAACAGACAATAGCTTCCATGACTTTTGTTGTCAGTATAGACTAAGTATTGTATGAACTAATGGTGTGAATATTAGGTATACAAACTGACATGTTGCTAAGTTTGGTGACAGTTTGTAAAATGGAGCAATAATGGTAGCTGTTGTTCCTTTGATATGTGAAAGTTATCAATGAATGATGAGAAGTTTGGTGACAATTTCCAGAGTGAAGCAGCTCATTTTAAGTGCCATCTTTTTTTCGGTTCCTATATTGACTATCTGCACATTAAACTTTTTCTAGGTGGCGCTGCAGGCTACTTTCATTTTCAGTTGTTTATTTTTTTGAATTTCTGTCAGATTACCAGGTTTATCGAAGCAATGTTTTTGTCAAAATCTGGGTGTTCATTATGCATGGGAGAATACAGTAATTCTTATCTGAACCAGTCTAAAATCTCTTGTTGCTGATTGGCTAGATTTTAAGCATTAGCTTATTAACCAGTCACAGCCTTGACATTTTAGCCTGGTTCCATTTCAGTTTTACGTCAAGCAAAAGACTTAAGTAAATTTCCCATTAATAATCAATTTAGGTGAAATTTAAGACTGTCTTATGATTCTGTAATTGTTTATTCAACCATTAAGCAATTGTTATACCCCACCACAAAATGTGGGGGGGGGGCTATAATGGATTCGCTTTGTCGCGTCGGTCGGTCCGTCCATCCGTCCGTCCGTCCGTCTCCAGTATCGTGTCCGCTCTATAAATCCTATACCAATTGAAGGATTTTCTTCAAACTTGGCTGAAATGTTCACCTCAACAAGGGGATATGCAGAACCCATGTTGCCCGTGTGTCAGCTCAAGGTCAAGGTCACAATTGAAGCTCAAATATCAAACAATCAAATATTAGACATTATGTCGTGTCCGCTCTGTAAGTCCTACACTAATTGAAATATTTTCTTTATTCTTGGCTCAAATGTTCACCTCAACAAGGGGATGTGCAGAACCCATGTTACCCTTTTGCCGGCTTAAGGTCAAGGTCACACTTGAAGGTCAAAAATTGACTTAGAAAATATTCTTAGATTTTAACATGTATTTGAATATTTCTGAAACTAGAGTACGTATTTGCTTGAAATTTAAAATATATATGAAGTGTCACAGTAAGGATATGCAGGTCAAGTTTCATAACTCTGTATTGCATTTTGACAAAGTTATGCCCCTTTTTAAGTCTTCAAATTTACATACAATCAAATATTAGACAATATGTCGTGTCCGCTCTATAAATCCTATACTAATGGAAGAAATTTCTTCAAACTTTACTCAAATGTTCAACTCAACAAAGTTATGTGCAGAACCCATGTTACCTTTGTGTCGGCTTAAGGTCAAGGTCACACTTGAAGGTCAAAATTGACTTAGAAAATGTTCTTTAATTTTAACATGTACTTTCTGAAACTAGCACAGGTATTTGCTTAAAACTTAAAAGATATATGAGGTATCACAAGTAAGATATGCAGGTCAAGTTTCATAACTCTGTATTGCATTTTGACAAAGTTATGCTCCTTTTTAAGTCTTTTAATTTACTTACAATCAATACTAGACAATATGTCGTGTCCGCTCTATAAATTCTATACTAATGGAAGGATTTTGTTCAAACTTGACTCAAATGTTCACCCCAACTGGGCAATGTGCAGAACCCATCTTACCCTTGTGCCAGCTTAAGGTCAAGGCCACACTTGAAGGTCAAAAATTGACTTAGAAAATGTTCTGAAATTTTAACATGTACTTGAATATTTCTAAAACTAGAACAAGTAAGCTCAGTATGCAAAGTTTTTCCACTCTTAATTACATTCTGACATAATTATGCTATTTTCTTAACTTCACTGCTTTTGTTTGTTTTAGTACATTGGGAAAATGAAAGGTTATTTGTAACTGTTTCGAACATGATTTGACAATATATATTTATACTATTACCTGTACAATTTGTTTGTTTTTTTCACCAGAGATAATTTCTTTTTATGTATAATGTATTTGTGCCACTAAAGTTATTCCCTTAACCACCTTTCCATGTCGTCTTCTGTCAAGGACATTGGTGGGGGTATGAATCGCATTCAGCGATAGTTCTAGTTTGCTATGGTTTTAGCATTAACATTTTAACCATGTAAAGTAAAAAAAATAAGTTGATTTCATTAATATTAAACTAGACTTTATCAGCTATCAACCTGTTCACTATTAATATGTTCACTAATATTTCCCTCTTCCCTTTGATGTTGTGTCTGTCTTGCTTCCTTTGGTGTGCATGTCTTATCATGCTCTTGCTTTGTTCCTATCCATGTCTGTTACCACACCTATCCCTGAAATCTGTGAATATGAAAAACCTGATTGTCAATACTTGATCATCACATACATGGACATATTTAAAAACTTCCCTGGCTTTCCCCTGGCTGAATTGGGCTGAATTTTCTTGTGTGGGGGGAATTCAAAATGCTTGCTGCTGCTCAAAACTTTCATTACACTGCTAACATATATTTTATAATATTATTGATACAATTTAATGTTTTATGTTACTTGGAATTTGTTTCATTTTTGTTTATTGCTTTTTTCTTCTGTTTTTATATGCATGTTTTTTTTGGTTGTTGTTTTTGTTTTTATCTTCATTTGGTAACCTTTGGGGTTTTACTAATTAATTTGCTGTTACCATTTTGTTGCATGTATTGGTGTATTTAGTTGGTCTGTGTTGATTGTGTTGTGCAGGGAACCTGTGACAAGTCAGGGGGTGGAGCTGTAGACCAACAGGTGCTCCAGAGAATTAAGACCCTGGAAACAGAGAATAACAACCTCAAGAAAAGTAAGACATCAGCGTGTACTTAATTCATTACTTAATTCACATTACTGTGTAGCTTTACAGATGTATTAAACAGAACTATATTTATATAAGTAAAAGATCATTAAAAGTCATAAATGTTTGAACTGGTCAGAACAGTTAGAAGCAGTGTTTTGATTTTTGTCAGAAGGGGAAGCTAGCCATAAATTCCTTGTCTTTATAGTGAGCAATTATAATTTAATTGATTTTCTTAAGTATTATAATGCAGAAGCACAGAGTCATCAGATGCTAGTAATGTAAAAAAAAATATTTTCTGTAGATGCACAAGATCTTACCTCCCTGGTGAAAAAGCTTGAAGCAAGAGTTGTTGCCCTTGAGAAGGCAAACACAGGATCAGGTTCAGCTCCCAGCAAGCCAGCAGAGTCTGCAGCCAAAAAAGAAGACAGCGATAGTGATTTTGATCCTTTTGGTGAGGTAAGTTCTTCTAGTAATAAGATGAAGAGAGTTGTAAGTTGCATAAACAAATAATCTGCTCAGATCAAGTAAAAATGTCTCGATTATTCTAGAGACAAAATTTCACTTCTTAACCCAGTAGACAAAATTTTGAAAGCTTGGTGTTTGTGGTAAGCTGGTGCATCAAATGAAAAAAACCTAAATACATTAAAGGCCTTGATAAAATACTTGGTCATCATGATTGACATGACACATAAGTTTGTCAAAATATTTCTCTTGTGTTTCAGGACTCATCCAGTGAAGATGAAGAGACTAAAAAGAAATTAGCAGAATATGCAGCTAGGAAAGCAAAGAGTAAGTCAGTGTTTAGGGGTCATTACATCTTCTGTACATTCTGCTAGAAGTTACTGAATTAGAATATAAGAGCTGAACAAGAAGTAGAGTTTAAAATGACATGTATTTTTGATAAGGTAAAAAATCTGGCTACAGCATTTTTTTGTTAGCACCAAGTTACTTGCTGATGACTTGCTGTTCCCTAGTTTTCAGTTTACATATAACTCACTGCAAATTGTAAAATTTTTGAGGTGATACTCTAAGAAAATGTGTTTCTTGGTATAAACAAAAAATTGATTTTACTTACAACTTATTCCTGCTAAGAAACAATTGTGTTTAATGAGATAATGACCTTCTCGAAATGAATTACAGTGGTAGAAAGATGTTGTAGTGGATAACATATATCTATTGTATAATTGTATAATGTATCAAGTACACAAGTGTCAGAGGCAGTGACGAGTTAAAAACTAATGGAAAAACACACTACATTCTCATTTCAAAGAGTAAAGAATGTTTTGGTTAGCTAAGGTTTTTTAATCAATGTTCAAATTTATAATGTGTATAAAAGCACCAGAAGCCTACAATGTAAGGTGTCAAATGACCAGTGAGAAACGTTTATAAGTTATGTATACATATCTTGTAGAACCAACAGTGATAGCCAAGTCTAGTCTGTTGATAGATGTCAAACCTTGGGATGATGAAACAGATATGGCTGAATTAGAACGCTTAGTTCGTACAGTTGAAATGGATGGACTTGTTTGGGGTCAAGGTAGGTACCTTTCATGTAGGTTGAACCAATTTGTAGCTGTTATATGTATGAATACAGTGTTACTTCAGTGCTTATAAAGACAGACAGTTCACTTTGCTATTATTATAGAGAGTATCCTCAGCTGGACATGTATCATTCTGCCAAATGAAGCAAACAACTACAATATACATTTTATTCTTGCAGCTGGCATAATTAACATTTTGTGCCTGCATCTGGCATCTTCGATATTTTTTACAATCATCTGGTGTCCTGGATATTTTGTACATACATCTGGCATCCTGGATATTGTGTACAATCATCTAGCAAAGTGGATATTGTGTACAATCATCTAGCAAAGTGGATATTGTGTACAATTATCTAGCAAAGTGGATATTTTGTACAATCATCTAGCAAAGTGGATATTGTGTACAATCATCTAGCAAAGTGGATATTTTGTACAATCATCTAGCAAAGTGGATATTGTGTACAATCATCTAGCAAAGTGGATATTTTGTACAATCATCTAGCAAAGTGGATATTGTGTACAATCATCTAGCAAAGTGGATATTTTGTACAATCATCTAGCAAAGTGGATATTTTGTACAATCATCTGGCAAAGTAAATATTTAGTACAATCATCTAGCAAAGTGGATATTTTGTACAATCATCTAGCAAAGTGGATATTTTGTACAATCATCTGGCAAAGTAAATATTTTGTACAATCATCTGGCATCCTTGATATTTTGTACAATCATCTAGCAAAATGGATATTTTGTACAATCATCTGGCAAAGTAAATATTTTGTACAATCATCTAGCAAAGTGGATATTTTGTACAATCATCTAGCAAAGTGGATATTTTGTACAATCATCTGGCAAAGTAAATATTTTGTACAATCATCTAGCAAAGTGGATATTTTGTACAATCATCTAGCAAAGTAAATATTTAGTACAATCATCTAGCAAAGTGGATATTTTGTACAATCATCTAGCAAAGTGGATATTTTGTACAATCATCTAGCAAAGTAAAATTTAGTATAATCATCTAGCAAAGTGGATATTTTGTACAATCATCTAGCAAAGTGGATATTTTGTACAATCATCTAGCAAAGTAAATATTTTGTACAATCATCTAGCAAAGTAAATATTTAGTACAATCATCTAGCAAAGTGGATATTTGTACAATCATCTAGCAAAGTAAATATTTTGTACAATCATCTAGCAAAGTAAATATTTTGTACAATCATCTAGCAAAGTGGATATTTTGTACAATCATCTAGCAAAGTAAATATTTTGTACAATCATCTAGCAAAGTGGATATTTTGTACAATCATCTAGCAAAGTAAATATTTTGTACAATCATCTAGCAAAGTAAATATTTTGTACAATCATCTAGCAAAGTAAATATTTTGTACAATCATCTAGCAAAGTGGATATTTGTACAATCATCTAGCAAAGTAAATATTTAGTACAATCATCTAGCAAAGTAAATATTTTGTACAATCATCTAGCAAAGTAAACATTTAGTACAATCATCTAGCAAAGTGGATATTTGTACAATCATCTAGGAAAGTGGATATTTTGTACAATCATCTAGCAAAGTAAAATTTAGTATAATCATCTAGCAAAGTAAATATATTGTACAATCATCTAGCAAAGTGGATATTTTGTACAATCATCTAGCAAAGTAAATATTTTGTACAATCATCTAGCAAAGTGGATATTTTGTACAATCATCTAGCAAAGTGGATATTTTGTACAATCATCTAGCAAAGTGGATATTTTGTACAATCATCTAGCAAAGTAAATATTTAGTACAATCATCTAGCAAAGTGGATATTTTGTACAATCATCTAGCAAAGTAAATATTTTGTACAATCATCTAGCAAAGTGGATATTTTGTACAATCATCTAGCAAAGTAAATATTTAGTACAATCATCTAGCAAAGTGGATATTTTGTACAATCATCTAGCAAAGTGGATATTTTGTACAATCATCTGGCAAAGTAAATATTTTGTACAATCATCTGGCATCCTTGATATTTTGTACAATCATCTAGCAAAATGGATATTTTGTACAATCATCTGGCAAAGTAAATATTTTGTACAATCATCTAGCAAAGTGGATATTTTGTACAATCATCTAGCAAAGTGGATATTTGTACAATCATCTAGCAAAGTGGATATTTTGTACAATCATCTAGCAAAGTGGATATTTTGTACAATCATCTGGCAAAGTAAATATTGTGTACAATCATCTAGCAAAGTGGATATTTTGTACAATCATCTAGCAAAGTAAATATTGTGTACAATCATCTGGCAAAGTAAATATTGTGTACAATCATCTAGCAAAGTTGATATTTTGTACAATCATCGAGCAAAGTGGATATTTTGTACAATCATCTAGCAAAGTGGATATTTTGTACAATCATCTGGCAAACTGGATATTGTGTTCATGCAACTGGTAAACTCAATATTTACCATGGCGAAATTTTAATATTTACACAAATGTTTTATGCTTTTCAGGAAAACTGATTCCAGTTGGCTATGGTATTAAAAAGTTACAGATAAATGCTGTGATAGAAGATGATAAAGTTAGTACAGATGATCTGGAAGAAAAAGTTACAGCATTTGAAGATTATGTATGTATTTCACAATCGCTGCTCCTATAGTAACAGTAGGAAAGAGGAAATAATGACATTTTGTTGTTTTCTTTATGAAGATCGTTTTTTCAGCTTTTTAAGGCTTGGTTGCTTTTAACAGTCAAGAACAGATTTTCTGTAAGAAAACAAAACTTATAAGAAAAACGGTAATAAAATACAACTTAAACACGTTAAAAATTGAGTGTTCTCTAAAAGTACTTATGTTTAAACCTAACTACAGTATAATGTATTGAATTTGGAATGACATTTTTTTCCCACTGGATAAATGTACAGATATTTTTTTCCCCTCCAAAGGCTCTAACTAAAACCACTTATAATACCAGATATAATGCTGTGTTACTGTAGTCTACATTGTGTTCGAGAGTTTGTATGCCCTTTCATCTGTTGTCCATCGGTCATCCACAGTTAACTTCAAATATCTCCTTCTATACCAGTGGGCCAATTGCAGTCAAACTTCACAGCATTGATCCTTGTATGGTCCACATTCAAAATTATATATGTATAAAAAAAAGGAAATCCATGTTGAACTCCTGTTGCTGTGGCAACTGAAAGGAAAAACTGTAAAAGTCTTCTTGTCAGAAACCAAAATAATGGACTTCTACCAAAATCATTTAAATCATGGCTTTGCAGTCAGAATTGGCCCCACCCCAGGGGTCACTGAATTTTACATAGACTTGTATACAAAAACCTTTAAAAATCTTCTTGTCAGAAACAATCAGGCCTACAATTCTGATATTTGGTGTGTACCATTGTCTAGTGGACCTCTACAAGGTTTTTACAAATCCTGGCCCCTGGGTCAAAATTTGCCCTGCCTCAGGGATAGCTTGGTTTTAGAAAGAGTTATATAGGAAGGAGTTTTTAAAAAATCTTCTTATCTAAAATCACAAGACCTAGAGCTAAGATATTTGGTTAGTACTATCATCTGGCTTACCTTTTGCAAAAGCATACAAATCATTACCCTGTGGTCAGAATTGGCCCCACCTCAGGGGCACTTCATTTGATATAGACTTGTATAGGAAAAACTTAAAAAAAAAAATTCTTGTCAGAAACTGTCAGGCCTATAATTAATATATTTCCTATGGAACACGTCTAGTGGACTTCCACAAAGATTGTTTAAGTTGTCACCCCAGGGTCAAAATTGGCATGGCCCCGGGGATAACACATAGAGTTTTATTGGAAAAAGTTTAAAATATCTTCTTGTCTGAAATCAGTAGACTTACTGCTTGGATATTTTGTTTATAGTATCATCTGGTGGACTTCTACCAAGATCTTTCAAATCTTGGCTCTGGGGTCAGAATTTGCCCCACCCAAGGGGTCGCTTCATTTTATATGGACTTATATAAGTGAAATTAATTAAAATTAAATAAAAAAAATCATCTTGTCAGAAACCATAAGGCCTAGAGTTTAGATATTTGCTGTGAAGCATTGCCTAGTGGACCTCTACCAAGTTTTTAAAAATCATGGCCCTTGGTCTAAGTTGGCACTGCCCCAAAAATCTTCTTGTCAGAAAGTGAAAGGCCTTGAGCTTAGACATTTATGATTTAGCTTTGCCTAGTTAATAAGATGGGCATTAGAAGAACTTGGTCCAAACTGGAAAGGTGAGCATCCAAGGACAAGTTTGTCCTCTTGTTCATTAACTATAATGTAGTTAGATATGACTTAACTTGTGCTGTATAGTACAGAGGGTGAAGGTCACATGTCAAGTATGGTACGTATAGTACAGAGGGTGAAGGTCACATGTCAAGTATGGTACGTATAGTACAGAGGGTGAAGGTCACATGTCAAGTATGGTACGTATAGTACAGAGGGTGAAGGTCACATGTCAAGTATGGTACGTATAGTACAGAGGGTGAAGGTCACATGTCAAGTATGGTACGTATAGTACAGAGGGTGAAGGTCACATGTCAAGTATGGATCATATTAAACTAGAATTATTTGATCAGTGTAAAACTGAATTGAAGGAAAAAAATTTAAGAAAAATACGTACGATATTCATGTATTTGTGTTGCCAGATTAGTGTTTCTGAGATATGTTTCTCTTCTACTTCAGGTACAGAGTATGGATATAGCAGCATTTAACAAGATCTAGACAGACACTTGAGTCATGTGCCAAGAGACGTTACATATAAATTATCATCACTATTGCAAACTAATAAAGGCTGTCAGACCAGGTCTTTTCTTGTTAATGAAATTAACAGTTACAGTATTTTATCTTAATATGGTCATGAAGGATTTATTAAAAATCTTTCACAAAATACACACATATCTAAAACAAACAATAGAAGTTTAAGCATAAAATATATCATCTCCAGTGCCTAAAGACCCCCAAAGAATACTCGTAGACAGCTGGTCACACTTTCCTATTGGTCATTCCACAAATCCAGTTATAATCAGAAATAGGCATTAATTCTAATGACTTCTAGGAATATGCTAAGACTTCATTCTCAGAATATAAAGCTTAAACTATAATTTTTATTGTGTCCAAAATTCATTCAAGATCTTCTACATGGACTATTTACAGTTAACCCAGGGTGTAAGGAATGAATGGTCAGATTAAATTCATGTCTTAAAAAACGCAACATCCTTGGTACTCACTGTAAGCAGATGGTACACTTAAAATGAATATAAATGATGTCATAACTAGACTTTTTAAAAACAAACTCGTTGAGAGATTAGCTGTATTGTGGGAATATCCATGATGGTGGTTGGTCAGGTGGAGTTTTCATTGGATCTTCACCAGACTTAATAGTATGTTATCTTGGCTAAGTTTGATAATCAGTAGAAACCCTTCAGGCTCCAGTTATCACCTTTGAATTACCCAAAATTGATGAAATTAGCCATGTCTGCTCTCTGTTTTTATTGGAACTTCACAATACTTGATACTTGGCATTATTTTTCAGCCAAGTTCTCTATGTAGATACCCTTCAGGCATTTAAGAGTTATGGCCATTAATTATCCAAAGTTGGCAAAATTCACCTTGTCAGCCATCTTACTCAGAACCCTTAAGAACCTTTTCTTAATTTGCTCATGTTTGTAGGCTCTACCTTAGCCATGTTTGATACAGCTAAAATCCATGGTACTTCAGTTAAGGCCCTTGAATTATAAAAAAATAGGCAAAATTAACCTTGTCAGCTCTTGCAGTAAAAAGGCTGCCATCCGATTTTCACCAAAGTTGCTGTTAATCATTTCTGGGATAATACCTCTGTCAAGTTCAATGGCAAGTTGAATCTCACCAGGCGTTCCAGAGTAATTGTCCTTGAATAATCCAAAATTGGGAAATTTATTCTTGTCACTTGTTAAGTTGAAGAGTTACGATATTCATCAATCTTTCTGATAATGTTTGTAGGTATAATATCATTGTCAAGTTGAAAAATCAGTGGAATCCCGCCAGGTGCCCTAAAGTTTTTGCTTTAGAATTTTACGAAATTGGCAAAATTAGCCTTGTCCACTCAAGAAGTTTTAACCTTTCCTTCACACTTGCTGATAATGTGTGTTGGCATAGTATCTAAGTCAACTTTGATAACCAGTAAGATAATTAAGGCCCCTAAATTGTACAGAATATGCCAAATCCGCCTATTCCATTCACTTAAGTTTTCTTCAAACAATTATATTGATTTTCAAATGGTTTATTAGGCTTGAATTGAAACCATTTGTACAGTTGCTTCCAGTCTTAGTCTGATACTGTAACTATAGGACAGGTGTACTTTACAATAGCTGGTGCTCTTGTTTACGTTTTCAGAGGTAAGTAGAACAAGAGGTCTTTGTAAAACATACCATGCCATCCAAGCTAGAGGCAGGCATAGAAGTATAGGAAGGTAAAATGACAGGGACTTTAGTCGATACAGTAAGCGGTATGTCGAGGGCTTCTGATATCAAAAGGTACATGTATTGGCCATGGCAAGATAATGAATGAGAAGAACTGGATCATGTCAATGACACTGGTTATAAATTGTATAAAGTTATATTACTGGAGAGCATGAAAGAATAAGAGAACTGAACTGGGAGGGTGCTGGGTAGGCAGGAAGTTTTGAGGCAGCAGGACCCCAAGGGTTTTCTATCAGAATCTGTTTTACTCTGGTTTATGGCCACTGAGACCTTGACATAACCTAGTGACCTCAAAGACTATAGGGGTTATCTCCTAAACAGACCAAGCAGCATAGCAAATCTGAGGAGTCAATGCCCAAGGGTTATTTAGTTATTGATTGGAAACCATTTTGTGTTAATGGTCACTCTGACCCTGAACTTTGACAAAGTGACCTCGCATGTGATTGAGTCGTCTAGGGGTCATTATCAACCTGCAAGTCCCTAGGCCCAAACATTCTCTAGTTATTCTTTAGAAACTTTTTTTTCAGTTAATGATTAATATGACCTTGACCTTTGATCTAGTGACCCTAAAAACTATAGAGGTCATCTTCTGGCCATGACCAACCTGTCTGAAGTTTTAGGAAGCCTGGGCCCAAGCATTCTATAGTTACTGATTAGAAACTGTTTTGCTTTTCAATGTTACTGTGACTTTGACCTAGTGACCTGAAAAACTACAGGGGTCATCTACTGGTCATGACCAACCTACGTACCAAGTTTGAGGAACCTAAGTCCAAGGATTCTCTAGATATTTAGTGTAAAATGTTTTCTTTTTCAAGGTCTCTGCGACTTTGACCCTTGACCTAATGACCCGAAAAACTACAGTGGTTATCTACTGGCCATGACTAACTTGCTTTTCCATGTCACTGTGATCTCGGTCTTTGACCTAGTGACCTGAAAAACTATAGGGTCATTTACTTGTCATGACCAACCTACATACCAAGTTTGAGGAACCTTGGCTCAAAAATTCTCTAATTATCCCTCGGAAAATGTTTTGCTTTTCAAGGCCACTGTGACCTTCGCCTTTGACCTAATGACCCATAAAATTGTATGGGTCATGTACTGGTCATGTCTAACCTACAAGCAAGTTTAAGGAAGGTAGGTTTAAGGGTTCTATAGATATTGATCGGAAACGAATGTCTACCGACCGACATTTACAAAACAATATACCCCTCGTCTTTGATAGTGGGGGGGGGGGGGGGGCGAGGTGCATAAAAAGACATCGGGATAAGCTACATACGGTTGATAACTATGACCCTTTCAGTCGACTGAACTCGCAAGAATTGAATAAGTGTAGTGGTAAGACTGTAATTTTATCTAAAGACCTGCTCAGATCGGAAGCTGTTAGTAGATGTGGCTTTAAAACGTTACTACCGTAGACTTGTTCTTGTATCGAGTCATTTACTATTCTCGATATCCGCCTGGATATCACATAAAACATATACATGTACAATGTATATAAAGAAGCGTAAGAATTGTACTGAAAAGAAAGCCTTTGCCACTTCATTAACTTCTGCAAGTATTATTCAAACAGATATTGCCTGAAGCAACACCTGGACATTGACTGGATACGAAAAAATAACACACCATGCCCGTGCATTCCTATTGTGAGATATTACTTGTTAACTTTTAAAAATAAATAAGACGTTGCAATACTCGCTTTAAATTGTGCAGTGGATTGTTCGGTCGACATTTAGGTGGAGTTAAACCCTCGATTCTCTCTCTGATACCACCTGTCGATCTGCTTTGTCTAAAATTCTTTCCTTCGAATAGCAAACGTGTTGTCAAAGAGAATGGAAAGAAAGAAAAACAAAGGCAATAAATAGTGATCAGTTAACTGTATATATATATATATATATATATATATATATATATATATATATATATATATATATATATATATATATATAATAATGGTAGACAGACAATTTAAGTTACTTGTACTTTCTCGTTTAAGCTTTATTTTTAGGTTAAATTTTACCACAGTGACTGTTGCTCTGTATCAATAATAGCATTAAAAAAAAGATGTCAGTTTGATAGAATTCATTTATAAGTTCTCTATCCATCCCCAGCGTCAGCTTTAGGACTTTATATTATTATTGTCTACATGAAACCACAGACACCAAGTGTCTGTGAAAATATGTTCAATCTTTGAATGTGCTTTTACAACAAGTTATGGCGTATCTACAACTTTGAGTGCGTCTACTGTTACGGTGCCCCTGACAATAAGAAAAAATCCTGTTATTCATCCTCGCCGCTAAAACGGCCTAAAAATCATCAAAATATGCCGGAAATGAAGAAAGAATAAAACTATTTCAAGCAGTATTTAATTGGTTTTTGCTGTTTAATTATGAACGATATTTTCCTGAAACGATTGTAATAGTTCTTTATCACGGATTTATATGGCACGAATTTCACGGTGTCTTATTCACTTCCCAGAATCTCTTTGCGCAAAATTATGTCAACGAATAATCTACAAACCTGACTTTTTTCTGTCTTCCTAAGTTTGTTAACCCAACACGTGCGTTTCTGTAGCGGCAACAACACTGCTGTAAAATGCGCTCTATTTACAATATATTTCAGTAAAGACAAGCATATGATGGCTCAAGAGGTCATACAATAAATTATGTAAAACTACAAAGACCACAAATTACAGGTCTGACATTAAAAACATATATCAGAATATAAAAATAAATAAATAAAAATACACCAGGACATGCTGTAAGTATTTAGAATAACACACAAAAAAGATGAGTCCTCTTATTTCCATTGCGGTCCTGTTTCATGATGGCATGTCCCTGTTCAATTCTATTCAAGCAGTAGATGCAGGAAATAAAAAGTTAAACTGTGTTAAACATACTAAATAATTTACTCCGCGAAACTGAATTAATAACAAAATAATTACAGAGTTTTCAAAAGTAATTAATTAATATATCACAGTAAAATTATATCACATTATACTCAATTATGTCACATACATTAAAGATGTGTCTTCACAGCAGATTTAAGCTAACAAATATTACTTTTCTAAGGTAAACTATTCCAGAGTGAAAAACCATTATAAAACAAACTTTAAACCAAGAAAATACTTAAACATGGTCTTTTGTTAAAATAACCTAGTATTATGTCTGTAAACAGAACTGGTCAAAACAAAATTTTCAGAGCAGAACCTGTATAAAGTATTTACTTACTACAGAATGTAAATGTAGGGCAACAGAACAAGGCTACCAGAACAACGTCTTGCAGAACAGACAATGTCAAAGGTAGGTATTACTTTATCGTTCCCCACGACACACACAGGTTCAAGACAAGCAGAAGTTACACAATCGTAGCTAAACAATATTATAGTCTGTGACATGAATGCATTTCATACATTCAAACAATACTCTTAAATAAGCATGGAATACAATCTTGAAACAATCTACTGACTCCAAAATATAAATGTAGCAGTATCGAGCTCAAACCAGAGTTCACACAGATAGATAGATAGATAGATTTATTTCAATATTGTGTAAGCAACATGGTTACAAAACATTTAAAATAGACATATAAGTATATAAAACAAATATAAGAATGAAATGATATATTAATGAAAATGAACCATGTCAGTCACATCAATATCAAGGATAACACAAAAAAGAGAAGAGAATCCCTTATTTCCATTGTGGTCCTTGATAGTAATGGCCTGACATAGAGAGGCATGAGACCTTAAAGAAAAAATTAGAGAATTTAAAAAAAAAAAAAATGCTTAGCACATCAATTGAACAAAAAACATAAAACAATAATCCTGAGTAAGTAAATAATTAAAATATCATCACAGAAAATTGACATCACTTTAAGCTTGTAGAAAGTTAAGATCATAGATCATTTAGATATTATAAATCACAGTCTTAAAATAAATAACTCAGGAAAAGAATACATTTTGAACAAATATGTCTTTGAAAGGATCAGCCATGTACAACATTACTGATAAAATGATATACATGTATTAAAATTTAATCTAAATTTGTTAAAAAATGACACTTTACAGTTTTTTTTTAAAGAAGCAAGGCTGGACAGATTCCTGATTTTAAAAGGCAGTGAATTCCATAGCTTGCATCCCAAAAATGAAAAAGACTTTATACCAAAACCTTTGACCTTTGGAAGAATATAAGAACCATTATCACTTGACCTTGTACTATAAGTATGAATGGAGACTTGGGATACAAAGTTTTGATTCATATATTCTGGTGAAAGACCATTTCTAATCTTAAAAACATGACCTAGAATAATTTGATCCACTCTTTTATCAACAGGTAACCAACCTATAGACCTGAAGTGACCTTGATCAATGTGTGACCTTTTTTCCATATTAAGAACAAACCTGATCAATTTATTTTGGGTGACCTGCAGCTTGTTTTTCCATAACTTGGTCAGTCCAGAATACCAAACACAACAAGCATAATCAAAATGACATTGGATAAGAGACTGAACCAACAGCTTTTTAGTGTGGACTGTTAAATATTTCTGCTTCCTGTATAAGAACTTTAACCTGGCATTGGCCTTCTTAATGATAGAACTAACCATAGATTGACCTGATAAATTCTGATCCAGTATTGCCCCAAGATATTTAACTGAAGAAATTGACTGAATAGCCTTGTCACTACAAGAAATGCATAAATCACCATAATTGTTGACCTTTACTTTAGACCCAAACAAAATCGACTCAGTTTTACCCAAATGTAGACACAGGCCTGGTATACCGCAATTAATTATGCAAATCTAACATGTGCCACATACAAACTGGGATGTACTTGCACAAATAAAGACCTGTGTATGCTGCAAACGTGTAAGTGTAACCCGGAAAAATCCACCTGCCCCGAGCTGGGTTTGAACTCGGGTACCTTCGATTACTAAGGGGACACGTCGCCATAAAAGCTAGCTGATAGGCAAGGGAGTACAAGTGCCGTATTATACCTCTGCTACATAAGATTTCCGTAATCTGCTATTAAATACTTGTTGACAATTTTGTTACGTGAAATATTAACCATGCAGCCCATTCTGTGAGCGATGCGCAGTGATTAGTGAGATTTCTAAATGAACTGTGCCTAAGTCCTGGTTCTACGCCGAATGAAACAAGATGAACAAAGTAATGCATGCACCTTATGCATTGAAAAGTCTTTGTAACAATAATCAGATAAAAGTCAATTTCAAAAGGTAAACATTTTTTAAGTAGCTTGAAGTTGCTATGATATATACTGTTCACAATGTGTAGAAAGCGTGCTCACTAAAGTATAGAAATCTCGTTCAAATTTGTGCTGCACGTGCAACTTTAAGACATGAAGGTAGCACGCGGATTTTAACATTAAACGAAATCATGGTAATTGTGACTTTACTTAGGCCAAACTTTCAGAATATTGTGTTACGCAGATGTCAAACACAAACTCACAATCAAATTTCCAATCGGAATTATAAGACGTCTAACGGAACGTCCACGTTGGCGGGCCATTGATATGATCCAGACCCGAAGTACCCAGACCCAGGTTGCAGCTGACTCGAATGTTTCACAGTCTGTTGTCTATCGATTGTGGTCACGTTATCAAACAACTGGTGACGTGATTGATATCCAAAGAAGTGGAAGTCCAAGATGTACTGACGTCTGAGACGACAGCTATGGTGTTAATCAATCTCTCCGTATTAGAGCACTGACGGCCACAGACCTTCAACAATGCCTTAATTCGACATCATTTAGAGGGGTCAATGTCTCAAGACAGACAATCAGAAATCGCCTTCACTCAGACGGTCTTAAAGTTAGTCGCCCTCAAGTGCTCTTGCCGTTGTCAGCAAGGCATCGTCATGAACGTTTGGCGTTGTGTAGAGCGGCGTCGGTGGAATATTAACCAGTGGTCACATGTGATGTTCAGTGACGAATCCAGATTCAACCTAGACTTTCGTGATGGTCGAAGAAGAGTTTGGCGTCGCCGAGGTGAACGTTTAACAGACGCTGCTAGGGTTAGCCATGCACGAGCGATATGGGGTGGGTCCATAATGGAATGGGATGGCATCACTATGACTACCAGAACACAGCTATATGTGTGCCATGACAGTGTGACTGGCCAGTATACTACCGTGACAACATATATTGGTTCCGCATCTGTCCCGTTTGCTCAATGTCATGGCCAAGAATTTATCCGCCAGGATGATAACGCCAGAGCCCATAGGATAAGACATGTCACTGAGTTCCTGGAGAGCAACATATCCGTACTTTACCATGGCCAGCGATGAGCCCGGACAAATCACCTGGAACATGTCTAGGACATTCTTGGAAAATGTGTCCTCGGTGGGGCGCTGTAGGAAAGTGGGACAGAATCCCTCAGCACAGTACCTAACGATGTCATGAAGAAGTTAAATTTTCGATTTGTGAATGTGTTAATGGATTTGTTTAATTGACTACTGATAAAGATCAAAAGGTAGGGGTTTTCTTAATTACTCGCAATAACATATTATATAAAGATAATATCCCCTATATACCGGCCAGTTTTGTGATCAGTATGATAAACATGATTTCCCCCTTTTTTGCAACACACTATGTGTACTCTGGTTGAAGATGATAATGCTACATTTTGTAGTTAGTGTAGTTTAAAGATTGTATTCCATGCATATTTAAGCGTCTTGTTTGAAAAGATCGGGGTATAAAATCATGTTAACTTTAATTCCAAGCAGAAATGGCAACAAAATACTAAGTAACATTTTATTCGTCACAGTGCTAGGTTTCATTTATATCTTAAGATACTAGTGTTGTCGACCAAAAAGCGGAACTTTTACAACTGTTATTGCAAAATGGACCTATATTGCTATATTGTTTGGAAAAGGCTTCATCTATGACTAAAAATCATGAAACTAAATATGCTACTATGAAAGTTAAGCTGACTTTTAAAATTACTTTCCGAGATATTTTTCACACTTCAGTATCACTATCCGTAACTATTATGCTTATGTATCTTGAAAAGGAAAAGCCAAGTTCAGTATAGAGATGCAGAAATCGTGTGTAACAAGGAATGTCACTGGAATGACAAAATTTCGCTATAGGGATTCTGTTTTTCTATTAAAGTTATTGAAATATTCTTGGAGAAATACTTAAATGTGTGAGTCTTAAGCGATTTTCTGCATTCCACATTCGGCGCGATTAATGGTTTGGCCAAGGAAGTTGTCTCAGTGCATGATTAATAAGGCATTAACTGTTTACAAATCAATGTAAAATTAAATAAGTTTAACCTTACTAAACAAGCTAATTTAGCATTTACAGGTCTGTTATATAAAGCATAAAAAAACGTGAGCCCTACAAGTTTCACATATCTCTAAGTTACAGTTCTGACAGTTCATTATCAACAGAAGACTTTGGTAAAGTGCAAAGTTCCACAGTAATGTGAAAAAAAGTAAGCTTTAATGACATGTTTATTTTGATTCAGGTGATGAACTTTGCATTGTGATATCGGTTTTAGTAAGTACGATATTGATGCAGCAGACTGGTATGCATAAATTATTAAACTGTACTTTCTTCAGACGGACTAACAGACGTCACTATATCCCAGTCTGCCAAAAAGGAAAATAAACAGGTCCTGTGACCAAGAATGAATAATGTTTTGTCGTCTGATTAATTTGAAAAAGTTCCGGAACCCAAGTGACAATGAACTATGTCTACGGGCGGAGCATGGTCGTATTAGACACTGTAAGCGACCGAATGAGACTTAAGGATAAGATCGTGGCAAATGTTGCCAAGGCAGTGAAAAGTGTGAGTTTGACAGGTTTGAGTTCTTTCTAAGATGATCATGATGATAAATCTCCAGATTCATCTTCTTTTATTTGTATTTTATATGATTATTTGGTCATTAATTTTTTTTTATAAAAGTAAAAAAATCTCCAGACTACCAACACTGTAATACTTTGTTGTAACAGGAAACTAAGGGAGAAAAGTGCACCAGAGGCTTGAAGCTTGAACAAACAACCCTCGCAATGATCAATAGGGTGTAAGGATATACCAAGAGGTATCAGTACCCTTCGGACCATGGCCATTTCAGACCGGACATTACGGACCAGATTTGGGGACACTTTGGACGTCGGTCATATGGGCAAGCTGTACCGACAATAAATACTGTCAAATAGACAGATAGGCAAACCCTAAAGTCAAATCATGCCATTCACTTTCTGCAGAGGGTAGTGTTAAGTTGGTATACATATATATACACTATTTAAACCACGGACAATGTGAGCTGGGACTCTGTGAACCGCTTATTGAGACGATGTGAACCACTTAAAAAATATTGAAATAAAAAACATGACATGTTCAGACGACGAAGAAGTTAAACATTGTTATAATACTAAAAAACTTACTCAATTTGAATAAATTACATATTAATCTTTTTAGAAATCTAAATTTTAGTTGAAAGCCAGGATTCATTGATCTGATGATATTGTCTTGTTACATATAATTTTTGTAACCATATTTAAGAATGAATGTCTATAAATGTTTGAAAATGTGTTCATTTTTTCTGATAGTTACCGCTATCCTTTGTACATATATAGTTGTGTTATTTTCATTATATGTTGTCCTCCCACATATACTGTACACATCTATCTATTTAATAAACGGTTAAAAAATTTATTTTCATATGTGGTTCACATCATCTTCATATGTGGTTCACATCATCTTCATATGTGGTTCACATCATCTGCCAGTCTGACTGAAGTACATGATCTCCTACAGTTCATTTGTGGTTCATATTGTCTTTTGAGTGGTTCCATCATATCTTAATAATTATGTGGTTCACATCATCTTCATATGTTGTTCACTTCTTCATATGTTGTTCATATCATCTTCATATGTGGTTCACTTTTTCATATGTGGTTCATATCATCTTCATATATGGTTCATATCGTCTTCATACATAGTTCATAACATCTTCATATGTGGTTCATATCATCTTCATATGTGGTTCACATCATCTTCCAGTCTGACTGAAGTACAGGATCTCCTACGGTTCATATGTGGTTCATATCATCTTCATATATGTTGTTCACATCATTTTCATGTGTGGTTCACATCATCTTCCAGTCTGACTGAAGTACACAATCTCCTACGGTTCATATGTGGTTCACATTGTCTTATGAGTGTTCACATGATACCTTTATAATCATGCAGTTCATTTGTCTTATGAGTTGAACACACTGGCAGTGGTTCACATCATCTTTGGATCACATTGTCCCCAATTCTGTTCAGTTACTGGAATGTTATACTCAAGGTCATGTGGTCTGGTAACTAGAACTCTAGTCAAAACCATTGGATATGGCCAGCATTCCAGTAATCCCTAGTTATTTATAGTGTCGGTGTATTCATATTTGTTTCGAAAGTAGAGTTATGATAGTAAGAAATGCATTTTGATTTTAATGTGGTATCATATAAACAGACAAAAAAAACTTCATTTGGTCTGAACTTTTTACAGTGAAATCAGTGATATATTGTATTTACTGTACATGTATGTTGTGCAGGCTCAAATACATGTTTAAACTTACGTGATGACTGACTGTATCTTCTAGTCATATGACTGACAGAGACCATTTAATAGCATAGAAAGTTACTACTCAAGAATTTATTTTTGATTTTAAGAAATATTGTGCTTATTTCAAGTTTGGCAAGTATCAGCACTCACATCAAACATTTGAATGACCAAAATATAGGACTTTTCAGAAAAGATTTTTATTTCCATCTTTAAAAGATGGTAGTTTCACAAAAACTGAATAAACTTGATAAAACTGATGACAGGAAATATTAAAGAATTCTGAGTAAAAAAAAAGAATAGCAAAATTTATGAAATCAGTTTTGGGACAATACTATGTATCATTATGTTAAGAAATATATTATTAAATCATAAATAAAAGTAAAATTATGTGATGAAAAATATATTTTTTTATTATATTTTAATTCTTATGTAAGCTAATAATCTGACAGACAATTCTTGAAGGATTTAAGCTATTGCTGCACACAGTGTAAACATAGTTAAACATGACATTTGAAAATTACCTATTTATTAATAAACAGTGTCTTAAGTAATATCTTATAATCTATAATGCATTTGACATATTCATAATTATGACATAATCATAAGATTCATATGACATAATCATAAGACTTTTATATCCAATTCTTAATAACTCCTTATTAATTATTTAATGATTGACAGATTAAAGAATAAATTTATAGAAACTCATGTATGAAAGTATAATTATCTTTTTCCTGTGTCCAAGTGGTGTGTATTGTTTCCATCATCTTATGACAATTTTTTTTTTACAAGTTTCATTGATTTAACAAAAGAGAAAAAAATCATTGTTGGAGGGAAAAACTGCTATCTACTTTTTTATGTCATAACACTATGAACTTTTTTTCCGTTCACACCTCAGTAATGTAGACCAAAGAATATATGCATTTACAAAGCAGTATTATAAATATGTCCAGTACAAACAATGGTAAATGAAGACCTAAAAGAACTACCAGTAGTCTTTCCCCTTTAGGTTCTTAAATGTAAGAAGCCAGGCATACTCTTATTTATTCTGTAAGGCTAGAAGCCAGTCAAGTCTTGTATTATCTAAAAGATTAGGAGCAAAACATATTCCTGTATCACCTGTGTGGCCAGAACCAGACATACTTCTGCATAACCTATATTTCCCAGGAGCCAGGCATACTCCAGTGTAGCCTGTATTGCAAGGAGCCAGACATACTCCAGTGTAACCTGTATGGCAAGGAGCCAGAGCTACTCCAGTGTAACCTGTATTGCAAGGAGCTAGGCATACTTCTGTGTAACCTGTATGGCAAGGAACCAGGCATACTCCAGTGTAACCTGTATTGCAAGGAGTCAGACATACTCCAGTGTAACCTGTATTGCAAGGAGCCAGACATACTCTAGTGTAACCTGTATTGCAAGGAGCCAGGCATACTCTAGTGTAACCTGTATTGCAAGGAGTCAGACATACTCCAGTGTAACCTGTATTGCAAGGAGCCAGACATACTCCAGTGTAACCTGTATGGCAAGGAGCCAGACATACTCCAGTGTAACATGTATGGCCAGGAGCCAGAGATACTCCAGTGTAACCTGTATGGCCAGGAGCCAGGCAAACTCCAGTTTAACCTGTATGACCAGGAGCCAGGCATACTCCAGTGTAACCTGTATGGCCAGGAGCCAGACATACTCCAGTGTAACCTGTATAGCAAGGAGCCAGACATACTCCTGTGTAGGAGCCAGGCATACTCCAGTATAACCTGTATAGCAAGGAGCCAGAAATACTTTAGTGTAGGAGCCAGGCATACTCCAGTGTAACCTTTATGGCAAGGAGCCAGGCATACTCCAGTGTCACCTGTATTGCAAGGAGCCAGACATACTATAGTGTAACCTGTATGGCAAGGAGCCAGTCATACTCCAGTGTCACCTGTATGGCAAGGAGCCTGGCATACTCCAGTGTCACCTGTATGGCAAGAAGCCAGACATACACCAGTGTAACCTGTATGGCAAGGAGCCAGACATACTCCTGTGTAGGAACCAGGCATACTCCAGTGTAACCTGTATGGCAAGTAGCCAGACATACTCATGTGTAGAAGCTAGGCATCCTCCAGTGTAACCTGTATGGCAAGGAGCCAGGCATTCTCCAGTGTTATCTTTATGGCAAGGAGCCAGGCATACTCCAGTGTAACCTGTATGGCAAGTAGCCAGGCATACTCCAGTGAATCTTGTATGGCAAGGAGCCAAGCATACTCCAGTGTCACCTGTATGGCAAGGAGCCAGGCATACTCCAGTGTCACCTGTATGGCAAGGAACCAGACACACTCCAGTGTCACCTTAATGGCAAGGATCCAGGCTTACTTCTGTCTCACCTGTATGGACAGGAACCTTGTTTTCTTCATTTAAAAACCAGACAGTCTAAATTTGTAGATCATGATAAAACTTAAAAATTCTTTTTTTTTAGATACAAGAGCTGCAAATCCTGTCACCTTCTGGTAGTTTAACACTTGGCAATTATGACTGGCAGTGTCACAGGCTGTGTGAGCACTTGGACCACACTCTGCTACATGGGTAAGTTAGTATAACTGTTGTCTGGTCAGTATTTTAACTAATGATGAACAAACATACTGAAATAATGAGCATGGAATTATTGTGCTTAAAGTAGGAGGATACCGCAGTAACATATTTATTTATACAAATATAAATACAGTATGTATATACAAACTTGATCACTATAGACACAACAGAGGCCATTAAATTGAATATGCTTTTAAAATGAAATTACCCACATGTATGAAAAAGTCACCTTGAATGACAAATATATCTATATATACTGCACAGCTCGCACGATTTGTACAAATTTTGTGCTACCGCTGCCTTAGTGGTCAATGCAAACTCCCGAAATCTACAGTTTCTCCTTGAAAAAACACGTAATATTTCTTGATTTAAGGTTACATACAATCCCCGGTTTTTAGAGAGTGTTAGGGCATTCCTGAGGAGATTCTGTGTGAATATTATAATGCTTCATCACCAGAGTTTAGACAGAATATTTCCATTTTATATAAAATTTAAGTTATAAATGGGGAACACTTTCATCATTAACATAGTGCATTTGTTTATATTTTGATGATTTAAATTAGATCTATTACCTTTTTTTTAATTTGTTTGTAATTTGTTTATTTGCAAGTGGGTAAGTGCAAGCGCAGCATGGATTAAAGATTTGAAAATATGTAAATCACAGCAATTTAAGGTAATCAACAAGATGTTAGGTATGTGTTGAGTAGTTTTTGTGTCGCCCTTTCAGAGAAATGGCTTTGTCTGTCCCTTCCATCCATCCATCACGAAAACTTTATAACTTCGCCATTTCTTAACATTTCCTCATCAAACTTTCAAATTATATTGCTTATGACAACAGGGTCATGATGATGCCAAAATCTTCAGGTCATGGTCACATTTGACAGCGTTTTGCCCTTTTTTATACTTGGATTTTGTCACGAAAACTTAATGTTGGCTATAACTTTGCCATTTCTTAACATTTCTTCATTAAATTTTCAAATTATATTACTTATGACAAAAGGGTCGTGATGATGCAAAAATCTTTAGGTCAAGATCACATTTAGTGGAGTTATGCCCCTTTTTTGTAATTGGACTAGCATGCTGTCTTTTCCAGCAGGCTTTTGTTTACCTTGTTAATTATTCTAACAAAGTATCCAAGGGTGACACAAGTGTTCAACTGAACACCCATCTACTTCTGTTAAGCTGTGTGTAGTTGGCAGCGTTCCTTTTCTACAAATACCCTCTGTTTCACACAATTGGTATTAGTGATCAAGTCGTAAAAAACCCAAATTTTGGTGCCTCTAATTTCGGTCAATGGCTAAATAAAACTACCCACATATATGTCAAAGATATTGAATATCTCATTAAGTAAACACCCTAAAATCGATTTTTATGGAAATAGTGAGGTGAGGTTCCCACTTTAAAGAGCATGTGTAGTCTGACACTTGTAAAGTGAGGTAATGTAAGAATCAGTTGGGTGAAATTAATGGAAAATCAGTTTTGCTCAAAGCTAAAGGTCATATCCTATAATTAGAAACCAATCAAAGATTGAGACCCAATATATCATGCATATACAGATCATAGGTCATAAGACCAACAAATGATATTGTGTGTTTTTAAGTCATCTGTCAAAACATGTTACAGATTAAAATATAAGGCATCCTAAAACATAAGGATAATTAGAGTAAGTAAGTATGAAATTTCACTAGACAAGTTAACATTTCAGTCAACTGAATGTGAAATGAAATTAACAGAGAACGCAGTTTCACAGTAAATTCTCTCCGCAATCAGAAAAAAATTGTCTCTGTGAATCCTCAGTGATTTAGGGAGTTTCTCAGAGAAAAATGTACATATCTCGTCCGTGTGTCTGTCCAAACTTTGTCTGGAGCATATCTCCAAAAGAACTTGAGCGATTTTCTTCAAATTTCATACACTGAAAGAGCACATTGGGAGGAAGTGCAATATGTAAGAACAATAACTCTACCTTGCCTATTTTTAGAGTTATTCCCCTATATCAGATTTACTTGAAAAACTTTGTAAAAAGCATAACTCCAAAAGTACTTGTAGGATTTACTTCAAACTTAATACACTGAAGAGCACATTGATAGGTAGTACAGTGTTCAAGAACAATAACTCTACCATGCCTATCTTTAGAGTTATTTCCCTTTTATCAGATTTACTTGAAAAACATTGTCCGAAGCATAACTCCAAAAGTACTTGAGGGATTTACTTCAAACTTGTCACATTGATAGAGCACATTGGAAGGAAGTGCATTATGCAAGAATAATAACTCTATCTTGCCTACTTTAAGAGTTATTCCACTTTATCAGATTTACTTAAGTTTTGTCCAGAACATGACTCCAAAAGTACATGTAGGATTTACTTCAAACTTAATACACTGACATAGCACATTGCTAGGAAGTACAATGCACAAGCAAAACAACTTGTCCTTGCCTACTTTTAGAGTTATTCCCCTTTATTAGATTTACTTAAGAAGTTTTGTCCAGAGCATAACTCCAAAAGTACTTGAGGGATTTTTTTCAAACTTAATACACTGACATAGCACATTGGTAGGAAGTGCAGTGTCAAGAACAATAACTCTACCTTGCCTTTTTTGAGTGATTTTCACTCGCATTATAACATTTAGTTTTCGAAAGTACAACCTTCAGGTAACTTCTTCCCGGCGGGGGGATTAACCATGTGTAACATGGCTCTTGTTTTTAAATTGTCAAGATTTCAATTGAATTATTGAATTATAAAGCAACATTTTTATGCCATACCTGTCCAGTGTGAATGGTGCCAGGTAAAGATAGATATACTTCTTGTTGTCACATAAGAGACTGGTTTTGTCTAGAGTGTAGAACAATTAAGGTTGAAACTAACATAGTTCTCAGTTTGAATAAACCACCTTTGTTGCTTCCAACATTACATTTTCTTTAAAGGTGCTTTAGGGTAACTTAAGTTGTCTTTGAGAAATGTATGTTTTTTCCCCAAAAGTTTAGAGGCAGGCAGTGTTGCCCTTTTTGACTCCACACTTATATAGATATGTGCTTGTTTAACAATTAATTCTCAGACTAATATTACATTATCTATTTACAGTTTACGTCATGTTACCCCAGGTTACTGGAAGATTGTGTCTGAGTTTACACATAAAGATTGTGTGAAGGAAATTAAACGGATGAGGAATGTGACAACTGATCTAGGCAGAGGTATTTGTATATAGTGTTAGTGCTACAATATTGATAATGACAACAATTAAAAGCAATAAATTGGTATGTTTGTAAAAAGTATGTCTTGTTTTGTATTCAAATCACTAATATTATTTTACCATTCAAAAGGAGAGTTCCAGTTTGAAGATAAAAAACTTCACATTTGATAAGCAAACAAGCATTTAATGATTTACAGACCAGTCACCAAAGTTTGAAAATAACGTATTGACAACATTATAGTATGTATATTGAGAAAATTTATAGGTATTGCTCTCACAAAGGGGTTTATAAAGGTAAATAATAATAATGCTAATTTTCATGTTTTACCTTTGATAGGCAGAGCATGGTTGTTCATGGCATTGAATGAGTGTTTACTGGAAAGTTATCTACGCTGTTACCAACAAAATGAGTCACTGGTGGAGAATTACTATGTTAGAGATGCCCTCGTCAGAGACCAAGATGTAAGGAGCTATTTGATTGGTTAAACAGGCTGAAGGATGTAACAAAGACGTTGTGATACATGAAAATACTGATTGGATGCATATAAAAATATGAAATTGGGATGATTATTTTGCTGCAGAGGTTTAGATATAAGACTAGAAAGTAGATTGTTATGCTAAAGATGTCTGCAGTAGCTGTTCATAAAATAGAAATCTCAAAGTTATATGTACAGAAAAACTAAGAATGACAAGATCTTTAACTCTGAATGACTGATGACACAGACCATATGATTTTATATATTGCAGAAATTCAATGTGTTGCTGACAGTAATCTCTGGCTTAGAGAACATAGAATTCCAGCTGGAATGTGTAAGTAAACATGATCTTCTAATTTAAAACATGTACAGCAGACCTGAAGGTGTTATTCTTATCAAAACAATAATATGGTGGTGCCTGTTGGTTTGTTATGTTCTTTATGTTAAGTAGCAGCACCAACAGAGTGAAAACCATGAATCAAGTATCAGTTTTGTGGAAAGAATGAATGTCAAGAAAAGTATAAAAACTTGATGGACAGTAAAAGAACTAAAAATGAAAAGTGAAGTCCAGACTTATGGCTGTCTGTTAGATGCAGACTGTTTCTAATATTCTAACCCAGAAAAACCCACTTGTCCTGAGCTGGATTTGAACTAAGGTACCCTCGATCACAAAGTAGACACCACCATGTCACCTTAAAAGTTAGGTGAAAGACAAGGGAGTATATGTGCTTTATTATACCTCAACTATATTCTGTCATGTACTAAGTCATAACAGTACTTTCCTTGAATAAAAAGTGAATTTCTTTAAGTACTTCATCAGAAACAATCTCATGTTTTAGTTCTTGAATCTTCTGTTTAAAAACAGTTTAATCAGCATGTTAGCTGCAAAATTTGTTTGTGCAGAAATTACTTTGTAAGTTTACCCTGTTGCTCTCTCCAGGATATGCCGTATCTGGACTTGTGTGTATATCCACCCAACAGCAAGCGAGTGTCTAATGTTGAGTCAACGGTAGACTTTGACAGGTTGTCTGTATGTAGTATGGAGAGTGTATATATACCAGCTTCCAAACCTCTGCCACAGGTGAATACTGTTCTCTGTACTGGTAAAATGATACAAAATGTAACTTCAGAATTAACTGTATTAACAAATCCATAGAAAAAGGATTAAGTGCTGATTAGAATGTTAAGATTTAGTGTTATTTGGTATGAGAAAGAATATAAAGATTTCTTCAGACTGTTGTATATCATACCAAGGTTAAGACTTCCTCCAAGGTTCTGGCTGTGTTTATTTGACAAACCTATACATGTAGTTAACATATACTAGGTCAGACAAGTTTCCTTTTCTCTACTGTTTGGCATGTACTACAGAAAGAAAAGGACATTAGAACAATTACATAACTAAAGAGTTACATAATGTAAAACTGTTATTATGATGTGCAAAGATTTAAGAGTAAAACAACAAGGCATCATGAACCACATGACCACATAGATAACTGCTCTGTATGCAGGGAATAAGGAACATTTACTTGTTTTTACTAGACAAAGCTATCAAGGAAAATAACAGTAAGAAATGCATGATCTTTTCTAAGTTTGCTGTTGTTGGAGTAAATATATGCAAAGAGTATTTATTGTGCCTAGCTTTCTTATTTTGCTGATGTGTTTACCAAAGACATTATTTACTGAAAGTTGATTGTTCATATTTTCCTTAATGGCATATAATTAATTATCTTTCTTGCAACATAGATTAGGATGACACTGTTTCTATACATTGTTTTCTTTATATGTGTTTGATTTTTTTTTTGTATGCTGAAATAACTTGAATTTTTTTGTTTTTAGTTTTTGTAAATTTACCTGTTAATTTGACTTGTCCGAGGCCTTTTCATAGTTTTAATGTTTGGTAGATTCCAACCCAAATCTTCAACCAGTACAAATATCAGCATTAACCAGGATGATCCAGGATGTACAATCCAGGTCAAAGTTTTCAGTTTAAATACAAATTCAGATCAAGTAATAAACCCTTTTTAACTCCAGCCTAAATCTTAGATGGTAAAACTAATAAGTGTTTCAGTATAGATATGAATCCAGAATATTCCCATTCAAAGACTTAAAATAAGCAAACAGCTTGTATGTGGCCAAATTTTCATAGCTGATTTGTGTCCAAAATGCAATGAATGAAGGGTTTTTCATGCTTAAAAGAGTCAAGGTTACTTGTAAAATCACTTTATTATGAAGGAAATATTGATAATGGTTAGTACTTATCATTGGTAAACTTCAGCATGCAAAGCTTTCAGCAGTTGGTCCTTCAAAATAAATTAATAAATGATGTAGTACAACTTTGATTATAACCAAAAACTCTGTATTAAAACTACCCAAGATGTACACTTTTTCAAAAAGCTGGTGGCATTTTTTTTTAATTGTACTAGCCCCATTCAGTGTGTGATATTTATATTTATAAAAATGTCAACAGAAACTGCTTTTGATGCTGCATTGAAGCTGAGGGAGCAGTGTGTGCCCCTGTTGTTATTTTGCTTGTTCCTAGCATGAGTTTTAGTAGTTCAGCTTGCTCAGTGAGGATGACATGGTGAAGTGTTGTAGTTACTTTATTGTTTGTGTTTTAGTAGTTCAGCTTGCTCAGTGAGGATGACATGGTGAAGTGTTGTAGTTACTTTATTGTTTAAACTTTTGAAAATAGACAATTACCACAGTTGACAAGTTGTAACCTATGTCTTTGTAGTTTGGTAGACTGTTCTCTGGTTTGAGGAATAGTTAATACATACAGTTAGCTTCTATTAGCATATGAAATGTGCAGGCTTTGAGTAGAAAACTTTGTAAAAGAAGGGTTGTGTAAACCCTAACCGTTTAGGTTATGGCATAAATGGACAGAGCCTTTTTTGAGGCAGTGTTGCATCAAAACTTTAATCTCTAACTACTCACATCTAAATGTTTAGATTTTCATCATAAATACTAGAAGACAGAAGATTACACAACACATTCTCAAGATAAAGCCTGGAGATACTTGTGTAGAGAACTTTGTGTCAACTTTTCCAGGTAATGAAATGGATACCTATTGTCTGTTTAAGTAAGGGCACCTGGGTTATGGAGGTTAAGATGTACATGAAAGTGGATGTCTTCAAAGCTTGGGAGACTTTCCCAATTAAAAGGAGTGAAAATAAACAAAAAACTATTTCTTTAAAGGCTGTGTTTGAGAAAGGTGAAAGCAGTGTGGTAGCTGACAAGGACAGGTGCAGTACTGGTAGTAGGGAGGAGAAACATTCGCCCTCTCTAGATAGTGGAATACACTCAGACTGGAACTACAGGCAAAGAAGTATAACTCCTATTGACCAGATGAGTGTCTCAAGTACTAGGTCAGTATGAGGCAATCCTTTATTGGAACACTGTGTGAATTTGAAGTGCAAAGCGTATTGATTTCATAGAAACATTTTGGAAATGTACAGGTGTTTTTGCATGGATAAAATGTGATATTATTTCATTACCATAAATGGCTAACAAGCCTTCTTTTTTCAATATCTGATGAAACTTTGTGGCATCTGGTACTCAATATTCAACTGAATACTTGGTGAAACATGTTAACTGATTTTTATCCTTCGACCTTTCTGTACTGAGGTCTTTCTATTTCAGTCAAGATTCTGGGAACAGTAAGGAAGCTGGCCTTGAGGTAATCCATCTGAGCAAGAAAGGCAAGCCACAGAAGCATAAAAAGAAGAAGAAAAAGTTTGTGTCTGTATCCAGTATGTCTGAACCTGATGTAATTGAAGTGAGTGAGAATGTTGCAGGACCTGTGATAGAAATTCCACCATTGGATGATGTGAAACTGCTTGGTGCAATCATGAATAGTCAGAACAACAATGAGGTAGATTCTCTTCACTGTTTACATCCTGATTTTAGTGCTGTGTCTATACCAAGAGTTCGCTCCCCTGGAGATGGTATGGAGAATGAAACAGATAAAGTTGATGGAACTTCAAGTGATTCAAAACATAAAACTGCTGCAAGTAAAGAAGAGATAGGTGATACAGTTGCTCTGGTAACTCATAATGATAGTAATCAGAAGATAAACACTAGTCATATATATGCTTTAAGTGATACAGAAAATGAAACCAGTGTCACAGAGACAAGTAAAACAGAGAAAGACAGGAACAAAGGTAGCCCAGGTATTGAGGTTGCTCCTTCTTCAGACAAGGGAATATTTACAAAACTCATAGAAGCCAAAGTTTCCCATATAATCAGTGCAGGAGATCAGTTAGAACATGCAGAGAGAAATACTGAACATAAAGAAAAAGAGTACAAAGATGTGTTTGAATTCAGTGAAGATGCAAATGAACCTGTGAGGTATTATAAAGATTTATATAATGGTGAAAGTGTTGAGGATGAACCAGTGGAGAAGATAAGTCAATGTGTTAGTGATAAAAGCATTGAAGATATTCCTGAAGTGCCGAGTATTTACAGTAGAACTGAAGATTCTGATCTTAGTAATGATGAAGATACAGAAAGTTTTAGCCAAACTTTTATGCCTACTGCAATGAAGAAAAGAATGTCTCAAAATAACACTCCCTGTAGAAAGTCTAATTCAAGTACTCCTGTAAGTGATGTAAAAGCATTCACTAATGTATCAGAACATAAACAAACTCCAGAGGACATGGATAAAATTTCTGTTTCTAGTGAAAAAGGAATTCATGGAATTCAAAGGTCCATGAAATCACCACATTCAGACTCATCACTGTATGGACGTATATCCAATAGAAGCACACCTGACATAGTCTCAGCCAATCAGATCAGGAGTAAGTCAGTAATGTCTTACTCATCAGCCAATGAAACAGAAGATGAACAGATAGCCAATAGAATGTTGCCTACCAGTAGAGCTAGCAGTAGTCTGTCAGCCAATGAGCAGAGACTTTATAGAAATTCCCCTTGTCCAAGCATAGATGATGATAAATTGAGCATCAACACTCATTCAAGTACACAGTCACCTAGCACTGACATGGAAGGTAAGTATTCTTGTAGATTTGATAAAAATGTTACAAGTATATGAGCTCAGCTGTACAAATGACAGCATTTCAGTGTATTGACGTTGCGCACAGTGTTCGACTAGTGGCGTTTTTCGCGCTTTTTTACCTTTCGCCGCGGAATAATTTAATGTACGCTGTTCCTTTTTCAATATGTTATATATGAAATGAAAGTGAATTTTTTGCCGATTACGGCAGTATTTCTTGATATAAAAAAAATATCTCCAAGTGCTATTCGAAAACATGTATTTAGTGCGCAAACGTTGGTTTTAGCATGTCCCAGCGTAACACACGACTTACAGTTTTATTCGAGAATCATTTTCAACGATATTTACATTTACAAGGGAAATGGGAAAGTTTTGATTTACATATGAAAAAATTGTAATTTGCCTCGGCTACATTTCCATATAAAAATAAATTAAATGATCGCATTATTGAAATTACAGTTTTAGAATATCTGTGTCTAGCAAAATTGTGAAAATCCGTAAAATTTGCGCTATTTCTAAATTGACGTTTGTTCCAGTGGAAGTTTGAAAAAGGGCGTTTATTTGCATGAGAAACAAACCAGTATTGAGCTTGTAATTTTTTCGCTTTATCTTTACATATATAGTTTTTGGTATATAGAGTTATAATTAAAACGGTACAAATACAAATTCATGTCTAGCAATAATGTGAGTTGAACCATTTTGTGCGACGTCGGAAAACGTCAAAAGATCCGAGTGTTGTAAATATTTATTTGAATTTCATCGAAATATTGGCTCGAACGTTTCAACATAGACAAAGGTAATCGAAAAATTATAATTTTCCATCAGTTATTTGATTGAATTATATCTTTGATTTTATAACGAGTGAGTAAAGTATCGGTAGCAGAACGACGAGTTGCCGTATGTATACGACTTTACATGCTACTGCTGCTGCTTAATAATGATACATGTAAATTGATAATTATAATGGTCACAACAACAACAAGAATAACAACAACAACAGCCACAATGCCATGCACAGGTCTATTTAAGAAGCAGTAGATGCATGAATACACTGTCGCATTGTTAGTCTCATAGTGAATTTTCAGAGTGCACACTTCAGCTTCTACATTAGACCTGTACATGTATATGATTATGTATGTGTTCTATGTATTGCATATCTAGAAATAAAACAGTTACAGTAGTTGAAATACAGTAATTCTCTACATGTCAGAGAATATAAAATTTTTAATCTTATGTTAATAGGTCATGCTAGCGTAATGATTGAATAAATAATACTTATAAAAGTAAAATAAAATATTAAACATTCACGAATTTTCAAAAGGTTTTTAATGAATTATTTTATGCTGTGATATTTTATGACAGAATTAAAAGTACAATATTTTTCCTATTATATCCAATATACTTATGTGTACACAATAGCAGTTTAACCGGGTGGTTCGTTTACAGAATCGTATTGCCACCAGTTAAAAGTTATCACTTTATTAAATTGAACTTATTTATTACGCATAACAATTTCGAAAACAAGGTGCTATACTCTTTTATATTTGAAGTAAATATTTTAAGCTTTAAATGTTAAGTAATTCACGGTTAAATTGCATAATGTATTGTTGTATATAAATGTTTCATGCAAGTATATTTACTTGTAAACGATATTAAAATGCTGCACAATGTTAATTTAGTTTCTACGTTTTCGTTGCCCCAATACGACGTCTTGAGTGCTAAAATGACGTTACGCTCGATAGTCGAACACTGAGCGCAACGTCATTATATATAGGAGACAAATGAAATTAGTATCTGCATGAGAACAAAAGTCTCCTCTATTTATTTACATGAAAGATGGTTAGGTAAGCTGCTTGCATATAGAAATGAAATTATGTTAAGTGGGTACATAATAGTCAAAAGAGAAATGAAATGGAAAAGTTAATTAGATTCAAAGCATTAGTTTTCAACTGTAATTTGAAAGCCTTTTAAGTCTGAATACTAGTTTTATTTGAATTATATGGCAAATCTATATATGTATCTGCACTAATATTGAGCTTAACTTCTTTATCTACCTCAACATGGGATAAATTGCTACTCTACATTCAAATAATTCTGTTTCATGCATGATGTTACATTAAAGTTTTGCAAGGACCTAAACTGAAAAAATATGTCTTGTTTTCCCCTTCCAGCTTCAGGCCAAGTGTTGCAGGCAAAAGTAGAACAGCTTATTGAACAGAAAAAGTTAAATCAGTATACCCATCTCACATTTGGTGATGACTGTGATGATGAGGAAGATATTGTTCAATTGCCCAGTCCATTACGAGAACGTGCTGCAAGTCGAGCTGGAGAAGTTGAGTAAGTTAAATACTCGGAAACTACAGTTTTTAAGTTTTTAGTAGTGCCCCCTACATGAAATCTAGTTACCTACTGAACAGTCTTGCATGTGTCTTTTAGAAAAATATACCCAGTAGTATAAAATTTTGGAATTCACTTGCTAGAGGTTAGAGTTAGACTTATTGTGACAAAATTTTATGGTAGGTTTTCACTTAAGAAGACGACACTGCCTCAAGTTACATAGTAGAACATGAAAAATAATGCTCAGACAAATTTATGCTGTTTGTTTTCTCTTTTCAATAAGGAAAAAACCCCAAACCATACCTAGAAAGATGACTATATATTTCAGACTGGACAACAATACAATGCTTTACTTGATGCTGGATGTATTAAATGAAGACGAAACTATTGTAAAGGTAACATCCAAGTTGTATAGTAATGCAGTCATAGTGTGTTATTATAAGTTGTATAGTAATGCAGTCATAGTGTGTTATTATAAGTTGTATAGTAATGCAGTCATATTGTATTATTATGAGTTGTATAGTAATGCAGTCGTAGTGTGGTATTATAAGTTGTATAGTAAAACAGTCATTGTGTATTATTATAAATTGTATAGTAATACAGTCTTTGTGTGTTATTATAAGTTGTATAGTAATGCGGTCTTTTTGTGTTATTATAAGTTGTATAGTAATGCAGTATTTGTGTGTTATTATAAGTTGTATAGTAATGCAGTCTATTGTGTTATTATAAGTTGTGTAGTAAAACAGTCTTTGTGTATTATTATAGGTTGTATAGTAATGCAGTCATAGTGTGTTAAAATAAGTTGTATAGTAATGCAGTCATAGTGTGTTAAGATAAGTTGTATAGTAATGCAGTCGTATAGTGTTATTATAAGTTGTATAGTAATACAGTCTTTGTGTGTTATTGTAGGTTGTATAGTTATGCAGTCATAGTGTGTTCAGATAAGTTGTATAGTAATGCAGTCATAGTGTGTTATTATAAGCTGTATAGCAATGCAGTCATAGTGTGTTATTTTCTGAATCATCTGAAGTAGATTATACTTTTGACAGAAATTTTATGGAATAGTCTCAATTAATTTTACTGGTTTGAATTTCAATTTAACCTAGTTATGTAATAGTTATTATATTAAAACGTTGTCTCTTTTATTAGCTCACCTGAGCACAAAGTGCTTCAGGGTGAGCTTTTGTGATCATTGATTGTCCAGTATCTGTTGTTGTGCGTCAGTGTGTCGTGCTTCATCAGCAATTTGACTTAAACAACTTCTTCTCCTATACCACCTAGCCAACTTTGATGAAACTTGCCTGGGATATTCCTTGCATGAAGCTGTATAAAAGTTGTTGAAAGTAATTAATTTCTAGCAGAACTCTGGTTGCTATAGCAACAAGAAGTAAAAACTTTAAAAGTCTTCTTGTCAAAAAGTACTTGGCCCTGAGCCTTACATTTGGTATGAAGCATTTTCTAGTGGATCTCTACCAGTTTTGTTCAAATTATGCCCCTGGGGTCAAAATTGGCCCTGCCCCTGGGGTCACTTGATTTTACATAGACTTACATAGGGAAAAACCTTTAGAAATCTTGCCTGAAACCACGAAGCCAAGTGCTAAAATTGTTTGCATAGAGCATCAGCTAGAGGTCCTCTAAATAGATTGTTCAAATTATGCCCTAGGGTTATCAATGGCCCTGCCACAGGGTCACATGATTTTACATAGGAGGGAAGACTTAAGAAAATCTTCTTGTCTGGAACCACAAGGCCTAGAACTTAGATATCTTGCATAGAGCAGCAGCTAAAGGTCCTGTACTATGATGGTTCAAATTATGTCCCTGGGGTCAAAATTGACCCCACCATGGGGGTTCTATTTGTGCAAAATATTTAATCTTTAAAAACCTTGTGAGAAATCATAAATTCTAGACCTAAGATTTTTTGCATGGAGCATTATCTGGAGGTCTTTTATTAAGATTGTTGAAATTATACTCCCAGAGTAAAATTTAGCTCTTCCCTTAAGTTCACTTGATTTTACATAGATATATAGATTAAACCTTAAAAAATCTTCTTGTCTGAAACCACAAAGCCAAGGGCTAAGATTTTTTTGCAAGGAGCATCAGCTAGAGGTCCTCTACCAAGATAGTTGTAATTATGCCCTTAGGTCATTAATGGCCCTGTGGTCACTTGATGTTACATAGTCTTATAAAGGGAAGACCTAAACAAAATCTTCTTGTCTGAAACCACAAGCCTTAGAACTTAGATATTTTGCATTGAGCATCAGCTAGAGGTTCTCTACCAAGTTTGTTCAAATTATGCCCTTGGGTCAAAATTGGCTTTATCCTGGGGGTCACTTGAATTCATATAGACTTATATAGGGAAAACTTTAAAAAGCTTCTGATGTTTGCTAAACAGCGAAACCAAAGTGAAAGTATTTAGGTGAGCAATCCAGGGCCATCATGGCCCTCTTGTATTTTTTAAGGAAGCATTTAGATTAACTAGTCTGTCTGGTCAGTAGGTATGTTTGGGAAAAAATTATTTTGATAGCTACAAATCTGAGATTTATTTTGACTTCTGCTTGGTAAAGCCAAAGGTTTAACCCTTTGATTTCTTATGTTAATAAAACAAAGACTCTACTCCTTATCTTAAACTTCTGAATTGGCATCTGCAGAAAATTAAGTTTTGTACATCAGACAAAAATAAAATAGCCTACATCTCAGATTTTTGTTTTGTTTGATAATTGTCAGTTGGATCTAGTTGTTTATTTTTTTCTTAGAAATTTTTGAAGTTCTTTAACTTTTGCTTATTGTTTTCCCATTTCAGATGTTTTGTTGCCAGCAAGGTCACACTGAGGGTAAAACTAAGACAGTTCTGTTCCTGATCACACTTGAGTCTGTCTATATACTGCAGCCACTACCTGGCAAGAAAAAGTTCTCCAAGCTAGCTGTGATAGCCTTTAAGGATATAGATTTTGTCTCAGTATGTCTAGTTTTCTAAGATTGTTTTTTTCTGATCAGCATGAATACAAGAGATAGTTCAGCTGAGCTGTTTGTAATGTTGTACTTGATGGACAATACTTTTTTCCATAGATTGTGCTGTCCATTTCCATGTTAAGACTTTTTGACAATAGGGGTGCACTACAGTTGGATGAATATTTTTGAAATATCTAGTACATATTGTACAAATGTAAATAGTATTGTGTGAATGTTGTCCTTGCAGATTGGATTTAACAACCAGATTCTACACATAGCTTGTAAAAACAAAAGACGCAAGTATTGTCTCACTCCAGGGGAGGAAAGAATAACCATGTGAGTATTACTGCAAAGCAAAATTGACATATATTGCAATACATAAACTAGAACTAAGAAGGACTGTTTAAAATGATCACCTTTTATTAGCTCACCTGAGCGAATGCTCAGGGTGAGCTATTGTGATCGCTGGATGTCCGTCGTCTGTCGTCTGTCTGTTCACATTTGCTTTGTGTATGCGATAGAGGCTGTATTTATGATTGGATCTTTATGAAACTTGGTCAGAATGTTTGTCTTGATGAAATCAAGGTTGGGATTGTATATGGGTCATCTGGGATCAAAAACTAGGTCACGGGGTCCAATCTAAGAAAAACCTTGTGTATGCGATAGAAGCTGTATTTTTCATTGGATTTTCCTAATATTTTGTCAGAATGTTTTTCTTGATGAGATCTAGGTTGGGATTGTATATGGGTCATCTGGGGTCAAAAACTAGGTCACGGGGTCAAGTCTTAGAAAAAGCTTGTGTATGCGATAGAAGCTGTATTTTACATCCGATTTTCCTAATGTTTGGCCAGAATGTTTGTCTTGATAAAATCTAGGACGGGATTGTATATGGGTCATCCAGGGTCCAAAAATAGGTCACAGGGCCTGTTCTTAGAAGACCTTCTGTTCAGCTACAACAATGAAACATTAGATAATTTTGCATGCAGATTAAATCTTTGACCCTGGATGATCTTGGCCTTGACCTGCTTACTTACATCCTGATTTTTTTATGTTTCAGTGCAATGATTCTCAGGTGAGCGATATAGGGCCATCTTGGCCCTCTTGTTTTGGAAATACAGCATCAGGTGTAAGCCCTTGCAGAAAGGGTGTAAGTCCTTGCAGAATCGGGTGTTTAAAAACGAGTATTATGTCGTTATAGATTTGATATATTAATGAGATTAGGTCTTTGTGCTCAACACTTCAAGATTGCTCTAATTGTGAATGAATAAAATAGTTTTCCTTACCATGCCTTGTACAAGATCAAGCCTAGTGGGCTGTAGCCAAAATGTAAATATATACATTGAGTTCTAGAAACTTCTTCAAATGTAAAAGGAAAGTGATCTAATTTCAGAGCAATAGTTGAATGTCTGGCAGACAGCATGAAAAAGAGTGACAGTAAACCAGGTCGACTGGAGGTGGATACTGGAAATACAGTGCAGAAAATCTCCCTGCAGAAATACATCTCCACAGAGTGCAAATGTGAGGTGTGTAGCATTATGTTTGTAGTTTGGAATTTTACTTTATACTGATTAAAAGTGAACCAATATTGCCTTTAGCCCAAGAGCCATTTTGTTATAAAAAAACCACCTTGAGTAAGCAAACTGATTGTTAACAGCCTTTTTCTGCACCATAAAATCAATTACTCAACAGAATGGTTTATCAGATCTGTTACTGTGACATTAGGAATGTTATGGCTTATCAGTTTAGTTCCATGTAACATGTACATTCACAGCAAGAAAATGCTGAGGTGATATGTTATTCTCTGGTCCATTGGGAAGACCCAACATCAGATAAGGGTTCCTGTGAGTGGGACAGGGAAGGCATCCTGTATTACAAGTGTATTGAAACAGCTAACATACTCGGAACTCAGACATGGAGACTAGCATATGCTTCTTTAAGGTAATGGCTTATATTGAATTTATAATACTGCACATTTGGATAGTTGTTATGTTTATATTATTCATATACTCACCTGTGTGATTCATATAGTTTATGATTATTAAACAGCTCCCCCTTGGTTTGATAAATTTGTTGTTAATTTATGAATAAATATTTATCTAAACCAAAGCAATTGAGCGCAGTACTACAGACTTGTTATAAAGAATTTTGAAAGATTTTATGACTTGGTTTAAATGGTTGTCATCTTATACATGTATAACCCTTGCCTAGTGGCTCGGGTTATATTAGCTCACAATAGTTTATATGAGGCTAAATGGTCTGTCAAAAATCTTTATGACTTATAATAATTTTTTTTAACAGTTCAGTTTTCCCGTTTGATTTGTTATCTGCTGTCTGTCTATGTAAGTTAGATCCTCTGATGTATTTTCCAGGAAACAGTTTTATACAAGCGCTTGCTGTTTTCAAAATTATTGATGATATTTTTTTGCACAAGCATTATAAATATTTGTACAAACATTTTAAATAACAGTTTGAAAGTTTCAGACCTTTCTCACTTCAGAAGTTAAGGTACTGTTGTCAGAAAAATGAAATGGAATACTGGACAAGCACAGAAAAGCATGAAGTTTAATTTTACTTTGTTCATTTGATCATCTGTCAGTCTTCTTATCTGTTAACCATAACATTGTAACTTAATTAAAAGAAAACTTAAGTTAGTGTTAAAGCACCATTTCAAGGCATATATCACCTGTAAAATCAACTCTTTTCTATCTTGACTGGGATATTTGTATTGAACCCTTCAAAACATACATGTATAATTCATTACCTAAACGATACCAGTTCAGTGTACTGAATGTTTCTTTACAGGGACAGTATGTTATGTTTATATAATGATAAAAATGATGCCAAACCTTCTCACTTCCTGAGTATGGGTGGGGGACAGTGTGTTGGATGCAAACGAGACTTTAATTGTGACAAGAACCATGCGGTGAAAGTAATGCTGTCTGATGGTACTTTTTGGAGTATTGCCCTGGACTCAGAGGAGGAGGCCAACAGATGGTTACAGGGTCTGTGTCAGGCTGTCTCTGAGGGCATGAAGGTAAGAACATTTAAGGGGTTTTTGATTTGAACGTGATTCAAATCATCTGAAGGTCAACAGATGGTTACAGGGTCTGTGTCAGGCTGTCTCTGAGGGCACGAAGGTAAGAACATTTAAGGGGTTTTTGATTTGAAAGTGATTCAAATCATCTGAAGGTCAACAGATGGTTACAGGGTCTGTGTCAGGCCATCTCTGAGGGCATGAAGGTAAGAACATTTAAGGGGTTTTTGATTTGAAAGTGATTCAAATCATCTGAAGGTCAACAGATGGTTACAGGGTCTGTGTCAGGCTGTCTCTGAGGGCATGAAGGTAAGAACATTTAAGGGGTTTTTGATTTGAAAGTGATTCAAATCATCTGAAGGTCAACAGATGGTTACAGGGTCTGTGTCAGGCCGTCTCTGAGGGCATGAAGGTAAGAACATTTAAGGGGTTTTTGATTTGAAAGTGATTCAAATCATCTGAAGGTCAACAGATGGTAACAGGGTCTGTGTCAGGCCGTCTCTGAGGGCATGAAGGTAAGAACATTTAAGGGGTTTTTGATTTGAAAGTGATTCAAATCATCTGAAGGTCAACAGATGGTAACAGGGTCTGTGTCAGGCCGTCTTTGAGGACATGAAGGTAAGAACATTTAAGGGGTTTTTGATTTGAAAGTGATTCAAATCATCTGAAGGTCAACAGATGAAAGTTTTATCATAATTTATGAAATGAATACAAAAAAAGGCAAGAAGTGTACATTAAAAAGTTGAAGAGGAGAAATGACCATTTAGTGTAGCCATGGCACTCTCTGAGAGTGAGAGACGTCCTTGTTATATTCTGTGATCTTAGTCCACACTTACTGATTTTCTTAATTTTAATACTGATACACTGCAGCCATCCAGATGATCCATTTAAAATTTAAAGGAAAAGTAATCTTCAAATGACTGCAAATAACAAAACTTCCTTTTTTTTTGTTCACAGATGAGTGCAGCTAGAGCCTCCTGTGTTCCTTGTTGTATGGTGCTTAGTAAACAAAAACTGTTAATGTGTCATGAAGACTTTGATACAAACTTTATACGTACCCTTGGTAGTGCCAATCTGCAGGATATCACAGCAGTCTTATATGATGAACTGAACAAGTCTTACCTCGTTCTGGTGAGTAGCAACAGTTTCTTCCTGAATATTTTATTGTTCCCATGTTACAAACACTCTTGAAGGTTTGCTTCTGACTATATCAGAGTGTAGTAAGTTGTGACGGGCAGAACTCACTGCATCAAAACTGTCTTCAAATGAAAGGGTAATGTTTTCTCCAGTCAAAGCTGATTCAGAATATAATTCCATTTTCAATTAACGCTGATGAATTTGATGAATTCACTTACAATCAAATGTGCTTTATTACATAATTATAAGAAGTATTTTATCAAAATATTCCTGGTAAAATATGTCTAAAAAAATACGACTCTCTAGATCCAGTCTTCCTGAAACTCATCAAAATTTAACTGATTAAATACACCTTTAACTGGTGCACCCTGTACCATAAGATCAGGATTCTGTTGTTTTATTCCATTTGTCTATCTCTCAGGTGTTTGAGTCAGATGAAGAAACAGTCTCTAGTGAGAAGTGGGTCTTGTATTTCAACAGTGACCATGAATGTAACAGATTTAAAACAGCTCTGTCAGACTGTTGGTTCAGACATTTCCAGGTAAAATGTGTGATCTAGCTTTTCACCTGTAGAAATTTACTGATTTTTCTTCTTTTTGTTGTTGATCTCAAGTATTGATACAGTTAATTGCGGTAGTAGAAATTTCAGCTTACAGATGAGTACTAACCACTGGCTAATGTATATCTGTGATTGCGTAGTGAATACTGCTCTATTTGAGACATTGCTCATACACAAAGTGCTCAAAGGTGAGTTATTGGGATCATTAGTTGTCCGGCATGTGTTGGCGTGCTTTGTGTGTCTTCAACAATTTGACATGAATGACTTCTCCTTTTTAACCGCTAAGCCAACTTTGACAAAACATGCCTGGGATATTCCTTGCATAAAGCTCTACTAAAGTTGTTCAAAGAAATGAATTCCATCAAGAACTCTAGTTGCTGTGGCAACTTAAAGGAAAAACTTTGAAAATCTTCTTGCCAGAAACCACAAGGCTCTTAACCTTAAGATTTGGTACTTAGCATTGTATAGTGGAACTCTACCAAGTTTGTTCAAATAATACCTCTAGGGTCAAACTTGGCCCCACCCCAGGGTTCATTGATTTTACATAGGCTTATATAGGGAAAACTTTGAAAATCTTCTTGTCAGAAACCACAAGGTCCTGAGCCTTAAGATTTGGTATGTAGCATTGTCTAGTGGACCTCTACCAAGTTTGTTCAGATTATACACCTAGAGTCAAATTTGGCCCAGCCCCGGTGGTCAGTTGATTTTACATAGGCTTATATAGGGAAAACTTTGAAAATCTTCTTGTCAGAAACCACAAGGCCCTGAGCCTTAAGATTTGATATATAGCATTGTCTAGTGGACCTCTCCCAAATTTATTCAAATTATACCCCTGGGGTGAAATTTGGCCCCACCCAGTGGGGTCAGTTTATTTTACATAGGCTTATATATAGGCAGAACTTTTAAAAAACTTTTTGTCTGAAACTACAAAGCCTAGAACTTAGATATTTTAAATGGAGCATCAGCAAGAGGTCATCTACCAAGTTTGTTCAAATTATGCCCTTTGAGTGAAAATTGGCTCTACCCTGGGGTCACTTGAGTTCATGTAGATTTGTATAGGGAGAATCTTAAAAAAGGTTTTAATGTTTGTTTAACAGTAGACCCAAAGGCAAATTATTCAGGTGAGCTGTCTATAAGGATTTAGGTTTACTGATCATGCTTCATGCATCAGGGTTATTTAAAAGTTACTGAAAACTCTTGTAAGGTGTTTAATTCGCAAAAATGTGATGAATTAGCAACATTGACCATGTTGACTGGCTAACAAGTCCATTTTGGATATTTTGTGGTGTCAAGTTGACAGATGTCAAAGATTGATTAACTTTTGTTTCAGGTGGAGCTGCAAGTTAATCCAGTTGATGACTTCTCACTGCAGAAAAAGTGTACAGAAATGGTGCAGCATCTAAAATCTTCCCACAGTCTAGATCACAGATGAATTGCAGACTCTGTCTAGTGCAATTTGATAAACTTAATATAAAATATAAAAGTCTCATTATCTTTATAGTGTATGGAGACATTTTCTTTTCCTCGAAAAAGAAACAAAGTTGAAGATTTCTGGAAAAATTTACATTTGGTAGACTACTTGCTGACACATTGTGCAATATTTTTCAGTCTTTTATGTTGGTATAAGATGAATTTACTTTTACAGATTGTTGGAAAAACTCATTGTAGAATTGTTAAGGCAGTTGGTATATTTTTATTTTTTGATTACAACTAGTAAATAAGCAACTAAATAACTGGTTGGGATGTGCATGGGAAATATATTTCATGCTAGTATTTATGCTTGAGAATCACACAGTGATGTTTACCTCATTTCATTGTATTGAAAGATGAAATGTTGTGGTTGCCACTGAAGGATTTTTTAGCAGTTGAATCAGTCTGTCAGTAAAATAGTTAAAATGCAGACAGTTATAAACATGTAGTCTTTAGAAAAATTTTAATGGTACTGTGTTAATACAGAACTTCTGTTTAAAGTTTGCCTTTGAACTGACTAAGTTTTGACCTTCTGTGTAAGGTATAACTAAGTTTTGACCTTCTGTGTAAGGTATAACTAAGTTTTGTCCTGCTGTGTAAGGTATAACTAAGTTTTGTCCTGCTGTGTAAGGTACAACTAAGTTTTGACCTGCTGTGTAAGGTAGATATTTTTGGAATTTCAGATAATGTTTACTTTGCTATATGTAATCATTATATGTGTAATTATTTGACTAATATTTGTATCAAGTTACCATGCACAAGTTGTATGTTTACACACAGCAAGCTCATTCAGAATGTTTTTTAAAATCTATGCAGCAGTTTTTAATGTGAGTTATGTTTCAAATGTTAAGGGTATATTGTTTATGAGATGGAAGAATTTACTGTGTTAGGACCTGACAGCCTGCCATTTAACTGATGGAATGTGTAAAAAATTTTAAGTACAAGTAACCCAGTAGGAATGTTACACAGCTAGATGATGATTTTAGGAATAGGTACATGTATCTACAGACAACCATGTGACTTACTGATACAAGAATTTATCATAGATTGATAATGTTGTAACCATACCATTTGCAGAAAAGCTTATTCATTGCTTATTTTACAAAATGATTGTTTTGCTATCATTTTTATGCCCCTTTTTCAAAGAAGTCAGGTACAAACAGCTTTTCTCATGTTGGTCAGTCAGTAGACCAAATGGTTTGTGATCAATAATTTATGAAACTTTGTACAACATGGTAGATAGGATGGGCCTGTTGATTGGAAGAACCCTTGTTTTTGGGGGCTCACTGGGTCAAATGTCAAGCTCACAGGGTCCTGCACTCTGAAAATTTTTCTGATAACTAAAAACAACTGAACCCAGGACTCTCAAACTACACAGAATAGTTGGGCATGTAGATGGCTGTCCTGATTCTGGGCCAGTTGGGTCAAGGTTGTAGCTCAGAGGAGCTTGTACATAGATGAATGCTTTTTATTTTTTGTCTTTGGTGTCAAATATCAAGGTCATAAAACAGTTTCTCATGAATAAATAAAGCAAAGCTGAATCCAGAAACTTGAAATTTTACAGGATGCCAGGTTGGACGTGGTTTGTAGATGGGAGATTTTTCATCCATTTGGTCAATGGTCAAGCTCATAAGGGTCCATGATGAAGTCAGGGGTGAGGGGGGCATACATGTTTCACCATGATCTCTTGTTGATATCATATGTTTTATTGTTACTATACTTTCTTAAGATATTCGTAGAAGCTTAAATATTTTAGTTTTGATAAATCAGCAACTTGATCATGGTCTGTTTTGTTTAATCATACAAATTATTGATGTATTTCTTATTAAGAGCAAAATAGAGCATGATGTTAAAAATCACTTCAGAAAGTGTTAAAATTGTTTATTAGTTTTGTATGTTTTTAATAGTGATTCAGTCATTTACTTTGTTCTGACTGAAAACAAAACAAGAAATATATAGAATTTGTTTAGATGATGTTCTAGCACGTAATGTAAAGTCGTTTTCCCAACATTGATATGGTTTGCTTATTACAATGGTTTCTTGATAAGCTGTTGTATTTTAAATACCAGATTGACAGTTTGACCTACTTTTGTAATCATTTTTTTTTATATGCATACCTTTTCTGTGTCTTGATTTTTTATCTGTTAGGTGCACTATATTTATATATATGAGAAAAAAATCAGTGTCAGATATCAAGGAATGTTTGCACAATCCAGTTTCCAGTGGCAAAAACCAGTTTTGACAGAAACCACTCCAGTTTACCATTGACAAAACCAGTTTCCACAGATAGAAATTGGAAGTTCTGCACTTTTTCATAAAAAAAAAATGGTTGCTACAGGCATTGTGACTTTATTATGCTTCCCAAAGGGAGAGCATATTGTCACCACCTTATCTGTCCATCCTTCTGTCCATCTGTCACACTCTTGTCTGGAGAATAACTTGAAAAGTTTTGAAGGAATATGATTGAAACTTAACACATTGATAGAGACCAGTGAGAGGAAGTGTAATGTTCAAAAACCATAATTCTACCTTGCATAGTTTTTTTTAATTATCTCCCTTAAGTTAATAATGTTTGTCTGGAATACAACTCCTAAACTGAAATCTCTTGATACTTCACACAGTTATAGAGACTAGTTAGAGAAAGTGCATTGTCAAAGAACCATAACTCTAATTTACTTAGTTTTTGAATTATCTCCCTTTATAATACTTAATGCTTGTCCAGATGTTAATTTGAAAAGTACTAAAGAAATTTGATTAAATCTTCAAACACAGTCATAGATACTAGTGAGTGGAAGTGCTGTTCAATAGCCATATGTCTACCTTGCTTAGTTTTTGAATTATCTCCCTTAATGATACTTAAAATGTTTAATAATGCTTGTCTGGAGTACAACTTTTAAACTGCCAATGATATCTCATTGATTACTCCACACAGTTATAGAGATTAGTGGGAGGAAGTGTGGTGACCAAGAACCATAACCCAATATTACTTAGTTTATGAATTATCTCCCTTTATAGTACTTAGTTATGCTTGTCCGGAGAGTAACTTCAAAACTATTTAGGAATTTTATTAAAACTTAACACTGTGATAGAGAACGGTGAGAGGAAGTGCAGTGTTTATGAACCTTAATTTTACCTTGCTTAATTTTTTAAATATCGCCGTTAATGATAATTGCAAAAGTTAAAAAATGCTTGTCTGGAGTATAACTTCTAAAATATCAATGATGTCTCATTATATCTTCACACAGTTATAGAGACTAGTGAGAGGAAATGCAGTGTTAAAAAACTATAACTCTACATTACTTAGCTTTTAATTATCTCCCATTATAAAACCTAATAATGCTTGTTAGGAAAATAACTTGCAAAGTATTGAAGGAAATTGGATAAAACTTCACACAGTTATAAGACAAATGAGAGGAAGTGCAGTGTTAAAGAACCATCACTTTACATCAGTTAGTTTTTATTATCTCCCTTGGTAAAACTTAATATAACAACCCCAATCGTTAGATAAATCAATGGCTTATCAGCTGGAATTCTAGAGATAAACACTGATTATATGAAGTAGAGATCTACTTTTTACACCTGCCAACCAAGCACTTGACACCTCTTGTTGTGATTTTAAAAATTCTGGCAAACATTCACAGATTAAACAAGTAGCAGGTAAATTTTGCAATGAATCAACTGTCCTTACAAATGTGGTTTTTTATACTGTTAATCCTCAAATATGTTTCATCATGATTATCTTTACAATAATTTAAAAAATATTTAATTTCCCATGTCATTGAATTACCATTGATAGTACATTTCTTACTTGTCTGCCATTCTAAACAAAAAATACTTTGGTGAGCATTATTTCGTTTTACCAATTTCTTGTTGTAGATGTTTGCAGTTTTGACTGCAGTCAGACTCATTGGTCATCACCTTTACTTTATCTATATAGTTGAGACATTTGACCTTGCCCTTACTTTTAACCCAAGTTAAGGTCAGCCAATTACAAAAATTGCCAAAGATTTACATCTGTTTCACATTCTCTATTAGAGTGTATGACAAATAAAATCAACCATCCACATGTGGAATTTTTTAAGCACATAGTCAGTCAGTTTAGGTTTTATATGATTTTGTCTTTCAGTCATTCCATGCAAATGTGTTTTTAATGGATTTCATACAGTTATATGTAAGTTTATACCATAAGACAGTTGCTTCCCTGACTTTGCACAGCAGTTTAATCATTTCTATTTAAAGTCAGCTTAACAAAGCTTTTCAAAATGAAAATTATGCCGTTTTAGATAGTAACAGTTTGATATTTTTGGATAATACCATTGCAGTCTGTATTCCCTATCATTCTGGTAAAATCATTGCCAGTGGGCCACATTTGATCATGGAAGTATATAAAAATTTTCATTGTGTAAGCACATTTCATGGCAGAAAGAAAAAAACTTATATAGTAAAAGCATGTGATTTTATTAAGCCTGTAAATGCTTTATTAATCTCTTTAGTTTTATTTGGTCAACTGATTATCTTTGTTAGACTTAATTGAATGCCTTTAAAAAAATTTCTTTCTTGTTTCAATTTTAGATTTAAAAAAATGAAAATTATAAGTTAGATAATATAACCCCTTTTAAAAGGATAAGGGTGATGTAATCTATATTAAACGAAGGGACATTATTGACTGTATAAAATTAATGATGCTACTATTGTTGATGAAATCCATTGTAAAATATTCATGTGAGTTTTACGTGTATGTGATATGTTTTATTCATTCAGTTACTCATCACGATCAGTCATATTTGTGCTTTCCAGAATAATGTGCAATATAGAAGATTGAAATTGGCAAGTCCAATCTCTACACAGTGAGATTGGACAAATTTTCTAGCATAACACGTTAAGTTGCTTGTTGGGTTTCTCCTAATGTCTCCCTTTTGTTAGAGCCAGGAACCTGTATATCTGTTTCTCCTGATGCCTCCCTATTGTTAGAGCCAGGAACCTGTATATCTGTTTCTCCTGATGCCTCCCTATTGTTAGAGCCAGGAACCTGTATATCTGTTTCTCCTGATGCCTCCCTTTTGTTAGAGCCAGGAACCTGTATATCTGTTTGTCCTGATGTCTCCCTTTTGTTAGAGCCAGGAACCTGTATATCTGTTTCTCCTGATGCCTCCCTTTTGTTAGAGCCAGGAACCTGTATATCTGTTTCTCCTGATGCCTCCCTTTTGTTAGAGCCAGGAACCTGTATATCTGTTTCTCCTGATGCCTCCCTATTGTTAGAGCCAGGAACCTGTATATCTGTTTCTCCTGATGTCTCCCTTTTGTTAGAGCCAGGAACCTGTATATCTGTTTCTCCTGATGCCTTCCTTTTGTTAGAGCCAGGAACCTGTATATCTGTTTCTCCTGATGCCTCCCTTTTGTTAGAGCCAGGAACTTGTATATCTGTTTCTCCTGATGCCTCCCTATTGTTAGAGCCAGGAACCTGTATATCTGTTTCTCCTGATGCCTCCCTTTTATTAGAGCCAGGAACCTGTATATCTGTTTCTCCTGATGCCTCCCTATTGTTAGAGCCTGGAACCTGTATATCTGTTTCTCCTGATGCCTCCCTTTTGTAAGAGCCAGGAACCTGTATATCTGTGTCACCTGATGTCTCCCTTTTGTTAGAGCCAGGAACCTGTATATCTGTTTCTCCTGATATCTCCCTTTTGTTAGAGCCAGGAACCTGTATATCTGTTTCTCCTGATGCCTCCCTTTTGTTAGAGCCAGGAACCTGTAAATCTGTGTCTCCTGATGTCTCCCTTTTGTTAGAGCCAGGAACCTGTATGTCTGTTATCACAATTATTATTATGATTATAATGCACTTTCTTGCATGTTAACTCTGGTGCATAGTCTTTTACAAAATTTCTTCAATTATGTTTAACTTTTGTTGTATTATCTGCATTTGTTTGCTATATTTTACAAACTTTATATAAATATTCTGTCAAGATATTTCTGTAGTTAAACAGAGAGAAAAATGGTATGAGATAAAATGATGACAAAACTGTTGCATAGATAGATAGAAACTGAAGTAAAATACCTTTACATTGTAACATATACTGCTAATGTCATTATAACAAAATGTAAACAGTTTTAGCTTTTTTTCTCCAGTTTGCAGACATGTACCAGTTAACTAATTTTTTCTCTGACAAAGCGTCTACTTTCAACTTCGCAATTGAATGCTGTTATTTTTCATAGATAATCAGAATGAGTGTGTGAATAGGTAACATAATTTTGTGTGAATAGGTAACATAATTTTGTGTGTGAATAGGTAACATAATTTTGTGTGAATAGGTAACATAATTTTGTGTTAAAGCATCCAGAAGGTACAAAGTCACATAGTTTGACTTCTGTTGCGGCTGCTTAATACAGCTTGTTTACTGTATATACATGTGTAGGGTTTGTAGAAAATGTGCTGGCTAATGTTTCTGTGATGTTGTTTCTGTGATAATTTCTCCTACTGTTTTAACTCTCTACCTGCTTACAGTATGTTTTTGTCGTTTCTCACTAGCCATTCCTGTATGGTTGGTTGTGTCAGTGACCTAAACTAGCACACACTGGCTTCAGTTTTAGGTAACATTTCAACAGATGCGATTTTTCTGCTTTAAGTTTTTAACTCCTGTTTGTTTTGTTTGCGAAAAATGATTGTTATGATTTAGTAGTGTTCTGTTGCTACTCCCTATCTCTGCTGTTTTCACTTTTCTTAGGTACAAATTTTTACTACAAATTTCACATATTTGTTATTTCGAAGTTAAAAAGACAGACTTCTTTATACTGGAAAAAAAGTAGAGCCAACTGTTTTGACAAAATGTTTATTTACTTGTTTCTTTTTAATGCAAACAAGTGTCAGGGTCAGGTAATAGATAGCTCTTGCAAAGTTTGTATTCAAGTCTGCATGAACAGAAGTTGTTAAGCAAACAATGATATATGTACACATTTATAGCAAGTACCGGTACATGTGATTTTAAAAGTGTAAATGGGTCAGCTGAAATGTCGCATTTTTTTGTTATATTTCTCTTCAGATTTCTGAAATCAGAAACCAGGAAGACTTTTTAAAGGATTTGATTTTATCATTTATTTATATCTACAAAATTTAATTTATTTTACTGTATGTATACCTTTCATTAATTACCTGTTCTTTCCACAAATACTGTTAAAAGAGAAATAAAAACAAAATATGACAATAGAAAAAAAAGTTGTACTTTTTGGGCAGCCAAAGTATCTGGTCTGCTTTCAATCATGTTATCATAGTGAATGCTTTTACCATAGTAACAACTTTTGTGTTGACCAGAAAGAAAGGTCTGAGCACAAAGAAAGTACAAACAAACATCTACCTGAGGAAAGCTTATTTTAGTTATGAAAACATTTCTGCCCATAAAAACCATTGTTAACAAGGATCAGTCTTTATTTACTGTCAGTCTGTTGTTAGTGACTCTGTGTACAGTTAAATTAATTCAGCTTGATTCTAAAGATGCATTAGTATGTTGTTGAAGGCAGATGATACGAAGTATTTGGTAGCATCTCTCATCTTTTCAATACCTGCCACTGTAAAACTATTTAAATTTGCACACACAAAAATATGTATGCCAGATTATTCCATTTAATCATCAGTGCTGAATATGATAAATACAACAAGAATGACAATTATAATTGTGCAATAAAACTATATTATACTGTATTTGTTTGTTTTTTTTTGTGTGTGTGTTTGTGTGTTCATGGGTTACCTGACAGTCTCTGGCAGCTAAAGTCAAGTACTGCCTCCTGTCAAATGAAATGTTCACTTGTGATTTGGTCGACCAAGTCTACACAGTGTTTATATATAATAAAGAAATGTGTCCCACTGAGACTTATAAGAAGTCCAGAGAGTTGTAAAATTGATAGTCCAGTGAGCTTGTCATTTTTGTAACTTCACCCGCTGGAATGTTGGTAATGAAGAGCAGGTTGAGTTCATAAGTTTGTTTACAATGAATCTGGATGGACAGCACTTGTCTGAGTCACTTGATCACTGAGGCATATCCTAGAGCACTTGTCTGAGTCACTTGATCACTGAGGCATATCCGAGCTATATTTGTTCATGTGACAGTTTCATTTTAAAAATACATGGTCACTGATGAGATATATCTGCAGCTCTAGGTGCAATATTCCAGCTCGTTTTTTAAACATGTGATCAAAAGCTATACATAAATTATCTTAAATCTTGTAATCATACCGACTCTAAAGTCAAAATGGCTCCAACCCAAGATTTTTCGAAGAAATAAACTGAATTGTAATGCTGGAACTTTTCTTTGTCAAAATTCAAAAACTATGTAATGTACAACACGTCTGTATTCAGTTCTCAAAAACTGGACAGCGATTGTCATGATAGTTTGTGGAAGCTCTTATTATTTCAGCTATATTTACCTAGCAAAATCTCAAAAACATGGTTGATTCCCTTTTCTTATAATTCTGAAGAATAAAATCAAAATAATTTCACTAAATTTACATTGAAAGATAATTAATAATATTAATAATAAAGAAAACACAAGTTGTGATCATCATTTTATATGTAAGGCCATTTGGACGTGATACAGTATTATGTTTAAAAATCTGTGGCTACAAAAAAATCTGTGGCTGTAGCCATAAGGTATTGTAATATAAAAACTTCTCTAGATTATTTATGCAAAGTTCTAAAAAAACAAGTGTTTTAGGTCTTTGATTTAAGCAAGTTCAACTTCAGGCTCAACTGACAGACATTTAGTGGTATCTTGAAATTACTATTTATAAAACTGGTAACTAGTAAACTAGTTTGTCCTTTTTCTGTTAATAAATGCATGCAAGTTTACAAGTTCTGGTCAACCCTCACCATCTTCCCAACTAGGCTCTATATTAATCTCTGTTAAAAGGTCATGCAGGCTTATTTCTCTCGAACAGAGATCCCAAGCTAGTGCTCGCTGATATTTATTCACTGTCTCCTAGCTATCCAAACATCAAATATTGAGGCCAGTCCAGGTCCAAAAACAAAATATCCATGTGGAACATGTCTTAAAGAGGTTATTTGGAATGATAAAGGCATCCTGTGTGACTCTTGCAGTACCTGGTATCACTGTGAGTGTCAAGGACTAGGAGACAAAACTTACGACTTCCTGTCCAATTCAAGCTTTTCTTGGTTTTGTATCACATGTGGAAGTCATAACCATTCAACATCACTAGCAGTCACACTGGACAGTCTAGGCTCCCAATCAAGTTTCATCCCACTGGAACATGTTCCTGATGATCTTCCAAACACAAGCAGTCAAGTGAGAAAAAATAGTCAACATGGTTATCCAAAAGCGAGCTCTACCCCCAAACAGTGTAAAAATAAAGGAAAGAAAAAGGTCTAACTACAGTCGGAAGAAAGACTCACCATTCTCAATATTAACTGTCTTTCTGTCAATGACAGAATTCCTGAACTGCACCAAGTTATGGATCAAGTCAGACCTGATATAATCTGTTGCACTGAAACTTGGTTAAAACCTAATATCCATACTCCTGAAATTTTCCCCAGCCACCTTGGCTACAAGGTTTATAGAGATGACAGAACAACTTGCAAGGGCTGAAGAGTCCTCCTTGCAGTCACAAATAACCTACTTAGTGAAGAAAAGCCAAACTTAAAAACAGATTGCAACATCACATGGTCAAAAATTTCAATAACTGGTATCAAAGACATATATGTCTCTGCATACTACAAGCCCCATGAGAATGATAATGAACTGTGGTCATCTCTAGTAAAAATTCCTCAAAACAACAACATCTGGATACTGGGTGATTTCAATCTCCCAGACATGAACTGGTCAAATGAAACACCAACAGATACATGTAAATTCAAAGACATGTACGAAAATTTTGCAGAGAACATGATTAATCATAATCTTGAACAAATGGTCAAAGTTCCCACATGGGATAAAAATATCCTAGATCTCTTTCTCACAAACACTCCTGGTGACGTCAACGACACAAAAGTCTTACCAAGCTTAGGAACATCAGACCATGATATAGTCTTTGGGTCCCATAGTCTTTCATGAACTTAAGGTCAAAAGAGGGCGAATCAGACAAACCCCTGGACTGGTCAAATCATACAAGAAAGCAAACTGGTCTGCCTTCAAGAATGACTTGGTCACATTCACTAGGATGTTCAACTAAAACCAAAATGAAGACCCAAACCAATTATGGGACATGTTCAAAGCCGAGATCAAAAGGTTATCATCCATACACATACCATCAAGAATATGCAAAAATAAAGCTGATTTACCTTTGGTTACTCATGATACTGTCAAATAGATTAGGGAAAGGAACAAACTCTTCACAAAAATAAAAAAAAGTCTTGGTCACCGAATAGTCAGAACATGAAGAAATTCAAACATCTTAAAGCAGACCCTGCACATAATTTGAGATAGATAGATACATCAGTGCAAAAACAAATATGGAATGCTTTTTGGTCATATCTAGAGTCCATTATCAGATAATAAAGTTCCAGGTCATAAGAAAAAGTTCTACAACTTTATTAAACACAAAAAACTGAAAACACAGGAATAGCACCACTCAGCACTGATGGTCATACTTACAGTGATCCAGTGTCGAAGGCGAACATACTAAACAAACTGTAATAATTGTTTTATTATTTTTATATGTCTTTGATATATATATGCAAGTTTACATTCAAGGACTAAACTGGTAGACATACAGTGATATCTCGAAATTACTATGTTTATACAATGTTATTGTTTTATTATTTTCATATGTAAATGTGATATTGTTATGCAAGAATAAATCTATACAGTAAGGAGGTGAGACACTGTGTACAAGAGATTCCTTAGCAGACCTAAAGTACGAAAGCGTCAATTTGGTCATTTGAAAAAAAAAAAACAGTGATGTCAAGTCACGGAATGTATCAAGTAAACACGCTGTAATAAGGTGCTTTATGTACTTTGATAAATGTTTACATCTGGAAAAAAACTTAATTCCGTCACAGTGACCTAGTTATATCAGTTAAGGTCAAAATTTCATTCACGAGGTCAAGGAATGATCGTTTGATCGATCCAATGAAATTGTCCGACCGATTTAACCGGGCAATTTGATTGGTTAATGAAAGTATCATACACGAACGGCGTGTGTTGACGGAAAATTTATGTTATTCAGTGAGACACTACAATGATAATTTCGATGGTGGATAGAAAAGACTGAAATCTATGGCTGCGAATAACAACTATGGAATACATTTGGTTGCTGGAGGGTAAGCAAATTTTATCTTTTTCTAAAGTGTTCATTGCATTTGTTATTAATTTATCTTTTTTCTTTTTTGGAAAACAACAAAAACAACCCTATTTGCCGCTAAGAATGAAACGTTACATTTCTTGAATCTGCTCAGTCCTAGTGTCCGAGTATTCTGACGCATAGCAGAGATCATTAACACGTTGAATCAAAGAGAAGAAGGAAATGTTTATTCACTCTGAAAAACCCCCACAAACGAATAAAACGTTAATTTCTGCGTTCTTACTAAGCTTACTGTTATTTTTTTCAGCCCAGTAGATCTATTAGATCTACATATGTTGATTACGAAACAGCATATGAATTATTATGATAAAAAGCATGTTTTTAAGAGAAAGAAACCTCATAAAGTCTCCTTCCTACACAGAGGAACATGTCTACAATGTGGTTGGTAAACATTGCACTACACTGGCTGGTGTCTGGACGTTTCACCTCCTGGACGTTTCGGCCTTGGTCTTTTCACCTCCTAGACATTTCGGCCCTGGTCTTTTTGGCTACTTTGTTTTATTATAGTATGGTACGGATTTGGCCTTTGATTTTCTTTAATCTCTTTAATATAAAAAGGTACTTTGATCTCAGAAATCAATCAAATTTTCACTACTTTGTGAAATATAAGTAACACCTTTATAAAGGTGCTAATTAACAAATATAATGCATTATACAACTTTAACACTTCTTTAACTAATGATCCCTAATCTGTTCTTACCTGTTGTATAACAACATATCATAATCAATGTCCTTTTGAGGTATTTATAATTTTAATAATATAATTTTATAACAAAGATATATACATATATAAATATACATGTAGATTTATAGCTGATAATTCTATCACAATGCATATAAACTATCCTATAAATAATTATTTTCCCAGGGAAATTTCAATATATTTATGACAAAAAAATCTTCTTTATTTCGTAAATGTAATGTGTTTGCAAGTATGAGTTATATTATATATATAATATTATAACTCATAATTGTATTTATTTTACATTTTCACAAATTTACAAAAGATGCCGAAAAGACCAGGGTTTTGAGGCCAAAACGTCAAGTGCCAAAACGTCCAGGAGGTGAAAAGTCCTGAAATCCACTGGCTTATAGGATCTACATGTATCTGAGATTTGTTATTTTATGTTTATGGGGTAGTGCAAGATACAGAAAGCATCCCATTCCAGAGACACCACTGGTTTTTTAGCATGCTCAGTGTATAGCACTGATACACGGGACCGTGGTATAATGTCTCATCTGAAACACTATTAGTAATGTTAGTGGAGGAGCGGGGGTTGAACTCGGGACCCCTGGTTTACCAGTCCAGCTCGTTACCACTGGACAACATCCGCTACAGCTTATGGGATGTCAGGCCTGGACACGTACCTATTACTCTGTCGCAGCACACACAATTCTGTTGCCTAAGGTTATAGTGCTGTACTTCAATTTGACAACCAGACAGTTCTTATCATTTCATAATTCAGCATATTAAAACATACTTTTCCATGACCAGCACAACAGTCTCAATAATGCGACTTCAGGCAGAATGCTGCCTTTTTCTGAAGACGGATATTGACCATTAAGAAAATAGCACAATATTAACTTTTTGAGTACAATTATTTGGACTACTCCGCCGTCCAATGCTATAGTATTTATTAGCATATTTCCAGAATTGTTTTATTTGTCCTTTCAAGGTCTGTCTTTCTACTGTAACTAACATCTTTTGGGGTCAAAGACATGAATTTCATTTTATATTTATTTGGAAACGTGGTTGTGACTTGATGGCTGCTTCCAGGATTCAAACCATTTCTTATGCCAGAGGTATGAAATGTGGAAAGTTACTAGAGAATCCCATCTCTGGTGAGATTTAAACCAACATCCTGTGTATTAGCAGTTCATAACAATTAATCTACATTTTAGTAATTCTGATCTTTCCAGTTCCCTGCCAACTATTAGATGAGTCCAGAGCCACTACTTAGGTCCTTTTTTGTACTGGAACTCTGCCATTTTTGCATGGTTATTTAGGGGAAAGATGGAGAGTTCTTTGGAAACAGTAATTTTGCATAGAAAGAGACAAATAAAGAAATTCTTATTTTGTTAAGGTACATGGATTGGATTTGTAAAATTACAGTGTAAAGGCAGCACTTCCTGCATTTTTTTCATTACTGTCAGTCTTGCTTTTGGAGAAAAAAGTGTTGCCCAGTTTAAGGAGATATTTTTTTCTGTTTTCTGTAAGAGTTATTCTTATTTTCATAAGTAATAATGTTTTGGTTTGGGAATTTCGAGCAAAATAATGGAGAGGGGAATATATTTTATACAGCGTGGGAATGGAGGTCCAATTCAATGGACAACAACAAAGGCCATTTGATGATGCTTTGCATGTTACAAACCTTTTGTTATTTTCTTTTTCTGTTTTAAATGTGTTTGGTATTAATTGATTCTGGTTTTTGTTTTCAGAATTGGTGGAACAGTTGGTGCAGTTCTGACCTGTCCATTGGAAGTGGTTAAAACAAGACTTCAGTCATCAGTGGCTACTTTTGAACCAGTGTGCTTGCAAGGTGTTGGTTCAAAAATCAATCTTATTTCAAATAGTAATATAAACTACAGTGCGATTTCAAACAGGGTACATACAACAACTTGTGCTACTACACATGGAACTATAGCCGCAGAAAGGGCTCTACAAATTGCACACAGCAGATCTGTTGGACTTTATTTCTGTCTCAGGTATTGCAGTCAGTATCTTCTCTCATTTCAGGTCTGCAGTATTGAAAGTTGTGGCTTATATGGTATTTGTGAAGTGTCACATTTATATAAGTCACTACTGTTATTTCAAACCTGAATGGTACATAATCTTTAAAATCAGCCAGTCAAGTTTATAACATCAAACTCATCAAACAAGTTGGAATACTGTTGCCTTCCTTTTGGAAGAGGACAGTAGAACAGTTCAGTTAGGGAAACACAAATGTTTAACCCACTATTTGATAAGGTGGCCACTTAAAGGCTGAAATGCAGTCCTTTGCTGCATTAGAGAGGGAATTACTGTAAGCTGTCTTTCTTGACTAAATCTCTTACTGCATTTCTGAGGTTCTTGCTGATTCAGTTTCAAAGTTCATATTATGGGACACATTGAGAAGTGTTGAAATGCATGAGAGAAATCAAGACAGATGAGATATTCTGAAAGTGGTCAGAAAAGCACAGACACTTGGGGTAAAGAAATAGTACTTGTTTCACAAATGCGAAGACATAAGGCACTCATATTCCAAGTTTGGTGCCTGTCTGAGAACGTTTCAAAAATTGCTAAAATTCACGAATTTGCATTATAAATATAAAGATATAAATGTTTGTCACATGTAAACATTCAACATGCGTTGATTTACATCGCGTATTTTTCTCGTTCAAAGTATATCACATGCAGTACTGATGTCATGCGACGCAGAAATGATTTATCTTCACGTTCATGTAACTCAAAATACCTGTTATCCTTGTTTGCCAACACAATTCGTAGCGAAACACCAAAATTTCACAAAATTTCCTTCATTTACACAATCTTTCGAGAATTAGTCTGCTTGAAAAGAATTATAATCAAAGAGAACATATTCTGTGTCAAGTGTGCAGACTTAAAAATCACTTTAAACATCATAAAAACTATCATAAAATAAAAAGAGAGTATTGCTTTTTTAAAAATCAAAGTCAGTGTTTATTGGTGAACATTTTTTGTTTTAATTTTGAAATGTCAGTGCAAGGAAGAAAAAAATCGATTTACATAGTGATTACCGTATGGGTTCTTCTAGTTCCTACGTGTACCGCGCCGTTTATCAAAGAACTAGGGAAGTTCGGAACCAGCAGAGTACCTGTCGAAAGATTGTGTAAATTGATGAAAAAACGTTGAAATTCGAAAGAAACTAGATGTTTTCTCTTGGCTAATTCTCACAGCGGGTCTTTCCGTGTACATAATCCTGAAGTTAAATCATTTCTGCGTCGAAGGACACCAGCGGTGAGTGTGAATAATGCTGAACGAGTAAAATACGCGGTGTAATTCGACGCGTGTTGACAAGTTTCGAAAGACAAACATTTATATCTTTATATTTATTATTTATAATGCAAATTCTAGAATTTTAGCAATTTTTGAAACGTTCTCAGACAGGCACCAAACTTGGTATATGAGTGCCTTATGTCTTCGCATTTGTGAAACAAGTACTATTTCTTTACCCCAAGTGTCTGTGCAGAAAAGTGGCAGACAGCACTGAGCATCTTTGAGCTTTTATTGTTGTAGTGGTAAAATTACAAATGTATTTTACAATGTATTTTGTAGGCATATCATTCAGAATGAGGGGCCAGCAGCCTTGTTCAAAGGATTGGGACCCAATCTAGTCGGAGTAGCTCCTTCAAGGTAAGTTGACATGGAAGAGAGAATAGCGCTGGTAACAGCTATTCCTGAATGTTGTTGAAAGTCTAAATAGGTTGTAGTATGTTTTGTAGGGTTCTTGAAAGACAAGTTTGTGTTCTTTTGTGTATGGCATTTTAACAGCCTTGTAGTGCTGCCTCAGAGAAAAGCATTTTCTAACATATTAAGTTGATTTGTTAAAAAATATGGGATATGATAGTTCAGGTTATTTAGTTGAGCATAATAGCTGATGAAATTTGACTGTTATTTTAAGATAAAAAAGTCTGTGTCCTTGAAACATGCAACAAAATCATCAAGTATAATACATGAGTGAAATAGTTTCAAGTATTTCATAAGCTGTAAGATTTTGAAGTACTACCTGTCACAGGCTCAAGGTCAGTGGTTAGGTTACCATCACACATGGTTAGGTGCAGTAGTGTGTGGTGAAGTTGATATATTTACATTCATGTTAGTTCAGTTGTCATCGGTGGGTTTTTGTTTTAGCATGTTACTTTATACGTCTGTGTTTTCTCCTTTAAAAAGTAGAGAATTATGTTAAATTAAGTAACTGGCTTAATCATAATAAATATTTATGTTGCTGACCAAAAAGTCAAAAACAATCTGAGTCAATAGTCCTGATCTACCTCAGGGTTTATCCTGGTTGAAGATTTCTTTTAGCCGAATTTGATTGATTTTCTGATTTCATGTGAAATTTTATCAAAATAAGCATAATAAAGGCAAGAAATCCTGTAGCCAAATTATAATTTCTGTAGCCAAATTGATATAATTTTAGCAAATGGCTGAAATGGCTAATGGCAGAGTGAGCCCTCTGTAACTGACATCCAACTTGAGGTTAACTTGTTTTAATTTTGAAATTTTTAAGTATTGAAACTTGAAATATAATTTAAGTTTAAAATTTGGTCAGTGATGTACCTATTGTACATGAATCATTGTCCTGGTCAAGACTGGAATGTTTTGTTCTGTGTTTACAAACACACGAGTCTCAGATAAGTCATGTGATCATTAGTTCACGACATTGCTTGACCTGGCCATAACCCTGCAGCTATATAGGGAAACTATTTGAGACATCTTGTATCAGATAATAATAACAGATTATTCAGAATATTGTTGTAGGCTGCTGATGATTTTTTCTCTTTTTATAGCATATTTCACTACCTATAATTTTAGTGTAAATTGTAGAGACTAAAGTAACACCTTTTGGATCCTGTTTGAGTTTACAGCTCGACAATTACACTGCATATATAAACATCAGAGGCACATGTAAATGTATGAATAATGTTGGTCTTGCTTTACAAGTTTCATGATATTAAAATCAGTATATAGGAGGATGTATTTGTAAATTAATTTTTGATGCTTTTGCTGAAAGAGACACATCCTAAATACTATTCACATTTATATGATTTGAGAAGAAATGAAAAGATCTAAATTAAAGGGAATGCCTTTTTAAAACTGGTTCAGCAATTTCTTTTCTTAAATCCCTTGCTAAATGTGAAGTACGATCATAAATCTTATAGCATCTGTTTTTTTTTTCCAGGGCCATCTATTTCTTCTGTTATGCTAACAGTAAGAAATACCTGAACACTGTGTTAAATCCTGACACCCCCCTGGTTCATATAGGGTCAGCTGTAACTGCAGGTAAGAGCAGTCTTCTGTATAAAATATGTGATCAAAGTTAATCCCACATTTAATTGAATCTTTTGTACTAAACTACTGGAATGTGTATCAGAAATTGTATTCTGTGTTTCTAAGTTTGTAGATAATCATGTATTCAGGAATTTTCTCATCATTTGGCAAATTCCAAAAATAAACAACAATTACAGACCTGGTGGTTTTTGGCAGTGTTGCAAAAATGTCAGATATTTTGTGTAGGATTCTATGTAAATTTTGTTCACCATAATCTTCGAAAGAATTAATTTTGAATTTAAAAATAAACAGATGCATAAAAAAGAAAGATCAGTACAGAACATTTCGTATTTTATGCAAGTTTTATTCTGTTTTTTTTGTTAGTTTTTTTTTTTTAAATAAAAAATACAGACTAGTAAACCAGGTCTGTTTTATGTTAGAAAATTTCCACAAAAGTTTTTTGAATGCATGACAAAAATAACCTTGTTGATAAATTGAACATAAACGCTATCAGAGTTAGTGTACAAAGTTTCGACTGATTTGGCCTCAGTTCAAATCTTAAACCAGATATAACAGGTCTTTTGACAAAGAATTTATGTCAGGGTTTTTCATTCATTGGAATACGTAGTAGTACACTATTTAATTGTTTAGTCCATGGAAAGATATGTGTGGATTAAATAACCAGTCTCATTGAAACCAGTCCTGGGAATTTTCCAGTGTATTTGAACTAAAAGTAAACTAATGAAGTGTTAATACACAATCTAGTGGAATTTATGAGATATACATGTATGCTTACAGAACTAGGAGCATTGCTGAAGTTTGTCACAAGTCAGAATTTTAGAAATGAATATCTTTGTTTTTTTTTTTTAAATAATGGCATTCTTAATAGCATTGGTTGAGTTTCAATGAAAAAAAAATCAGTTGAATCCATTCTGCCATTCTGGACTACACCACACATGTTTTTTAAATGGAACCTGATGTCCGAATCTGGAGAAAACAAATTGCAAATTAAATGCAGTCAGGGTAGATAAAAATACTAGATTCTTAAAGTCAGATTTCGTTGGGGAGCAAATCAGTGTGTTATTTGTAAAAAAAAACAAAAAGCCTTTGTAAAATACATATATATTACTTTTTGATAAAATCATTCCTTTTTATAACTTGACACTCTCTCTGTCCAATACAAGAGTTAAATATATACATACCTACATTAGTCACAACAAAACAAGCATGAAGTCTTAAATTCATAGCTATGCACTTGGCATATAAGGAAACAAAAAGGGAAAAAAAACTAGAAAATGAAGCTGACATTTTTGTAGAGAATGGGATTGATTGTCACCTTTGACTCGTCTATACAAGTAAAATTTGTAGCTTTCAACTGAGAACTGGAATTGGAGTCGGCCAAGATATTATTTCTTACACGTCTTGATGTGTTTCAGTGATTCATTTCATAGAGTTACACTTAAGTCTTGATTATTGGACAGAAAGAGTTGTCTGTGACAAGCTCAGATGTATTGAAGTTAAGCCTGCACCCATGTTTGAAACTTTCTTATAAAAATGTTCGCGTTTGGAATGTTTTTGCTTCAACTGAACATTTTTTCAGATAAAATGACGATAGATCAGATCACATGACACGCCAGTTGCCGCTTGAAATAGTCTAGGCAGAAATTTGTTACGAATTAACAAAATATTCTCCGACCTAGGTCTGCTAAGACCACCATTTCTTGGCAATTTGGTTAAGGTAACGTCAAGCAGTTACTTGGCAAAACTTTGTGACATATACATTTTCTGACATTTTTCTGTAGATCTGTTGCTTATAATATTATTTTTGTTTTACAAATATCATATTTTGTGATTTTGCTCAGTTTATTCCAGGTTTTAGGGTATAAAATTAACATTTGAAGTGTGGTAAAACTTTTCAGCAATTTCAAATAGATTAATTCTATTTTCCTTTCCTCTTCCATGAATGGCTGTATGGTTCATTATTTTTGAAATGAAGAAACTACAAAAGTTTGTTTCTTGAAGAAATTGTGAACTTCTATGAAAGACAAATTGTAAATATGATTATGAAAGTTGAGCGTGTAGAGTATTTTAGTGTACACCTGCACTACCCAAACAGTCAGCTGGTCCAAAAGTTCATAGCTTGTCATGTTATGTAAAGTTTTGTGAAAATTCATACCAATGATAGAATGAATCACGAGAAAAAGAATGAATCAGAGAAAATCATTCCCTGTAAAATTAAGAGGAACTTCTTATTACTATCTAAAAATTAAAATGTACTTTGATAAGCCAGAAAAACTGTTAGACAAAAATGCTACTTAAATAATTAAGGTGGCATCTAGACGTAATTGATATTATCCTGAGAGTAAGTGGCTAATTCAAGTTCTTAGAAAGATACTGTACTTTCCAACAACTGGAGGTGTAAATACTGTTATCATAATCAGTATGAACTTGGCTTAATGCCTGCTGTTTTATCCATATAACCTATATCTCTGTCATACATACATCTATATAGAACATAAGACAAAAAAAAAACATGACTAGTGTAATACATGACCTCGTGAAAGCTTAATGCAGGCAGTTGCTATAAATAATCTCTAAGCTCTGCTAGTATGATACATTTGTAGATGATAGTATTTACAATAGTAGGATACTACATCATCGCGCACTTGTTTTATGCTCTCTCGCAGATCAACAGCCCTTCGGTTGAAATGTAAAATGCTCTTCTACAATAAGAAATCTGTAGAGTTAAAAAAAGAACATGTTTTGCATCAAAGATTGGCTGGTGTGCTTTGTATTTACGTAAAGAAGTTTGCATTCAGAAAAAAACTTTCACCCTTTTTCAGGCCTAAACTAGACAATTACATTGTAAAAATTCTTTACGTAAATACAAAGCACACCAGCCAATCTTCAGTGCACAACACGATTTTTTGCAACTCTACAGATTTCTTATTGAAAAAGACCATTTTACCTTTCAAGCGACGGATTGTTGACAAAAAAATGGTTTGTGAGAGAGCATAAATCAGATGCGCGATGACGTAGTGTCCTACCATTGATTTATGATCATAATCAAAATTACTAGTAAGTCTGTGATAGCAAAACATCTTGTACTGTTGTTGATTTTTCTGCATCATGTGTCTGTGGTCTGGATAAACTTTTATTTGCATACATTGTGGAGTTATATACATATATATATTAATATATAATATTTTTCTCACAGCTAGATAAATAGGAATTATTTTTTTCTAAAACACAGTCATCTTTAGTGCAATAAAAATTGATCGAGGCTATACTTAACCTCTAGCTCATTAACTCCCTTACATTTGTTACCCATGTGTGGCTAGCTAAAATAATTTATGCATACAAACAATACTGTAGTTGTGTTTGTGAATGTAGATTTTGAAACCATACAGCTGTTTATAAGAGGACATAATTATCAATTAATTCATCACATTATAAAAGGTCTGCAGCAAAGACAAAATGTTCAGTCTGTTTAATTCCTCCTGTTAGTTTACTGTTCTATATCTGTTAAGATTTGGAAGTTTCTACAAAGTAAGTGAGGACTGACAAAAAAGGTGAAGATTTTCTGTATTTCAGGTGTGACAGCTTGCACAGCAACAAACCCAATATGGCTGATAAAGACACGTCTTCAGTTAGACCAGAAGTAAGTATATACATGTATCATAAGACAGAAAAAAACTCCTGTTGTTCAAACCTACATATAGATATACTGGAAACTAATTAGACAATACAACAATATTTTACTTCCTGAAATGATTAACGCATTCAGTGTGGTCCACCATGTTGCATTTAAGATTTAAGAATAATAGGGCAGGACATATACTAGAATATTGACCATCGGGCTTTAATGTCCTGAAAATAAACAATTAAAATCCAGTAACTGCTAGCCAGCGGCAAATCTGATTAAAATGTACAATAAAGTTTTTAAAGAGAGTGACCCTACAACTTCAACAGAATCAACAAACAATTAACGTCAATTAATAAAACAATATGCATCACTTTTATTTAAACTATACAAAACAGATGAGACAAAGTCTGCTAGAATAACCTCTTACATGTAATTCATTACTGAATGTCCGCTCAATATGTACTCATGTTTGTACAAGAGCTATCTTTAAGAATTTAGGACAGTTAGCCAAGGACATATATAAAAAGACCTACTTAGATAAGCGATGTTTTTGTAGATACACATGTATACAGATTTGAATAAAATGAGTTTTTCTCCAAAACTTGGTAAACAGAACTGCTGGTAAAACATCTGTTGCTTGGCCATGTGTTGACATGAGGTATGAGTCACTGTTGACTAGTTCAGTGAGACAATGAAGTAATGTACTTGACACACATGTGATGTTTACCTTTGCAGTATGTTGGCCAAACATGATTATTTATAGCAGGTTTTTCCCCAGGTATAAGAAGTGGTAGTTACCTGATCATGAGAACACTTAATGCTGGAAATTTGTACTGTAGTATTCCACCTGGAAATATCAAGGACACAGCATGTGCCTTGGAGGAAACATGACTTGCTAGATGAATTACACTATATTTCTGTCTCTAGTCTAGAGTGTGTCTAGAACAATATCAGATGTCTAGTTTTTGTTGTCTGGAGATGGCTTGTAGAACCAGTTCTGATTTGTTATCCTCTCACATTCTAGAATAAATCAACTGTAATGATTAAGAATGTTCTTTGTACTTTCCTGGATTTTTTTTTTTACAGAATAATGTATACTTACTACTAGATAAAATCAGAACATGTCACGTTTTTGTAGCCTTCCTGGTTCATAGTTTGGAATGGTGTTTTATCAGTCATGATTATGTATTCTCCTTTTTTTAATTGAAAAACAATTTTTTGGAGAGGTTTATACAAAGAATCAGCAGACAAGATAATAAAATAAGCTCTCAGCCTAAATCTGCTTCAAGTATATAAAATTATATTCATGTTATATATTAGAATGCCCCCAGGAACTAAGATTTTCATCATTAAATCTTCATTACATAAAATGACTTATCTTTTTTTTTTTTTTTTTACAAAGTTTTACCTTTTACCACATAATTAACATCTAGTTTGAAATAAATGAGGTGAATTTTATGCAGAATTTGTCCTAAATTCACCGAGGTGTTTAACATTGTTATTCTATTGCTGTTAGAATGCAAATGGCAGATGTCAGTGTGACAGCCAGTGTAATGGATGATACTAGGTTAAAACACTGAGTTGAATTAGGTAAATACTTTAATGTGAAACATTTAGGTTAGCCACGAGTAGGTTAACCTTGAAAAATATTTACATACAGATTGAATGATGCAAGTTATGATGCATATTGAATTGTATGGAGTGTTGCAGAATTTAACTGATTTTTTTGGTTTTCTTTTGTTTCCAGGAGGAACAACCGTCTCACAATTAGGCAGTGTATTAAACGTATATATGCCAAGGATGGTATACCAGGTTTTTACAGAGGAATCACAGCATCATATGTCGGTGTTACCGAAACAGTCATTCATTTTGTGATATACGAGTCCTTCAAAGCAAAACTCCTGGGAGACAATGATTCTAATGATGATAGGACTTACAGCGATTTTCTCAAGTTCATGTTGGCAGGGGCTTGCTCAAAAACTTTCGCAACATGTGTAGCATACCCACATGGTAAGTAGCATAACTGCATAGCAAATACTCCATGTTAGAGTATTTGTGATTTCTGGGATATGAAAGTCTTGGCCTTTGTAAACTTGAACTATTTCAAGTCCTCATACACATTCAGATTAAAAGAAGAGTATCAAAGTTCTGAGACAGAATCATTGTACAGTTTCTAAGTATTCTATTTTTGATAATCAGTAAAATGTACATTGTAAACTGGTTGAAATTAAAAATCATTCTTTAACCATAGACAGTTATTCATTTTAGTTTAATTTAATAGTTTTCTACTGATAAGGCAAATGTTACATAACATATGAGACAAAACTTGAATAGATTTAGCTTGAAGATCAATAGATTGGTTATATACACATTTTGGCAACATTTCAGTAGTTATTACAAAATTGGCACAGTCTGTGAAATATAGTCAACTTCTTGTACAGTATATGGTAAATAAAGATATAAATATATATTTACAGAGGTTGTTCGTACCCGTTTACGTGAGGAAGGGAACAAATACCGATCATTCTTCCAAACATTACTGCTCGTTGGTAAAGAAGAAGGATATCGTGGACTCTATCGTGGCCTTGCTACTCAGCTTGTTAGACAAATCCCTAACACTGCCACGATGATGGCAACATACGAGCTAGTGATCTACCTGTATGAATGTTGGAAACGGGACAGCACAACATGAGATTTCAAAGGTTTCGTCGTGGTTTACAGAAGCTATATGTGATCTCGAATGCACAGATGAGTGCGAAAACCAAGAAACCATCACATTTGTCATCAAATGGTGCTTCATATTATACCTACACAAGTCAACAACTTCAGGAACACGTTACAGTGGTATTAGTAGGCAGGATCTGCAAGTAATCAGTTGGAATCTGGCTATGAAATGTACAAACAGCAATAGCATGATTAAAACATATTTTGTGTGGACATATATTATACGCTTGGTAGGTTGTTTTTGCACAGATATGCTTTAGCTGTGAGGAAACAGTTGTTTTAGTTTAAGTTTCTTGTATGGTACAAGATTTAATTGAGAAGTTTACAGGTTACAAAACAGACATGACTAAAGTTATTGTCAGTGCAGAGAGCTACAAAGGCTGAAGTGTGGTACAGTAATTGTTTCTGTGATATATGTGTATAATCTGATGAGAAAGAGAATATACAGTCAAGGAAAATTTTAAATATTTCTTAACATGCTTTTGGCATATTAAGATCAACTAATGCATACTATGTCTATTCAAATTTATTATTTCCTATATTTCTGAATATTTTACGTATGTAAGAGATTTCAATATTTCTTTGTTTTTGGCATACAATGTACAAAATTTTAACAAATTTTATTTCCTAGTTTTGAAAAGCTTTTGTGGATGAAGTGACTAAGATTTGAATTGAACAATAAGATTAGAAAACAAAGATAGGAAAGATTCTTTTCAGCTTTAAAGATAATGTAATACAGTGAACAGTTTTGATTGATTTATACTTTTCTAGGTGTTAATATTTGACTCAGAGATGTTTGATGTTAAGTATTTGATACAAAGGCTAAAAGTCAATGTATATTGATTATTCAGCAAGACAAAAGTTACTCCAATTTATTTACCATACGGCATGATAGTTTTTTCTACATTTTTGTACAGTTGTTTTTCTAGTTATTTTATGTTTTCATATTTTTAAACTAAAGGTACTGACAGATATTTATAAATTGAAATTTGATTTGTATTGAGATATAACTCATCATATAACACATAGGTCTTGAATTTCAAGGCAGCTTGTCTGAGAAGAAAATGAAAAAATCTGACTATTGGATAAATATGATATTATTTCATGAAGGTCTGGACGCTGTAAGAAGACAAGATCAGTAACAGGATGGTCATAGTTCTTATAAAAATTGATCTTTTTTAAAAAATTCAGAATCTCACATTAGCAAGAAAAACCTCTGTAAATGTTTTCATTTTCTAGTAATTTGAACTAGTTGCCTAAATTGTAAAGATCACTTTACATTTCCTTCATAATAATCATACATGACTTGTAAAAGATTCATGATTGACTCTGGTTTGAGTAGAAATGTTTAATTTACTTCAGTATGGAAACTGTGTTACGCATTTCTTAATAAAAACAACATAAAATAAAGCTGGAGACAATTCCGTTCTCAAATTTTTAATTTTGTTTTATATTTTATGTGTTACTAAGTAAGACGTCTGAAACTAGCATTAGAAATAGGCTAAACAGTAAGATAATTACAGTAATTCATGTAGACCCTGTGTTCACTCTGATTATCTAAAATCTGTAATGGGACTAACTTGGACTCTGTTAAGTGAATTTATTTTCCTTATGGGAAATTGTATCAGACTGGCGCTATCACTGAAGTTGTTAAATAATTCACAGGTTTACATGTGTAACAGCTCATGGTATAAGGGAGGTAACTGTAAGATGTTGCATAGTTCGTCTCAGGCATACTGGGTGGTGACGAGGGGTTTAGTGGAGACATGAATACTTGCATTTTTGTTGTACATACATTGTTGATTGCTTATATACGTGTGTAGGAGACAAATGGTCATATCAAGTCACATGACCTAACACTTGTTTGCTTGTTTGAACATTTCAACTGAAGCCATTCATAAGTATTATTTTCCCTCAAGTTTGTTTGCATGCATTTTCATTTATTACCAAAAGTTGTGTTTCATGACTGAAAGAGATTTCTGTTCAAACTGAAGCTGAAAAGACAAGTTGTACATGTAAATGTTTTCCATTTCTGTTATATTTGTTGACAATGAACCGAAAAATTGTTTTTTCTAGATTTTTATTTACAGTACATGTACTAAAAATGGCCTGCATTCTTAAAGAACTGGGTACTAGTCCATACTCCTTAAAAACAAAACAAAGAAAAACAAAAACTTTTTCGTGTGAAGAGAAGCCCCCACTGATGTAAGTTTAGAACAGAAATCAGTAGAACATTGATATCTTAGAGAGATTTTGTGTAACAAATGATAACAGCAAATTGCTTGCATTCTTGAGTAAAAAAAAGTGGACATTTGTCCCGGAAAAAAACATGTAAAAAAATGAAATAAAATGTTAAAAATCTGCATTATTTGTTTAACTTAAACCCTCTTATGTAACATAATCCTGCCACAAGGTAAAATATTTGAAGACTTTGTTTCAGCTTACCATGTCCAGTTTCTATCATACAGAGTTATCCAAAATACGGAACCCGGCTGATTCGGACCTTGGCTGATTCGGCCCAGGCTGATTCGGACCCTCCTTGGCTGATTCGGACCACTTTCTTGGTTGATTCGGACCACGTTACTGAAAAATATTCCTCATCTTTAATATTTTTTTAAGTGGTCCAAATCAGCCGGTATTCCAAAATACCAGCTTTTCACACTAGATGTCACAAAGTAGAACTGGTCAGTGAGTCACATTGCACGCCTAGAGATGACCCACAGTGGTCTATTGTAGTTTGCTGTATATTTGTCCTTCGTCTTGTCTTCACTAAAGAACGGCCTCAGACACTGCAGAATGAATCGTTACTTAGTCCCGTCCATTATTATGATCCAGCAGACAAGCTTTCTGACGAAACATTTTCAGCCCTAGGCATCACTTAACACGACTTCATGTACAATAGATTAGGATAAAGTTTAAAGGCAGAATACAGTACTAGCAAGTACGCCTGAAATACTTATTTGTTCTACACAGACCGCCGGTGTTTAGAAAAACAAAAACAATTATTGAAATCTCTGAAATCAGATAAAGAGCTATTACTAGTGACGCTGTACATACAACAGCTTCAAGATGAAGTTGTTTTGCTCTTCACGTCAACAAAATAATGATTTCACATGAAGTGCTCAAGTTTTTTTTTCATTATGGGCAACATCACATTGAAAAGTATATATGACCTAATTCTGACATTATATAGTACTACACAAAGCACAGTGTCTATTATAAATATTTGACCTTCATGTAAATCTCGAAAATGACGATAACTTAGTAAACCTGAGCATAACTTTAAAACAATCTACTGGGTAAGTACTAGATGTTTGAATGATTGTTGACAGCGAGAATAGGTTTGTCGAACTTATCTACAAATTACATGCAGTGGTTATTTCACGTTTTACCATTGTTAATGTTGTATGGGACTTTTTCGAAACAGAAAATTTTCGATTAGTGAAAGTGGAGATCACCGTGAACATTGTTGTGTCCTAAGTCATTTTAGAGTTGTTCTCCTTTCCGATTGTATCTCTGAAAATTGTCACACGTATAGGATTACAGAGCCTGCACCAGACTTAGTCCAAATAATTCTACTTAAAAAGTGGAATATCGTGCTATTTTTTCAATGGTCGAAATTCGCTTTCTGAGGCAGCATCTTGCCTGAAGTCACAATATTGAGACTAGCACTAGACTCTGCTTCAAAGTACATGTACTTTCTCTTTGGTGTTGGGAAGTACATTAAGATGTATATCTGACTCGGTCAATTTTCGGTCAGTTGATACTTAGGGGGTGGGGATGGAAAGTAAAGACTGAACCCCCCACCCCCCCCCCCCCCACCAAAAAAAAAAGAACAAAAAAAAAACAAACAACAAAAAAAACAAGAATCATCATTGTGTATTTCATTTTTTATACCCTGCGCCTTTTACAATCGTGTGGCGTGGTACAGTTTTATATATTTCCTCTTGTTATTTTCTATTTTTTCTTGTGTCTTGAATAATGTTTCCCTGTCTATGTCATTATATATCTCGTTTATGGGTCCGGGGTATCTGTCCTAATGTTAACCCAAGATACTCTTGTTTGCTCTGGTAGAGGGCGTATTTCTACAATTTGATATTTAACCTATTAATGCAAGTATAAGTGGTTTTGTAAACAATGTGGAGGGTGAAAAACAGAAAACTTAGGTGGGTCACGTTAATTTATTTTCTCATATCTTATTACAATTATCTATGACAAACAGTGTTCAGTTGTACGGTATGGCAGCGGGTATATCTGTGTCAGTGTTTCTGTAGTTCACTTGGCGGGTCTATCTGTGTCAGTGTTTCTGTAGTTCACTTGGATCTTACACGTCTGTCATAGTTCACTTTCTCCCTTCGTATGTTCTCTGAAATATACCACGTTGTGTTAGTGCATTTCATAGTCGTTTACGCTAAGAAAATATTAGTAATATTCATGCTAAGACAAGAAACAAACGCATAGTTATGTGATCGTTAAGGCAGAAAACGGACGCATATGCACGTTTAGCGTAGACTAGCAAAAAACACATAGTCACGTTCATGCTAAGGCAAGAAAAGACACAAAACAGACGCAGTGACGTTCATGCTAAGGCAAGAAAAGACACGGAACAGACGCAAAGTGACGTTCATGCTAAGGCAAGAAAAGACACGAAACAGACGCAAAGTAACGTTTATGTTAAGGCAAGAGATGAGACGAAACAGACGCAAAGTAACGTTTATGCTAAGACAAGAAAAGACGCGAAACAGACGCAAAGTAACGTTTATGCTAAGACAAGAAAAGACACGAAACAAACGCAAAGTAACGTTTATGCTAAGGCAAGAAAAGACACGAAACAAACGCAAAATGACGTTCATGTTAAGGCAAGAAAAGACACGAAACAAACGCAAAGTGACGTTCCTGCTAAATCTAGAAAATACACGAAACAGACGCAAAGTAACGTTTTTGCTAAGGCATAGTACGTTCATGTTTCGGCAAGAAACAAACGCATAGTAACGTTCATGTTTAGGCAAGAAACAAACGCATAGTAACGTTCATGTTATGGCAAGGGAAATATGCATAGTAACGTTCATATTAAGCCAAGGGAATACGCATAGTAACATTCATGTTAAGACAAGGAAAACGCAAAGTAACGTTCATGTTAAAGCAAGAAACATAGTAACGTTCATGCAATGGCAGTACGCATAGTAACGTTCACGTACTTAACAATAAATGCCTGCCTTTTAATGTTCGGAATATTTAATTGATCATGAAACAAGAAATATATATTTTGACTTACTTCATCTTGGTTCATAGTTTACCAGTCCAAGAAATCATCCATTAACCATCCCGACAGAAAGGGGTTTGGTCTCCACTGTTGCTGCACACGCTGCACGCGCTGGGGGCGTGGCTGAAAGAAATTGTTTCTTCTCCAGCCTCCCCAGGCATTTCCCCAGGCCAGCGGTGATTCCCATCCCCAATCATCATCGTCCCAGTCCGCTAAAACAAACAAGTAAACAACACTGAGAAAAAAGCTATAGCTGTACTGTTTACACAGGATGGAGGTGTCAGATAAATGTCATATCAGTTCTGTTTTTATTCTCAGCGTATAGCACGCGTGCATGGGAATTAGGTAGAAAGTTTAAATCGAGAGATAGTAGTGCTGGCGGAAGAACTGAGGATCGAACCCACGAGCTCTTAATTACTAGTCTTGCGCATTACCAATAAATCTTACCGGCTATTTTAATGTCTTTAAAAACGCTGCTGAAAATATAATCATGTTAAATATAAAAGTATTATAAAAGAGTATAAGAGGGGACTTGCTCACACTGGTTTTAACACGACAATCAAAAAGAATGTTTAAATGGCTCATTTTCTTGTGATAGGTCCTGTGTTAAACATGCATGACCTTTGCTTTTTCAGAAAGTCTTATAGTAAATGCCTAGATAGATGTAACTCATAAACTTTTCTGTAACAAAACTTTTTCATTCGTTTTGCTTTATGAAAAATTGTAGAGCAATATCCCCTAATGCATTTGTTAGTGATTTTTCTCTTTTCTATAATTACATAAAAATTATAGCTTACCGATGTGCTGTCATTGGTTAAACGCAGGAAACTCTTAAGTGATGAAAGATTAAATAAAACGATAAATACATTGACGTTCAGAAAAAGATACTAGATATTCAATGAATGCAATAACGGTTTATTTTCCAACGAATAAAAACATTGACAATCTTGACATTAAGTTTAATAATTTTGTTTGAATTAGATTTAGCGATAAATCTAATAAATAAATAAATAAATAAATAAATAAATAAATAAAAGGAACATTCTTACCTGAAACTACTGCAGTGAACAGGAAAACTAAGGCAGCAATATAGATAAACCGGACGATGGTCGCCATATTTGTCACACTTAAATTTCCTCAAAATGTAAATAGTCCGATAATTTAGATGGGGATTTCACACAAAGCCTGGGATGTTTCTATTTTTTTCCGCAAAGAACTGCATTTTTATATATGATATAATATATTCAGCCTATATGAATCACTGCATTCATTAACGCAAATGATCTGTAGGTCATCAGCATTAATTGATTTTAATTACCTCCTAGATTGTTTTATTTTATGACTTGATGGCTATTAATTTACTTTTGATATAAAATGTCATCAAATGCTTTATAGCTGTTCGACTGTCATAAGGTTACGTCAGTATGACAACAATATGTCAAAGGTATGCACATATATATTAGCATGGCGCGGAGAGCTATGACCGCCGCCTTTCGTATATTTCGAGTTACTGATTACATTACTGGTAATAAAACAGATTTCTCATTACCTTTTTCAAAAATTCTCACGTATGATCATAATTTTAGATACAACAATAACATTATTATTTAAACAGCGTTATTTGTAACCATGTCGTGCGAAAACACTAACAGCAACAATAACAACAATAAATTGAATATGTTCGGGACTATGCCACTTGCATTATTCTGATGTTACTATACACATAGAGTTTTATAGTGTTATATCCACTGCAGTTAAAAATATCGAAATCTGTATTTTTTTGTTTCCTTAACTTGTTATCTTGCGATGCTTTGGCGTAAAATGAAGTAGCTTTCATTTCAAGAGTGAGGAAGTGTTTACGGAAAATGTCAGTCTGCGACCATCCTCGCAGATGGTAGTTCAGATATATATCCTGCTGCTGGTTTCAAAAACCACTTGGTGGAAAGTCATAACTCATAACAAGACAGAATATAGAAACATTGGCTCTATACACAGGTATGTGGGTTCCTTCTGATACCAGCTAATAGGAGACAGAGAAAGAAGGTATAATTCTGGTTCCGCCAGAAACCGAGTGATATTCAGGAGTTATATTCCAAGAATTTTTTTTATACTATGACAACGAGTTTACACTATACACATACGATAAAAGGAAACCCATCGACCATTGTCTGAGTCGTTTGTATTTTAATTGTATTTACAGAATGCATTTTTAACGGTAAACTTATTGTCGAACAATATCCAGCTTTCTCTAAGTGATATTATAATGTTATATATATATGTATATTCGAAAAGTTGTGATCCTTGCTGGGAGAAACATACAAAACCCCTTAAGATATCTTACACACTACAGCCCGCCCGCTTAGCTCAATAGGTAGAGCACTGGATTAGTAATCCATCGGTCGCTGGATCAACCCCTGGGCAGGGCTGAATTTCTCCGCGACATTTGATCTCAGACATTGTGTCTAATGTTCATTTGTCTCTCACCGCTGATCAGAGTAGATCATGTGGGAACTGTAGTCAGTCGGAGAAATTGGCAATTACTGGTTAGTTATCCAGGAAAACCGGTTAGGTGGACTGACCGCCGAGATATAACCTAGATGTTGAAATCGGCGTTAAACCTTAAACAAACAAATTACACAGTACTGAAGTGTCACCACATAAAGACTGGCTCAGCCTTCTGAATACGCGGGGGAACTTTATTTGACAACATTCCCAACTGCTCCATGTGCCAGGAATCCTTCCAGTCGGAGAAAAGTAATTTTAACCAGTATGAGGTTGATCAACAGGCCGCGTCAGAGAACCCTAAATGGGACATATCCGTTGATACAAAGTTAGAAAGCAGCACCACAAGACTATGGGATACTTTTATTTCTTAATTGTTTAAGAAGTTGATGCAAGATCCGTTTAAATTAACGCATGTAAGTTTGCTATTTTACAACAGGCGTACCGGTATATGGAAGTTATTTATGTAGTATCCCGATTCCAGAGACACTACTTTCTTGTGTATGTAGGGTTTGGCATTGATACACAGGACTTTGGTAAATAATCTTGGTAAAAGAGTTGAAAGTCGAACTCTCGATCTTGATCTTGATGTTTCAAAATTCCACAATCTACAGGTCAGCTTCCGTCTCTACATGTACTATGTATATAATGATCTATGAAAGATAAGTACTTTGACTGCTCTAAAATTGCAGTTCGTGTGAATACTGCGTACAACTGACCAGCCTTCATGAGAACCAATCTTCACAGCTATACACACACGCGCTATTTTTACAGGCTTTCACTAACCAGTGAAGCAAGGTGTGAACTCATCATGAACTGGGCAGGACTATCATAACGTCTTTATTATTTCGCCTCGTCATGAAATAGAAAAACTATCGATATATCTGCCCAAGCCAATTAAATCATTAGTTATATGACATTTAAATATATACATGTAGATAAAAAAATCGTTCGATTTGGTTTTCTGTTCAAAAAGATTTCACATAACATAGTAGACAGGATATAGACTCTTCTGTGGAGGCTGATGAAAGGAAAGGATGTAAATAAGTACATGTTCATTCAGATTTAATACTGACGCTGTAATAGAGTTCTTATTCACAGAATGAATGTTTGACAAAAAAGTTGTTTGTAAAAATTTGAAATCAAACCGACGAATATGCCGTGTATTTCTAGGTAGCTTCTACACAGAATTATTTAAAAGTTTGTAAGTTTTATGCTTTACACACACACATAATATCTGTTCATTTCTTGTAAATGCCAAAGTTTTTTTTAAAGGATATGTTAAATTTGCTGAAGGAGTCCCTATTGTTCAACGAAATGATGTCACAGGACCCACTTTTCTTGAAATATTTTTTACAAGCAAAACGTGAAATATTTTTCAACACAGATGCTCTTTGCTAACGAGTATTATAAACATTTCTTATCACTATTCGTCCCATAATTGCCTGACAACATCAAATTACTAGGTATACTTACCATAAAAATCTCATATCAATTTTTATACCCTTTCATGTAATTATCACATAATGGGCAAATTAAAATTGAGTATTAAGAAGGGATTGTTTCTCATTTCAAGCAGTTTGAATAAGATAGGCTTTAAAACTATTATACTACATGTATGACTAAATCTTGTATCACTTTCTACATATCTTAATTAATCAAAGATACCACAAAAATACTTCTCGCAATCTAAAGATAGAAGCTATATAAAATTTTCAAGATTTTATTGGGGCCGGCAAACCGTTTATAAGCATATTATGAATGTATACAACACCATTATACATAATTCTGTGACGAAAAACAATAACACATGCTCTGTTCAAAGCTCAGAATCAAATAATCTGAAAAAGACTTTTTCTTGACGAAGCTTTAACTGATTTACTGACTATAATAAAGACTAGATGTATGTTGCCCAAAGGTCAACTCCGTCGAGACTGCATCGTATAAGTATGTGCTATCTAAGGACCTAAATGACACTTATCTTTCAATCTTGACATCTCAGAGTGTAATAAAACCTCGTCCTTACTTGCAACATTTCATCTTCTTCGGAAGGTATTCAAGTAAAAAACTGTATTGACTTATTCTTTTTTACCTTTAAGAGTGACCTTTGAACAACATATGGTTAATACACACAACATTGTCTGGTTTTCCCTTCATTCTTCTGTATTTCAGAATTGGTAGGTTACTTGAAATAAAATTAAGTTACCAATACCAGTTCGAAAATGCTATTTAAAGATATATGTTTTTGTGTTATTTTATTCTCTAGGTTTTGGGCGTAAGTCCTTATTTGTAGGTTTACAACAACAACAACAACAACAACATTATTCAGCAGTAAGCTTTTTACAGCTTCTAGCCTACTATGTAACAATACAATAACTTTAAATGTAAAAAAATGAGGTATTAGTTGTAGATATAGAGATGGAAGAAAGAGTAATAAAAGAAGACATAAGTTGCATTCAGTAATACCTTGTAAAATATTTCGAGTACCATTATACAATCAAAGCATAGATAATATCCAAAATCGTGCATTAAGATACTTTTTCGGGGTACATCGTTTTGCCCAAATTTTGGCCCTGTACGGTGATTCTGGCTGGCTGGCTCCCGATCTCATACACACGGAAAATATGCATTTTGTGGTTTTGGAACCGCCTACAATTAATGAAAGACGACAGACTTACAAAGAAAGTATTTAACTCAGATTACGAGAGATGTATGAGTAATTGGTCAAGTGATGTAAAAGTAATTATGCATGACTTAAATCTAAGCTGCGAATTCAATACAAAATGAGTAGAAAATCTTTCTAGCGTAAAGAATAGCTTACGGGTTATGTACAGTGAGAAATGGCAAGGAGAGGTCCAAAATGTGAGAAAATTCCGTACATACAGAACTTTTAAAGAATCCTTTGTTAAAGAAAATTATCTGACAATTAATCTGAAAAAATACGAACGCTCACTTTTGTGTCAATTCCGTTTTGGTATTTTACCTCTACGTATGGAAACCGGACGTTATGAAGGGGAAGCACCTGAAGATAGAACAGAACAGAACAGAACAGATATTTTATTTAGACTTGCACATAGTACATCGTCTGATAATTCTCACAAAACATTTAACAACAGTCACATGAACATATTTACACGGTACAAACATACATATATATATATACACACTGACAAAGTAAGCAGACGCAACAAGGTTACAATGTTTTATATATATAAAGCTTCAACAGATAGACTGTGTCGTTTTTGAGACAAGAACGAAGTGGAAAGTGAAAGCCATTTCATGTTCACATGTGATAGTTATGCAAACCTGAGAAATAATATTTTCAATGTCATTCCCTTTATGGGAGATAATTCATGAACTAATCCTGATAAGCTACGCATGTTAATGCAATCACACATTAGAAAGGTTGCTAAATTTATCGTAAGAGCATAGCTGTTAAGGAGAAGTATCTTTTACCATTAATTTAAGTAAAATGGTTAAAGTCCATTCTGTTTCTCAAAATACGAGTAATTATAGATATGTATTAAGATTACATAATAGATCTTCCTACTATTTTATTTCATATAGATTTGTATGTATCAACAATGATTACTTTTAAGTATATAAGCTACTTACTTGATAAAATGTATGATATTTTTGAAACTGTGGTGTATTACACATACTAGGTAAATACTCCCTTCATATATTTCGTATAACATGAATACAAACTTGCATTTCTTCTTCGTTATGTATACTTTTACCCAATGTTATGATACATACTGTGTATAAAAAAAGATGTAGAGTCTCAAAATTTTGAACTTCATATCCACGGAGATGCCTTGAATCTTTCGTTTTTGTAAAAATTCAAGGCAGTCTCTTTATTGGATTGATTACACATTATGCTTTTTTCAGCAGCCGTCCTCATTATCTTTCGTTTCGAATAAGGATGTCAATCATGAAACAGCTGCCACTAAAATCAAATTTGTACTGAGGCCTGAAATACTTTTTCAATTTATACACATAACAATATGTTAAAATAATACATAAGGTAGTTATTTTTGTTTAAACACACTCAAATAGTTTGAAATATAATTTTGATATTATACGTATATATAAGGTGATAATATCATTTGGTTTTCAAAAAATTTGTTACCTTGCTATTTAAAAGTCACAATAATAAACTTAAAGAGTTGAATAAGTACGAAGGAAATAATCACATTAAGTAGACATTATCATTTTTTCGGCTACTTTTTCATTATTAAGTAAATCCCAAGATTTTTGGCAATCGAATGTTTTATTACAGACCACTATTTTGATCAGGCTCACAATGCATCTACTTTATTTTGTTAATATTTATGATATTGATTCACATGACTTTAAATTCTGTAAATTATTTCTAATAAGGTGACATATAGGTTCATTGGGCCGGGTGTAAATTGTAAGTTTATGTATAATATATACCTTGAAAATGTTATTACACATGTCACTATAATAAATAAATGTCTTATCTCATCTTATCTTATCTTATCTTATCTTATCTTATCTTATCTTATACAAACCGAAGTTATCAATAGAATTTACAAGGAAGTTTATATTATTCAAAACCTGTTCAGTGCACTTAGCATTTTTTTTTGAATAGGAAGGTTTAAATTTCGTTTACATATACACAGGAAATACATCCATTTATATTTTCCACATTAAAATACAAAACGTTAGTACAGTTAGCGGTGGAAAAATTAAAACCTGCTTATATGTACAGGTAAGTTATATTTTTGTTTTGGTATCTCGAGATTATTACACAACAAACATGTGTGAACATGAGTACAGTCGAATAAGTTATATCAGATGGTGGCTTATAAAATGATCTATGTTAAGGATGGAGTCCAATAGTAACGAGCAGTACTTATAATCCATGGGTCACAAGGTCAATATCTCGCTCCTCTTTTAACATTACTACTTGTATTTTACGAGGTTGTCGTTACACATATGTCTCATACTACAAACAACAGAGCACAGAACAAAACCAAGAATGTCTCTGAATTTGGATGAATTCTTTATCTTACATTATCCACCACAACTTAACTAAAATAAATCAACTCTTCTTTGGGCGTCGGTCACATCTGCATCCGGCACAGACAATATTATACAAATGAAGACGTTTGGCAGGCCATTTGTTTTCCGGTCTCAGTGACTGTGAAAGTAGAAGGATCGGGTGACTTAATTTGTTAAATATAAGTCAATCTCTTCGATACAACACTTAGTCATGGTGCTTTTCATTTCATTTTTTTTCTTCTTATACTCACACGTTGTATTGACTAAGCATTGAAACAGTGAAACGAAAGTAGAAACACAGCAAAGGAAAGGATCTCATGGGCTCTCTGTCTCTGGGAGGGGCACTGCTGCATTGCTAGAGAACCATTTTTGTGTCGCCTGCTACAAAGAAGCTGCAACATATAGGGATCACTTCTCCGTCGTCTCTCTGTCTGTCTGTCCGTCCGTCACAAAACTTGTCCGGACTGCTCCTCAAAAACTACTGGTGCGATTTCATCCAAACTTTACAGGAATGATCAGTACCAAGTCTAGTAGTGCACATCGTCGGCATTTTTCAGTTCAATGATTTTTGTCAGAGTTATGCGCCTTAAATGATTTTTATTTTTAAAGTTTGGTTGGACTACTTCTCTTATACTACCAATGCAATTTGAATGATATGTTACAGGACTGGTCAGTACTTCAAGTACTTGCGCATATTTAACGGGGTTTTTGGTTGAATGATTTTTGGCTGAGTTATGGCCCTTGAATGAAAAAGGCATTAATGATTTTTGTTTTGCAGGCTTTGCAGAAGTGCAACATGCAACAAAGTAGCCACGACATAAAGGGATTACTTCTCCATCGTTTGTGTGTCTGTCTGTCTGCCAGTCCGTCCGTCTGTCACAAAACTTTTCCGGACTACTCTTAAAAAATTACTGGTGCGATTTCATCCAAACTTTACAGGAATGATCAGCACCAAATCTTGTTTTGTATATCATTGGCATTTTCCAGTTCAATGATTTTTGTTAGAGTTATTGCCCTTTAATGATTTTTATATTTAAGGTTTGCCCAGACTACTTCTCTTCTACTACTTATGCAATTTGAATGAACTGTTACAGGATTGATCGGTACCTCAAGTTCTAACAAGTTTTTCGGTTAAATGATTTTTGGCTGAGTTATGGCCCTTGAATAAAAAAAGGCGTTTTGGCCACTGTCAAATCACCTCTCAATACAATTGCTTAATTGGTTATCATCAGGCGACACATGTGATCACTGATCGCCCTTGTTAAATAATAGAAGATCTACTTATCTTTAAGGTGAGCACTGACCAAACATGAGCGTAAATTCAGATTAGACTAATGTAAGCTTTAGTAATACAATTGTGCTCGTCCATTTCTTCTTCCATGACAGCATTTTTTTTATTTACATAAAATCACATATAAGACTTTTATTGATTTTCAACAGAAAGTGCCATGAATGGAAAGAACCTGCCATGTTACTTTAATGAACGCAAACTAGGGAAATTAAATTAAATGCATTTACAGTGGTATATAATAAAACTTACATGAAGTCAGAAAAATGTCCCTTTAAGACATTTCATTTTCAATTTTCAGCTCGTTAGGTTTTATCATTTCATTTTTATAATCATTAAAAAGAAACCTGAATTTTTATGTCAGTTTAACTGTAACAATCAATTGTATCATTGGTGTAAATTTTTTGTAGACTGACTGCATAAGAACTACATAAATGACACTTGCTTCTGTTTAATGTAAACGGTTCTTTCAGCAAAATAAACATGGTTTCATAGCTCTCTGTCTGTCGTCAGCACATGATATATTTTGAAAATGCTTCACAGTTTGAATGTTCGATACCTGGTCTTTTAATCTGGTCTATTCGTGTTAACGACGTTATAGCAAAACAATTCATGACGGTGATTTCTTGTAGACTTGCTGGAGAAGAATTACTGAAATGTCAGCCTGGAGAAACCAGCTTGTCATTCTTGTACTTTTTCTAGCGAAAGGTAAGAGGCTTTGTACGCCGTAGTGCAGATCAAAATCGGATTTTGTATTTCATTTAAATTAACAAACAGCATGATTATTATAGAATTTTAAGAAGAATCACATTCAAATGTACTACATATTTCACGTAAAGCGTGTCTTTTTTATCTAACGACTCCTGACAAGAAATTACAAGTTTCACAACGATTTCATGTACAACCTATAATGAAGAATTCTGTTTACCCATGGAACAAAGCTGGCGTGATTAATATTGCATAGATCATTAAAAGCAACTAAACAGAGATTATGTAATAACATGAAAATTGTAAACATGGAGAAGTTATTTTGCATTTTCAATATAATTTATTCATTAACACTTTTAGTCAAAACTTACATTTTTGCTGTTCAGGTGCAATTTCAAGCACTATTCTTCTCTCAAAGTCAACAGACATCGTGCTTGAGAATTCCACTTTAACTCTAACATGTTCAAAGAAAGACGGAACGCTGGTAGAAACCAAATGGAAAAGTTCAACGTTTCCCGGTAAAGAGGCAGTATGCGCACTTGTAGGAAACAAATGTATAAAGACAATTTTCTTAAATAACACCAACTTATACGACTGTAGCTGTAATGGCAACGAAACGTATTCGGTGCAGTTGAAACATGTCGACCGCTGGCAACATGGAGCACACTGGTCATGTAGAGAAGGATATACAAAGAGTAATGACGTTGAAATCAATGTAACAGGTAACGCTTAAAGACAACATTAGCCTATGACAAATATTTAAAGGAACATGGAGCAGTCTGTTCGTATAGAGAACTCGGTCAACATATTCAAACCATTTCTCTTTTAATAGACATGAAAAAAGAAATTTGTCAGAGGTCAAGGTTTATTTTTGAATATACAGCATTGCCTATATCACTAAGGAGAGTAACAATGCATCCTTTTTATGTTTCATACTTACCAAAATGTTTGACAAGAAGTGAATCATTTTCAGTACGTGTAACATTGCAAAATACTACTAATAAAACCTTAAGAGAAGGCACAGTGCTTGAAGTGGTATAATACACTAGTCAACAGTGGATTAACTGACATGGAGTTTTTATGGCTAATAAGACAATGAGTTTTAACTTTGCTAAATAAAGTTTTTATATGAATTGCTTAATACATACCTTAGAGAATAAAGAAAAAACATACTCAAATTTACATAGCCCGCTTATAGCTCATCTATCCTGAATACTCATCGAAAAACGTAAGGTAAAAATTATGGCACAGTAATGTCTCCTGATAACATCTAAACATGTTGAAAAAATCAAGAAAGATTTCTTCTGTAATATAGCTGTCAAAAAGAAATGTATATATTCTTGATTATCTTCGAATAAACCTCACCAAACAAACAGAATCTTTAAGACATAAAAGTACATTATTTTACAACATTTCAGTTCCAGTGAAATGGGTAATTTTACATCAGTTTGACAGAAGTCCAATATCTGAGAACTCGAGTGCAAAGTTCCAGTTTAACACATCTTACAGTCTACCGCCTGCTATTACACACTGGTATCGCAGTAAGGGGTCTTCAATAATAGAGCTGAGTAGCAGCTTGGACGGAGACGTTTATATAATACGCACACAATATCATGGAGATGACAATCTTATCTCAGTGGTAGAGACGCTTACTTTCAGAGTCAACAGATCGGTTCATGGATGGAGTGTTTACTGTAATGCCTCAAACTGGGAAAATGATCAAGTTACTTCAAATAGGATAGTGTTGTCTGTAATATGTAAGTATTTTGGTTTTGTAATCGGAATTTGGCCTCTGCGTTTTGCATAAAATAGTCTGCATGGCTTTACGACTTACATGTATGCAAGATATATATTGTTATGAAAAAAAGGTGTTAAAGAAAAGATACATAACTCAGTTTGCATTCACGGAAAAGACATTTTTAGCACTATAAACCGTTGTTTATCAAATATATTTGTGTTCACTTTGCATTTCATGTCTTGTTTTGAAGGGAAAATATTAGAATGTTGGCCAAATGTTGGCGGTCATTTTGTTAATCAGACCTTACCTATTCGTTTGTTTCATTTAGAGTATTATAGTTCGGTATCATAAGGTTTTTACTTTCTTTATAAAAAAACTGAATTGCTGTCATGGTAATAATGAAAACAGCTGCATCGAAAATTTGCCAGCAACAGTGTTTATGCATTTCAGTAAAACATCACTGCTATCGTTAACGAATGCTTGAAAACTTACCAAGACTACATGCTATGACAAGGGAAAAATATCAATCATGTTTTCAAATTAGATGGAGATAAAGCGCTTCCGAAAATTAAAAATCCATTTGTCTAATACTTAGTAAGTTACAAACAAGTGGTGTACCGTGTAACGCACTGTAATATAGTTTTATGGACCCTCAGATTAGACATTTATATGCTATATGATTGTATGACAGTCGTAGAATATCTATATTTCATAGCTCCTATTACATAGAATTTTTTTCACAGATCGCAAATTTAAACCTATTTGCAAAAACATTGCTGTCTCTTGTTTTTTTTATCATTTAGGTGCTTTCGTTTTAAGCAGACTGCTGCAGTACTCTTTATAAGCCAAAGCTCATTGTCTTCCTCTTATCATTCTTAGCCCTACTTTCACTATGTTAAGCGATATATGTAAATTGCAGATCCCCCTGATCAACCTCCAGTCATACATTCTTTTAAAAACGGAAGCACTTACAAAGTTATAGAAAATACAACAGCGTCCTTATCATGTTCTGTAGAAGGAGGTTACCCTCTTGCGAGAGTGAAATGGGTGTGCATGAATCTCATCAATAAAAGATTGGTTGAAATTATAGACAATGCAAAGGTGACAAGTAATCTATCATGGACTGTAACACGTGATCAAGGGAAAACATGTAGATGTGAGACAGATCATGTACTTTCGAAAGATTTTATATTTGTCCTTGTTGATGTTTTATGTAAGTATAATTCAAGTTACATAGATGGGACGAATTCACATATATAAACGAATCTTAATTAAGAAAAGAAAAACAAACCAAAAAAAAAACAAACAAAAAAAAAAACAAAAAACAAAAAAAAAAACAAAAACAAAAACAAAAAAAAAGAAAAAAAAAACGTACACGCATTTCTGACTGAGATCATGCGTACATGAAAAACCAGAACATCGGTTCGAAGGCAAGATAATACTTTAATATCTTTAGTTTCTTTTCCGTTGAATAATTCAGTAAATGAGTTAGTAAAGACTAATCGTTACAGAAATCCTAAGCATGTGTTTTATTTTAGTTTACAGGTTCAAAATACAAATAATAAGAAGAATGTTTTTGCAGACTTCATACATATAGAAAGTAAAACGTACAATGTTATCTGTCTGTAACACTTTTATTATTATCTCATAAGTTCTATTTTTATTATTTTTAATTGCAGCTCAAACTGTTGTACAACGATTCTCTTTTCTTGGTTATGAGGGACAACAGGCTGTAACTGTCAATGAAAATCAAAGTGTGAAGGTGAACTGTGACATTGACAGCAGTTCAGGGTCAATGATCACTTTGTACTTTGATGGCAAGAAAGAAATACATACTGTGCCTGGTGTCAAGACTCTCTCGTATTCACTGGAAAATGTAAGCTGTCTTCAGGCTGGATTCTATACATGTACTGCAGTAAATGAATTCTTCACAGATCACCCTTCTACTGCGATACTGTTACTACATGTAAGATGTATGTATATATAGGATATTTGTTTGTTTTTGTGGAAGATGAGAATTTATTTCATCGAGTGAACACCATATGTGATATTTTTACGAGTGGCGCAGCCACGAGTGAAAATATAAACATATGGTGTTCACGAGAACAAACAAATTTTCTTTTTATTTTATGCCAACGCGTCAAAAATGGGTATTTTATGACATTTTTACTCAGGGCCTTCAATAAATTCAATAAATAAATGGCGAGCCCCAAATCAGTTAATGCGTACTTTGGTCAAACCGTTACACCGCACAAAAAAGTGCAGACAATACATATGATAACTTTACTTCTGCTGAAATAAACTGAATACACTTTCATCAAATAACATTTATTTTTCTCTACACAGTTTATCAATATTTATTGAATTTTAGCCATACATACTTTAATTATAAAAGCGGATTAATACCGAGTAATATTCAATCAATTGAATTGAAAGTCGGCCATATTGGATATTGTCCATATGAGTTATGTAAACAAATCAGACATTTTAAATAATTTATGGCGAATTTCATCATTGTTCACAACTAGTTAGGCTCAGGATTCAATATTATAACTGGATTTAACAATGTAAATAAATTTCACTCGCTGTCACTGCCTGAAATACAGCGGATTCTCTTGTATTTACGTGATAAAAAAGTAGTTCCGGCAGAAACAGTGGATTATCAAAATGGTAATTTCACTGATTCAAAACAGTGGATTATCACTTTTATCTCACTGATATTTCCCTATATTTCATTGGTAGGCATAAAATAAATCAATTTCTCTCTTATGTAAGACATATCGTTTATGACGTTAGTTACTAGTTAATGAATTGACTTTGCATAACGATTTTAACATGATTTGAAATTGTCTGCTTTTAATGTAATGTAACAATAATGATATTCTCAGAAGCCACACTGGAAAGGTTCGGTTACTTCAATTGTTTACACAATCTTCCTCAGGAAGCGCATTTTTAACATAGTATCAGTAATTTAACCTATAGCACTATTTTATGTAAAGGTCCACCAAAACGGTCTCCCGGCGTCGTCATTACAAAAGTGTACGCACATCCAAATAGTCCTGCGACATTCAGTTTCACAGTCATGGCGTACCCCGAACCTGGACCATCAGGGTTTTCTTGGTATAAACAGACCGGTGTAAAATGGACCGTTTTAAGTCAGTCTTCAAAACACGACATTTCTTCGTCATATCTACAAACAAACTTTACAATTAAAAGTATAATAGACGTAGACTATGGGGAATATATGGTCAGAATCATTAATTCTCTTGGAAAGCATGAAGAAACTTTTACCCTGTTGAAAGCTGCCGAAGGTGACTATGAGTTTATAATCAATTAATTTTATCGCAGTGTATTCTGTTTTTCTTTTCTTATTATTGTCTCATTAATTACTTCCTCTTTTTTATATGATTTTAGACTTTTGTCATATCAATATATAAAGGTTATGATTATAGTATGTGATCAGTTAACAACTTATGATTTTTAAATCGGCTTTTTCTCCTGGACCGTTTTCTTTTTTACGACCATGATGTTGAAATTTTGGGTTTGCGAAATGATATCATATTGATGATTATATATTATCGTCATATTAAGTCAATTAATTCAATCATAGTTATTTGTGAACATGTAAAATGGCCAAAATTGATAAAACCCGGAACAGATAAAGATATTATTTATTTAATTTAGTCATATTAACATAAACTAGAATCATTCCAATATGTCGGTATAAACAAAACTGCATATAATGACTTAAGTTAGAAATAGATCTTTAGAACTAAATATAACCTATCAAAATGATTTTTTAAGTCCACAGAATACTGATATATTTTGAAATATATTTAAGTTTATGAAATCTTATGATAATTTGATCAGGCTTATTAAATTGAAAATATACATGTATTATAAAAATATTATTAGTCACCGAAACAAATATATGCTTTTTTCTTATCTATGTTTATTTTAGATTTACCTGACAGGTGTGATGATAACAGTGTACGTGTAGTCAGTATAGTATTGGGATGCCTCCTATCAGTGGTGATCATCATTGTTGTTACTGTCTCTATCACCTTTATATACCGTCGGTAAGACATCAGTGCGATTTTTTCTATTTAAAAGATACAATTTTACCAAATGCACTTAATATACTCTCTTCGAAAATTAATATGAATAATTATTTTTTTGACATGCAGTTACAAAATGGAGAAACAAGACGGCAAAGAGAAAACTGGCGTTAGTTTATACGACGAAATGCAGACGATCCCCGATAGAAGACTTGCAGAGAATATGGACCGTTCGTATGAACAGCTGACACCAGGCAGAGGTATTATTTAGTAAATAAAAAATGCAAAAAATGGACCTGAAAAGAGTTAAATATCACACATCCAATTGTGAGTAACTTTTAACAGATTAATTCCAACGTTAAACAAAAAGACAATGTCCAGATAGGCAGTGATCATAATGAAACGATCTACCTAATGCTGAAATCCTTTCTGATTTATTACGTAATTAAAGGTTAATTGTAGTTGAATTTTATTTTGAAGATTTTCACTGAAGAATGTGATTGAGCTTTAGCGAAGACATACATCCCAAGGTGCAACCAACACTTAAGGTCTAAAAAAAGTTTTTGAGTCATCTATATAAAATCAAAATAGAGCAGTATGTGAAGTATCTCGATGTCTCTTATTTCAGATGCCACTGGTTCTACAAACACTGTATATACAAACTTGACGGTGTGATATTATTAACAGTGTTCAACAGGATCCTAACTTTGTCATAAACTTTATACATTTGCCAGTGCGATTTAACAATTGTACAAATGTCTATGAAGTGTGTCATCAGCAGCATCAGTAGCAAAAAAAATCGACATGAATTTCCTTATTAAGGCCTAAAGACTGCAAATGTACATTGTTTCATTAATCCCGTCAGTGACTTCAACTTTGTTTCACTCGCGAAGGACTTGTCTGTCAAACGTATCAGTTTCTTTTCTCTAATTCTTCAGCAAGACAGAAAACGTCCGACAAAAGTACATGTATATCCTGTACATATACTAGTACTGTAAATGCGAGAAAAACGACTTGTCTGTTTCCATAATAGATTTTCACCATCTAAATACGAGAAAATGGTGAAATATTAACATAAAATTTCAAGTAACTTTTTAGAAAAACTTTCTATATTTATATTTAGTCTTAATTCAGAAGTAAGTCCAAGAAGAGAAAATTTCAGTTGAAGTAAAAAAAGGAGAATGAAGTTGAGAAAGAATTTATCACATTATCAGAAAAAATAAGAACAGCAGCAACTATTTCTACACATGTAATAGAAACTCTTACATAAAAGCAACAAACATTATTACATTTCATACAAAAGTACACAAATGGGAAAATTAGTAAATGAATAATATTGGTATCAGACTGATTTTATGTATAGCTTTCTAGACTTGGGGGAAAAAGTGATATTGACACAGGTCTGAAGCATTATACTATGTATTGCCCTTGGCACTAGTTTAACTAGTTATACTACATACCCTATAATGTTCTCACTTTCTTTTTCATATTGCCATTTCTTTTTGTTTTCAAAAATAAGAAAAAGTTATTTTAAAACACCGTTAAGGTGGAAAATTCAAGGAATCTCTATTCCTATGCAAATATACGCTGATGAAGTGTATAACACGGGCAAGGTCAGTATACAGTTTGCATTTTAAAGGAATACAGGTTCTTTATATTTTCCGCTTATATCAACTTTCATTTACAAGGATTTAATCCTTATTATTCCCTACGGACTGGAACCAGCAGGGTATTGGTATGCATTTTAGTTTAGAGCTATGGATGAGCACGTGACCTGTCATCAGTATGCAGGAGAACGTGGTATGTCAACAGTACATGATTTGTTATTTCTTTATTGGTCATTTTTAATAAATTATTAATAAGAACTACTAAGAAGTGCACCATCTTTATAAAAATTAAAAGAATATTGTGTTGCATTGAAAAAAAAAAGAATAAATGTCGTAAATTTTTATAGTCAAAATTTTCAATTACTGCAGAATTGGTCGATTGACTACAGGTGTCGCCCCGGTGTTTTTTCCCTTCTTTATTCTATTGTAAATCCAGCACAACTGAAGACAAACTATGAACTCCAGGAAAACATTCTAATAATCAATGAGCTTTATTTCTCTTTCTTAACACTGTCTCAGCACCAATATGAAGACTTTAATATTTCAAAGAACTACTTAGCCTACAACGACCCGGAAGTACTTCAACACTGGGATCACACCTAAATCTAGCTAAAATTTATTGTAAACCATATCTTTTACTTTGCATAGTTTTTCTATGTATTCTAATAAACATCATACGAAGCATTTGCATTTTAAAGCATAAACATTCTTACACGGACCATTGCAAAAAGTGATCCATGTTGCGGACTTTCTGGCTCGGCAACTGGGTAGTCTTTGAAAGGAGGCATGGTTCAAAAACTGTTGCAATTTCAAAAATAGCAGACGGATTTTCAAAAAATAAACGGTTATGTAACCAGCTGATATTGTAATATAAGTCTGTATAAAAATATAGCCTATACCACCAAACGATGATGTTTGTTTTATCTTTGTGTACCAAGAATCATGCATTTTCACTAAAAATCATAATCTGCCCAAGACTAAGCAAATTTAACAGGTTTTTAAAATGAGGATAGACAGATATTTCCCCTATAAGATAACCACACATGATTTTCTGGAATAACTCTGTAATTAACACAACTGTATCACACTTACAGACCATGCACTTGCTTCTGATAAAGAACAACAGCATTTATCTAGGATAATGACCTTCTCTGTCTTTTAGGGAAACCCATATTTCCAAAAAGTCCAATTAGTGAACTATTTCTTTGATAAGAATGTTGAATATGACACTGGTTACCCTGATAAGAATGCTGAACACCTGTTCAGAAAATTTCAGATCATTCTATAACAACTGTTCACACAGTAAGCACAACATTTTCATTAAGATACCGAAAGGAAAAATAAAGAGACGCCGAGCGGGGGGTCAATTCCTACCCAGAAATAAAATGACACTAGCTAACTGTTGCGCTGACTTATCTTCAGATACTTCTATAGAGGATTATACTCCTGAAGCACCTCTCCAGAAACCAACACTGCGACCAAGAGGAGACCTGGAAACTGAACAGGAGCATGACCAACAAGGAAAAAAATTAATATAGAGACATTTATTTAGATAATGAATGATGTGTATAGGAGACACAGTGCTATGGAGTGTAGAAATTTAAATGTTGTTCTGAACAGTAAGGTGAAGCTGGGACTTGGTTCAAGACTGGAATTCAAGTGTTCTTCATATGGATTTGTTTCAAACATAATGGACAGCTACACAAAATGCCGAAGCTCTAAAGGTGCAGCTGTAAATATGATGTTTGCTTCAGCATTGCAGGATACAGCCATTGAACTTGAGAAAGGCAATCTTCTCCTTGCCTCAATGGATATACCTCCACCCTCCAGGTCACACATGCAAACCCTTATAAACCAAGCCTCCGTCAACACAGTAAAACTCAATGACGATGATATGGCCCTCAAGAGGCAGCTTGTTGTTAAACAGAACCATGAGCGTGGACAGAAGAACCCGCACCATCTGGACTTATCTTTTGATGGCCGTTACAATGCCAACAGAATGGTTTCATCATACGAACCTGGCCAGGCAGCGTCTCGGGCTTATGGTGTAGCTATAGAGAACAACACCAGCTTCAAGTACATTGTTGGCCTTGCTGTTCAAAATAAGCTTTGCTGGACTGGTGCCTATCTTCGAAATAAGGGGTTTGACATCACGTGTCCTGGATGCCATGCTGAATGTACAGCAAATATTCCTTACATGATGCCTCATTCAGAAATATACATGGCTTTCAGTATTGCTGAGCAACTTTCAAAAGAAGACATACAAGTTCGTACCCTGACAACAGATGGGGACACCAAGGCCCACCTAGGCATGTCTGACTTTTATGAGCAACTTGGCAATGCTTGGACAGTCACTCGACAAGCAGACCCCTATCACCTGGGGAGCAGACAAGTGAGAAAAACCAGGCAGTCCAACTGGAACCAAGCCATGTTTAAAGGAAAGAAGCTTTCATATGAGGCTAGACAAGAAGCAACAGCAGCTTTAGCCAAGGACATTAAGTCTAGGTGCCATGCCATTATTGAGAAGCTTCGAGCCGAGGGAGATGGTGACCTGTCAAAAAAAAATCGCTTACCTTCAATCAAAGCTGCTACTGTAGAGTGTTATGGTGGGAACTGCAGCTTCTGCCCCCTTGACTCCCTTGTTTGCTCTGTTGTTGGTGGCACTGGTGACTGGTGGTACACATCTACATATTTACCAACCCACGGCATACATCATCTGAAAATGAGAAGAAATGAATTACTATCAATCATCCTTGAAATACGACTCAGTGAGTACGATGTGGTTAATGTCTCAAGTAACACATCAACACAAAAAAATGTGAGGGTTTCAACAGAGCAGTACTCTCCACAATGCCCAAAGAAATCAACCTTTCAAGAAACTTTCATGGAAGTCTGGCATCAAAGACACTACAACTGAACAATTCATTACAAGAATCAGTATCAAAGAAAGTCTGCAACATATCTGGACAGCCTCTTTCCCCACGAGCAAGAAGATACCTAAATCATACATCAAATAGGTCACTCAGATATAAAAAGTACCAGAAAACAAATAAGTTTAAAATGAACAGAAGAACTAACAGAACTAAAATGGAGTTTACATACCACTAAGCCAGAAATAAAGACCTTTACACTGAAGAGTACGCTAAAGGTCAAGTTCATGAAGCAAGTCCTAGTAATTTAAAAATTAAAAGGTACAATGTAAAAGTTAAAGGAACCCCTAACACCAACATAAGACAAAATCAATGGGCACCGTTACATTCATGGCAAAATGTCTGATGATGTCCTGACGCCGACCGAAACGGAAAGCTCATATGTGCTAAGTCTGAAACTAAAAAAGTACCGAAAAATAAGATAGTACTATCATCATCTTTGATACATCCATATCGAAATATTATTCACTATGAAGTAAATTCAAAAACAAAATCCTATGCCCTGAAATCCCATTTAAATGAAAGAAAACCACACATTAGTCACAAAAATCTTTTGTCAAGTGTAGCAAGCAATGTGGAAGGCGGTTTCCTTTAACATCAAAATGACCATTGCACCTGGAGCGAGAAAAACAAGTTTTTCCTAAGTTATTAGAACTATTCCCCTCAAATACAAGATGTTGGACATTTATACACAGCTTGTCGTTACATAAATGTGATGCCTGCTCAGAAACTGGTACATCTAAATCTCTAAGTTGCACTATCAATTAGACTACTAGATGTACAGAAAAAACAGGCATATAGAAAAAATAGGTGGATTTTTTTCTTTTACTTCTTATTTAAAAAAAATAAAAAAATGTGTTTGAATTTCAAGCAAATATTAAAAATAATGTCTTGTGCTTCTCAAGCTGCTTTGCACAAAAGCAGACGACAGAAAAGAAAGTTAACAGTCAAGAGGAGGTATCTTTTACACTGCAATACAGAAAATTCTTTTAAGTTTTAAATTTTAAATAAAATAAAAAATTCACAAACCTCAATAAAATCCTTTAATATCCTTATTTCTTACGTCATTACTTAACAGCATGGGGAATTTCATCACTTTCCATCACATACTTGTAGAGAGATTTCATTTCAAAATTTTGACATATAGGTGTGGGCCCGGTGTTTTTTCCCTTCTTTCATTTTTTGTAAATCCAGGACAACTGAAGACAAACTATGAACTCCAGGAAAACTTTCTAATAATCAGCGGTCTTTATTTCTCTTTCTTAACTCTTAACCTGCTGGAACCGAACGTGATAACCCTTTGCCACCAGTATAGAGCCAGGCCAGCCTGCACATCCAGTCTCAGTAAAAAACATCTTGAATTATATGATGAACGATGAATTTTTCTGTTATACGCCAATCTCTACACACACTATCACTATCTCCAATACACAACTCTCACAGTACACCGTTACATCACTTCTGTTATACGCCTATCTCTACACACACTATCACTATCTCCAATACACAACTCTCAAAGTACACCGGTTACATCACTTCTGTTATACGCCTATCTCTACACACACAATCACTATCTCCAATACACAACTCTCACAGTACACCGGTTACATCACTTCTTTTATACGCATTTATTTTATGCCTACCAATGAAATATAGGGAAATATCATCGAGATAAAAGTGATAATCCACTGTTTTGAATCAGTGAAATTACCATTTTGATAATCCACTGTTTCTGCCGGAACTACTTTTCCCCACCACGTAAATACAAGAGAATCCGCTGTATTTCAGACAGTGACAGCAAGTGAAATTTATTAACCTTGTTAAATCCAGTTATAATATTGAATTCCTGAGCCTAACTAGTTGTGAACAATGGTGAAATTCGCCATCAATTATTTAAAATGTCTGATTTGTTTACATAACTCACATGGACAATATCCAATATGGCCGACTTTCAATTCAATTGATTGAATATTACTCGGTATTAATCCGCTTTTATAATTAAAGTATGTATGGCTAAAATTCAATAAATATTGATAAACTGTGTAGAGAAAAATAAATGTTATTTGATGAAAGTGTATTCAGTTTATTTCAGCAGAAGTAAAGTTATCATATATATTGGAGATTGTCTGCACTTTTTTCGTGCGGAGTAACGGTTTGACCAAAGTACGCATTAACTGATTTGGGGCTCACCATGGGGAATTTATTGAAGGCCCTGAGTAAAAATGTCATAAAATACCCATTTTTGACGTGTTGGCATAAAATAAAAAGAAAATTTGTTTGTTTTTTAGTGGAAGATGGGAATTTATTTCATATCGTGAACATCATATGTTTATATTTTCACTCTTGGCTGCGCCACTCGTGAAAATATCACATATGGTGTTCACTCGATGAAATAAATTCTCATCTTCCACAAAAACAAACAAATATCCTCCATATCTCTACACACACTATCACTATCTCCAATACACAACTCTCACAGTACACCGGTTACATCACTTCTGTTATATGCCAATCTCTACATACACTATCACTATCTCCATTACACAACTCTCACAGTACACCGGCTACATCACTTCTGTTATACGCCAATCTCTACACACACTATCACTATCTCCAATACACAACCCTTACAGTACACCGGTTACATCACTTCCGTTATACGCCAATCTCTACACACACTATCACTATCTCCAATAGACAACTCTCACAGTACGCCGGTTACATCACTTCTGTTATACGCCAATCTCTACACACACTATGACTATCTCCAATACACAAATCTCACAGTACACCGGTTACATCACTTCTGTTATACGCATATCTCTACACACACTATCACTATCTCAAATACACAACTCTCACAGTACACTGGTTACATCACTTCTGTTATACCCCAATCTCTACACACACTATCACTATCTCCAATACACAACTCTCACAGTACACCGATTACATCACTTCTGTTATACGCCAATCTCTACACACACTATCACTATTTCCAATACACAACTCTCAAAGTACACCGGTTACATCACTTCTGTGATTCATCCATCCTGACATATAGTCCTGCAAAAGACAGAAACAACAACTATTAAAGTGAACTGAAATGTCACAAAAGCAATACAGTAACAATAAATAGTTAAACTATGACCAGTATTGTCAGGCAAAGCACCAATATCAAGACTAATATTTCAAAGAACTATTTCTTAGCCTACAACGACCTGGAAGTACTTCAACACTGGGGTCACACCTACACCCCCTTCGGTACATATGGCGCCAAACTCCACACAGCGGTTACTTCCCCTTCATACTTAGTTTTACACCAAAAAGTAACTCGATTAGTCATGGGATAGATACTTTTTGTTTTATTATTAAATTTGAGATGTAGTAGTAGTATCAATATGTTGTGGCTCAGTGAACTAGATCGCTACTCTGATTTTTTTCGAGTCGAAAGGGGGATGGATTTGCGTTCTGGTGATTACATTTTTTCTTCTTCATTTTTCACGGTGAATGGAAGCAAAATATCACTTCAACGTTAGGAAACCACACCAAGTCCTGGAAGCTAAAGTGTAACAGGCCATTTAACAAATCAAATTGACATGGTTAATCACTAGCCATCTGGTGTTTATTTCTCTGATAATGGCATTTGGTCAGTTGGTTCAGATAAAGTTTTATATAATAGGAGTTCTGTTACAGTTAGGTTTTCCGTTTTGCAAGATGAAGCAGGAATATTACAAGCAATTGGTAAGTAATCAAATCATTTAACTATTATTATACCCCCACAAACAAAGTTTAAGGGGGTATATAGCAGTGAGCTTTGCGGTCGGTCGGTCAGTCGGTCTGTCGGTCCGTCATGGTTTCCGGACGATCACTCATGAAAGGTTTGACAGATTTAAACAATTTTTGGTTTACAGGTGCAACATCATAAGATACAGGTCAAGTTCGATATTGGGGCTGGTGGGGCCAAAGTCAAGGTCACTGTAACTAAAATTATAAAACGGTTTCCGGACAATAACCCATGAAAGGCTTGACAGATTTAAACAATTTTTGGTACACAGCTGTAACATCATAAGATACAGGTCACGTTCGATATTGGGGCTGGTGGGGCCAAGGTCAAGGTCATTGTTACTAAAAATAACGGTTTCCGGACAATAACTCATGAAAAACTTAACAGATTTAAACAATTTTTGGTACACCGCTGTAACATCATAAGATACAGGTCAAGTTTGATATTGGGGCTGGTAGAGCCAAGGTCAAGGTCACTGTTACTAAAAGAAAGAAAAACGGTTTCCGGACAGTAACTCATGAAAGGCTTGACAGATTTAAACAATTTTGGTACACAGTTGTAACATCACAAGATACAGGTCAAGTTCGATAATGGGGCTTGTGAGACCAAGGTTAAGATCATTGTTACTAAAAATAGAAAAACGGTTTTTGGATGATTACGCATGCAAGGCTAGACAGATTAAAAAAATGTTAGGTACACAGGTGTAACATCATAAGATATAGGTCACGTTCGATATTGGGGCTGGTGGGGCCAAGGTCAAGGTCACTGTTACTTGAAATAGAAAAACGGTTCCGGACAAAAACTCATGAATGGCTTGACAAATTTAAAATTTTTTGGTACACAGGTGTAACATCATAATATGCAGGTCAACTTCAATATTGGGACTGGTGGGGCCAAGGTCAAGGTCACTGTTACTATAAATAATAAAATGGTTGAAAAATTGTTTCCGGATAATAACTCATGAAATGTTGACAGATTTTAACAATAATCGGTACACAGGTGTAACATCACAGGATACAGGTCAAGTTTAATTTTGGGGCTGGTGTGGCCAAGGTCAAGGTCACTGTTATTAAAAATAAAAAATAAATGATTTCTGCTCAATAACTTGAGTTAAGAATGAGATATGGTGTTGATGAAATTTGCTGTAAAGGTAGCTCTATGAAGACAACGCTTGGGATTGAAAATTTTGCCAGTTGGGTCAAAGTCACTGTTTGCTTAAACTAAAAATAAAAAAACTGGTTTACGGATAATAACTCATGAAAGGTTAGACAGATTTAAACCATTTTTAGTAAACAGGTGTAACATTATAAAATACAGTTCAAGTTCGACTTTGGGGCTGCTGAGGTCAATGTCAAGGTCACTGTTACTAAAAATAAAAAAGAGGTTTCTGCTCAATAACTTAAGTTACGAATGAGATATTATAATGAAACTTTCTTTAAAGATAGTTTCTATAAAGACGACGCTTGGGATTGAAAGTTGGGCCAGATGGATCAAGGTCACTGTTCACTTTAACTTAGATGAGAAAAACAGTTTCTGGATGATACCTCATGAGTTACAGGAACAGACAGGAATTTATTCCCAGATGGATAAAGATGCATTCAAGCCCAAATATGTACTTGTAAAATTTGATGATGATCGTGTTTGAAGTAAAGCTCGTGAATGCTCTAGATGTCTTATTCCAGAAGAGATCAGAAAATATACAGTTCAGTGGTCTACTGGTAATTGATTTCTCTATATACAATATTATTAGATATAAAATATATATATATTTCCATGTTTCTTATGTCACTTTATATCATTGATTCTAAGCTTTCCCATTCCAGTATCAAGCACCCATGTGGGGGTATTAATCACTTTAAGTGATAGTTCTAGTTCATACTATTTGCAGTCTGAAAATATTTATCATGCAGCTTTGATTGTATAAAATGCTGCAAAGGTTGATTGTTTCATAAGTAAGATCAAAAAATTTAATTGTAGACAATGTTGTATTTTGACCATTGTTTAACAGACATATGCATATCTGAAGCCACAATGTTTTCAATAATTCTTTTAAGTTATATATATCTTACATAAAGAAATATTTAAGACAAACACACATATATGACAAGTCTGGCCATTTACTTCATGGATACACCTAAAATCACATAGACGACCAATGTAGATCCAGATCAGCTAGAACAGAAGATCTACACTGTTCGCTTCTTGGTCAGAAATAATCAAATGAATCTAAATACGAACAGTGTAGATCCTGATCAGACTGCATGGATGTGAGGGCTTATCGGAAACTAAACTGGTCCGACATCGGATATAAGTTGTATCTGTGGAGTAAAAGGTTAACAATTTGAAATTTCCTTGGTTTCCTACTAGTCTCGTCGGAAGGTCCAAATGGCCGGTCTAAACTATATGCCTACTCTGAAACAAAGAAGTGTTAATCGATTTTGGATTCAATCTGAACTTAGCAGTTTCTTAATTCTTATTTTGTTTAATTATTGCAAATTGAAATTACAGGTGATGATTCGGCATAATTATGAAGTTCACCAGTCTCTTAAATGTAAAGCAAGTAGATAATACAGAGAACAGATACATTTCTTTTGAACAGTTTTATTCATTTTTGAAAAGTAAAGACAGCAAAATGAAGAACTGCACCGTAAGGAGGTGTCATAACATTAAATGAGCAAATAGTCATTCCAGTGAAGTCAGTGTTAAGATATTGCTTTCATTATGACAATTCTTCTAAATCATTCAGTATTGTAACAGGAATAATTGAAAGGGAGATTTCAAATAAAAACTAAAACAACTCCGTTGGAACCTTCAACAATAGACTTGTGCAGACTTATTGCTAAAACCAAATTTCAAAATTTGTCAGCATTTGGATCTCTTCAATTTGAAACAGAGGGTATTTCTTCATTGATAAAAGAGAACGAAAAGAATTTCACGAAAGAAGAATGGTTGAAAATTTGTTTATTTGAAAGGGACTTCGATAATACAAACGACTGCTTTACCTTCGATTACCAGGAAATTTTAAGGCAGAAGTACTCACAATTCCAGAATTTGCTTAATATAAATCAGTGCTGTGAAAACTTGAGGAATACAATATCAAATGACTTGAACACGAGAATTCAGCGAATATCACATGCTGAAGAGAAACAAAATAGAAATACTGCTGAGAAAAAATTAATCATGTCATATGCTTTGATACTATTCAGTAAACCCCCCCCCCAAAAAAAAAATACCATTCAGATTGTGGTTGTAGTTACAGATACTTATTTACCTTTTGAAGTAAACGATTTGTGTGACAGGTTATACTATTTTGTTGCAAGAAAACACCAAGTACAAGTCCATTGCATTTTCATTGTTAAAGATGAAAAGGTGAATCATTGTTTTGAAGGGCTAAATGTTGCTAGATTTAAACTCAGAGATGAAATCGAGACGAACAAGCTGACTGAAATTCACCACAAATGGACACACAATGCTGATAAGAAATCGCAGTGTTATCGGATGGGGAACTATGCGAGTCGTGTTTGAAAACTTCATGTGCAAGACCACTCTGTGTCAGGATTTGACATTTTACGAGAATGGTGTACCGAGGTGCCCTTGGAAGTGCAATGTTTCCTAAATGTTTTCATCAATAAAGCTAGTTTGAGGCATTCAAAGAATAAAGAAAAGTTTCTAACTCAAAAATTTGAAAGATTACACTGTGCCTATGATAGTCTGTTACACATTTACAAAAGAAATTACATTGGTGTGTTTAAAGAGTAGAATTCAAATGCTTGTGGAGCATAAAAAACGTTCGATCGGTGTTTGAAATCACGAGGGCTGCTGGTGCAACATCTAGCCTAAGTCATGCTGAAATAAATCTCAGTAAAAAGGTGGATGACGACTTACTATATTATAACACTTACCTTAAGGAGAATCCATTACTTTATGACACATTCTCTGGGTTAAGTAAGCAAGGTGTTTCACTCAGAGACATGTCATACTTATGCTAAACAATTTAGTACGATTGACGTATAATGTGGATCCAAACCCTGGAGAGTGCAGGTCAAAGCAGTCGTGTACTTTGCCACTTACGCTACAAGGTCTAACACAAGATGCAATAATTACTGGCAAGTGGCATCTTCAAGATTCTGATGGAACTGTACGATGTCATTGCAAAAACCGAGACATTCTTGGGAAATCAGATAGCTACAAGACATTTGTCCATCTTAATGAAAAAGAAACAAGCAAACAAGAGCAATTCTTTCGTCTAATGACCTGGACAGCTTCCTTGCTTTAGAAAAGAAACCTCGGTATGTCAAGTCACTCAGTTAGAGCTGTATAAATCAATAGCGTAGTTATAAAATGTTTCTTATTTTTATTTTGTTATACAAAGTCACATGTTTTTGTAAAATTTCATTGCTTTACCCCGTATACACTTCTACATGGCTGATGTTTAATTTTCAGATGACTTAATTGCTCATGTAGAACTAAGTCAGCCCAGTTACAGAAGTGGCGGAGCTCCAGCCAAGAAAGAAGTTATGCATGTAAAGTGTATTTAAATACATCAATTACTGAAATATAATGCACTCTCTGAAAAAAGCACTTCTTTAAATTGTTAAATGCACACTTCTTCTGGTATAATGTTTTAATTAAAACTGTTTGAATAAGGCATCTCGGTTTGATGCTACTGTGGAACCATTAATATATTCGTGATTGATAATTTTTGTGTTTTCAATTAGTTGACAAATCGAAATCACCACCAAAAAATTAAATAATCCACCTTGTTTTGATGTTCAATATTCAGCGAAATCACATCCCATCTTTAAAAGAAAACCACATAATTAAAATCCACATAATAAGGTAAATATGCCCCCCATCAAAGATGAGGGGGCATATAGTTTTGCAAATGTCGGTCGGTTGGTCGGTTTGTCGGTCGATCCGTCGGTAGACACTTCGTTTCCGATCAATCACTAGAGAATGCTTTGACCTAGGATCATCAAACTTGGTATGCTGGTTGGTCAGTACCAGTAGATGGACCTATTGATTTTAAGGTCATAAGGTCAAAGGTCAAGCTCACAGGGACCTTCATCCTAAAAACGGTTTCCGATCAATAACTAGAGAACGCTTTGACCTAGGTTCACCAAACTTGGTATGCTGGTTGGTCATCACCAGTAAATGACTCTATTGATTTTGAGGTCATTAGGTCAAAGGTCAAGCTCACAGGGACCTTCATCCTAAAAACGGTTTCCGATCAATAAATAGAGAACACTTTGACCTAGGTTCATCAAACTTAATATGCTGGTTGGTCATCACCAGTAGATCACCTCTATTGACTTTGAGGTCATTAGGTCAAAGGTCAAGCTCACAGGGACCTTCATCCCAAAAACGGTTTCCGATCAAGTGAACGCTTTGGCCCAACCACAAGCAATTAGGTGCTGCTGGGAGCATGTATGTTTCTACAAACATTTCTTGTTTTACAATATATTTTGTTGTCCGTGTTCCACTGTCAATACATGAAACATGAATAAAGTTTTTTGCTACATTAAACTTCACCTAACAAGAAACATATTACATATGTATAAATAGATGTGTTTGATATTTTATCTACTGCATAGTTTTCATTTTGTTTTTAGAATGAGGCAAACACTTATGAAAGTGACGAAGAATGCTGTGTTGAAAACAAAGAAGAAGACATGGATCTGGAAAGTTTACTCCGTGTCTTGGATAATGAAACAGACATAAATACAATGCCTCACAGTGACGCTTGTACTAATGAATATGACTTTCTAAGTATAGACTCTAGTGATAAATATAAGAGTGATTATGATGATTATGATATGTCTGTTAGATTCAATGCTAGTAGCGAATGTACACACATGTCAGAATTAGAACAGTCAATGGATCAGATTCAAACTCAGAATCTGTTACACTCATTCGGATTTTCCAAATTTATTGTTCCCCTTTTGTTATGTAGGCACCCTCCTCCTGCAATCGGTAGAGATGATGACATCATAAAGATCCGAGAAATACTAGATACTGTTCTAGTAAAGATGGGATACGTAGCTGACAGAATATTGTGCGGACCAGACAATAAAATTGGAAAGTGTGTATTAGGTCTGATGTGTGTGGATGCAAAATACAGAATATTTCTTCCAGAATAGTCACTTCTTCACTTAAGGAAGTCTAAGATCACACTTCTCTTTTTTGCATATCAAGATATGGATTGTTGCAACTAATAAAGTTCATGCGTGACAATGATCAAGCCTACTGGAAAAAAACTTGTATTGGTGCAGCATATTGATGCCGCAACAAAATATGTCAAACGTTTAGCTTTGTCACTGAATTTGGCATTTCTATTTGTTTTTTCAAATTCCCTCGAGAAAGAGGAGAATGAGCTGTTTTGGAGCAACCTGGAGACAACAGAAGCCCACGAAATGTCAGTCAAATGGTCAGAGCGCTTTGAATCTTTCTTGACTGTAACAGCAAAAGTCAACGCAACATTTGCATAACATGTTGATATGATGCATCACTGTGAGCAAATAATATAAATAGTCTAAGCAGAGCGTCTTGGGGGTTCAGATGGGTATGCACGGTTGCTTGCTGCTGTAAAGAAATCTCTACAGTTTTCGTTTGTAAATAATGCATCATCATATGCCCTCTATTATGTAAAACTTCAGTATAAACACTACAGTGCTGGGCGTTTCCACCGATGCTTAAAGGTGACACTCTACAGCATCCCATTTAAAGACAGTAATCACAATTTCGGATGTGACACAAAAAGAGAACTAGATCACACTGATGCCCTCAAAGGTTGTCGCTCAAACTCAAATATCTCATCAGTCACTTGCCGCATGTCACTTGTTGATACACTGAATGATGCACGGCATAATTCTGACAAATGCAAAGATGCAAGTACTGACAATTTGGCTGGACATTTAATGAAGTTGACAAGGAGCACATTTTGCCAACAGTAGCTCTGATATAACAGCGAGGAGGGCGTTACTGGACCAGCAGAGCTCTTGTCTTTTGTAGCTTTGAATTGAAATTGGTGTAAATGTACTCAGCCAAACTAAAAAGTACCCATTTTATAATTTCTAGTTTCTTTTTTATTATCGTGTTAACACAAACCTAGCTAATGTAAAATGTACACATATATCATTGGTTTTTGTGTTGACCGAATTTTACCTGCAGTGAACCATGCGTTCCCGTAAAAAAAGTCATTTAAGTCGTTTTGCGCACGCGCTTCGTACGGCACATATCCATATCCGGTGTCAGTATCGGATTTCACAGAATTTTTCACAAACTGTCGCAACAATAAAATTGTGTTGAAACAGGTCAAAGAAAATGCCAAGGCTATATGATAAGGAACGAAACCAAGCTATTGGGAAACTAAATGCAGGCATGTCAGCAACCGCTGTATCCCGGCACTTTGGTTGTACTCGAAAGACTATCGAGCGTTTATGAAGACGATTCCGACCGTCCTTGAAGTGGTAGGCCACGTGTGACCACTGCTGCCGATGATCGCTATATTGTCTTGCAGCACCTACGTAACAGGCGTCTTACTGCAGACCCAATCAGGCGACAGTATGGTATTCATCCACAGACTGTCCGAAATCAGTTGAGACAGAACGTTCAACCTATTTGTGCGTAACGACCATACTTCAATCAAATTCTCACCCGACGTCATCGAACTGCAAGTATGGATTGGTGCTGCCGACACCTGCGCTTCCGACGTGCTGATTGGGATTCGATTTTGTTTTCCGACGAAAGTCGGTTTAACCTTAGCCATGCCGACGGACGTGAACGAGTTTATCGCCGTCGGATAGAGCATTTTGCCGATACGTGCGTCATTGAGCGGGACCGTTTGGATGTTGTTCAGTTTTAGTGTAGGGTGGGATAATGGTAGGTAACAAGAATCGCTTTATCGTTATTAATGGAAAAAACAATGCTCAGAATGATGTTCTTGCTGTGGAAGCTCTTCCTTTCATTCAGTTACATGGTCCAAATGTCACCTTTATGCACGATAATGCCCGTCCACATAAAGCCGCAATAACCAGGCAGTTTTTGGCGACAAATAATGTCAATGTCTTGGACTGGCCTGCGAATAGTCCCGACCTTAATCCCATCGAACACATTTGGGACGAGTTAGGGCGCCGTGTTCGAATAAATCATGCAATACACACTGTTAATGGTTTCGCAGCGGCCTTACAAGATGAGTGGGCCAATTTACCGGCGCCGTTTATACAGGGTTACGTCAACAGCATGCGTCGCCGTATCACAACGTGCACTGCACAAAATGGTGGACACATGCAATACTGACACATTTCATTGAATCTTCAGTCTCTTTTTGTTGGTTGATACCTCTCAAATCAATTTAAACCAGTGATGTAATGCAGTTGTGTCTTACAAAATTAAGATTGATTTTAGAAATTGACCCCTATGTGATATCACTCGATTTTTTTCAATGAAAGAATTATTACAGCGACTTCAAATTTTCAAAGCACGTCAGCAAAGAATGATTCTTTATCACAGACAGAAGAAATAATCAGAATTTACGATAATTCTAAGTAACTAGATAGAATTGTACGATTGGTACTTTTTTATTTTGGCTGAGTATACATAATTGAATATGCCTTTTGAAAAGAGATCAGACAAAAAATAAAACATGAACTGAAGGTAAATAGTAAAGTAATGTTTTTCTGCTTCAGATTCTTAAATGAAGGTTGAAGACATAATTTTTCAATGAAATAAAAAGCTGTGAGTTTGGTCTTAAATACGAACAATATTTTTTTATTTCCAATCCCTACTGATGTTTTATAAATAACAAGGCTTGGTGACAAACATTCTAGTTTCAATAAAAACCCCCAAGCGGTTTTGGAAATGTAGCTTGGACAAGATTTTAAATAGAAGTTATAGTAAACAAGACCTGTCTGCAGACAGCACGCTCTACTTTTCTCAGTGCTGGATAATAAATTATAAGCCAAGTCAAACAAGAGACCCAAGTAAAAAAATATTTAAGTAGGGGAGGGCAAGTACCTAGTCATATAAGATGAAAAAAAATTGTTGTTGGTGGTGGTGGTGGTTGTGTTGGTGTTGGTGGTGGTATGTGTGTGTGTGTGTGTGTGTGTGTGTGTGTGTGTGGGGGGGGTAATGTGGTGGGAGGTAAGAGAGGGGGTCCCCATGCATTTTGGGGTCAAGTACCTATGCATTTGAAAAAAATGGAAAAAATTGGTTTTTTAAAAAAGTTTATTTCAAACCTTAAGTTAAGAAGTTCTTTTCCAATATACGAGAAAAAAGATTTTTGCGGGGTTTGAGGACGGGTAATGTCACTTCATACCTGCATATGTAAAAGAAAAATTAAAAAAAAAATTTGGAGGCCGGGGCGGGGGTAATACAGGGGTGGGGTGGGGGCTGAAATCCCATACATGGTGGGGGGAGTCAAGTACCTACACATTTGAAAAAAGATAATTATAATGAAAAAAATTATTGGAGGTGGGGGGTAATGTCGGGAGTGGGTGGGGGTTGGTGGGTGGAGAAAAGTCACTTCATACCTACATATTTAAAAAAAATGAAAAAAAAAATGAAGGGGACGTGGGGCTATCCCATACATGGTGCGTGGGGGGGATTCAAGTACCTACATATTTTGATAAAGAAGATAATTAAATAATCATGATGAAAAAAATATGAGGGGAATGCCGGGGCGGAAGGGGGCGGGGTCCCCAAGCAGAGGTGGAGAGTAGGTTGGAGGAAAGGGGGGGAAGTACTTACCCATCCTATGTAAGTTAAAGTTTATTTCTTTATTTTTAAAAGTTTTTACCTGCATATAAGTATAAGCAAAATCAAGATACCCCTGGGTTGTGGCTAACTTTGACCCCCAGGGACATGGGTACCAACAATCTTTGCAGGGTTCTTGCTGTTAATCAAGTATTCTAAGTGTGAATGGAATATCTTTGACACTTTTTGAGAAATGGACATTAACAGAAAGGTTAACAAAGAAATTTTCAGTTGAAAAAAGTGGCATTACTTTGCAAAAATAAATTTGAAGGTTATCTGCCCTTGAGAAATGGTATTGCATTTTGATAGTGAACATGTATTCCTAATTTGAAGTAAATAGCTTTGATAGTTTCTGAGAAATGGACCTTAACAAAAAGGTTAACCGACACCGACAAGGGGTCATGACAATAATTCTACTTTTCTTCTTCGAAAAGTGGAGCTAAAAATGACTAAGGGCCCATAACTCTGTCAAAAATAACCTGAGCAGAAACTCCTGACGATATGCACAACAAAACTTAGTGACAAACATTCCTGTGAAGTTTCAATGAAATCCTCCAAGCGGTTTTGGAGACGAAGTGTGGAGAAGATTTTAATATAGAAGTAATAGTAAAAATGATTAAGTGCCCATAACTCTGTCAAAAATAATCCAAACAGAAACTCCTGACAATATGCACAACAAGGCTTGGTGACAAACATTCATGTGAAGTTTCAATGAAATTCTCTAAGCGGTTTTGGAGATGAAGTGTGGAGAAGATTTTAATATAGAAGTTATAGTAAAAATGATTAAGTGCCCATAACTCTGCCAAGAAATAATCCAAGAAGAAAATTTTGACAATATGCACAACAAGGCTTAATGACAAACATTCTTGTGAAGTTTCAATGAAATTCTCTAAGCGGTTTTGGAGATGAAGTGTAGACAAGACTTTAATATAGAAGTTAGAGTAAAAAATTGACACAGCGCCAATAACTCTGTCAAAAAAAATTCGAGCGGAATCTCTTTACGATATGCACAACTAGACTTGGTGAGAAACATTCCTGTTTAGTTTCAGTGAAATCCCGCAAGCGGTTTTGGAGATGAAGCGAGGACAAGATTTTACAGGACAGACAGACGGACGGCCGGACGGACGGACAGACATTACGATAACTATATGCCTCCCTTTGGGCATAAAAACAGCTAAATACAACTTTCTGCTTTTGAACTATGTGTTAAACAGATATTTCTGAGAATAAATGAATAAAATGTGTCTCAATACATGTTGTTATCAGTCATCTCAGAAAGCCTGGCCATCAATAATATAATAAAATCATTATCACCCTGTGCCTGATGATTGTTTATGGCTTTTCAAATTATCTGCTGGACATGAAAGAGATACCGATCTGTATCTGCCAGTGGTGTCTAAACGTTGGAGTGATATTACGTTTTATCCATAGTGTATTACTTCTCTTTGATTTTAGGAGAACAATTTAGCTGAATTCTTAGAGTTAGTCGCTTTAATATTTTTTTCAACGAACGTGAATTATAAGTCTGGAATTTAACTTTTTAATATTTCTCCCAGGAAACCTTTTAACTTGTCTACCTGTGTAATGAAGTAAACAGCTGCATCAAGTCTGTTGTTTGGTTTTGAGACTGATGTAAGGCGTCATTTTGGTAGAGTTGTGTGGTTGTGGTTATCGTTGTACATTTAGCGTATTATCTTTACACATTCCATTTACCTAACAATACAATTCTGTCGACCTCTTGTTTTTATGCTCCAAGAAGGGAGAGCATATAGTCGGCGACTTGTCCGTCTGTCCGTCCGTCCGGTTTTGTCCAGAGTATAACTGAAACACCAATGAAGGTATTTACTTATAACTTCATCAAACGATAGAGGACATTGAGAGTTAGTGCAGCGCTCAAGAACAATAACTCATTATATCTCCCCTTACTACATTTTGCTTGTCCGGAGCAGTCTTCGTGGTACAAAATTTGAGTCAAGAGAGGAACTGAGGTGTGCCGTGGACAGACAGCTGCGGGAGATGTCACGTGACGGGCTACAACACGTTTTCTAGTCATTGGTCGAGAGATGGGACAAGTTCAAATTGTGCATGGGACGTTACTTTGAGAAGGAGTAATCATTTTAGGTACTTGAATTAAATCATTTCCCCGCTATTGAATTAGTTTACGAATTTATTGATGCACCCTCGTATATAGAGAGGAGTGGCAGGGAGTGCAGTGTTCAAGAACGATAAATTTAGCTGCTCCCTTTTTTAGCTAGCCTGTTTTCTAAGAAAACAGTCTAACTATTATGGTAGCTATGGTCAGCAGGCGGCGTCATGGGCAGCAAAGACTTATATAGCAAAACACTATAAATGGGAAAGCACAAATCCTAGAACTGAAATATTTAATTACATGGGATGGGAAGGTACTTCATCCCCCCACTCCTGCGTGGGACCCCAACCATTATCTGACCCCCATTTAATTTTTTTTTAATTTGGGTACACCCCCTCCAAACCCCACCCCATTTTCCCCCTTTTGTATACGTGGATGCTTGCACCCCACCACCACCGTTCCCTGCCTCTCCACCCAATCTCGATCCCCTCAAAAGTGTTTTCTTTTCTTTTTTTAAAAAAAAAAAAAATACATACTTGCCCCCACCCCAATCCCTAGCCCCCTATTCCAAAAAAATCTGCATACATACATTTTTCTCAATTATCCGCACCACCACCATCAACCTCCACCCTCAGTTCCCACCCAATCTTTTTTAACGTTATTTTTCTAACCGTAGGTACTTGCCCCCTCACCATCGTTCCCTGAATCCCAGGCCCCGCCCCTCCATCCCCCAAAAAGAAATTATTATTAATTATTTTGATATTATATATGTTTTTTTCTTTTTTTGTGTTTTTTATTTATACTTGCCCCTACTTGATGCATGAAGGAATTTTGAAATAAATTGAAACAAATGTTAAACACACTGAGACCATATATCGCATACAACTCCAAGCTGCATAAATAAAAAGGTAAAGTCAGTTTTATAGGTCATCCATATTTTGTGTCCAATCTGTAGTTTTATAAAGTGATTTTGAAATCGCACAAGTGATGCCTACATGATAGAGATATGTCGATCTTAGTTATCTTACTAGAAAAGTTTTGTAGAAAATTTTGTGAGGAAGTTTGGTTCACTGATCCTATAATTCTACCTTTCTTATTTAGTTCTTTTTCTGGTATTTTCCTCTTTTGCCTTTGACAAGGTGGTATTGTGACATAAAAAAATATTCCGTTATTTCTATAGACTTCTCTTACGAAAAAGGGGAATTGACCGAGCTTCATAAACAAAGTATTATCACCTTAATCCATAAACAAGAGGGTCATGATAGCCCTAGATCGCTCACCTGAATACTTTGCCTTTGGGTCTGCTATTGAGCTAACATTAAAAGCTTTTTTTAAGAATCTCCCTATATAAATCTATATGAATACAAGTGACCCCCAGGCCAGGGCCAAATTTCATTCAATGGGCATAATTTGAACAAACTTCGTAGATGACCTCTAGCTGATGCTCCATTAAAAATATCTAAGTTCTAGGCCTTGTGGTTTCAGACAGGAGGTTTTTTTTAAAGTTTTGTTTATATAAGCCTATGTAACATCAACTGATTCCCGGGGCAGAACCAAATTTGACCTCAGAGGCATAATTTGAACAAATTTGGTAGAGGTCTAATAGGCAATGCTACATACCAAATCTTAAGGCTCAGGGCTTTGTGGTTTCAGACAAGAAGATTTTCAAAATTCTCCTTATATAAGCCTATGTAAAATCAATTGACCCCTGGGACAGGGCCATATTTGACCCAAGCCAAGGGGTATAATTTGAAGAAACTGGAAGAGGTCCACTAGACAATGCTACATACCAAATTTTAAGGCTCAGAGTCTTGTGGTTTCAGACAAGAAGATTTTCAAAGTTTTCACTATATAAGCATATGTAAAACCAATGATCCACAGGTGGGGCCAAATTTGACCCCAGGGGTATAGTTTGAACAAATTTGGTAAAGGTCCAAAAGACAATGCTACATACCAAATCTTAAGACTCAGGGCCTTGTGGTCTCAGACAAAAAGATTTTTCAAAGTTTTATCTATGTAAAATCAATTGACCCCCGGGGCTGAGCCAAATTTGACCTCAGGGATATAATTTGAACAAACTTTGTAGAGGTCCAATAGACAATGTTACATACCAAATTTTAACGCTCAGGGCGTTGTGGTTTCAGACAAGAAGATTGTCAAAGTTTTTCCTTTCAGTTGCCATAGCAACCAGAGTTCTTGATGGAATTGAGCAGTGCTCAGGTGAGCTAAAAAGATAAAGACTTAAAATTCTAAGTAACTGGAGACCTTTATCGCTTTTGAATGTAGATTACAAAATAGCCACAAAAAGTATTGCAAATAGACTCAAACCAATATTATGCTATATTATCCATAATTCTCAAACAGGCTTTATTCCAGGAAGACAAATTAGTGAAAACATAAGAACAATTTATGAAACAATTGATAAACTAAATGATGATTACAAACCTAGTCTTTTATTCTTTGCCGATTTTGAAACGGCATTTAACAGTCTTGATCATAATTTTATTATGAAAACACTGGACTATTTTGAGTTTGGAGTTTCCTTTAAAAAATGGATAATAGCATTTGATAAAGACATAAAATCCTGTGTCTCGAACAATGGTTACCTTTCAGAATTTTTCCAAATCACACGCGGCGTACGACAGGGATGTCCCCTGTCTCCTTATATATTTATAATCGCTATCGAAATTCTATCTTTAGCTGTAAGAAAGGAAAAAAAGTATTAGTGATGTAAACGTCTACAATGAAGAAATAAAAAATGCGCTATTTGCTGATGATGCCACATTTGTTTTAGATGGTTCTGAAAATTCTTTTAACTCTTTAGTCTACGTTCTCGAAGAATTTGACAAATTATCCGGTTTAAAATTAAATAGAAGTAAGTCTACTGTTTTAAGAATAGGCTCATTAGAATACACGGACAAAATTTTTTGCAAAATGAAAAAAAATTAACTGGACGTCTGAAGAAGCTAGTACACTGGGTATCGTTTTCACAAACAAGAAAGGTTACAGAATTGAGAAAAACTCTAAACCAAAATTCAATGATTTATTCGCCTGTCTTGAAAAATGGAAGAAACACAAATGTCTCTTATAGGTAAAATAACTGTCATAAAAACATTTGCGTTACCAAAAATCATAAATCCTTGAACAGTTCTTGAAAATCCACCCAACTCACATTTTACAGAATTGACTGGAATATAATTCGCATTTCTTTGGGATGGAAAGCCTGACAAAATATCTAGAAACGTCATTAAAAAAGAATACGAAGATGGGGGCCTTAAGATGATTAATGTAAATGCCTTTGTCAATGCATTGAAAGCTAATTGGGTTTAAAAACTTATAGACCCAGAAAATAAAGGTTAATGGATGGAATTTTAAAAATCTGAATTCAATGAACTATCTAAACTGGAAACACATACACACGATACCCTTTACATGCACTATTGACACAAGTCTTAAAGAGCTTTTCAAAACATGTTCTTGTCGAAAATATTACCTACCAATAGCTTTTTAGAAAAATGCAACTTAACCACCTCAAGTTTATGTAATTTTTGTAATATGCATACAGAAACAATTAAACATTTGTTTTGGGATTGTCAATATGTACAAGCGTTTTGGGCACTATTTAACAACTTCGTCCAGAATTACTTTACAGATTTCAGGATAACTTATTTATCCGTATGCTTCGGGGTGCAGGAAAACATAAATAATAATTCATTAATCAACTTTTGCATACTGCTGGCAAAACAATTTATATTTAAATCAAACTATAAAAATATTACTCCTTCTTTTGAATCATATAAAAAGTTGGTGAACGAAACAAGAATATTAGAAAGCATCATAGCAAGTAAGAAAAACAAACTTCAAGACATAACATGAAATGGGGTCCTTTAAACTTCGAATTATAAGCAGGTGATATGAACGGAAATTGTTCAATAGATCAATAATTATTTATTATTAATTTTTCAAAATTTATAATTTGGCCTTTGTCGTGTTTTTGTTGTTTTTTTGTGGTTATTTTTCTTTCTTTTTTTTTTGATTTTGTGGTCATATTTTTTTTTTAATTTTTTGAAACCATTGTTATTAAAGTAAGCAACATGTTTGCCACTCATATATTTATGATGTTCTACCTTGAATAATGTTATATATATCTAGTCACATATGAACATTTAATTATATATATATAAATATGTATAATGTATGATAACAATGGAAAATCAAAGCACTTAAAGTACTGCAAAACCTGCCGCGTACTGCCGAGTTCATAGTTTTAAATAATAAAAACATGTATATAATGCAAATCTTGATACAAAAGCATTAATTTCTGTAGGAACGAGGCCTGTTCTCAAAAGCTGATGTTCAAGCTACGCTGTAGCTATTCCCATTAAGCCGAGTACAGAAAAAAATTAGCTTGGCCTATGCATAAATCTATAGTAAAATATTCACTAGTTTCTTCGCGACTACTAAATACTCGGTGTGTTCAATATTTTTCCTGGACCGTATGCATCTTGTTCAGTTGCAACATTAATTAATGTTGGTACGAATGCTTCGTTATTTTTCTAAAACCCTGTGGTATTATACTTGTAATGTTTTGAAAAAGTACAGGAATAAATTAAACCAATCTTGACCAAGATTGTTAGTTCAGCTGGCAGTTTTCTTCAACATCATTTGGGTTCTGATACAGGTTCTTTCTAGTAGGGACACTAACTTTGATATAAATACAACTTTAACAAGAACGGTCACTGTAAGATGACAATGCCCCCGAAAGTGGCGATTTGACCTTTGATCTGAGAATCAGTCATTCAGGGGTCAAGGTCAAATAAATAAAGGTCAGTAGGAAGGTCTTTTCCAAAGAAGGTTGTGACCAAGCATGAAGTAAATCCACTGACTAATAAGAAAGTTATGGCCAATGTTAAAGTTTTTGGGCAATTGGATATTCAAGGTAAAGGTCATTCAGGTGTCAAGGTCAATTAATTACAGGACAGTGAGATGGCATTGTCCAAAGTGGTATTGTGTTTAAGTATGAAGTATATCCACTTACTTATTTTGAAATTATGGCCAAATAATAGTTTTTGGAGCATTGGGTATTCAGAGGTCAAGGTCAGATAATTACAGGTCAGTGGGAAGGTCTTGTCCAAATGGGTGTTGAGTCCAAGTTTTATGAAAAACCACTTTCTAATAAGGAAGTTATGGCCAAAGTTTAAGTTTTGGGAAAATTGGATCTTCAAGAAGGTCATTCAGGGATCAAGGTAAAATAGTATAGGTCAGTGACAAAGCCTTGTCAAAAGGGGTGTTGAGTCCAAGTATGAAGTAAATCCACTTACAAATAAGGAAGTTATGGCCAATGTTAAAGTTTTTGGAAAATTAGATCTTCAAGTTTAGGTCAATCAGGGGTCAAGGTAAAATAATTATAGGTCAGTGCAAAGGTCTTGTCCAAAGGGATGTTGAGTCCAAGTTTGAAGTAAATCCACTTACAAATAAGAATGTTATTGCCAATGTTAAAGTTTTCGGACGAACTGATGGACGGACTGATTGACGGACAGTTCAAAAACTATATGCTTCCCTTCGGAGGTATAAAAAGGGTTCAAACTTTCAGTCAACTGTAAGCTGACCACAAATATAAACTGAAACAAAATTAGTTGAAAATATCTTTATTTAAAAAAATAAAACTATCAAAAATAACTATTCACTAAATATAAAACTATCAAAAATTTCTATATATGGGACACAGATATCCCCGCCAAGATCATAAGCAGATGGTTAAACTGTAAGAAGAGGCAGGCAGAATGTCAAAATATTTCAGATATATTGTTTTTTTTTCTATAAAATCCTTATTAAAAACCTTTTTATGTGAGAAATTTGGTTTACATCAGAAACTGAGTCTATAAGGGTTGTTACTCCAAAACATGTAAAGGTTTCATGCCCAATTTTGAAATAAATCTGTGGTTTCACTAGATCGTTTAAACAGAAATTAAGACAAACAAGAGGGACATGATGCCCCTAGATCGCTCACCGTAATACTTTGCCTCTTGGTCTACAGTTGAGCAAACATCAGAAGCTTTTTAAGCTATATGTATATGAATTCAAATGACCCCCAGGGCAGTGCCAAATTTGACCCCAGGGGCATAATTTGATCAAACTTAGTAGAGATCCACTAGCCAGTGCTACATACCAAATAAGGCTTAGCGCCTTTTGGTTTCAGGCAAGAAGAATTTCAAAGTCTTCCCTATATAATCCTTCGTAAAATCAATTGACCTCCGGGGCAGGGCCATATTTGACTCTAGGGCTGAATTTGATAGAGGTCCTAGAAACCGCTACATACCAAATCTTAAAGTACAAAGCCTTGTGGTTTCAGACAAGAAGATTTTCAAAATTTTCCCTACATAAGCCTGTGTAACATCAATTGACCACCACGGCAAGGAAAAATTTGACCCTAGTGGTATGATCTGAGCAAACTTGGTAGAGATCCACTAGACATGGTTTCAGAAAAGAATATTTTCTTAGTGTGAGTATTTCCTTTCTGTAGCAACCCCAGTTCTTGATAGATTTGAAAAACTTTGCTTCATGCAAGGAATATCCCTTGAATGTTTCCTCAAGGTTGGCTAAGCTGTTTATGGGGAGAAGTTGTTCAAGTCAAACTGTTGACGATGTACAACACACAATCAGTAATCTTAATGGCTCACCCTTGGGCACTTTTCACTTGGGTGGGCTTAAAACATGTCATACCAGATGAGACCAGAAGACACATATACATGCAAAATATTAATGGAATCTGTGCAAGCATCTCATTCAAATGCAATCAAATGAAATATGGAATTGGAAAAGGGGCATAACTCACTATATTTAGGTGTTGCACACAATTTCCGGAGGAACATGTAGCTTCGTAAAATACATATATAGGCAACTTGTAAAAGATATCTATGCACAGGTTTTCCTTTATATTTATGGAAACAAAATATGGCATACATTCACAGGTTTAACACTTAATGCCCTTTCATTTTCTTTGAAAGGCGGGGAATTAAAAAATAACAGTGGATAAAAAACAAAACAATTGTAACATATCTACATTCATATCTTACAAAATAAAAGACTGTCAGTTTCACATCTGAATTCTTAACTTTTTTTCTATTAAACTGAAAGATTATTTCACTATTATTTAACCAAACAAGACCAGTATACAAAGTGAATTTATACATCAGCTTTCTAGGGTGTTAACAATGTTTTTGTATGATTGCATTGAGCAAAAGGTAACAGCCATCAATTCAGACGAGTTAGTTAGGTTTTTGTACTCAATATTAACATAAATGAAAGGAATGTGAAATGTCATTGAAAGGTACTACACTTTACAAAGAAAAAAAATATATATTTTTGTTTGGCAATTTAAAGACAAAAAAGTATTAAGATAACTTTCAGGTAAAGTAGGCCATTTCCGAAACTTAAAATATAAGTACTGAACAATTGAACAAAATCACTGACATTGGCAATAATTCTGATAACTACTTAAATGACTGCTTGTATGTGATTGAAATACTGTGTACAGTAATGAATGAAATCAAATGAATCAATATTTACTACTTCCATCAAGAAAACAAGTGAATGGCACATTACTGCCTCTGACTCGCACATTGTTTACTGATCCACTGGAATCAGTAAAACCTGCTGATCGTAAGTCAATCTCAATCAAGCATAGTAAAAATTGTTACAGAGGCAAAACATGCAGTTCAAAATATTGCATCATAATTTTTACAACCCTATCTATCTATCTATCTATCTATCTATCTATCTATATATATATCTATATATATATATATATATATATATATATATATATATATATATATATATATATATATATATATATATATAAACTAACAATGAGCAACAAATGAAACATTTATACATTCATATTTTACAAAAGAAAAACAGTGTGATGCAGTGTTAAGCAAACAAACAATAATAAAATTGACACATGTGAGTGATATCACATTTGCTGACTAGAATCCATAATACTGGCAAATTGTAAGTTTATGTCAAACATTTATCATCTTCACTGATACAACAAATCCTACTTCAATGCAAAAATTAGTAAAACTTTTGGCAAAGCAAGACAGTTTAAGAAAATGCACTATATTTTTTTCTAACAAAAATGTTACAACAGAACAAATGAAATGTATCTATTCATATATTTTACAGAACACATAGTAATTTGAACATTTTTGAAGGGTGGGGGGCATACAGAACATTCTGGTTAACCTTCGCTGGAAGAGGCCCACTGGTTTGGTTTCAGATTTTAATAAAATTGTTGACGGACAACACCATAAGGTATCCTAATATCTCACTAATAAGACATTAAGCACCAAAAATTCACAGTTTATTCCGTATAGGTACAGTTTTTGCTTCAAGTCTTACCGATGCTTTTAAAGACACTGCACATCTTATTATTCACTCACACTACTGTATTTTTTTTCATTTCACTTGACAGACAAAAGACATCATGTGTTGTTGCTGGCTTGGCTTTTTCTAAAGAAATGAAGTTCTGCATTTTAAAATGTAAAAGATTTTCAATCAAAACTATGCCATACTGACAGATCTTTAAGATGTTAAAAGGAAACATGCAGAACAAAAAGCATTATAATAATACCCTGAAAGTCAGCAACTATCTGTAAAAAGAGTTTTTTCCTCAATTTTCAGTGTTACATTTTTCAATAGACAGAATTTCACCACCTCTACGTTCAACCTGAAAAAGTACATTTCCTTCAGCTGTCAAGTTTTCTAGATCTGTATCATCTGGCAAAGCTGACAATACTTTTAACTTCTCACAAACAACTACTGTTTCATCCTCTAAAAGCATTTCGACTAGGTCTTCTGATGTAGAAATGCCTTGCACAACAATTTTCTGCTTCTGCACTGGCATTTCAGATTTCTGAAAAATAGCACGTTTAAATTTATTTGGGAAACATTAACATTAAAATGGAGTATATTTAAAGAAAATGCTGGACATCTCTGCAACTACAGTTTGCAATTTCGTCAACTTAACAGTTTTTAAATCAGATAATATCATTGCATAAGCTTCTTTTAATAATAGCATTCTGCTTACTTGAAATACAATCATTAAAATACTTGTTATGTCTTGTTGCTCGTGTATAATGGCACTTAATCAAAGATTAGTTACAATGAATTTATGTTATACAATGGATTTATTTGTGTTATATCTTGCCTTTAATTACTACTACACATTCATGTCAAATTTCTTTTCATCAGAATAATTTTGCCAAGCTACTTATTAGGTATCTATGGCCTAGGAAGATCTGGAGGTAAAAATTTGACAAACTTGGTCATGATGACCATATCGTTTCATTGTCAAACACAATTGGTTAATAGCATTCCTAGATTTCCAGTCATAGAGGGTGATGGAAAACCATTAGCTGACACAATTAAAATAAAACACAAGAACTGGTATCAGATGATATAGATCAAGTGATAACACAGCAATTAAAACATCCTTATTTGAATGTCATAAAAGGGTGTGGCAACAAACAAAACAATTAGGAAATGAGACAATAGCTGTCAAAAAAAAACTTACACACAACTGTTCTAAACTCTGGATGCTGATCTTTTGTCTAAATCATAAGACCTGTATTTCTGTTATCCCCTTGCTTATACCGAAGAAATAGGGATGCCATGACTAACTCAAGTACTTGTCAGCTACTTTCAAATTTATTACTGCTCTATAATAATGGTATACAGTTTTCACAAGAGCATATCTCTTCTAAACAAACATGGTAAACGAATCTGAAATAAAATAAACATGATAAATAGAAAACTAAGACTAGAAACATTTCATGTGAGTAATACAATTACATCTTCATATGATTTCGCATTGAACATCTCATGAAATCACATTATTAACAGATGTATTAACAATACATCAAGAATACAAAAATACATTTAAAATAAACCATATATAATATCTGTAAGTGGTGGATTTATTTAATTAAAACAACAATACAATCACAAGGTTTATAAAAACGTACAATCCACAAGTATTTTCACAAAACTGCCTTCTTTATTTAATTCACTTTACTCAACTTTACCTTTCTTAACTTATCTTCATTTAACTTAGTTTTAACTTAGCTTCCCTGCTTTACTGCTTTACTAACACAAGTTTGTGGAACTGTATTCCTCTCACTCTTTCCATCTATCTCTGACACCAGTGTTGTTAATTATGCGCTGAAATAACCAAATCACCAGATATTCATGCAATTTGTTAGAAGAAATTAATGACAGCTCTGCGGAATACTTGATAAAAACACAACAGCCATTTCACTCCAACGACCGAGAAAGAATTGTCAAAATACAACGGATAAAAGATATTTCACAAGACAAACAATTCAGAGAACAATTAATACTAACCTATAAAAAAAACCTCCACATCCAAAATACTGAACAAGAGAGCTGATAAACTCTAAAGCACACCTGAGTTCAAAAAATACATGACTGTCTTCTTCAAGGTGAAAACAACAACTCAGTCTTGTGGAGAAAAAGTCACAATCAGCTGATTGCAAAAAACCAATCAAATAACACGGATTTCCCGCCGAAATGGATGAATGAACAAGGAAAAGATAAACCAAGCAAGCAATACTTATAAGACCAGAAGAGTAGTCTCCCTTGAAATATAATAATGGTTGCTTCCCTTGCACTATAAATATGTTAATTAACATTAAACATGAAATACTAAAAATATGGGTCTACTACATCCTTCCCCTCTCCGTAAAATTATGTCCCATCATTTTTTTACTGGAGGCAACATATTTCTGTGAAAAGAAATATTTCTATTACCACAATTTGTACTGATTAAATAAGATTAAGTACAAATATATGAGGTTGATACATAACGAACCATCAACTGAAAACACACACACAAAAAACATTTTAAGAACAAAATAGAGTTTTCTTTTCCTCCTGAAATACAGAAATATATATACAAGAGAGAAAGAAAAAAAAACATTCTACTAAAATCATTTCTTCAAGACTGTCTTTTACAGAAATGTCATCAAAACAATCCGTAACTATTGACTGCTCCTCTCCGCTTTCAAAACATTGTGTCCCTACAATTTAAAATCTAAGGAATACAATAATACAATTAGTAATCAAATATGAAAAAAAGGTAATTGTAGTGAACAGCATGGCCTGTTTAAAGAGAAAAGAATACAATTATTAGTCATATACACATTTCCTTTCAAACTGTTCTTCATAAATACAGTAAGAACCTGAAAAGTATACTTATATCATTATAATCTAAAAAGTTTACAACAGGTATATTATTAATTGCAGGTATATACTTATTTATTTACATCATAATTATTGTTAGCAATATCTGGTTCAAGAGTATTTAAAATACCAGATTTAATCAATCTAATGACTGTATCCAGTCTTGAGGTAGTATCTTCTGCAACAACTTGACTTACATGATAGGAATCAAACCATACAGGTTTTTTCCTCGTTCTGGAGGATCTTCTTAAATTCTGAGGCAAATTCGCAATTCTGTCTTCTGTTCTCATATCAACATCTTCTTTCTCTGAGTCCTGTGTACCAGTATCTTGGTTTTGACCAGTTGTATTACCTGACTCTGCAGCTTTATTTTCAGAGTCTCCAGTATTGTCTGCTTCATCCTGTACTTGGAACTATATTATCTGCTCCATTCATTGTACTTCTATCTTTTTCTGTCACATCATTTCCTGTTTTCTCTAAACAGGGTTTCACTGTACTATCTTCAATTATGTTCATTGAAGGTTCACTTATGGCTTTACTTTCTATTCTGTGTTTGACGTGTTTTTCTCGATTGATCGGTAGATTCCTTTCTTCATGATCTTTCCTTTCTCTAGTTATGCTTAAAAAGCTTTCTTCTTCATGATCTTTTCTTTTGCTGTCAACAGGCAAATGGGCGTCCCCATGTTTGTATATAGATTCTATATACGTTCCTGAACCATCCTCTGAATCTGAGTCAACTGTGACGTCACAAAACTTGTTTTCTACCTTCTTTCTACTGTTATTGTAACTGTTGGATCCAACATCTTGTTTTATTTCTTCTCTTACAGATACATTCTCTTCCACCTTATCTGGTTCTTTGTGTTTAGGACCTAGGGGAAGTAGATGATTTCTGTGTAAAGTTCTTGTTCTACCTGAAGCAGATTTAATTGTATAAACTAGAATGTCAATGTTTGGCTGGTCGATGACTTCGTATTCTTCCTTTTCAAATTTGTCGGTAATTTTGGGAGTGGAATCAAAAGCTAACGCCCTTACCAGAACTGTGTCGCCTACTTCTATTTTGGTAGCTTTCGCTTTCTTATCGTAATACTGCTTGTGTTTCTCTTTGATCTTTTCAGAATTGGTTTTTACTAGATTTCTGGCTGTGATGAGTCTTTCTTTTAATTTACATAAATATTCTGACATTGTTTCTTCTTCATTTTCTTGATTTTCTTGATTTGTTTCAAACATTACATCAATAAGCAATCTTGGAGTTCTTCCAAACATTAATTCAAAAGGTGAAAATTTCGTTGTTTCATGTTTGGTGCAGTTGTAAGCGTAAGTTAAAGGCGCCAAGTATTTTTTCCAATCTGGTTTTTGGAAATGGTCAAGAGTAGCAGTTGTTTTTGCTGTCTGGTTTGCCCCTTGATCACTATGTAACCTAGTGGGTATTCCATAGTGAACAATAAGATGTTCAAATAAGGCCTCAGCAGTTGTTTTTGCTGTCTGGTTCTTTGTGGCCACTGCTATTGCAAGCTTTGTAAAGTGGTCAGTTATTACTAGCACATTTGCTATCCCACCTTTACATGGCTCAAGTGTAAGATAATCCATGCACGCAAGCTCAAGTGGGTAACTTGTCACTACATTAACTAAAGGAGCCCTGGTATTGGTGCTAGATTTCCTTCTAATGCATCTGTCACATTTCTTGATGAAATCCTCACAGTCATTGGACATAAGTGGCCATAAGAATCTCTGTCTTAACAAAGACATGGTCCGATCTCTGCCCGGATGACCTATGTCACTTTGTAGTCCTTTTAAGGCTGCATGTCTAAATACTGAAGGAAGTACCAATAGTACTTTTTCATTGTTGATGTCAACTTTTCTGTAAAGGATTCCTCTAATAATTTTAAATTTGTCAAAATTTCTTTTCATTATAAGATTTTCTGTTGTGTAATGCTGTGTCTTTGGAAGTCTTTTATCCTTTACTGCATTTAACCATGGTCCTATGACTGTATCTTCTCTTTGATGCTTACTCAGGTTTCTCATGTCTATTTGTGCCATTGGTTGACCAGGTGTATCTGTTACTTCTATAATGTTAATGGCTGCCGAAGGTAATACCTCAATAAAGTTGTCAATTGGGTTGACCCACAGATGGCTTTTACAGTTTCACTGTAGATTTTAACCTTTTGATCCAACTTTTCATGTGGAAATCTTGACATGGCATCAGCATCTGCGTTCAAATGTCCTGGTTTATAAACAATGTCAAAGTTGTATGAAGCCAATGCCGAGACCCATCTCTACCCAGTGGCGTCCAATTTGGCTGAAGTAAGAATACGGGTCAGGGAATTATTGTCCGTGTACACGGTAAAAGTAGATCCAGTCAAATAGTCGGAAAATTTGTCGGTTATCGCCCATTTGAGTGCAAGAAACTCTTGTTTAAAGGTTGAGTAATTTCTCTCTGATTTGTTCAAACTTCTACTGGCATATGCTATTACTTTTTTGACATTGTCCTGGGTCTGGTAAAGGATGGCTCCAAGGCCCGAATGGCATGAGTCGGTATGCAACTCAGGTTTACTGAAATCAGGATATGCCAAAACCGAAGATGAAACTAAAATATCCTTCAAGTTGTTGAATGTGTCTTCATGTAATTGAGTCCAGACGAATGGTTTTGTTTCATGTTTCTGTCCCTTTTTTGTAGTAATTGGAGGAAGAAGTTCATTAAGCGGCTTAGTTATTTTAGAGAAGTCTTTTACAAAGCGACGATAGTAGCCTGCAAAAGCCAAGAATGAAAGCAGCTCATCACTATTGGTAGGTTTTGGCCAGTCTTTAACTTTGCTGATCTTATCAGGATCTGTTTCTACTCCATTTTCCGTGACAACATGTCCTAAGAATTTGACCTTCTTTTGGAAAAAGAAACATTTTTCAGCGGAGAGTTTGATGCTGCATTCATGTAAGCGGGTTAAGACAATTTCCAATCTTTCCAAATGCTGCTCAAAACTGTTTGAAAATATAATTAGATCATCGAGGTAGACGACACATATTTTCAGGTTGAGGTCGCCTAAACATTCCTCCATAAGACGTTGGTATGTCGCTGGGGAGTTTGAAAGTCCGAATGGCATTTTTTCGTATTGATAAAATCCAAGAGGCCCAACAGTGAATGCAGTCCTTTCCTTATGAGACGGATCTATTTCAACTTGGTGGTAGCCACTCTTCATGTCTATTACACTAAATAGTATTGAGCCATGTAAGCAGTCAAAAATTTCTTCCGTGCGGGGTAATGCGTAAGCGTTTTTCTTTGTTCTTTTATTCAGCATCCTGTAGTCTATACACATCCTATGTTTTCCATTTTTTACGTACTAAGACAACGTTGGAAGCCCAGGGACTATTAGATCTTTTTATAACTCCCGCTGCTAATAGTTGTTCAAGGTGATTGCGTACCTCATCGATCATTGCTGGAGGAATTCGCCTGTGACGTTGCTTAAAAGGTGTTTCGTCCAGCAAATCAATCCGGTGTTTGATTTTATCACAATGTCCTTTGTCTTTTTCCTCTTAGAAAAAATATCCTGATGTTTCAGTAAAAGATTCTTAATCTGATTGTGTTGTTCTTCTGTAAGAACTGACTCAATGTGAACTTTGTTTAAAATATTTTCTTGAATATCCTTTTCTATCTTATCGAAGACAGAGTCATCCACAGTAACTGGTTGAAGTTCAGCAATAATTTCCTTTGGTGCTATGGTAACTGTATTTGTGGTCACGTTACTTATGTTGATTAGTATACTGTTGTTATGTTTATACTGGTGATGAATGACGGACGGTGTGACATCTAGGTAAAGAAGAGTTTTCACATTCTTGAATTATAGCGCATGTCGGGCTTCTATCAATTTCCTTGTCTGTATGACAAAAAATGTCCACCGACTGATTTGGTCCTATCGTAATCTTTGACGTTTCAGAACATCTGACAATTGCCAACCTTCCTTTATTTCTCTTTAAGTCATTTTCTCTAAGATGGAGGCAACGAAAGGCTAGATACCAAGGCGTATGTAGAGGAGCTTTTTGAAAGAACTGATCACCATAAATGTCTTTGCAGGATAGCATCAATTGGTCTAAGATATTCGTACCAAAAAGAATCGGTACCTTTCCATTGTAATTGGTATTTGGAACTATAAGAAATAGACAATCCAACTCTTTTAGTTGTGGAATACCAATGGATGAAAGAGTTGTTTCTATGTAACCTAAGTATGGTAATACTTGTCCATCTGCACATTCTATGTGTAAAATATCAGTTACAGCCTTTAAGGGTAAATGTGAGAGATTGTTTCTGTAGAAATTATCAGAAATATTTAAATACAAGATCCTGTATCAATCAGTGCAGTGGCTTCTATGTTGGAGATTTTGACCATGGCTTCATTAGACTGTCCCAATAATTTTGGACTATTTTGATATTCAGAAAATTTACATGTAGTGCTGCCATCAGGTCCTGTCATGGCAGCACTTGTCAGTTTTCCTGTGGGCAAAATCTAGCAATATGACCTTTTCTATTACATTTGAAACAAGTCCTCAAATCTTGAAATTGTTCAGAGGCGTGTTGATTCCTAGGCCTAAATGTGTTGGTACCAGTTGGTCGCCTTGGCTGAAATTGACCTCTACCTCGTCTTCACGACCTCTACATCTATAAGTTTTGGGAAATCTGTATGGTTGAGGCTGTTCAAATTTTCCTTGATTGTTTTCCAGTTTATCAATCCTGTCATTAAGTTTCTTTAAGAGGTTTTTACTTCCATCATATCTGTTTTTTGAGAATCTTGTGTTGCAACTTGACATTTTGCCGAAGTAGTACTAGGGTTTTGTCGTTGTTGTAAGGGGGCTTCCATTTTCCTTAGCTCTACTTTAAATCTATCATAATCTGACACAACATCAATTCATAAGAGGCCATTTGTTGAAGATTTGGTTGAAGACCCTCATATAATACATTTTCAATATATCCTCTTGTCCTGAAGATAGAGCTTTAAGTTCAATTGCTTGGGCAAATATTTCCTCTACTCGTGCAGCAAAATTGGCAACTGTTTCATTTGGTGCCTGAGTACAAGCATAAAGTTTTTTTTTAGAGTAGTGGCGCATGTGTCAACATTTAAGTACGTAGCTCTAAATTTCTTTAAAATGTCTGCAAGTGAAGCAGAGACACCGATACGGCGCAGAATATTGGCAGCTTCCCCTTTACAGGAACGTCTGATGCACGAGAGTATTTGTTCCTCCTTATGATGACCAATCAAACACTCGACTTCATATTCCCATGTAGGAAAAGTTACCTCCCCTTTTCCAGATTCACCGTAGAATACAGAGATCTTTGGCGATAATGTCTTAATCTTTGTAACATCTCCTTTATCTTTGTCCGTTTGCTGAACATAATACTCCATATAATGCTCTAAGTCCTCAGGACTTTCAAACTTTACTGGAGGTTTAATTTTTAAATGTCTAAAAACGTCCAGGAGGTTCTTATCCTCTTCCGTAATCTCAGGTTGTTCTGACATTTTTAGGTAATTTCACAAACTATTTCACTATAGTGAAACTGATGATCCACTAATATAATTGTCTAAGTGGATTATAAATATCTAATACTTGAATCAAAGTTTATTCCTCCTCAGAATACACTGTAAAAATAAACTACGTCACTACACTGTAAAAATAAACTAAGTCACTATCCACTATTCACAAAGTGTTCCTGGGAATCACTCTTCACTAAGTACACAATGACACCAAATCACTGTTCACTTTCACTAATTACACAATGTACTATCACATACTTATGTCACACTATTAATAAATACACAAGCACTCATCAAAGTTCAATGGTGCATTTCTATCATTCACTGTATAAGTGTACTTTCACTTTTGAAGGTCTGTTTATTTAATATAAATCAACTTTCACTTTAAGCATTCAATGCTTCATTCAGTATCCACCCACTATTTCTGGTGTTTAAGTTTACTCTTAGCTGAACTATGAACCTAGTATCCACTGAATTTCGAGACTAAACTCAACTAAACTTTATATAGTTCAAGAATTTCACTAAGTTTAAAATATGCAAAAGACTATCTGCAATCTTCTTTACACAACACCTTTTAATGTGTAATACACACTGTATGTTAATGTACTGTTATGTGTAGATAAACACACAAAAGTGAATAACTTTTCACAAAATACTCTTTCGAAAATAATGAGTTAAACGCAACGACGCAATAGATGGTACCATACAACACGACGCGAAATGATTTAAAAAAATATACACTCAAACTAAGTGTTTACTTAAACTAAGTGTTAACTTAAGTTTAACTTAAACTTAAGTTTAGTATTCACTTATTAACTTAAGTAGGTCACCAATTTCAGACTGAGTACCTCACCGAACTACCAATAATATTTAACTGTGCTTTTAACACATTAAATATCTCCTTTTTATTGATTCTCAATCAAAATCAATCACTGAAAATAATCATTGAAATTAATTCAGTAATTTAATATCAATGTTTTCATTTGACCAAACAATTCTGAATTGAGAACTTTTTCTTAGTTCAGAATTGAACATTCAATTACTAAAACTTACATGTATTTTTTCCTAAATAATATATCTTCAGATAAATATGTTTAAGTAGTTGTTTAAATCTATCTCCTAAACCTGAAATAAAATTTCTATTAATCAGGATAAATATATTACTTTCAGTTTATCACCTGAAAAAAAAATCAAAACCTACAATGTAAAGTCATTTGACCCATTTCTACACAAGGTTACAATAGTGCAAAGCAAGATCCAATCATAGACCAGACACACCTGAATGCCCACCAATTAATACCTTACAACTATGACAGATTATGCAAATTAACCTGTGATGTCATCAGACCACCAATGAAAAGCTACAACCATTTACAACTACACAGTTTATGAATGGGTTGACACACCACGTGACTACACACTATGAACATGTGTACCAAAACAAATGCTATCAGCTGTGTTTAGCAAAAGTAAACAAACTTGTATTCCACAGACACTGTCGGTTTTTTTAAAGTTCAAGAGAGTAATGGCAGAAATAGCATGACAGATATAAAGAAGTGTATGCAAGAGTTTCACCAAAATGTTCAATTTCAACTGAATGATTCTCACTTAAAAAATAGCACTTACTTTCTACAATTATACCTACCAAATATTGACCACTTACAAAAAGGGAGAGGAAAAAAAAGAATGATTACACTTTAACTGAGCTCCTTATAGCCCTACTGAAATAAAATTTATGGATTTAGAATAACAATTATATGCTATCTATCTATGAATATCTAGATTCTGAGAAGCTATGCAACAGTGCTGGAAATCAAAATTTTACTTTGAAATTAAAGTAAAGAAAAAACGGTGTGGCCAATATTCAAAAATAAAGTTTTTTACTCAACAACCTTTGAAGTGTAAAATACCACCACTTGCACAGATTTCAATAAAGAAATTACTAAAGTTAGTGTTTCAAATAACTATCACTTATCATCACTTTTCACAACACAGTAATAATTTAATGAATGTGTCCATCACAATCACTGTCACTGAACATGTTTCCATCACAATACTAAATCCAGGTAATCGTTATCCCAAGTTGAAGACTATAGACCATTCTTGAGACTATAGACCATACAAGTGCCGTATTATACCTCTGCTAAAAATATGGGTGTAATTCATTTCTTCCTTACTTAGCTCCAAGCTTTATTTAACAACCTGAAAGAAAATAATAAAGAAATATTAGAATTTTCACAAGAAATTGAAAAAAACGAAACTTTAGCACAACAAGAGGACGAAGGTAACTCTATCTCTGCTGAAATTGAAACCATTTTTTAACATCTTACTAGAAACAGACAGATGGCAGTGTCAGAATCACTGAACTGAAACATCTGACAAAATATTTGACTAGGCTACCACCAAACAGCAGATATGGGGGAAAAGCAAAGACAAACTTCACATTCCTTAACCTCAAATCAGTCAGGATGGAGAATCAACTGTTTATACAATGTCAAAACTGATCAATTTGGCAAGAACTGGTATCATATGTCATCATTGTTATTAACTTCATGTTTCTCAGATGATCTGTGATCAAGTGGTATCACACAGGACCCAAGAAAAAAAACATGTTAATTTTCATACGGTGTTGAGGTCACAACCACAAAAATGATGAAATAATTTAATAAAAGAAAAGTTGCCCATGTACAAAACAGCTTTAAGAAAAGACGAGAAAACTTACAAAGAACAGATTGAAAATCTGTAGGCTAACTTTTTTCTTTATCACTTAACAGGTATTTAGGAGTTTTTTTTCTTCCTTGGTTCAAAGCTTTATTCAAATGCCCGAAAAAGATAAATCAAGGAATAATTGAATTTTTCACAAAAAACAGTAAAAATGAAGCATTTACACAACAAGAAGGCCATGATGACTATATTTCCTGACATAGAAACCTCTGCAGAAGAAAACCTTTGTTTATGAAGTTCCAAAAACTGTGAAGTCTCCATGATTTCTGCACGATGACTTTTTACAAAAAAAATAAATAATAAGAAACACATCTTATATGGTCTTCAAACTCATTTCACTGGAAAGGAAAATATAAAAATAAAAAATCTTTCAAGGTATTTCTGTCTGATCATAAGTTCAGATCAAAACATTGGGTGCAAACACTATATATCTATGTGGTTTAAAAGTTTCTTCAAGAAGTCAACTGTGTTTTGGACAATTAAAATTACCCATTAAATGCCCATGTAACCAGGATGCTTTATCACCTGGCCTCCAGCTGACATTTGTGAAAGCAGCCAATGACATAACTTTGTAAACACAACTATATATTAGACTGTCATTGAAAAGTTATTGTTTTTAAGACGGAAGAAGGCTTTGTTCCAGTACAAGAACATCTAGAATTTTAGATTAAATCAGTCAGGTGAAGTTGATGAAGAATATTAGATTGTCTTAAATTCCATTTTAGTTTAAACTTCTGTACATTGGTACTGTAGAGGAAGCAAGTGCTTCATGAGTTCAAACTAATCCAAATAAATATACTCAAAAGGTGGAATATCTTGCTTCTTTAAATGGTTGATATAAATTCCAGTCTACTCCCGCTGAAACTGAGGAATGTAGAAAGAAACTGAAGACTCTTAACATTTTTAAATCAGACCGGGAAATTTGTTGACATTATTATCAGCAAATTCAATATGGCGGCCGCCATACACAAACTTTCCTCGATTGCTTCTCAATGCGGGTGCTATAAACTCAGCCGATTTTGATAACTTAACTATCTTTTCAAAGAGTTATGTGGGCATTTTACACACGAACAAAAATATATTGGATGATTTAATGTTACACAATCACGCGACCTACATGCACATAATACGTGACCAGATCGACAACAAAAATTTTTATAGAAACTGATTTTATACATGATTGCAGCAATATCCTGAACTATAAATGTTGAGACTGCGTAAAAAACTTTAGAATGATGATTTTATAACCGTTAAAGGTGCAATATATAATCCTTTTATGATTTTTAGAAAGTTTGTTTCTTTTTCCAATTAAATTGTTTACATGTGATACTGATTTTTGCAAATATTCTTAACACGCATAACCTTGCTAGTGCTAATTGTGAAATAAAAAGAGAAAGCGCTCTCCCTGTACGACAACACTGAATATCCTTTACAAGAAACTCATGCAATTCGGCTCCTGAATTCACAGTAGTCTATCCCCGTGTAATTAATGCCTATGGCGGGAAGAAATTCTACATTTTTCTGAACAAATGATAGATCTACACATGTAAAAATGATTGCTATAAAAATACCATGACTTTACTGAAAGAATGAAAATTAGAAAAGAACATACCTCAGCTCACACAAAATTTGTCCTCACTTGATCACTTTCTTTGTTTCTATTGTTTTCTGCTTACACAAAAGTACTCTGATTATTCCGCGGAAAGGTTTAGTAAAAAGTTCGTGCTACATAAACAGATAAACGGTACACTTTTGTTTCGCAAGAGTTTTCAAAGTTTATCGTCAATTTTTTCACTGTGAAATAATCTTCTTTGAAAATCCAATTTAAATTATCGTATTTATGAAGAACTTCCAATTTTATATCCATCGTTTTTTAAAGGACTATTTTTCAGTCGAATGAATTCCCTTGTGAACAGGCGTTGGGAACATTGTCTCCGGCTTTATTCTGTCTGAATAGAGAAATTGTAGGATTAGCCGGGATGAAATTTTGCAACTTGGTTATAACTTTAAACCTTGTCGCTGAGGGGGTATTTACATTAAGTGATAGCTGTCGTTAAATTTTGTAGCAGTATTTAACTCCAATCTATACTTACAAAAATACTAATAAGAATACACCCATTTTGAAATAGTGCTACTATGGGGAACATCCATCGGTTCCACCGTATTTCTTTGGGACATTAACGATTTAAAACAAAAACTGATATTAAAGCCTTATGAAAGTACTATTTTAGTATTTCCTACAACACAAACTGCTAAGAAGTAAAAGTAGTTTTATTAATGTCACAGGACTAATATAGGTTATATGGTTACTCACGTACTATCACCAGCCCGGGTAGCTCAGTTGGTAGAGCACCTGACTTGCAAGCGGGGGTCGCGGGTTCGAGTCCCGCCCTGGGTAAATGATTTTTCTGACCCCGCAACATTAACTGAGTTTCAGTGGCTATTGAAACTAATTTATACGGCGACCTACAATCTAAGGTTAATGTGTATCATCTAAAAGAAAGTTATGATATTTCCACAAAATCAAGGCAGGTAAACACTCAAAACACAACTTTCACAAATATAAATGCAAAAACGACATTGTCCAAATGTGTAATCTAAATACGGTCACAACGTCGCAGTGAATGGTTTGGTTTAACTGTTACTAACATATCTTAAAACGAAAGTAAACAAATGTGTTTGCACTATGAAATTTTGAAGAAAAAGTTTTGTTAAAGTTTATTTAGTCATATTAACATTATTACTCGTGTCGAGATACAAAAATTCTACATGTCATCTCAAATAAAATCTAAAAGCCTAACTTCGAAATACCCGATTCAAAAGTTTTCATAAAAACAGGGTTAGTCATGCCAGTTCTACAGTTGCGATTTATTTTATAGTTCATATTTTCGTTTAAACTTCGTGACGAATTACAGAAATGGTATAGTGGAAATACCTGCTTGTCATTCTCGTGTTTAATGTAACTGAGTGATAAATCTCCTAACCATAGGAGCTCGGGGTCTAGGATCGTATTAGTTTGGCAGAATTTTGCTTTTTTCCTTGCAGAAGAATAGAAATTTTAAATGCTCAGTCCTATTTTAGCGAATTCTCAACTTTCGAAAATTACCCCTCACTCCGATATTTCTGATACAAAAAAAAACAACAAAAAACGAAGGAGTAACATACGCCATATTATCTGCAACGTTAAATTAGAGTGACCTCCCCTGGGGTCGATGCGCATTTTATCTTCGTACTGGTTCCCGATTACATCATTGTCTTTGCTTAATCAAGACTCTTACAAAGGTATATATAGGTGAACAAAAGGGAGCGCCGATGCAACATTATGGTTTCTAGAAGCGAAAGCTTCTATAGCTACACACCAGATTTTCTAGTTACAATCACATGACCGCCTCTTATCCATACATTCGCGTTGAAAAATAGTACCACAGGTTGTATAAGTTTTCATTGCAATTTCGATTAAAGTTCTTCGATATTGCAGAATTCTGTTGATTTTGAATGCATGAGGTATAATTTCTTTGGCAAATCAAACTGTAAAAATAACAAGTTAATAATTTAGTATTCATCTGCAAAAAATTCATTCATAAAATTTACTACGCATTGAAACAATCGTTTGCTGATCGGCGATGTATTACGAATGCGTGTAATGAGATAACGTAAACACGAAAACATACACGAAACAACCAATCACACTTTTGAGTCTGTTGATAATACTTTTTTGTTGTTTTTTTAGTTTAATAATATTTTATTCGGTACTTCTCAATGTACAATACATGCAACAATATCTTTAGCAAAGTACAGTAGTAAGTATTGGTCGACACGTTATAACAACATTAGAACTCCCGTCTCCCTAATGTGGCACATTATAATATCAAATGATATCCAATTTAAACAACATTTCATTATATGCTTATTTAGTAAATTTCCTTTGAATAATAAACGATTTTTTAAAAATTTGCTGAGTTTCATGCATATCATTCTAGTATACAAGTATTTTCTTATTTGTAGTTTCTAGGTTTGAAATTTTTAAAGTACCTCATAATACAATAATACAAAAATGGATTTTATACAGCTGTTACCATTGTGCCGCCCCTCCGCCGCATGGACCATACCTTATGCAAGGAATGAAGACAGAGAATTTATTCTTCGATAAAGCATTCACTAAATGATCTAATCATTAACTATAAATTAACATTTTGTTGACAAATCAATCAGAATAACTCAAATATTTTCCTCTAGTAAATGTGTTTGAAATACACTGCTTAAAACATTTAAAAGATCATATTGAAATTTTGAAATATTTTAAAATGCATGAGCCAAATGTCCTCAAAGTAACAATAATAACATGAAATAATGTATTTTGGTTAGGAACACGTATTTTTCATACAGTTTTGCCACTCATTTCTTGCCTTTTCCTTGCATGAAAGAAAACACATATAAAAATCGCGTATAGCCTCTGACTGTAAATGCCATGTACATGATACTCTTGAACTTAAAAATGATGATATTCAGATCGTCGCTGCTTATTTTCTCTAGATCACTGTAAGGTGCCGCAACATAAACTTTACGTCTTTCAAAGAAATCAAACTTGCCCGAATCACTACTTGTTGTTTGAAACAAATCTCTTTCATTAATACTAGTTAATTTCTGGACATATTTTGATCTGATCACAGTATATGAGATATCCCTCGCATTGTCCTTTCAAAAGCCGTGAGATTTAATTAAGTGTTGGCGTAAATATTACTTCTGATCAATTTTGCACTGTATGTCTTTTGTCCCAAGTTTTCACTATGCTTCTCCATCACGTGTCGCACTCAGTTCCTATTATATCTATAAGCTTTCGTAAAAATATCACACTGATACATGTTTCCAACAACTTAAGATTTTTCTTTACCGAGCACTGATTAAGCTATGAAAAGAACACATTGTTTGCCGGTAAGGTATTTTAGTATTATTCTATTGCTCCGATTAACTACAGCACGTGATCGCTATAAAACTTTGCTCCCATTCTCACAGCGATTTAAATATTCACTTTATTTTCCTACCCGAAATACAATTTGTCGAACTCTGAAATTCGAAATTTCTGTTTTAAACATTTCTAGAGTTTTGATAATCATCGATGCTTTATCCAGAGTGATGCGGTCATCACCCACACAAAGTTAAGAGTTAAGTTTAACTGTACAGCCTTCTCAAACTAAAGCTACCTTAGAACACATTAATCATCAGACAAACACTCCTTGATACGTTGGTTTGCCTTTAATGATGCGTTTCGCATCTTTTTCGGCGAGTCCTTGTACTCTTTGTTCTCGTCTGAATTTGTGTTTACTGGTGTTATTATGTATGCTGTTTTGATCTGATACAAAATACATAACGGTCTTCCTTAAACACGGCCAGTCGTTGTTTTTTATTTTTGCGGAGCGAACAAGGCGATCTGCACTCTGAACTAATTCTTCAATCTTTTCGAATCTCGAACTTACTTTGGAAACATTATCCTTAATCAACACCAGATCCCCAATACATTCATCTAACTTCGTTATGTTTTTTCCTTGCTTCAGCATTGTCTGGGTTCTCTCTAAGGCTTTGCCAAAAAGTATCGAGTAATTTTTGTCCGTTTTTCAAACTTGTAACAGCTTGTCTGCAGAACTATCGCTAACTTTGAAATCTGGAACCGCTATGTATTGATCAAATTCAGGAATTCCCGTGTTTGCATTAAGGTAAGTATGATGGTGTAGGACTTAAACTTGAGTTTATGTCATCTCCTACATATACAAAAGGACGAAAGTTTACGACTGCTTCGACTTCTTTTAACACGGTGTGTAACTGATCAGGATTTAGATACTTTTTTCCGATGGCTTTTCTTAGACACCGTTTAATGATTCCAACCAATCGTTCGTAGAATCCGCCCATTTCTAGGCGCAACTTCTACTATAAATCACCATCTTTTCCCCTTTCCAGTTCCAGAAAACAGTTCGTTCAGGAATGCGACGGTGGATACATTTTTGAACATTTCTAAATGAATGGCACGTAAATAAACACACAATTTTATCGATTTTTTATCTTCTTTGGTGAACAATGATGCTTTTCCCACTAGGTCTGTGGAAGAATTTTATCATCAAATTTACTGTTGAGTAATCCAGACCAATACGTGTTAATGGTGTAGGTTCAGAAACTCTGGTTACAGCGCCATTGGTGGCATCTTAAATGATCGCATTCTTATCGGCGACAGACTAAACACCTACTTAACGCATTTCACACAGCAGCGCGTCTATGGTGTATCGAACACGTTTGACGTAGTCTACTTACCCTCTGTGAGATACCAGTGTGAACCATTTCTATATGTTCTTTTTCTATAATAAGTTCAGTGATTCGGTCATTCTTGACTAAAAGTAACGGGAATCTTGCTGACTCGGGTAAACCTGCATATTCTATACAATCTTTGCACCTTAAAACTGTTTCTTTTTTTTATAAAAATTCCAAGATGTGCTTGTAAATTAAACTTCTTGTGTTCGTGAAGGGATCCAAATATATCACTGAAGTGTTTATGCTGAACATACGATACCCACATTTCTTCGGCATCTTTTAATTGTACTACTGTAAGACTTGAAGTCATTATTTGTTCCCCTTTAAAATTTCTTATAAAACGTTTCACAAAAGCAGTGACTCTCTGAAGCTTACTTAGAGACGAATATCATTGACAATCTATTTCAAAAGGAGTACGTCGTTGTAAACATCCGGTATCTGCCTCACCTGAACCTGATTAATTAACCAGATTAATTTTTTCAACTGACTTGTCACGTTTGACTTCACCCTCAAATTGTTTTGATACAAGATCATCTTCGGAATCCTCGTTGTTATCAATCGGTGAATAGGTAAGATCTTTTGTTAATCATTGTAGACCGTGCCATCAGGTTCTGATAATCATTTTTTTACAATTTACACCCAAGACTCGCTAGATCGGCAGGACTGTCATTTGACTTAATGTAATGAAACTTAATATCCTAATGAGACTTTATCTCTTGTACTCTGTTACCGAATAACACTGAGTTTTTTGTTGATGATATCCATATAAGTGTACACTGTGAGTCCGTAAACAAATGCATCTTATGCAGAGGTATTCTTATTTGCTCTTGGACGAACTAAATGCATCTTACTCATATGAATACTACAATGAGTTCTAGTATAGAAATGCTGATACTTTTTGCGTTAGCAAGTCGAGTTTTCGTAAAACCAGTTCAACTCGCTGTTCGGTTTCTGCTATCTCCATCAAATAAAATTTAATGATAGTAGTGTAGCTTTGCAAGAGTCGTCGCAAAAACAAAGAAGTGCATTTTTACATTTTTCATTTACACTTACCACGTTGCTTCTTTGTATTTCATGATTCGGTATTGCATTAAGATCGTCCTGTATCATACTCTAAGTTTTCGTATCATCGACATCAAGGTATTGATCCCATTTTAGATGTTTTTTCCATAAGGTCTGTAGAAGCATTTTCCCCATCAAATTTACTGGTGAGTAAAGTCCATTGGATCAAGCACGGTCGAGATTTGCCTAAGAATAATGCTTCTGGTGACACTGAGAATCTGACAATTGCGCTTTTGGTATCCCATTAGTATCTTTTTATCGATTCCATGTAAGACCTAGCACTTTTAACATTTCCATCTGCTCTATCTTCGAATTGTATGCTTTCTGGCACCTGGTCATTATTTGATGCTACTCACTAAAATTCATACTTGCCTCACGGAACATCTGCTTTGATTTTGTATAAAACGATTTTGCTTCAGCAACAGTTGCTGCTCCTGTAACTACTTGTCCATGTAAATGTCTCGCCCCAGCTGATTTTCAATATCTGTGTTATAACATTAAGCGGTAATCTATTGTTGCTTCTAGAAGATGAAGGCTTGAGATTATACTGAAAGGTACTCTTAAGATGCGAAACTCCTGTATCCGTTCTTTAATCACTGGTGGTTTTTCAACACTTTAACCAAAAGAAACGGGTTACATTTCTCTGGTTTTCCTGCAATCCAATTTGAAAGAATGCCTTTTCTGTATTTGATACTATTCCTATAGCATGCAGCCTGAATCGCAGTTATGTTCCACACAAATTATTTAGGAGCATATGTCCTCTGTATAAATTTTCATTCAAATTCTCGCATTTTGTATTTGCAGAGACATCATACACTATCCTCAATTAGCTGCTCTAACAAGCTCAGTCACAGGATGATGAGGTTATTAATGAAGAATTCCGTCGCGCTGATATGGTTCAACTTTATCTATTATGCCTCTTTCAAAATGAAATTGTATGTCTGAATCGCATTTTCAGTACATCCGGTTTATCGTGAAATCTACAAAATAATGATTTCAAACGTTCTACTGCAAGTGAATGGTTGTCTGGAATAACTGTATCTTTTTTTTCAGGGCCATGTAACGAAGTTCCTTTTATCTTTAAATGTCAGTGTTTCTCTGAAGTTCTTCATTGCTTGTTCGTCCTCTGAGCTCTCTACGTTTTCTTTCACACCGACTGACTCAATGTTCTAGAAGTCATCGAGATCTGGTTTGACTGAGTCATCGATGTGTGCGAATATGTCAGAGCGTGTTATGTTTTAGCCATGCGTCAGAAAAAGCATGCTAATATCATTCATATTATCATCAGCTTCATTTGTTCTGTCTGTCAGAATTCAACCAAGTTTTGAGAAGAGAAGGTATAATCCTCTTTCGATTTCTATTTTATGTCCCAAGATGATGTCAAGATAGTAGTCATTTCCTGTAAGAAATTCAACGGTGTCTGTAATAATTTCTGATGGAACACTGTCTGCTAAGCTTAAATCTTAATTAATGCATCAAAGTACTTTCTATCCTAAATCCCACTGGCTTCTTTTGAATACTACCAGTGATATGGCAATGTTCAATTTTGTTGAGACTGTTTCGATCACCTTTGTTTTTATCACTACTAAAAGTAAGTAGTCAAATTTCTTGATCATTTTCTTTTCAAGATTTAACGCTCTTGCCAATCTCTCACTTTTGTAAGTTTTTTGGGAACCAGAGTCAAGTAACATTCTGATATTTTGCTTCTTTTGGTCTGTAATATCCTTGACCTGTGTGCATGCCGTTTGCATCAACACCGTTTCATTTTCTTATGTTACAGGACTTAGTGTAGAATCGTATGTCAATTCACCTGAAAACATGAGCACCTTCATTTAAAGCAGAACTTGGAAACTTTCTTGACATAAACTTCTGTGGTGAACATTAACTTGGCTGCAATAAACACAACTTTTCCTACTTTTGCATTCAGTTGACAGATGACCTTCTTTTATGCATTTATAACAACTCTACTTAAGTTGAGCTTTTCTGTCCTCAATTATTTGATATCTATGACATTCGCAGCTCCATTGATCCTTTTGAAAAAAATCTACTCTTCTTGTTTGTGCTAGATACATTGGTTTTTCTCTCACTTGTAACTTAGGCTCCTACGGTATTTTTTTTTTGTTGCTACCAAACCCATATTTCTGTTCGTGCCGTTATAAACTGGTTTTCTTGGTTGAAATCTAGATATTTCATCTTCACGATTTACTGATGTTTCACCAACACCTTTTTCCGATTTTTCCTTTGACACAATATATTGTCATAGTAACTCATGCAATTTGCTCAATTTTCAGTTGTTGTCCGTACCTCTCTGTATTTGGAGCTGTAAAAGTACATCATTTGGTAGTTTGCTCCGAATCATATAAACGAATATATTCTGATCTAAATTCTCATGGAGGACTTCAAGACTACAAAGGTGACGTTCGGCTTTGTCCATAAAAAGGCGTAAACTTTCGGTTGTGTTTTTTGGGGTAAAAATATTCAGAAGCCCTTTATAATGAAGATCAATTATATATCCTGAGTATCACCGAATCTTCACAGAAGACTTGAATAGCAATTTGGCAGTTTTTATTGGACAACGAACGTTCATTGATCGTTTTACTTTCTTCACCGGTGAGTTTTCCTTTCATGTAATTGAATTTATCAACTGGCGAAAGTGTATCATTTGAGTATACTGCAATATTAAATGAATCCCATAACTCTATCCACTGTATTCTATCACTATAAATAATATCATGTCAAGTTTTGGCAGCTTTACCGCAGTCTCCCGTTTGTGTCTTTGAACATTTTGCTTTTTTTTTTTTTAAAGAATTCTTGTTGCCTCATCGTTTGAATCTCGCTACTTTGTTGCTGTTCTTCAAACAGTTCTTGCTGCATCTTCATTTGCATGTTACATATCTTTGGAATTATTCTTTCATTTGTCTCAGTTTGATCATTTACTTCACCTACTTTATATTTCACTGTTCGTTGACATTAACCTCTAGACTGCCGTTTACAGAAAATTGACCACATTTAATCACACAATTAAGAACCGTCATTGACTACAGCCTCTGTTAAATCTCTATCACTATCACCTTATTCTTGCGCTGATTTCTCCGACTAAATGCTGAGTTTTTTTATGTAAATTTTTATCTTGTTCTTACATTCAGGAACTTCCTGTCGGAAAAGCTTAAAATCTTGAGGAGATGTGTATCCAATCTCCGTTTCAACCAACTTAAAACAATTCTGGATATCTTTATCCAACACGTTGAAAAACCGTGTGCGTACTCATTTTGTGTACTGTAGATTATTCTGAGCCATGACGAAATATACTCAACAAAAAAAGAAACCTGACAGTGTATGTTTTATTCATTTTTTTAAAAAAATAGACAATACAGCATGACAACAACTTTTAGGCATGTTAAAATGATCCATTCCCAACCCAGATATGCATTTTGGTTTTATTGGTCATGATTTAAGTTGGTTAAATTACGTAATTTCAATGATAGGGGTCAAAATTGAATTTATCAGTTTGGATATAATGACATTGACATTTTTACTGGTGAATTTTAACCTTTTAGATCACAATTTAATAATGTTCAAGTGTTCTGGTATTGAAATCAATATCGGATTTGAACACCTCTAGCTCTAATGAGTGTATCCACGCGTCGTTGCATCGAACTGACGTAATGTTGTACAAGTCCGTTGGGAAGATTGTTCTTTAGCGATATGTCATTTGACGCGATTTTTTCGTTTACTTCTTTGACAGCGCATATAAATACAATAATAACGATGGATTGTTCTTGAACATGGATTGAAACTTTATTGCTGAAAAATATGTCACTTGACGCCATTTTGTCGTTTACGTTCTTGACAGCGCGTATAAATACAATAATTTTGGTATGCAAAAGTTTTAAACCTGTTGTCGCAATATTTAACAATGTTACTACTCTAACCCTAAATATATAAATAATGTATTATAATAATATTGCATCCACTGGCTTAAATAGAAAGACAGGACGAACAGAATTAAGTACATGTACTTTTTTTCTTAGCACTGTTTACTGCAAAATACAAGGTATATGTATACAAACCATAGGGTCACAGTGCTACATTAATGTTCATCAAAGTACGTCAGAATGTCAGCGGTATAGGACTTTTTGTTCGGAGTTCTTGTGTTGATTTTATAGAAGCTGTGTTTATATTTTCTGGTTGAAACTAAGTCTACCTTTAAGTTGTATTTTTGAAAATGACGTTGTTCTGGGTAACGTGCATATTTCGTCCATGCAATGTAAATTTTATTACGAGGCTGACTTTTAAGCTTCGAAACAGAGGTTTCAAACAAATGTTGCGAATACAAATGCTGCGCGCTATTTGGTGACATTAATGCAAATATGTCTAATTAACCAGACTATTCGTTTATTGACAATCATTTTGCAACACACGTGTCATTTGATGAAGATATTTTTTAAAGATTATAATACACAGAATTTTTGTTTGACTTGGGTATCCCTATTCATAGAAACTCTAAGAATTTTACTACAAATATAGCTGGATTAAATCTTTAACTCATGAAAAACTTAAAACTCATGAATTTTGCAAATGCAATAACTTGTGTTTTCTAAATGGTAGAGTAGGAAACGATAAAAATATTGCGAAAGTCACATTTCGAAATTCTTCAGTGATAGATTAAACTATAGCAACATTAGATTGTTTCAAGGATTTTTCTTTTTAGAATCATAGAATTTGACCCCTTTTTTCTGATGGACACTCTCTATTTTCTTCGAATATGACTGTTTCTGCTACAAATAAGCTTTCTCATATCGGTAACAGCTGAACCAAAACAAATAGCTGTAAACGATATCAGTGGAAAGAATCGTTAAGAGCAGAATTTACATCTAAATACAGAAAAATGCGGGAAAAATTACAACTTGCACAAATGTTACCGATAAAAAGGGAATAAAACCAAACTAGAAGGTACTGTAAAAGATCATCACATCATTTATACGTAAAATGAGTCACGGAACGAGCGTAAACAATGCAGCCTATAGAAGAATATCACAACTTTTTTTAAAAATGCGAATTTTATTGAAAACCATGTAAATTACAAAAATCAAATTCAAAATGATAACGAATGTCTAGATGGCTGTATTTCAGAGGAAGAAACTCTAAAGATTAAAAGAAAATGTAATAATTCTAAGGCAGTCTCGCTTTTGACAATCTGTTAAGGTCCAAATCAAAAGAGTAACAGTATAAAATAGTAACAAACTTTTAAACAATAACAAAAGTTGATTCTAAAACAAATTACTAAAGTATTTAAGTACAATTACACAAAGTCACAAAGAAAAATGTTTTTACAGTACCTGGATTTAGTGTACTCCCAAAATAAATTAATACAATGTAATCCTGTCTGATCCTGGTAAGTGTTATTTGTCTTAAACTCTTTATCACTGTTGAAATATTTTCCACAAAAGTCCATAGGGTAACCCCACAAATTGTTGAAACGTTTAATTCATTCCTCACACAGTATAATTAAAAATATTTCCAAATATAACTGTCACTGATGAAAATTTAATCCAATATTTTATAACCAAAGTAACCTAAAGACCCCGCTTCAAGAAACTCTCTGACTTTTATATAGGCAAAGAAAATTCCAGAAGAAACATAATCCAGATTATTCATGAAAAACCAAAACAAATCTCCAATTTTCTAAATATAGCCACAATGAGATACTTATGGAAATTACTAAAATTATAAAAAAACTAGGCCACTGATCAGTTCCAAAAATAGAACTGTAAACATGCTATTATCTCACGTACACATAACAAATGTCACTTATGAATATACTAAGATTAATAGTTCAAAACATATTCTGCTACTATATATTCCTCTTTTTGTTTGAACTCGTGAATACTACCTGGTGTATGATTAACAGGATCAATTAAACCAATTTCTGTGAAAACAGACTCACCCCTAAATTCTGAAAACTACCGACCAGTAACAATTTAAAGCTGTTAAGGCAAAATATGTATTTCACATTTGATACTGTATTTATGCTTAAGTTTTTAACAAATGAACTAAAAGTATAAAAGAAAAAGCCATTTTGTAGATGTTTTTGCTTTCTGCATTTGGCAGGTAGGGCTTTAGGTAAAACTTATACAAAATGGAAACAGAGGAAAATTTATAATGTTAATAAACATATCAATGGATATTTCCGACAACAATGAATTCTAACATTTTTTTCAAAAGTTACTATCGGGATACACGTGAAAATTATCACCGATACTTTTTTATTTATCAGATGAACTAGCTATAGAAAGCCATCTACATCTGTCATTCATTGAAATATCTTAAATGAAACGGAAAGCTCGCACATATAGCAATAATATTTGAATTTAATAAATGTCAGTTAACAAGTCAACAGAAATTTTCTAATTGAACAATCTTTACAAAACTGGCATAACCAAATAAACTTTTCAAAGGTTTTGAACTACCTTTTATTCAAACATGAATTCAGGTTAGAACCGTATTTACTTAAGATTCCATATAATCTCCGACTAAGCTTATTTAAGTTAAGAACAAATGATAACAAATTACCAACTGAAAAGGCCGCTGACAATGATCTTCTAACCATTAGAGCAAAGGAAATGCCATCTTTGTTGATTAAACGATTTATGTGATGAATTTCATCACCTACTCAGTTGTCCTTTTTTTCGTAAACGAACGTAAACGGTTAATTCCACAGTACTAACATATATGACCTAATGTAACAAGAAATGTTTGTAAAACAAATATGTTCCCCTAGCGCCTTATCTCTAGAGGCAGCTATAAAAGTATAGGAAGGTAGAAGGGTTAGGGTTGTCAGTACATAATGAGATAATGATAGGGTCTTCTAGTATCAAAAGCTATTGGCTATGGCAAGCAGATGAATGAGAAGAACTGCAGATTATGTCAATGAGACTTTAGTTATAAAATGTATAGAGTTCAGTTACTGAAGAACACGAAGTATATGAACTGCATGGGTGGGTAGGTAGGTAGTAATGTGGGAGGGTGGGTAGGTAGGAAGTTTTGAGACAGCAAGGCCCAAAGGATCTCCAGTTATCAATCAGAATCTGTTTTCCTGTTTATATTGTATGGCCACCGTGACTTTGGCCTTTAACCTAGTGACCTCAAAGACAAAAGGGGTCATCTCCTGAACATACCAACCTGCATAGCAAGTCTGTCAAGCCAATGCCCGAGGGTTCTCTAGTTATTGATTGGAAGCCATTTTTCTGTTAGTGGTGACTCTGACCTTGAATTTTCACCAAAAAACAATATAAATCATCTTCAAGTCATTATGAACCAGCGTTGCAAGTTTAAGGACCCTGGGCTCAAGCATTCTCTAGTTATTCTCAGAAACCATTTTTCAGTTAATGGTCACTATGACCTTTTCTTTTGATCTAGTGACCCTAAAAGGTTAAGGGGGATCTGATGGACATTACAAACCTGACTATTGAGCTTTAAGAAGTCTGGGCCCAGGCATTTTATAGTTATTGATCGGAAACCTTTTTGCTTTTTTAGGTCACTGTGACCTTGGCCTTTGACATAACGATCTGAAGATACATAGAGGCCATTTATTTGTTATAGCTAACAAACATACCAAATTTGACGAACCTGGATCCAATGTTTCCCTAAATATTAAGCTAAAACCGTTTTGCTTTTCAAGGTTACTGGACTTTTACCTTTGACTTAATAATCTTAAAAATACAGGGGTCATCTACTGGTTATGACCAACACCCCTATGAAGTTTGAGCAGCAGTAATTCATCGTAAACCATTTTGATTTTTAAGGTCACTGGGATCATTTACTGGTCATCGGCAACCTACACACCAAGTTTGAAGAAAATAGGTCTACGCATTCTTTAGTTATTGATCGGAAACCGTTTTGTTTTTTAAGGTCACTGTAACCTTGACCTTTGATCTAATAAATAAATTGAATAACTATAAGGGTCGTTTACTAGTCATGACCAATCTACAGACCAAGTTTGAGGAAGGTGGATCTAAGGGTTCTCTAAATATTGATCGGAAACGAAGTTTCTAGCGACCGACCAACATTTGCAAAACAATATGCTCCCTTATCTTCGATGGCATTGTCGGATACCCTCGGTTGTAAATCTTCATACAACACCCTTGGGATTTTTTACTATCCATTTGCCGTTTTCACCGATAATCAATATTGTTTTCCGACTGGATGCATGCAACACAATTTTGTACTGCGCGAAAAAAATCATATCACTCGTTATATATTACTACGGAATCACTTTAAAGATGGCGACCGTTTCTGAAATTGATTTTACCTTAGCATGTTAAACGTTTAAAATTGACCGGCTGCGTGAGTTCAGTGCGTACTTTGAAAAGTGGAAGAGATGTTTTCTGTCAGTGAAAACAGGTGGTGGGAAGAACGTATGCTTTCAGGCGTTTCTCTATGTTTGGCAACATTTGAACTCTGTCTCCGGGCACAATTCTCCTCTCAATGTGCTTATTGTTACTTTGTTAATATCGATTATGAGGGAACAAAGTGACTATTTGACATTAGTTGGATTCAGAAGCACACATTTTGGAAAGGATGACGAGGAGGAGGAAGATATTTTAAGTGGAAAGTTTGATTTTTTATTTACATCCCCTGAAAACTTTCTGGCTGTGTCTAAGTGGAGGGAGTTAGGTCAAAGCGAGAACATTATACTAATGATTGTAGATGAAGCCCACACTGTTTTACTCTGGTATGATTTCTTTTATGTGGCCAAAAAAATAATGATGATCACAAGAATATAGTTAAGGCATTGGCCAATTTGCTTTTGCCTCCTTAGACTGTAATAATTAGGTTTTTAAACATTGTTTGTAATTATATGGAATTGTTATTATTTTCCCATATTTTACAAAGTCTTAATTTACTCAGCAGCACTTAAGTGTTTAAGCACAGTATCCATCACTTAGCAATTAATATGATGTGGGCTAATGAATTTCTGTCATAATCAAGCAATGTTTAACCAATTATATTACAAGTAAAATGCTTTATTTTAACCTTTTAAGCAAACTTAAAACAGATTTTCTGACTTCCAAATTCAAACATTTTATTGTTTTATGTAAGTAAATTTTATGTACATGTAGTTTTCTACTGTGTATTTTCTGTAGCAAGAAATGAGTATCATTCAATGATTTAAACATTCATTTTGTATTTACGGCATTCGTTTCATCTACGGGGGAGAATCTGATGGTGGTAATGTTCCATTCCGTTTCTGGTAAGGAAAGCTTGGGGAAGCACAGTCATTAATTACCTGCCCTCTTCTCCACAAGCAAAGATGTCTGCGAGGAAGATGGTGCAGGAGATGTTTTCGATAAATAACTGCCTTGAAATTATTGACAATCCTGATAGACCAAATATAAAACTTTTTGTTCAAAAATATATGTTACTTCTTAGTGAAATATTTCACTTTCTTATAACTGACATCAACCAAAAAAAAATCTCACATGCTATTTTTTGTCCTTCAATTAAACTCTGCAATCAGGCCTTTACGATGTTCTGACATAAAATATAAACAGATGTTTCATTCAATGACTACGGTTGAAGTAAAAGTAGAAATAAGAAAAGACTTGAGCATTGGCGATGGTACCATTAGAATACTAATTGCAAGTAGTGCTTCCAAAAATTTTTTCCAGAAAACTCTTTAAAGAGACTAAGAATCTAAATAATTTTTTGGTACACATGTATATAAAATTTAACACAGCTTGAATAAGTAGCTACGTTCTCGTCTTGCTGCCGAACTTCATGCATCCAATCTTACTTCCAATAAATCTTCCTTCAATATAATGATATACATATGGAATGTGCTGTTTTATCATTTTTCCAAATTAGTTGCCATTTCTCTGTGCTGCACTAAAATACTATCTTCTTTCATCATTCATTATTCTATAATGTCATCCCCCTTTTATGGACACTTATTTAAGCGTGTTGCACTTAATTATCATTTGCATTCAATGTCCTTCTGAAAAATCAACCTCCATTTCTATTTCACGTGGTCTTGTTTTCCATACAGCATTGAGTGCATGATGACTAAAGCCACAATAATTTTCAGGAGACCATGAAAACAGATTTTACTGTATTTGTAATCTTTTTCTGCCCATGTATTGGCAGATTTGAATTAAAGCTTTGAAATTTCACATAGATGATAATTCTTAACCTACTTTTATAATGTTTCAGTCACTTGCTTAACAAGTGGTATTTCTGTTTTGTTGTTGCAAACATGTTACTACACTAAATATTCACATAACCATATAATAACTAAACTCATTCTTCAGTTATAAAACCAGGTTCTTGCACAAACTTTAAGGCTGAAATTAGTTTTCTTCACCTTTAAACTAAACAATTTTAATACATCCTTTTTAGGCCTTTATTTTCTAATGGTTGCCATATTTCTGTGACAAAGCGGTATTCTGGGGATAACAATCAACTTCAGTGATAACTTTAGTTGAAAAAAAAAGTGGGCATTACCGGTGGGCATTCCGAATATTTATATACCCGTATTTAGTATGAAGATGACAGGTGGGGTATGAATCACCTTTAGTGATATCTCTAGTTGTTTTTGATATCTTTGTTTAGTTTTCGGAAGAAACGACCATTACAGATGTAATTGTTTCAGGTAAAACTACGAAAATGTAACAATGAATAAACCTCTTATTAAAATTTATTTGATTTTTATTGTCTATTTTTTACATTAAGCAATTTGTGTTAAAGGATAATTTCACAATTAGATATATTGGTGCAGTGATATAGAGTTCAAGCCAATGCAGATACCTTACATTCGTTTTAAAATAGAAAATATTGGTTTGTATTTCTTCTGCAAACCAGTTTTCAAAGTTTCATAATCATGTGTCTTTACTCATGCTGAGCTGAGCTGAGTTGTAGTCCGCCCTGGTTTACATATATATGATTTCAAATTTGTTTGACACTCCGTATATGATAAAGACTAACGCGATATATTAGTCAGGTGAGATTTATTACGCGTTTGCACAAACTTAAACTAACTTAAATTGTCTTTGCAATTGTAATTTCATTTGAATTCATGCATCCACTCATTAAAAATGCGCATTGAGACTATCTGAAGCAAATGTCTGGGTAAAATAAGATTTAACAAGTTATCTCGGAAATATAGTACGTTAAGTCCTTTATCAAAGAAAATCAAAACCTTTGTAGAGCAAATCAATCAGATTGCCCGCACATTTGTTTTTCTGGCCTGCTACATTATTTTTTGGGGTGTCATATTTGAAAGAAGGAAAGAAATAACGCCTTTTTTGAATAACTATTACAAAAAAAGATAAAAAAGATTACAAAAACAAAAATAAAAAACAAAAACTTGTTTTAAAACGTTTTAGGTTCATTTGACACATGATGAATCTTTGCCATTTCGTTTTCGTTTAAATTGAATAGAAACACTAGAAGTTCCTCATATTTTAATCGCAATTGATTGTCAGTTAAACAGTGACTAAATGTTCTCTTCTGCCTCTTCTTTGTGTATCTAAACATTACAATTATGAAAATATCTTGTCTAAAATGCATTTAATCTTACAGTGATTTTTCTAGACGGAAGGCAAATATTGTGTTTGCTATTTTTCGGTTATCATTATACGCTTGATAACAATACTCTAGAATTACAAAAGAAAAAAAAGTTACTTTAGTACTCGCTTTATCCGGGGTAGCCTATAAGAAATATAAAATTGCAAACAAAAAAATCCTTCAAGATGGGTTTAATAGGCTTGGTTCGACCGCCAGACAGGAAAATAAACTTGCCTTGTTTTAATTTATAAATGCCGGAGCAACGCTGATCCTCATACCTTATACATAGATAGTGAGCTTTATATTTTAGCGAATAGTAAATTCCATGAACCTTCCCCTACAGATAATATTATTTAAATGAGCAGCTGGCTCGGGACCTCCGTGCATAATTTGGGCTATACTGTAAAAATATTGTTTTCTTGTGATAATCTTTGATATATATACTTCATATTCAAGATTGTTCCGATTTCTCCTCTGGACTTTCTTGTGATGTTCAAAAATCAAAATCACGTTGTTGTGACAAATATTATGAAAGTCCCTCCAACACATGCCCATGGGACTATATAAATGGTGTTAGATATCACACTCGATTTCCCAGTAAATGGTGGCACTTGAGGTGTCCATTGATTCTGTCCTGCAACATTTAAATAATTATTTTTTCCAGTGCTGATAAATAGAAAATAAAATATGAAATTATGTAATAATGTCATAGTTTTTTCCATTTTTCCACTGACGAAACAAACAACAAATATACTTCTCTATTTGTATTACTTGATACCGTTCTTAAAAAGACGGAATTTCATAAAAAGATTTACATTTATAAAAAAAGTGAAAAATATGATTAAGATATAACAGAGCTACCAAATGTGAAAGTTGTTCAATTTATCTACAAATACGAACACGATTCGACATACTGTTTCAAATATTTATTAATTGATTTAATGTAATATATTCAATTTAAGCTACTCAACAAATATGAATAAAGATTTCAATTCTTGTAAAGACTCACCGGCTATCATATTCCAGGATATTTTATTTGCTTCTTGTGTTGTTATCGTTGTTTCGATTTCAAATAATTCAAGTCTAGGTACAGTCGTTTCAGTAGGTTGCTCTGAAAAAGTATTACTATGTAACTCTGATATGTTAAGGTAAACAGACACTTTTGTTTAAGTCAGTTGTAAAACAAATAGAATGTTATTTTAATTATTTTTCTATTTTAAATAGGTTAGATTACTTTTTATTTGTCTTTCCAGCTTCTAACAGAGAATGTAAATAGTTAATTTTTAGAAAACCATCATGACAACAAGTACAAATACGCTTGTTTTTAGATATTTATAAAATACTCGATCTATTTCATACTAAACAGAATAAGATTGAGTAATTTAAATGATGAAAATAATGTTGCCGGAATGGATATTTTATATATATATATTATGGATGTTCAAAAGTTCCTTCACTTAAGTATGTCATCTATAATATACTCAGCAAAAAGAAGGAGTACACATCGTATATTTCTATCTAGGTACTTAGAATTATCGCAAACTCTGATTATTTCTTCTGTTTGTGATACAGAATCATTCTTTGCTGACGTGCTTTGAAAATTTGAAGTCGCTGCGATAATTTTTCATTGAAAAAAATCGAGTGATATCACATAGGGGTCAATTTCCAAAATCACACTTAATTTTGTAAGACACAGCTGCTTTACATAACTGGTTTAAATTGATTTGAGAGGTATCAACCTAAAAAAAAGAGACTGAAGATTCAATGAAATATGTCAGTATCGCATGTGTCCACCATTTTGCGCAATGCACGTTGTGATACGGCGGCGCATGCTGTTGACGTAACGCTGTAAATATGCCCACTCATCTTGTAAGACCGCTGCAAGGTCATTAACCGTGTGTATTGCATGATTTCTTTGAACACGGCGCCCTAACTCGTCCCAAATGTGTTCAATGGGATTAAGGTCGGGACTATTCGCAGGCCAGTCCAAGACATTGACCTTATTTGTCACCAAAAACTGCCTGGTTATTGCGGCTGTATGTAGACGGGCATTATCGTGCATAAGGTGACATTTGGACCATGTAACTGAATGAAAGGAAGAGCTTCCACAGCAAGAACATCATTTATGTAAGTCTGAGCATTAATGTTTCCATTAATAACGATTAAGCTGGTCTTGTTACCTCCCATTATCCCACCCCACACTAAGACTGAACCACCTCCGAAACGGTCCCGCTCAATGACGCACGCATCGGCAAAATGCTCTCCCCGACGGTGATAAACTCGTTCACGTCCGTCGGCATGGCTAAGGTTTAACCGACTTTCGTCGGAAAACAAAATCAAATCTCAATCAGCACGCCGGAAGCGCAGGTGACGGCGGCACCTATCCAGTCTTGCAGTTCGATGACGTCGGGTGAGAATTTGACCGAAGTATGGTCGGTACGCACAAATAGGCTGGACGTTCTGTCTCAACCGATTTCGGAAAGTCTGTGGATGAATACCATACTGTCGCCCGGTTGCTGCTGCAGTAAGACGCCTGTTACGTAGTTGCTGCAAGACAATATAGCGATCATCGGCAGCAGTGGTCACACGTGGCCTACAACTTCGAGGTCGGTCGGCAACGTTTCCTGCGACATGGAATCGTCTCCGTAAACGCTTGATAGTCTTTCGAGTACAACCAAGTTGCCGGGATACAGCGGTTGCTTACATGCCTGAATTTAGCATCCCAATAGCTTTGTTTCCTTCCTCATTATTTAGCCTTGGCATTTTCTTCGACTTGTTTCAACACAATTTTATTGAGTTGTGACTGTTTGAGAAAACTTCTTTGAAGTCCGATACTGTCACCGGATGCGCACATACAAAACAACTTAAATGACTTTTTTACGGGAACGCATGGTTCACTGCGGGTAAAATTCGGTCAACACATAAACCAACGATTATGTGTACATCTTACGTTAGCTAGGTTTGAGTTAACACGATAATAAAAAAATATTAAAAATTATAAAACGGGTACTTTTTATTTTGGCTAAGTATATTTAAGATGAAATGAAAGCAACCTTTTACAGTACTTATATTCGGCCAATTACTATTTGGAAAAAAAGAATACAACGTAACGTCTCATTTCCATTGTGCCAATCATTCGTACCTATCATATATATTTTTTTATTTAGAGATCTACAAAATACTGTTTTACATACTAATTCACAAGAATTAAATAATTGTCTTCAACGTGTAAGTCTTAAGCAGATAAACTTAGTCCGTAGCACATATAGAGGATTATAGATAAACATAGGGTTATGTCTAGGTTGTGCTCTGTTTGCAATTCTTCCCAGAATTAAAACTGGGGCTTCTACTTGAGTAGTGTTCAATAAAATTCTGTCGCTTGACTGCCTATGTCTAAATCCCTGTTGAAAATTTCACACTGAAGGTCTTCTTTTTTATATAGTCAAAGCACTGACAATTATTTAATCATATATACATGCTCCTTTCGATAGGCACTTAAAGTTTAAAAGTAACGAGTGAGCATGTGTTGGCGTTTTATTCTTGCTTTATTCTATGTGTTAAAATGCGCCTTTTATATAGTCAAAGCACTGACAATTATTTAATCATATATACATGCTCCTCTCGATAGGCACTTAAAGTTTAAAAGTAACGAGTGAGCATGTGTTGGCGTTTTGTTCTTGCTTTATTCTATGTGTTAAAATGCGCACTTTATTCAAGTACGTTTGTCAAACGAAAGCCTGTATAAAAGCCAATTTTTGCCTACAATTGCCACATAAATTACAAAAAAAGTGTTCTTTGTCTTTGGAATGTGTCTTTTGTCTTTGCTTTTTCCCCTTAACAAAACTGATTCTTGGTTATATCAATTCAAGTAGACATACAAAAATGTTACTTCCTGCATTAACGGGGTTATTTCTACCTCATGTGTTTTAGTCTCTTTATGTATGATCGGTTATGGTCCATGGGATGATGGTGTGCCTTTTCCTTAATCGGGACCACTTTTAAAACTGAGATTAGGATTGATATCGTGATTTATGTGATTCTTGAGAGCCGGGTCATAGCGAGATGTATTAGAATTACGCCTGCATGTGCCAAATGCTTGACAAATGCTGAAAAAATACGGTTTTTAATGAATATTAGATACACTACATGTTTCAGAAGAAAACAGTGATTAAGTTGTACTATTAGACAAGTTGTTCTAGCACAAAAAACAAATAAATAGGTGCTGCTATATACTCTTTGAAAATGAACATAGTCCGTTTTTTTTTCTTATAATTCTATTTGTACTCAGCATATCATGACTACCATGCATCTTGATCATTTTGAACACAGAAATATCCCTAATAGCAGATATTTGCTATTTTACTTTAACAGCTGTGTGAAAAGATACTTTGTCATTATCATATTTACTGTTATAGCATTAGTATATATAATTATTCATTTATTATTATTATAATTATGGCCACTGTTGCATTTATTGTTAATATTACTATTTAAGTTTGGATTGTTTTAAAAATCTTTTTGCAGAGAATAATGCTTTAAGTAGTGAAGATGTAGAGTCTGAATTATTTGGTAGTGACTTTGAAGAAAATGTGGTTAATCAGCTAGATGTTCTAGATGACTTCACTAACACAGAAGTAGAGAAAAAGGCTATATCATCTTAAAAAAGAAACAAAAGTGGTGGTGCTGATATGTTAGCAAGGGAAAATTTTTAGAATGTAAAGATATCCTAACTCCTGTTCTTTGTAAACTTTTTAATTTTATGTATAGAAATAGTGAATATACTGAATTATGGACAAAAGGCATTATTAAACCAGTACCAAAGAATGCTAATATTAATAATTTTAAAAAATACAGGGTTACAACACTAACAATTGTGTTTTCAAAAACAAAATATATTTATAATGCTCGATAGGCCCTTACGTACTTGGGCAAAACCAAATAATAATGTATTGTCCGACTATCAATAGAGATTTCGAAAAAACAAAAGTACAATAGATTGTGCATTTGCCTTACTTTCGCTTACAGACAAGATGATAAACAAAGGGAAGAAAAATTGTACTGTGCTTTCGTTTTCTTTCGTAAAGCCTTTGATTTGGTGTACAGAAATGGTATTTGATTTAAGTTATCAAGATATGGAGCTTCTACTAAAGTTGTAAAAATGTTACAAGTCATATATGAAATTCTCAAAACCTGTGTTACAGTGAAATTTTCTTTAACTGATTATTTCGACTGTAACACTGGTGCAAAACAGGGAGAACCATTGTCTCTTCTGTTGTTTATCTGTTTTATCAATTAATATATGTACAGCTACATTTATGATGATAGTTTAGATGATATTACGTTAAAAGATTTAAGTTAATTCATGTTATTATTTACTGATGACACAGCCTTGTTTTCACAAACCAAAGCAAAAATTGCTTGACAAAATATACTCTTTTTGTCAAATATGGAAAGTTTCAGTTAATCCTGAAGAAGATAGATCTAGAAATATTGATAGAATTGATAGAATGTGTACAAAATGTAACATGAATGTTATGGAAACGGAATATTATTTTCTTTTGCTTTGTCCTTATTATAGAAAACTAAGACAACTATGTTTACCAAATATTTTGCCATGACTGAATAAATCTTAAATCTTGAAAAAATATTAGTATTAATTTTAAGAGAATTAAATTAGAATTAAATGAGTACAAAATATAGAACCTGCAGACAATGGGGTAATTGTGCGAGTCACTGTAAACCATAATGAATCAGGAAAAAGTCATTATAAATTAAAACATGAAATATTTTCTTAGTTTAGATCATTTGTCATATTTCTTTGTTTATTTCTGATATCATTGTCATTTCTGTCTGTAGAAATTCAATGCAGCATAAGTAGTTTTTATAATAAAAGCCCTACACTTGGAACAACAAGACGAACTCTTTTCACGACTCATGTGATAAGTAAATAAATTTTCCTGTTGAAATTTCATTTGTAAAAAGGCAAACGTTTTTAGCTCACCTGAGCACTTTGTGCTCATGGTGAGCTTTTAGGATCGCCCTGTGTCCGTCGTGCGTAAGTGCGTCGTCAACTTTTGCTTTAAACAACATCTCTTCCTAAGTTAATGAAACTTGCCATGGATGCCCCTTGCATGAAGCTCTTCAAAGAAATCAATTCCATGGAGAACGCTGGTTGCCATTGCAACCTAAAGGAAAAACTTTAAAAGTCTTTTTGTCTGAAACCACAAGGCCCAGAGCTTAGAAATTTGGCATTGAGCACTCTCTAATAGAACTCTACAAATATTGTTCAAATTATTTCCCTAGGGTCAAATTTGGCCCCTCCCCAGGGGTCACTTCATTTTACATAGACTTATAAAGGAAATCTTTAAAAATCTTCTTCTCAGAAACCACAATGCCTACAGCTTAGATATTTGATATGTAGCATTGTCTAGTAGATGTCTACCAAGTTTATTCAAATTATGTTGCTTGGGTCAAAATTGGCCACGTCCCAGGGTTCTCTTGGTTTACATAAAGTTATATAGAAAAAACATGAAAAATCATTTTCCTCCGAAACTAATAGGACTAGACCTTAGATATTTGGTGTGAAGTATTGTGTAGAGAACCTTTAACCTTTACCAGTATTGTTTATATGTTGGTCCCTTTGTCAAAATTGGCCCTGCCATGGGGACCCTTAATATGTAAAAAAGGCAATTTTTAAAAATCTTCTTACTGGAAACCTCAGTGCCTACAGCTTAGATATTTGGTTTGTAGCATTGTCTAGTAGATGTCTACCAAGTTTGTTCAAATTATGTTCCCTGTGTTAAAATTGGCCACGCCCCAGGGTTCTCTTGGTTTACATAGATTTATATAGGAAAAACATGAAAAATAATTTTTCTCCAAAACAAATAGGTCTAGACCTTAGGTGTTGAGTATTGTGAAAATTTTTTACCAATATTGTTTAAATGTTGGCCCTGGGATCAAAATTTGCCCCGCCCTGGGGCCCTTAATATGTAAAAAAGGAAATCTTTAAAAATCTTCTTGTCTGAAACCACAAGGCCTAGAATTTTAAAATTTGGCATGAAGCAAGCTTTATCAAGCTTTTTCAAATAATTAGATTAGGTTAAAGGTCACGAAGGCTAAAAATAGATTTATCTACTTTACCTTATAGAGCCTTCATTTATAGACAAATATCTTTGATATTCAATATATAGGTTCCTTGCATGGACCTCTACCCATGGGTAGGGTTTAAGGTCACTGGGTCAAGGTCAAGGTCACCATAGCTTATAATATATATTTCTACTTTCTGTCATAGAGCCTTATTTATTGACTGATATTTTACATATTTGGTTTGGTGGCACTTATATATTTTCAATTGAAAAATGAAATACTGCTTAACAGCAAACCTACAGCCACAGTACTCAGGTGAGCGATCCATTGCCATCATTGCAAACGTTTTTATACTCATTTCAAACAAGTAAATCTTTTCTACAGTAAAGCAACACAAAAATTTATATTTCACTTTTAAAGTAACTGCAAGGGATTTCATTGTAATATATACAGTATACAATTTGTATAGGTGACCTACAATCAGTTTATCTTACGTTTTAATAGTAAATGTCTCACTCAGAAGAATTTTAAATTTATATTAGTGCAAAAGAAAAAACACATTCAGTTCAAATATCTTATATGTGAAATGTGCATGTCTATTTGTTATTAAGATATGGAAACCTTGAACTGACATGCAGAGATGATGAATTTTTACACGATAATGAAATACCTGTAACTTGTAGAGAAACACGGACTATGTTGCTCCCATCGTAGCATCCAATAACTAAACCATCGTCAGAAAGTAGTATTGGAAAAATCGTAAATACGAAAGTGCCATTGGATGTGTCTGATACAAAGGAATATCTTGCAGGATTTGAAGTTTTGTTGAAACACAATTTGACTCCGCACTCTGCAACTGATACCGAATCAACGGTCCATTTTTGATTGAACGTGTACGGTTTGATCAAACAGGTAAATTGTGCCAAAGCATAATTAGCAAAACTACCGTCATTTGCTGCATTTGAAATAATAACTGTTGGGATTACTGAAAAGAGAAATTTGTCAGGTCATTTATATCAAATGTTTCTTTGAATAGGAAAGATAAATTGTCAAATAAGGTTTTATTTAAAGACGTGAAAATGTCCCTTGGAAGCTAGGAAAGAGAATTAACTGTAACGCTTTTTCCTCAACGTCTGACTGTATAAAAGAAACGACGACATAACTTTGTGCGTGCGTGTTCTGTGTTGACTCCTCGCTGACATGTTATAAGATTAAAACTAAAATATGGAGCACTGTGTCAAAACTAGAAGAAATAGAGAACGGCAACCTTCGAGTATAAGATTATTTTGGTTATTTATATTTTGTAGACGTGAAAATGATCGATATTTACCTCAAATATCTAACAATCAATACAACATCAGATAAGCTTCTTGAATAAAATTAAATTGAATGCATTTAATTTCATATTGTGAGACAGTAATTGCTATATAAAATGTCAAAAGTAGAAAAATGGCTTAAACGTACAGAAATTGAAGATATATATTAGAATCTCTTTCAATGTCACTTTGATATGATTCTTTTGTATCTTGCCCTAACCCTAAAACTAAAATCTGCTTAGAAATGATAAGCAGTGTATGCATACTCACAAGCAAGATCACAGGATATTTCATAATCGTTTTAGCACGACTGTTTTTTAATTATCTGCAATCTAACGAACAATGTTTTTTATGCGCGACCAGTGTCTCTAGGATATATATTTTGATGCCTGTTTTATGTTCCTAAGTCATAAGCCGAAGCATTTCTCCATAAGAAATTAAGGAGAGCATATGCGTCCAAATCTACACGAACGTGTAATAGACTGTAATTGCATTTCCATCCACCCGTTGTTTAAGTTGCACATTTAGTATTATATAAAAGGCCGTAGACTTGTAATTACTGAACCTATAGGAAATTCAACTTCATAGGTCAGCCCATTAATGTGAGGAATTACTTGTCCTTCTCAGAATCAATGGATAGATATAAGTCCGCTAATATGTCTCTGTGAGACTCCATTTAACCTAAACAAATTTGCAGGATTTGAAGTTCTGTTGACACAAGAAATGGCTCCAAACTCTGCAACTGATACAGAATCAACGGTCCATTTTGACTGAACGTGAACGGTTTTATTCTGTGACACACGCACACACGCGCGCGCGCGCACACACACACACACACACACACACACACAGAGGCACGCACGCACGCACTGTTACACCCATTATTTGAAGTTTCATACAAAGGAGATTCCAGTGAAAACCATTGCCAGCTATCATTTTAATGAATCGTCATATAAGGACTACGACTTGCTTGCTATTAGAATGCTTCGCTGGGTTAGGGGTATATTTCAGTGTGTATACTATAGAATGATTCAGTAGCAACCTGTCTTTGCACATCCCGTTCAAGCATAATTAAGTATTGATATAACTGAGGTATGATCAATGAGTTCAGATATGAAACTGTGAGTCCGTAAACACTAAATAATATAGAGGATATTTGTTTGTTTTTGTGGAAGATGAGAATTTATTTCATCGAGTGAACACTATATGTGATATTTTCACGAGTGGCGCAGCCACGAGTGAAAATATAAACATATGGTGTTCACGAGATAAAATAAATTCCCATCTTCCAATAAAAAACAAACAAATTTTCTTTTTATTTTATGCCAACACGTCAAAAATGGGTATTTTATGACATTTTTACTCAGGACCTTCAAGAATTTCCCCATGGTGAGCCCCAAATCAGGTAAAGCGTACTTTGGTCAAACCGTTACTCCGCACAAAAAAAAAATGCAGACAATCTCCAATACATATGATAACTTTACTTCTGCTGAAATAAACTGAATACACTTTCATAAAATAACATTTATTTTTCTCTACACAGTTTATCAATATTAATTGAATTTTAGCCATACATACTTTAATTATAAAAGCGGATTAATACCAAGTAATATTCAATCAATTGAATTGAAAGTCGGCCATATTGGATATTGTCCATGTGAGTTATGTAAACAAATCAGACATTTTAAATAATTTATGGCGAATTTCATCATTGTTTACAACTAGTTAGGCTCAGGAATTCAATATTATAACTGGATTTAAAAAGGTAAATAAATTTCACTCGCTGTCACTGTCTGAAATACAGCGGATTCTCTTGTATTTACGTGGTGGGGAAACAAGTTCCGGCACAAACAGTGGATTATCAAAATGGTAATTTCACTGATTCAAAACAGTGGATTATCACATTTATCTCACTGATATTTCCCTATATTTCATAGGTAGGCATAAAATAAATGTTTTTCACATTTATTCCCTCTAGTTCTGGATTTTTTGTCTGGTTACATATTTTTGTCTTAGAAATTTTGAATATGTACAGAATTGTTGAAATGACATGTACCATCACTACTTGAATTGCAGTAGTTTAAAACATTAAATGCACCAATAAAGGTGCGTTTACTATTGGTGTATTTCACTGTTATGTTTTAGAACAATAATTTTATTAAAAAGGTTATGTATTTAAAAGAATTCGATTCATCAGACTTTAAAAATAGACTTTAAGTGGAAAATTAAGTAAATGGGATATATACTCAGCCAAAATAAAAAGTACCTATTTTATTATTTCTAATATCTTTTTTACTAGCGTGTTAACACAAACCTAGGTAATTTAAGATGTACACATAATCGTTGGTTTATGTGTTGACCGAATTTTACCCGCAGTGAACCATGCGTTCCCGTAAAAAAGTCATTTAAGTTGTTTTGTATGTGCGCTTCGTGCGGCACATATCCATATCCGGTGTCAGTATCGGACTTCACAGAATTTTTCTCAAACCGTCACACCTCAATAAGATTGTGTTGAAACAAGTCGAAGAAAATGCCAAGGCTAAATAATGAGGAACGAAACCAAGCTATATGGATACTAAGTGCAGGCATATAAGCAACCGCTGTATCCCGGCACTTTGGTTGTACTCGAAAAACTATCGAGCGTTTACGGAGACGATTCCATGTCGCAGGAAACGTTGCCGACCGACCTCGAAGTGGTAGGCCACTTGTGAATACTGCTGCCGATAATCGCTATATTGTCCTGCAGCACCTACGTAACAGGCGTCTTACTGCACTTCCGGTGTGCTGATTGGGATTTGATTTTGTTTTCCGACGAATGTCGGTTTAACCTTAGCCATGCCGACGGACGTGAACGAGTTTATCGCCGTCGGGGACAGCGTTTTGCAGATGCATGCGTCATTGAGCGGGACCGTTTCGGAGGTGGTTCAGTCTTAGGGTGGGGTGGGATAATGGGAGGTAACAAGCTCGCTTAATTGTTTTTAATGGAAACATTAATGCTCAGACTTACATAAATGATGTTCTTGCTATGGAAGCTCTTCCTTTCATTCAGTTACATGGTCCAAATGTCACCTTTATGCACAATAATGTCCGTCCACGTACAGCCGCAATAACCAGGCAGTTTTTGGCGATAAATATTGTCAATGTCTTGGACGGGCCTGCGAATAGTCTTTACCTTAATCCCATTGAACACATTTAGGACGAGTTAGGGCGCCGTGTTAAATAAATTGAATCACAACGTGTATTGCACAAAATGGTGGACACATGCGATACTGACACGTTTCATTGAATCTTCAGTCTCTTTTTTTTGGTTGATACCTCTCAAATCAATTTAAACCAGTCATCACCGTGTCCAATCGTTACAATTGGAAGGAGGATTTGTAACGCATCCGCAGTCGTGTTTTTCAGGGATTTAGGAAGGGGTGATGTAAATATTTTCCTCATTATTTCTTCATTTTTTCTGTCTGGTTTTTGTTTAATTGTCTAAGATGACCTTCAATCAATGTAGATTCTTGCTCCAACACTGTTTTGTCTCAGAACTTTGCCATTTTCAAGATCATTCAGGAAAACCTAGCGTTAGAAAGAAAAACGCTTGATTTTAGCACGATGTTTTGAAGATTTCTCTACATAAACGTATCAAACAACTTTATATTTTGTTTGGTTTACAAGAATTTCATAGTAAAAATTGATTTTAATTTAAACTTTATCCCTGCGTTTCCAATTAAATACTGATATAATCGTTTTTGCTAACCAAACACATGTAACGTAGGCGCAGTTATTTTTGTGACGCACGCGGAGCAAGGATTCAGTAACTTTCAAGTACCTTTCCTCGCCGTAATTGACCAAATAACAAATAACTAGATGTATTTTATATTTTTATTCTTACTATGAAATTCTTGTAAACCAAAAAAAAAAACAACTAAAGTCCTCATACGTTTATGTCAAAAAATCTTCAAAATATCGTGCTAAAATCAAGCGTTTTTCTTTCTAACGTATGGTTTTCCTGAATGATCTTGAAAATGGCAAAGTTCTGAGACAAAACAGTTTTGGAGCAAGAATCTACATTGATTGAAGGTCATCTAAGACAATTAAACAAAAACCAGACAGAAAAGAAATGAAGAAATAATGAGGAAAATATTTACATCACCCCTTCGTAATCCCTGAAATACACGACTGCAGATGCGTTACAGATCCTCCTCCAAATTGTAACGATTGGACACGGTGATAATGCTTTACAATCAAATAGGATAACTAGAGCCAATTCTCGGCTTTACACATCCGGGTACTTTTTAAAGGTAGTATATCCGTACTTGGGTGTAACTCGGATTTTATCGTTGAGCTATATGTAACTTCAATATTAAAATTTACAAAAACTAGTACATATAACAAAAGAAACTGTCTTAATTTCCGAGACCTATGGCCTGATAAGTGCATTTGTAACGATTTTGATTAATTAAAATTGTTAGGTTTCATAACAAACGACTTTAAAGTCAAATAGGCTCTAACGATAAAGTCCGAGTAACGATCGACAACCGAATGCTTAAATAAGTTAGTTACTGTTATCTGATTGGTTAATGGCTAGAATGACGTCATGCTAAAGCCGAGAATCTGCTTCCTTACAAAGCTTTCTTTATTTACATTTGATTTTATTAAAAATCTTCATCAAATTTATCTTTTACACTCCTTGAGGAGCCACCGTGGTCCAGGGGTAGAGCGCAGGGTTCCGGATCCGGAGTTTGCGGGTTCGAATCCCGTCAGAGGTGAGATTCTCTCACTATCTTCACATTCCTCACCGCTGCGCGAATACTGGTATGGAACCCAGGAAGCAGTCATCGAGCGTAGTGATTCTAAGTTGTAAGAACTTGTATCGCAATCGATGTAAAATAAATGAGTCTAAACACTTTACCTTTTAAATTTGATTTCACAGACATCTTGTTTTTGTGATGCATGACGCGGATGCACAAGCAGAGATAACATATTATAATAGTTTGGAAAAAGCAGAGTATAACTATTACCATACATAAAACTCAACAGAGCATTCACGATTCAAACTGCAGACACTATATTGCTGTATTCAGTTTTAATGAGCTGTGAATTCTCACATTCAATGTCTGCTATTTTTGGGTGAATCAACAAACAACCTTGCACATCCATAATAAGAATACCTGCAAGTTGACAAACAAATTGCTTAATCATTTCACGCAGGTATTTCATGTTTGTTTAATTTAAAACCGCAGGTTGTAAGCAACTTTATGATTTTTGACTTAATGCATGCGCACATGCGCTGAAAATACCTATTTAATATTTTTGGGATATCCCGGATATATACAACTCGCTGATTATTTTTGGGGCATTCATGGTAGATTTTCATTTGTCATTAGGGAGAAATAGTAACGTGATGCTCGTTTGGGAGAGGTGCAGCTCGGGAGAGGTGAAAACACACAGATTTCAAATGGGGGGGGGGGGGGGGGGTGGGAATCAAAATATATTTATAAAGAGGATGCCGTTCGTGGGAAGTGACGTTATGGTAGGATTGACTGTATATCTAACATATCTGTCCCCAATACTTACCACAAGTATGATATACACGCTATGGATATCAGATCAGTAGGCTCAAAACTGAACTTGCATGTCCCAAAGCTAATAACAGTATTTTTAGGAAAAGTTTTGAATATTCTGGAAATAAAAAGTGGAACTCATTCAAGTCTCATTAAGCTGAAATTCTCTCTAGCTTTAAAAGTAAATACATTGCATACTGGCAAATTCTTTCTATTAATCTCAGATATATGAATATTTCTTAACGCTTTATAAATATATCTAGTTATTTGTTATTTGGTCAAATACGGTGAGAAAAAATACTTGAAAGTTACTGAATCCTTGCTCCGCGTGCGTCACAAAAATAACTGCGCCTACGTTACATGTGTTTGGTTAGCAAAAACGATTATATCAGTATTTAATTGGAAACGCAGGGATAAAGTTTAAATTAAAATCAATTTTTACTATGAAATTCTTGTAAACCAAACAAAATATAAAGTTGTTTGATACGTTTATGTCAAGAAATCTTCAAAACATCGTGCTAAAATCAAGCGTTTTTCTTTCTAACGCTAGGTTTTCCTGAATGATCTTGAAAATGGCAAAGTTCTGAGACAAAAAAGTTTTGGAGCAAGAATCTACATTGATTGAAGGTCATCTTAGTCCATTAAACAAAAACCAGACAGAAAAAAATGAAGAAATAATGAGGAAAATATTTACATCACCCCTTTCTAAATCCCTGAAATACACGACTGCGGATACGTTACAAATCCTCCTTCCAATTGTAACGATTGGACACGGTGGTCATGTAATGCAGTTGTGTGTTACAAAATTAAGTGTGATTTTGGAAATTGACACCTATGTGATATCACTCGATTTTTTTCAATGACAGAATTATCGCAGCGACTTCAAATTTTAAAAGCACGTCAGCAAAGAATGATTCTTTATCACAGACAGAAGAAATAATCAGAATTTACGATAATTCTAAGTAACTAGATAGAAATGTACGATGGGTACCTTTTATTTTGGCTGAGTATATTTTCATACATGTGTTTATAGAAGCTAGCATGAAAATTTACAAAATAATACAATAATCAAAAGAAAACAAACAAACGATAGTTTCGATAACTGAGATAGTTTGCTTAAATCAGTATACGACTGAACTAAAGGTCTGTTTTGAAAAGTCAACTTTATTCTTTGCAAATATTTGTTCCCAACTGGTGTAAAATAAACTTGTATTAACTAGTTCAATATACTGCCGCGTCACGCTTTAATAATGTTAGATATGTTAGATCGATTTCAAAGTTTTTTTTATCCAAGTTTCACCTAAATTGCAGACTTATTCGGCATAGAAATGATGAAATACGTGTCATCTATTTATAAAATATAAACCGTTGAGCACTCATTGTGTAAACTTAGAGATATCCAAGGAAATTTTGTGTCAAGGTTGATGACAACGACGGCATTGTATATATGAAAAGGTGTTACTGTACAAACACTTAGAAATAGCCATCTAAAAGTCCATTTCAAAGACTGAATCTACTCAAAATCAAGGCTAAACCCATTGTACAACTGTTTGAAATGAAACGATATTCCTGCAGATGTTGCTATTTACCCTCACCAATCACCATAATGAACTCTTTGTGTCTCATCATTTAACAGTTTGTACCCTTCGAAAGGTGAACGAATCCACCCACCTATGACATTATTGAATGATCGTGAAGCTTGCTACCGTAGCTTTATTCAATTACAAAGAATGATATTTTTATACAAAATTTGACATTTTAAATCTCAAATCTTACCGGATTTCAAAAAGAAACATCCAAACAATACAGCTTGAAAAGTCAAAAAGAGCTATCGCCATATTCAAAATATTCGTCGCTTTAAAAGTACAAAGTCGGTCAACTAAAACTGATATTAAACGACAATTTATAATGAAACTTAATACTTCCGTTTTGGAATGCGTTAAACAGCTAGTTATATACGAGGGGCGTTCAATATATTTGTAGACTGTGCTTATAACTTTTTTGTTAGGCAAACATAATTCATAAAAGTTACATGACCGGAAACGGCAATTTAATATACACTTGTACATGAATTTACAACCGCGTATGACAAATTATCTGTATTTGACGGCGCATAAGGCAATGCCACCCGACTGTCAGCGCCCCAGGTCACGCTGGTGTTTCCACGTCGCTGGACGTTACATCGATTTCTGACGTGTCGTGCATCGCTCATAACTTCTCAAAGTAGCGTCCGTTACATTCAGTACATCTCTGATGTCGATAAATCAACTGATTATATATGTTTTCGTACCACTCTTGAGGATACATTTTGATAATAGCATTTGTTGTGTTCTGTAGCTGTTTAATTTATTCAAATTTATAACCTTTTTATATTACAATTAATAATTTGGGAGTGTAAAACAACATAATTTGATTAGTGTAATTATTTAAAAAAGTGCAGTATAATAAAATAATCGTATTAAAATAAAATAATAGATCTAAAATAAACAAAAATGAAATAAGAATATAAAAAATCTAAAAATTATTGGGGTACATAAAACTTTATCTTTTTATACGCCTTAGACATCCAGCGGTTTATTACAATTTAAATCGTTTCCCTGTAATACAAACATTAATTTATGTAAAAATGTAAATTTTACCTTTTGCATCTTCAACTCCTTTGAAAGAATATTATGTACGGTGGCTACACCCAAGTCGGCAATCTCCGACAACTCCCTAACTGTCACACGGCGATCAAACTCTAACGCTTCCTTAATTGACGTTAAGTGTGTTTCATTAACGTGCAACTTCCTCCCTGATCTTGTGTCGTCCTGAATACTTCTCGACCTTCAGAGAAACGTTAATGCCATTAAAAACAAGCGCACGGCTAACAGATGTCTTCCCTCGCCTCTTTTGCAGCATTTTATTAGTGACAGTCGGTGTTTTCCCAAGATCCTTGCAAAATTTTATAATTGCTCTGGTTTCCAGCTTTTCTTATGACATCATTTCTGACGTCAATTCTGTTGATGCTCTCACAGCGAAAATGTTGTTTATTCAAACTTCAACGTCCAAATGACGTCATATTTTCAGGTAACGTCGACATAACGTCATACATTACTTTCCCGGATTTTTAAGTGTTTATCTGATTAAGAAAGTAGTTTGTTTACACGCTTAATAATAAATTCATTACGAAAATTTGGACTGGGGCGCTGGCGCGTTACCATGGTTATGAAAATTGCTGTCAGTCTGCATAATTGCGTAATTATCAATTTGAATTTTCATTGTTTTGAAAAGGAATAACAACGCTATCAATTGATACAATTTTAATTAAAATTGCTTCTGAAATGAAACAATGAGGACATTAGTCTACGAATATATTGAACGCCCCTCGTACATAACCCATCTGCAATGAAAATAAAACAAATTCTGCTAGAATTTTATATTTGCTCTCTTTTAAGGTCTGCGTGCAATCAGGGTCTTTCAAATAGTATGGCCTGGAAACGCGCTATATACAAAATCCTTTTTGCTGCGATTTATCATTTCTCGGTATCGATTTTTTTAACCCTTGAGTGATTATTATATACGTGTAGATAACATGGCGCTACAAATTCCGTATGAAAGGTTTGTACGGTACAGACGATACGGTATAGCATCTGCACAGTACATTTAATGCGGAAACATAGTGGGAAGCAGAAATTATTTGTGTGGTTTTTTTCGTAACGAATTTAATTTAAAAGACAACAACAGCATATATGAGGTAATTTTTATCAATAAAATGCGATTGATTTAATGGTATGAACCACATAAAAGGCTTATTGTACAAATAAAATAACAAACAAATTAAATAGATGTCCACTTGCGTCGTTTGAAAGTTTGTGAAAAGTAAGCAATTATATTTCATTATCCTCCAATTAAAGTCAATTAAGAGCTCAAATACATAGATCTAAAAACTAAACAAATGATTATAAAGAAAAACAAAACATTTACACCCACTATTAAATGATTTCAAACAAATATTTTGGTCTGTTAATTGTTCAAGTTTTAAGACGGATTTTGAATTAACTTAGGTGTGAATATCTAAATAGTATCTATTCAGAACTTAATGTATAGGTGTCTATTTCTGTTTTTGAAGTTCAAATTAGATTAAACTTTGTTGCTACTGATACAGGGATAGACCGTTATGCAAATAAATCACTGACCAGTAGTGTGTTATGATGCCCTAACATCTTACATCAGGGATTTTTCATGGGTACTGAACTAGCAACAAACATCAATTAAACTCAAGGGGAGAAGTCACATTTTACCAGGCTATATGATCGCCAGCAGAGGAAAAATGTTGCTATTAGAGAGGTAAAAATCATTTAATATATCAATGCAATAACATAAATAGCGAAGATTATATAGCCTGCAGCCAGACTAAACATGACCATATCAGTGCGGCAGGCTTGGATTGTTAAGTTTAATTTGTTTGAGTTACTTCCCTTTGACTATTCTCTTGATATATTTGTGTTCAGTCAGGAGTGTGACCCTTGTTGACTTTTTATCAAATCCATTCCCACTAAATCTATTTATTCTGATTGGTTTAGGGATACAGGTATTTAGATTTCAATGAATAGTGCACTACCTGGAATTATTTCAGACTGAGAACACGTAATTTTAAATGAAGTTGTGTTTTTAAGGTATGGATGGATTATAAACCAGTAATCTTTTAAGTGATAAAGAGGAAGCGTCAACTTGGGGACATAGTGAAAAACTTTTCAAACCAAGGGCAATACTGAATGTGAGAATAAATGCCTTTAAACATAGAGTAGTGGATCCTTGGAATGGACTGCCAACAAAAGTGGTTGAAGCTCCAAGCTTAAATTCGTTTAAGGCCAGGCTGAATAAACAATGGAAATCCAATTAAAAATTTAGTGCAAGCTGGTACAATGCCTACTAAATCCAGGATATGTGATGTGTGTTACGAAATGGCGTACCACAGTCACCTCAGATGCAATGAGGGGGAAACAGTAAACATTACAAGTGCATGATATGTGTAACGAAAAGGCGTACCGTAATCATGATCTACGGGTAATATTCATGCGAGTGAATTTTGTGTTTAGTGCAAAAAATGGATATATTACCAAATTCACATTGGTGTTAAAACAAAAAAATACGAACTCAGGAAAAGTTTTACCAAATGGGCCCAAGAAGCGAAAGGCTTAGTGTCAAAGACACTTAGGTCTCGGTAACTATATGAACTATATGAATATGCATAAGACAGATGTTAGTTTAGGTTACTAATGATAAACTTAAAAGTTCTGCTGGTCTGATAAAGTGCTTAATAACTATTTTAACTTTTATTGTTTGGAAAATTTCAATTCTGTAAAGATTAACATTTGTGAGTAAAGTTTATGTTTCATAAATGGCAGTCTTATCACATATTACTGTCTCATTCTTTATTTTGCATTCTGTAACAATTTAATCAGTTTGCAGACTATTCACTGAGAGAGTGGCTGTGTGTTGTGCTGATGTGCTGGTGTTCTGATAACCATTCAAGTCCACAACTTGGTAAGCATACTATGTGTTTATTATGTGTATGTATATTCTGTAATTGTATTAATACATTGAATATGTAGTTTACATATGTCCCTAGTACACGTGTCTAAAATATATGTGTAACCAGAGGATTATGCCACTACACACAAATGATATTTTATATATATGTATTGTTATACGAATAAGAAATGTAATGTACTTAACATGATATATATGACATTCTGATATTCTGATTTGTAATATATTTATATATATATTAGGGATGGCAACGAATACCAAAATCAATACTCGAGTACTCGGTCATTTTTCCGATCGAGTACTCGGTTACTCGGATGATTTCCAATGATCTTCAAAGTTTTATCACACAATATCAACACCGTCTGCATGCTACTTTCGTTTTCTATTTAAATTCATAGAATTCGTAACTATAAATAGGACTTCAATGGTAACTTAGAATAACCAATAAACAAATTAAATCAACAACATAATATTTTATAACGTTTTAATTAATGCAATATAAAGTTTAAAACATGTATAACAGTTCATATATCTTTTTTTCTTCTTGAAATAATATAGACTGATCGGCGGCAATGGATATAGCTAGCAAATACATTATAAATATAAACATAAGAGATCGTCAATGACAGCATATATATATGTTTTATAATTATAAATAAAGGTTTAACAGTTCAAGAACAATATTCTCGTATTTTTCTCTAAGTACAGTGTCTTTATTCGAAGAAAATTAAATACTTTTCTATGAGTTCATCTTAACATCTTTTAAACAGTTGATAACTTAGCGTTCATGCAAGCGTACGGCTACAGCACTACGCTGTACCTTACTGTTTTCAAAACAGTTACCTTAAAACAAGTTACGGCTACAAACTGTTACACAATTAAAGGTAATTAAATATCATAAGAGGCCGAAAGACGTAAGCGACACAGGTGTTCAATCCCATGCGTGTGTCAAACTGTTGATCGCCTCGTTAAATTTACGATATCATTTTCGCACCTCTGCAAGGATGTTTTGATTGCATTTAACAGGTTTTTATGAAGATACATGTACATCTCTGAATTTCTGAAGTAATTGCATACACCAATCTTTCTAAATCGCAAAAAAAATAGAAATTATGTTTTTCGAGTAATCGAATATCAATTTTGTTAACCGATATTCGGACGTTCGATCGAGTACTCGGTTAACCGGTTACTCGTTGCCATCCCTAATATATATATAATCACATGATATTTAGTATTGCCTATACATATTTTCAGGATGTCTTAAATAAATACACTTTTCATCAGAACCTTTGATGCTTGTTCCTCATACATACGAATTTGAAGAGAACCTACCCCTGTTACACTTGTGGCTACTTATACTGATCAATTATTGGAACTTTTCAACTATCAGTGACAAAAGGTGCCCAACCTGTATATTGTGTATACAAGCTGAAGAACTTCAGTGAAGAACTTCATTTGAATTTTGGAAATTCATTTTGTGTTCTTATTACAAACACATCCGGATTTATTGAGAGTACCGGAACTTGTTAAGATATAAACATATTAGAACACTCAACAGTGATACCAGAACCACTATAGCATATAACAGTGAAATTAGTGAAAAATGTTAACCATTTTTCATTTCAAGTGTGGGAGGAGAGAACGGTGACTGGTTTTAGATCTACTCGGATAAACCCTCAAACCACAGTGACAGTAACAATTGACAGTGCTTACCCGTGTTTATTGAACAGTGTTCATCTGATAGTGTTTTTGGAACAGTGACTTAAGTTCTTAAAGAGGAATCTACAGAAAAGACAGTTTAGGACTGTATAAGTTTTGTGTGTTAGTGGCAAAGTAGAACATTATTGGTTTTACTAGTTCTCTGGTGGTTGACAATTGTTTACAGTATCGTAACAGTACCACCGGTTGTACAGAACAGTGCAGTTATTTACTGGTTGGTGAGTTAAACAAATTTTCTAAACATAAATTGCAGTTAATCATGTAGTAGTTAACAATTGCTGCTATTTCAACACATTTATACATATTGCATAGTTTGCACAAATTCTGATTTCTTTGTGCATATCAGAATAACTGCGTTTTTTTGTATACATAAATTGGAAGTGACTATGTATAGGATAGATCACGAGTAGCCGTTGTCAATGAAATTCGCTCGCCTCTAAATTTCATAGACAACGGCTACGAGAGATCGATCTGACTTAGATCACAGAAAAGTTATTGCGTCTTTCTTGTCCGTTTTGAATATGAAACACTATCGATAGTTAGTACTAGTCTTAAGCTTTTATATGAAAACCAATCAATATATAGGGTTGCCCTAAAACAAGCACGAATAATTCGTGCAGAAATTGACTGGTGCGTAAAGGCAAGTACATGATTGTGTTTGTATCGCAAATCGGTAAAGATGGACGAAAATAACAATTGTACAGAGAATAGTTTGTTAGACTTTTCTTTTGATGATGTGACAATAACACAACTGGACAGGCTTCAAACACAAGATTTAATTGCTGTGAGTTTAGGCAAGGATAATCGCTACGGAAATGTTACACCGGAAAAGGCGGAAGAATTAGAAAGGCGAACATTAGAGCGTTTGCCTAAGTCTACCAGGCGACACAATTGTTGTGCAATGACAGCATATCAGGATTGGGCTGCATGGAGGAAAACCCAGGTACATATCTATTCTCTTCAGGGTGTTCCTTATTTCTAGTTTGAAAATCGGGTGTACTGAGTCAAAACGTTGAAGTGTGTGTTTTGGTAAAGGCAAGTTATGTGCATTATTCCAAGTTGCAAGCTACAGCATAAAGTTTTATGATTTTCCTAACACGGATGTTGACAAAATAATTTGCTAGTCTGAGCTAGTATCAAACTTGACTGCCTAGATATAACCTGTCATAACGTAGAGTATATCTTCTGGGTTAAACGCGTTGCCTTAATTTTAACTATTCCCTATTCAAGAAAATGAATGTCTTGTTGTTATTTTCAGGAAGACACTTTATTAGGAGATGCCGGCGCAGTTCCGACTGATCTATGGAACCAGTCTCTGATGTGCATGAACTTTTGGCTTTCACGATTTATCGTAGAATGCCGTCGTGAAGATTGTCCCACTTATCCACCTAATACGCTTTACAACCTTATTGCAAGTATCGAACACTCCGTGACCAGTACGGGCGAAATGAGGTGAACATGCTAGATTCAGCTGACATAAACTTTGCTGATTTACGGAAACAGTTGAATTCACGAATGAAATAGTTGACATATCAAGGTAAGGTTCAGTCGCAAACTGTTTTTATTGATCCTTTTTGAAATGATTTGGTTTTATCTTAATCTGTATCATAATTATTTAAATTTAAAAACATATTTTATAGAAATAAAGATAGAGTCAAACCTGTCTAAATACCCTGATAACGAAGTCCTGCATAGACAAAGTGTTTACTAGAAGTCTAAAGCAAAAGAAATGTGAATAAAGATCAACAGAACAGTTTTATTTCACATATATAAATACCATGAACATAAAAATGTGTCCATTCTTTTACAATTTCAGGTGTAGGCATTCATCGACAGCAAACTGACCCCATGACAGAAGAGGACGAACAGCGTCTTTGGGATACCGGTGTGATTGCATGTCTAGTGCCAAGGCACTTAGCAACGGTGTGTTCTTTTACAATTGTAAAATGTTTAGTTTCCGTGGTGGAGACGAGCACCGGCAACTGCATACTTCCCAGTACCGTATAACAAAAGAGGATGGTGTAAAAGTATTGACCTTTTTCGGTAAAAATTCCAAAAATGTACAAGGGGGACTGAAACAGCGGAAAGTAGAACCAAAGGTTATTAATCAGTTTGAAGATCCAAAGAACGACAAGTGCGTAGTTCGCCTCTTGGATATTTACCTTATGGAGACTTTAATCTTTGTCCATTGCCAGGGAAACTTGGTAACCCAGTTTTCTTCTCGTCGCAGAAAATCGGAATAAACTTTCTGAGTAAATACATGAAAAATATGTTAACAGAAGCTGGCATCGACATTCAACACAGAAACATCCGTAACCACTCTGGTTAGGTGACATTATGTACACGTTAACATGACCAACAGTTTGACGAACAAACTATTATGTCACGGAGCGGTCATAGAAGTGTAGCCGTGCGCGACTACAAGCGACCGTCAGCGGAGCTGATGAAGAGCGTCTCCTCTGCTTTGCAGCCAAAACCAAGCCGGGAATCCATCTATACACCATCACCACAGCAACTTAATGAACCGGCGAAATCTGTCACAGTAGCTGTTTCCGCTACTGTTCCAGAAACAAAGCCGGACCTGTCAAAAGACTGTCAAGACACCATAGAGATTTCTGTACCATCATCTTTTTCGTCAATTGTTGTATTGCTTTATATTTATACTAGCACTGATATACTTGATCAAGTTCAACGTTTAGGTATAGATGGTGTGTCTCGACTTCTTTTCAATAAATTTCTGAATTGATTCGTTTTTATTTTTACCACTTCTTATAATTAAAATTCTGAAAATACCTGTTTTATTAAATATATCTAAGTGACAAGATAGGGATCTTTTAAACTACGACAAGTGGAATTTACGTTCACGCTTTGCACGTGAACATTGTTTGAAGTAGACAACGATAGCTCCGTTGTCTATGGGATTTAGCAAACGGTATTTCTCGATAATCATTGGCTGGCTAGGTACAGCTGTGATCTAAACCTTAGTAATCCTGAAGCATAACTTTAAAACAATTTACTGGGTAAATACTAGATGTTAAATGATTGTTGACAGCGAGAATAGGTTTGTTGAACTTATCTACAAATTACATGCAGTGTTTTTTTCACGTTTTACCATTGATAATGTTGGACAGGACTTTTTCGAAACAGAGAATTTTCCATTAGTGAAAGTGGGGATCACCGTGAACGTTGTTGTGTCCTAAGTCATTTTAGAGTTGTTCCCCTTCCCTACGGTATCTCTGAAAATTGTCACACGCATAGCATTACAGAGCCTGCACCAGACTTAGTCCAAATAATTCTTCTCAAAAAGTAGGATATCGTGCTATTTCTTTCAATGGTCGAAATTTACAATATTGAGACTAGCACCAGACTCTGCTTCAAAGTATATGTACTTTCTCTTTGGTCTCGTTTTATCACGGTTGGGGAGTACATTAAGATGTATATCTGACTCGGTCAATTTTCGGTCAGTTGATACTAAGGGGGCTGGGGTGGAAAGTAAAGACTGAAAAAAAAAAAACCAAAAAAAGAATCATCATTTTGTATTTCATTTTATACCCTGCGCCTTTTACAATCGTGTGACGTGGTACAGTGTTATATATTTCCTCTTGTTATTTTCTGTTTTTTCTTGTGTCTTGAATAATGTTTCCCTGTCTATGTCATTATATATCTAATTTATGGGTCAGAGGTATCTGTCCTAATATTAACCCAAGATACTCTTGTTTGCTCTGGTAGAGGGCATATTTCTACAATTTGATATTTAACCTATTAATGCAAGTAAGTGGTTTTGTAAACGATGTGGAGGGTGAAAAACAGAAAACGTTTGGTGGGTCACGTTAATTTATTTTTCATATTTTATTACAATAATCTATGACAAAAAGTGTTCAGCTGATATATGTATGGCAGCGGGAATATCTGTGTCAGTGTTTCTGTAGTTCACTTGGATCTTTCACGTCTATCATAGTTCACTTTCTCCCTTCGTTTGTTCTCTGAAATATACCACGTTGTCTTAGTGCATTTCATAGTCGTTTACGCTAAGAATATATTAGTAATATTCATGCTAAGACAAGAAACAAACGCATAGTTATGTGATCGATAAGACAGAAAACAGGCCAATGTGCACGTTAAGCGTAGACTAGAAAAAAAAAACACATAGTCACGTTCATGCTAAGGGAAGAAAAGACACAAAACAGACGCAAAGAGACTTTCATGCTAAGGCAAGAAAAGACACAAAACAGACGCAAAGTGACATTCATGCTAAGGCAAGAAAAGACACGAAACAGATGCAAAGAGACGTTCATGCTAAGGCAAGAAAAAGCACGAAACAGACGCAAAGTGACGTTTATGCCCAGGCAAGAAAAGACAAGAAATACACGCAAAGTGAAGTTCATGCTTAGACAAGAAAAGACACGAAACAGACGCAAAGTGACGTTCATGCTAAGGCAAGAAAAGATTGGAAACAAACGCAAAGTGACGTTCTTGCTAAGGCAAGATAAGACACGAAGCAAACGCAAAGTGGTGTTCATGCTAAGATTAGAAAAGATTCGAAACAGACGCAAAGTGGCGTTCATGCTAAGGCAAGAAAAGACACGAAAAAAACACAAAGTGGCGTTCATGCTAAGACAAGAAAAGACACAAAACAGACGCAAAGTAACGTTCATTCTAAGGCAAGAAAAGACACGAAACAGACGCAAAGTAACGTTTATGCTAGGGCAAGAAAAGATTCGAAAAAGTCGCAAAGTAACGTTCATGTTAAGGCAATAAAAGACACGAAGCAGACGCAAAGTGACGTGTGTGCTAAAGCAAGAAAAGACACGAAACAGATGCAAAGTAAAAATCATGCTAAGTTAAGAACAGACACGAAGTAGACGCAAAGTGACGTTCATGCTAAGACAAGAAAAGACACGAAAGAAATGCATAGTCACATTCATGCTAAGGCAAGAAAAGGTACAAAACAAACGCATAGTAACGTTCACATTAAGATAAGAAACAAACGCATAATAACATTCACGTTAAGACAAGGAACAAACGCATAGTTACGTTCACATTAAGATAAGAATAAAACGCTCAGTAACGTTCACGTCAAGATAAGAAACAAACGCATAGTAATGTTCACATTTAGATAAGAAACAAGCGCATTGTAACGTTCACATTAAGTTCAGATTTAGTTTAGTTTAGAGTCATTTATTTTACATCGATTGCGATACAAGTTCTTACAATTTAGATTCATCACGGTCGATGACTGCTTCCCGGGTTCCAAACCAGTATTCGCGCAGCGTGCAGGAATGGCAAGATCGTGAGAGAATCTCGTCTCTGAGGGGATTCGAACCCGGGACCTTCGGATCCGGAGCCCTGCGCTCTACCCCTTAACCACGGTGCAGGTAAGATGAAAATCAAACGCAGAGAAACGCTCACATTGTTGCAAGAAACAAACGTATAGTAACGTTCACATTAAGATAGGAATCAAACGCATCGTAACGTTCTCGTCAAGATAAGAAATAAACGCATAGTTACGTTCATGTCAAGATAAGAACAAATGCATAGTAACGATCACGTCAAGATAAGAAAAAAACGCTAGTAACGTTCATGTCAAGATAAGAACAAATGCATAGTAACTTTCACGTCAAGGTAAGAAATAAACGCATTGTAACGTTCACGTCAGGATAAGAAACAAACGCATAGTAACGTTCACGTCAAGATAAGAAACAAACGCATAGTAACGTTCACGTCAAGATAAGAAACAAAGGCATAGTAACGTACACGTTTAGGCAAGAAACAAACGCATAGTAATGTACACGTCAAGATAAGAAACAAAGGCATAGTAACGTACACGTTTAGGCAAGAAACAAACGCATAGAAATTTACACGTCAAGATAAAAAACAAACGCATAGTAACGTTCATGTAAAGACAAGAAACAAACGTATAGTTACGTTCATGTTTAGGCAAGAAATAAACGCATAGTAACGTTCATGTTAAGGAAAAAAAACAAACGCATAGTAACTTTCATGTTTAGGCAAGGGAAATGCGTACAGTAACGTTAATGTTAAGGCAAGAAACATGAACGCACAGTAACGTTCACGTACTTAACAATAAATGCCTGTCTTTTAATGTTCGGAATATTTATTTGATCATTAAAACAAATATATATTTTGACTTACTTCATCTTGGTTCATAGTTTACCAGTTTAAGAAATCATCAATTAACCATCTAGACAGAAAAGGGTTTGGTCTCCACTGTTGCTGCACACGCTGCACGCGCTGGGGGCGTGGCTGAAAGAAATTGTTTTTTTTCCAGTCTCCCCAGGCATTCCCCCAGGCCATCGGTGACTCCCATCCCCAATCATCATCGTCCCAGTCCGCTAAAAGAAACAAATAAACAACACTGAAAATAGAGCTATAGCTGTACTGTTTACACAGGATGGAGATGTCAGATAAAAAAAGTCCTATCAGTTCTGTTTTTATTCTCAGCGTATAGCACCCGTGCATGGGAATAAGTAGATAGTTTAAATCGAGAGATTGTAGTGCTGGCGGAAGAACTGAGGATCGAACCCACGAGCTCTTAATTACTAGTCTTGCACGTTACCAATAAATCTTACTGGCTATTTTAATGTCTTTAAAAACGCTGCTGAAAATATAATCATGTTAAATATACTTATATATAATTATTATTAAGGTGATTTATAGGCCCGTTGGGCCGGGTGTGTTAAAATATGCTTTCATGTCTATATGTTTGTAATGATACTGTTCACATGCCACTATAATAAATTATAAACTATGAAAAAAAAACAAATTATTCAATGAATGCAATAACGGTTCATTTTCCAACGAATAAAAACATTGAACATCTTGACATTAAGTTTGATAATTTTGTTTGCCTTAGATTAAGCGATAAATCTAATAAATAAATAAATAAATAAATAAATAAATAAATAAATAAATAAATAAATAAAAGGAACACTCTTACCTGAAACTACTGCAGTGTACAGGAAAACTAAGGCGGCAAAATAGATAAACCGGACGATGGTCGCCATATTTGTCACACTTAAATTTCCTCAAAATGTAAATAGTCCAATCATTTAGATGGGGATTTCACACAAATCCCGGGATGTTCCTTCTTTTTCTTGGCAAAGAACTGCATTTTTATATATGATATAATATATTCAGCCTACATGAATCACTGCATTCATTAACGCAAATGATCTGTAGGTCATCAGCATTAATTGATTTTAATTACCTCCTAGATTGTGTTATTTTATGACTTGATGGCTATTAATTTACTTTTGATATAAAATGTCATCAAATGCTTTATAGCTGTTCGACTGTCATAAGGTTACGTCAGTATGACAACAATATGTCAAACGTATGCACATATATATTAGCATGGCGCGGAGAGCTATGACCGCCGCCTTTCGTATATTTCGAGGTACATTACTGGTAATAAAACAGATTTCTCATTACCTTTTCAAAAAATATCACATATGATCATAATTTTAGATAGGACAATAACATTATTATTTAAACAGCGTTATTTTTAACCATGTCGTGCGAAAGCACTAACAGCAACAATAACAACAATTAATTAATTATGTTCGGGACTATGCCACTTGCATTATTCTTATGTTGCTATACACACAGAGTTTTAAGGTGTTAAATCTATTGCAGTTAAAGATCAAAATTTGCTGTTTTTTTTTTCATCAACTTGCCACCTGCGATCCTTTGGCGTAAAATTAAGTCGCTTTCATTTCAAAAGTGAGGAAGTGTTTACGGAAATTGTCCGTCTGCGATCATCCTCGCAGATGGTAGTTCAGATAGATATCCTGGTGCTGGATTCAAAAGCCACTTGGAGGAAAGTCATAACTCATAACAAGACAGAATTTAGAAACCTTGGCTCAATACACAGGCATGTGGCTTCCATCTTATATCAGCTAATAGGAGACAGAGAAAGAAGGTGTTATTCTGGTTCAGGCAGAAACCGAGTGATATTAAGGACTTATATTCCTTATATTAGTTTTTATAATATGAAAACGAGTTTATACTATACACATACGATAAAAGGAAATCCATCGACCATTGTCTGAGTCGTTTGTATTTTAATTGTATTTACAGAATGCATTTTTAACGGTAAGCTTTGTGTCGAACAATATCCATCTTTCTCTAAGTGATATTATAATATATTATATATATTCTAAATTTTGTGATCCTAACATAATCCTAAGCTTGCGGGGAGATAGATACAAAACCCCCTGAAGATATCTTACTCACTACAGAAGTATCACCACATAAAGACTGGCCCAGCCTTCTGAATACGCGGGGGAACTTTATTTGACAACATTCCCACCTGTTCCATGTGCCTGGAATCTTTAATTTTAACCAGTATAAGGTTCATCAGCAAGCCACGTCAGAGAACCCTAAATGGGACATATCCGTTGATGCAAAGTTAGAAAGCCACACCACACGACTATGGGATACTTTCATTTCTTAATTGTTTAAGAAGTTGATTCAAGATCCGTTTAAAATTTAAATCAACGCACGTAGGTTTGCTATTTTACAACTGGCATACCGGTATATAAAAGTTATTTATGTGGTATTCCAATTTCAGAGACACTAATTTTTTTGTGTATTTAGGGTTTTGCATTGATACACAGGACTTTGGTATATAGTTTCTTAGTAAAGTAAATAATCTTATTAAAAGAGTTGAGAGTCGAACTCTCGATCTTATTCTTGATGTTTCAAAATTCCACAATCTACAGGTCAGCTTCCGTCTCTACATATACTATGTATATAATGATCTAATGAAAGATAAGTAATTTTACTTCTTACAATTGCAGTTCGTGTGAATACTACGTACGACTGACCAACCTTCATGAGAACCAATTTTCACAGCTATACACACACGCGCTATTTTTACAGGCTTTCACTAACCAGTGAGGCAAGGTGTGAACTCAACATGAACTGGGCAGGACTATCATAACGTCTTTATTATTTCGCCTCGTCATGAAATAGAAAAACTATCGATATATCTGCCCAAGCCAATAAAATCATTAGTTATATGACATTTAAATATATACATGTAGACAAAAAAATCGTTCGATTTGGTTTTCTGTTCAAAAAGATTTCACATAACATAGTAGACAGGGTATAAACTCTTCTGTGGAGGTTGATAAAAGGAAGGGGTTGTAAATAAGAACATATTGATACAGATATAACATTGATGCTGTAATAGATGTCTTATTCAAAGAATGAATGTTTGACAAAGAAGTTGTTTGTAAAAATTTGAAATGAAACCGACGAATATGCCGTATATTTTTAAGTAGCTTCTACACATAATTATTCAAAAGTTTGTAAGTTTTATGCTTTACATGCACACATAATCTCTTCACTTCTTGTAAATGCCAAATTCTTTTAAAGGCTATGCTAAATTTGCTGAAGGAGTCCCAATTGTTCAACAAATTGATGTCACAGGACCCAGATTTCTTGAATAATTTGTTGCAAGCAAAAACATGAAAAGTTTTTCAACACAGATGGTCTTTGCTTACGAGTTTTATAAACATTTCTCATCACTCTATGTTCCGTAATTGCCTCACAACATCAAAATACTAGTTATACTTATCGTAAGAATCTCATATCATTTTTATACCCTTTCATGTAATTATGACATAATGGGCAAATTAAAATTGAATATTAAGAAGGGATTGTTTCTCATTTCCAGCGGTTTGAATAAGATAGGCATAAACTATTATACTACATGTATGACTAAATCTTGTATCACTTTCTACATATCTTAATTAATCAAAGATACCACAAAAATACTTCTCGCAGCAACCTACAGATAGAAGCTATATAAAATTTTCAAGATTTTATTGAAACCGACATAGACCGTTTATATGCATATTATGAATGTACACAACATCATTATACATAATTCTGTGACGAAAAACAATAAAATTGGCTCTATTCAAAGCTCAGAATCAAATAATCTGAAAAACGGACTTTTTTCTTGACGAAGCTTTAAATGATTTACTGACGATTATAAAGACTAGATGTATGTTTCCCAAAGATCAACTCTGTCGAGACTGCATCGTATAAGTATGTGCTATCTAAAGAACGTAATGACACGTATCTTTCAATCTTGACATCTCAGAGTGTAATAAAACCTCGCCCTTACTTGCAACATTTCATCTTCTTCGGAAGGTATTCAAGTAAAAAGCTGTATTGACTTATTCTTTATTTTTACCTTTAAGTGTGACCTTTTAACAACATATGGTTAATACACACAACACTTTTTACGTAGGTAACTTGAGATGAAATTAAGTTACCAATATATATTCAAAAATGCTAAAGATAAAACATTTCTGTGTTATTTTATTCTCTAGGATTAGGGTGTCGTCCTTATTTGTAGGTTTACAACAACAACAACAACATTATTCAACATTTTACAGCTCCTAGCCTACTATATAATAATATAATAACTTTACAGTAACTTTAAAATGTGAAACAATGAGGTATTAGTTGTAGATATAGAGATGAAAGTTATGAGGTCAGACAATATGAAAGAAAGGGTAATAAAAGAAGACACCAATGAGTTGTATTAAGTTATACCTTTTAAAATTAAAGCGACTGACTAACAGATCAGCCGACGATGAAAAAAAAAGAAAAGAAAATGTTCTAAGATCTTGAAATTTTTGCTGTAATTGTGACGAACATATTAAACTAAGTTACTGACTCATTTCTTGATACAGAAAAACATCAAAATATAATGTTGTACACACTTTTATCGGGTAAAAAATTTAACCCGTTAGTCACGGGGTAGATACTTTAGTTATAATATTAATTTTGACGCAACCAAACAAGTAGGCGCTGAGACTGGGTGGTTTAGATCGTCGCTCCATATTTTACTGACCGAAAGATCGTGGGTTCGAAACCTGGTTAAGTCAAAACTTTGTTTTCATGGTGTATACAAGCATGATATTGTGTTTTTCCATAGTATATTAAATTCTCTTAAATTTTAAAGAAAATAAAATTCAGCAAAATTCTGTGAGTCAGTCGCTTTTAGTGATAAATATTTCGAGTACAATTTACAAACTGAAGTTATCAATAGAATTTACAAGGAAGTTTATATTATTCAAAACCTGTTCAGTGCACTTAGCATTTTTTAAATAGGAAGGTTTAAATTTCGTTTACATATACACAGGAAATACATCCATTTATATTTTCCACGCTAAAATACAAAACGTTAGTACAGTTAGCGGTGGAAAAATAAAAACCTGCTTATATGTACAGGTAAGTTATATTTTTGTTTTGATATCTCGAGATTATTACACAACAAATATGTGTGAACATGATTAGTACAGTCGAATAAGTTATATCAGATGGTGGCTTAAAAATGTTGTGTGTTAAGGGTGGAGTCTAATTGTAACGAGCAGTACTTGTAATTCATGGGTAACGAGTTCAATATCTCGCTCCTCTTTAAACATTACTATTTGTATTTTTTGCAATACAACTGTGTTTAATCATGTATCCATGCACCAATGTAAATACTAAGTGAATAGGTAGGATACGAGTTGAATAAAATTATTACAACAGAAAATACTACGGCTTACTTCGATAGATATATCCATACAGCAACATTTTCATCCATTTCTTCTTTCATGACTGACTTTGTTCTTTATTTATATAAAATTATATATGAGTCTAGACAAGGGATCTTTTATTGATTTTCAACGGAAAGTGCCATTAATGGAAAGAAACTTTCCATATCATTTTAATGATACGCGAAGTAGACAAATCAAATCAAATAATAGACTAACATGAAGTCAGAAAAAATGTCACTTCAAGATATTTTCATTTTCATTTTCAATAGTCCGTTATTTTTTGTCATTTGGTTTTTATAGTCATTAGAAAGAAACTTAATTTTTTTTGGGTCAGTTTAACTGTAACAATTAATTTTATCATTAGTGGAGATTTTTTCTAGATTGACTACATAGGAACCAAAGAAAAGACACCATGTTATACCAACTTTGTTCTGTTTAATAGTGTAAACGGTTCTTCTAGCAAAATAAACATGGTTTCATAGCTCTCTACCTGTCGTCAGCACATGGTATATCTTGAAAATGCATCACAGTTTGAATGTTCAATACCTGGTCCTCTTTTAATCTGGTCTATTTGTGTTAACGTTGTGACAGTAAAACAATTCATGCTGGTTTTGACTCCTTATAGACTGGCTGGAGAACTACAAAAATGTCACCATGGAGATATCAGTTTGTCATTCTCGTGCTTTTTCTAGTGGAAGGTAAGAGGCCATATCAAAACAGGATTTTGTATCTTAATTAAAAAATAAAACAGCATAATAACAGAATAGAATATGTCATTTAATCAACGAAAGGTAAAAACCTGTTTTAATTAGAGGCGCATTTCAAATGTTTTTCAGATTTCAAGTAAAACATGTCTTTTTATTTTATGACGTCTGACAAGAAATTACAAGTTTCACAATTTTGTTAGTTGTTAGGGATTAACAATTAATTTCATGTACATCCTATAATGAAGAAGCATGTTTACCCGTGCAACAAAGCTGACATGATTAATGTTGCCTGGATCATTGAACGCAATTAATATAATATTAATAATTAAGTGTTTTCATAATGGCTTTGTTATTGGACTGAAGATAGTCATATTTGCCTGAAGCAGAAGGCTAATTTGACTGTTTGAAGCCCAATAACAAGGCTATTATGAAAACACTTAAATATTGAAAATTTTTATTAATTAACAGTACAATATTTACCAAAGAACATTTGATAGCTAACAAATAACAATTAATGTGAAAATTTCAATTTTTTTATGAAATAATTGTTACCTTCGTTCATTGTTATTTTGATGCCGCAAAAGTGTCGTCTGGTGTAATTATTACTTGTATATAACCCGTCCGGATCTTAACCCGTACTTATTCCGCAAAATTATGTTGCAACTTTAGGATATCTCAAAAACGTCTGATATTAAAATTGATCAAACAAGAATCTATATTTAAGTTCAGAAAATTCATGATGGCTACTTTTTTCTTTAGGCCTAATGAATAGAAGCAATTTTCATAATGGCCGAGCTGGTCAGCCAATGAGAAGGCTCGAATCCTAGTCATAATAGCCGAGTTTTTTCATAAAGGCCGAGTTTCTTCATAATGGCCGAGTTTTGTGTTAATAATGTTTTGGAGAAGTTCATATTGGTCCTGCATTTGTAGTGAAAATGCGCTTAATATTTGTATAATTAATGAATAAACAGAGTTTTAATGTAATGATATGAAAATTGTTTAGACAGATTACTTATTTTGCATTTTCAGTATAATTAATTCACTAAAACTTCTAGTTAAAACTTACATTTTTGTTGTTCATGTGTAATTTCAAGCACCATTCTTCTCTCAAAGTCAGCAGACATCGTGCTTGAGAATTCCACTTTAACTCTAACATGTTCAAAGAAAGACGGAACGCTGATAGAAACTAAGTGGAAAAGTTCAACGTTTCCCGGTAAAGAGGCAGGATGCGCACTTTTAGAAAACATATGTTTAAAGTCGGTTTTCTTGAAAAACACTAACTTATACGACTGTAGCTGCAATGGCAACGGAACGTATTCTGTTTACTTGAGACATGTCGACCGTTGGCAACATGGAGCACAGTGGTCATGTAGGGAACTTGGCTCTATAGAATTTAAAACAGTGGTGGTTCAAGTTGCAGGTATTATAAGAATATCCAAATCGAATCAAATCTTATCATATGAACGCGCTTTGAAAGAATGAAACTTACGTTTATACTAGGTTTATACTTCCAAGTAACAGACAGGTGTAGCCTGTTTTCTTTCTGTATTATAGTTGAAAATAAAGAAAGAGCTTTGCAATATAAGTGACACAGTAAAACATTTATTTGTATAAAGTATGTACGCTTGTAATTTTCAGTATAGGAAGAAATAGTTTGATTCAAGTACAGTTTAAAACTGTGTGCTGAATACTCGTAAGACACGTAGACCAAAATAATGATATCTGACTCTTGATATCTGACCAAATCTTAGTCGGTATAAAGAGAAAAGAATTCTTCTGCAATATAATAAAACTATTCTATAGCATTTTACATTAATATAATAATAATATAATATGATCCATTATAGTAATATTAGATTTCTTTTATATCGCTGCTATCAATAAAATATATATATTATCTGCAAATAATGTATACCAAAACAACAACAACAACAACAACAACTTTTAAGACTTGCAAATACATTATTTAATTGTTCATAGTTCCAGTGACACGGGCAATGTTACATCAGTCCGACAGCAGTTCAATAATTGAGAACTCGAATGCAATGTTCCAGTGTAACACATCTTACAGTCTACCGCCAGCTACTATACACTGGTACCGAAGTAAGGGATCGTCCATAGTGAAGTTGAGTAACAGCTTTGACGGAGAAGTACATATTACACGTAAACAATACGCTAGAGATGACAATGTTATCTCAGTTGAAGAAACACTTACTTACAGAGTTAACAGATCGGTTCATGGATGGAGTGTTTACTGTACTGCCTCAAACTGGGAAAATTATCAAGTTACTTCAAATAGAATAGTGCTGTCTGTAATATGTAAGTATTCTTACTCTGTTTTCCGTGTATGGGTTTGTCATGAAATATTTTGTACGACTTTAAGACACGCAAAAAGTAAGAAATATTGTAATGCCCCAGGTATTCTACGGAATAGTAATAATACTAATTTTACTTACAGTTGGCTAACCTGAAAATTCTTCCAATACATGCAACTGTTATTCTTTAATAGCTGGAATTTACTGACAATGAAACATGAATTTGATCGTAGCCCTAGGTTAATAAACAGGACTACTGATTTCCTCCAAGAGTCATGCCAGTCTGTCTTATACAGCTTTCTGTTCCTAGACTTCTTATCCGTTATTTGTGTCTATCCGGATACCGTTCACTGAGTCTTTGTCTTTCTCAATTTATTGTGGTTAAATGTTGTTATTTATATCCATTTACTTTAATCCTGTTTGATCTGTATGTCCAGAGAAATTGAATGCACTGATTTTTGTTACTTTTTGCAAAATTTCAAGACATGGCATACATTTGTAATCCAAGGAAACGGTCATACGAGGTGCATATTTTGTATTGCCAACTTTCATTCAAAAATCTAATAACATTTGTTATTTTTATGCGAGCACCTGCTTGCACTGAATAGTTTTTTCTCTGCACCGTGCGCTATATGCGTTGTGCATATGCAACATCGCACCTTGTGGGATGTGAATTTCACCCTGAGCGATGCAGTTTGTGCATTTCACACTCAGCACTGGTCTTTTGGTATAAATACCCGAGAAAGGTGCACTCAGGGACTCCAACTCGAAATTTCTTAGGCTTAACTTCATGTCATTTTTTTGGGGCAAAAGAATTCAAACTCACTTTGGTACGATTTTTGTAATAAACTGATTGGTTTATTTTCGTGTTTTGTTAAAGCAGTTTAGACCTATTTTATTAGATGTTGTCATAGCTTATCTTAAACAGTGAAATGCGTTGAAGATTATTGTCATCAACTCTAATTCTATATCTATAGATTCTACTTTCATATTTAACTTTGTTATCTCAGTTAAAAGGCAGACCATTCAGTTAGTTAGAAATAATTGTAAACTAGTAAGCAATTGTTGTGCCTGCCATTGAACTGAAACATTAAAAGTTTTTTTTGGTAACTTATGAAATATTTGGAAAAGTAGCTTCATCTTCCTTGTGCATTTAGTAGTTTAGAATTAGAGAATTACTTAAGTTGGAGTCCATGCCCAATCAGTCTATTATGAAAGTTCTAGATTAGAACCTGATAAAAGCAAATAGTTGTTAACTTAGCCATAGAATATCCCTTCCATAAGAACACCAACAGAAACTAATAACCCATCAAACTAGCGTTCTCAACAAGGGCTGGTGACCAAACCTATTTTCAGGCACACCCTGCAAATAGAGGACACCTGCTGAAACCAGAGTAAATTGAACCCAGGCTGTGACTAGTAAGCTGGTGCAACCCCGGAAGCATACACATATAGCTCCTGTTCATTTAGTACTGTGGTTTTCTTAGCAAACGCTTGGGGCGTAACAATGTACTGGTCTGAAGTGAAAGACAAGTTAAGGAATTTAAACCGTTGTCTAGGAAATGTTCTAGAAGCAAACGTTTTGTTTATTCAGCAATTTGTATTCTACTGTAACTGTTCAGTCGTAATATTGATATAAATGTTTAAATGCGTGTTTTTGTTTGTGAATAACAGCTGTAAGCATTGAGTACTTCTTGCTAACATTGTTAACATTTATCTTGTAGAATATTAAAAATCATACGCAATTCATGAACAAGATGAATCTAAGAATACATTACAGTTCTTAGTTCCTACGATTAAACAATCTTGTACGTATAAATAATAATTATAATAATAATAATAATAATAATAATAATAATAATAAGAATAATAATAATTATAATAATAATGATGATGATGATAATAATGATAATAAAAATGACATTGATAATTTAAAAAAAGAAGAAAGAGCGAATAGATATAGGAAAGTTTTGAAGTATATTATCATTACAACTTGCAATGGTATTTCGTTTACATGTTTACTCATTTCTGGCATCTTATTGCATCAGTATTTTATAATTGCTTCCAAACTTATGATTTAAAAAAATACAAATTTCAATCAATTATTCTTAATACATAAATATAAATGAAAAACAAAAGTAGAGGCAATAATAAGTTAAATATAAGTAATATAATTTAGGTATGTCTAACTCCGAACTAACACTTCATTGTTGTCTTATAAATGCAGATTTGCATAGGATCTTTACATAATTTTGCATACAAAAAGACCTTGAATTATAATTTGCACTAACACACTTTCATTTTCAAACTCCACGCAGAGTTACTTCCCTATCGTATCAGTAACTGTTGTTTTTCTGTCAATACGATAAAAATTTGACAAAATCATGTATAAACTATTTTGAAGAATGTAATTCTTAATCTATTTCTTTAATTGCTACGATAATGTCTTATTATTACAAATGTCCTAGTGTTTTTAAAAAACGATGAACTTGAAATAAGTTGATATTAAGTTCCCTCTCTACATGCCACACGTGGTGGCAGTGATAACTGTACCTAAAGGGAAGTAACTGCTGCGTCGTATAAATTCCATTTTAGCTCTTGAAGAATTATGTAGTGTTACATTCTCGTAACAAATACCTCAATTTCAGATCCACCAGCTCAACCCCCAGTCATACATTTTTTCCGAACGGAAGCACTTACAAAGTTATAGAAAAAACAACAGCGTCCTTATCATGTTCTGTAAAAGGAGGTAATCCTCTGGCGAGAGCAAAATGAGTATGCACGAATCTCATCAATAACAGATTGGTAGAACTTACAGACAATATGATGGTGACAAGTAATCTGTCATGGACTGCAACACGTGATCAAGGAAAAATATGTAGATGCCAATCTAACCATACACTTTCGAAAGATTTAACATTTGTCAATGTTGATGTTTTATGTAAGTATATTTTAAGTATTATAGATGAGAAGACGAATGCGAATATGGAAACGCACCTTCTTACTGAAACAACAAGAGGGCCATTATAGCCCTGTATTGATCAGCTGAATATGACTGCTTTTAACAAAGTTGCTATGGACCTGGTTAATTGACCCCAGATGACCCATATTCGAACTTGACCTAGAAATTATTGAAACAATCGTTCAAACAAATTTCCAGGTTATTTGGACTGAAAATGTAGCCTCTAGAGTGTTAACAAGGTTTTTCGATATTTTGGCTCTGTGACCTAGTTTTTGACCCCAGATAATCCATATCCAAATCTTAGCTACAAATTATCAAAAAAACCTTTCTGACAAATTTCCAGGACATTTTGACTGAAAATGTAGCCTCTAGAGCATTTACAAGGTTTTCGATTTTTTGGCTCTGTGACCTAGTTTTTGACTCCAGATGACCCATATTCGAAACTGAGCTAGAAATCATACAAGCAACCTTTCTGACAAATTTCAATGCTATTTGGAATTAAAATCTTACCTCTAGAGTGTTAACAAGGTTTTCCATATTTGGGCTATGTGACCTAGTTTATGACCCAAGATGACCCATATTCGAACATGAGCTAGAAATTATCAAACCAACCTGTCTGACAAATTTCCAGGATATCTTGACTGAAAATGTAACCTCTGGAGTGTTATAATGGTTTTTACATTTTTGGACTCTTTGACCTAGTTTTTTTTTATCTCAGATGACCCATATCAAAATTTGAGCTAGAAATCATTGAAACAATTTCTCTGACAAATTTCAAGGATATTTGGCCTGGAAATGTAACCTCTAGAGCATTAACAAGGTTTTTCTCCTTTTTGGCCTTGTGACCTAGTTTTTGACCCCAGATAACTCCTATTCAAAATTGAGCTAGAAATCATTAAAACAATCTTTCTTACAAATTTCAAGGTTATTTGGACTGAATATGTAACCTCTAGAGTGTTAACAAGGTTTTTCCATATTTGGAGTCTGTGACCTAGTTTTTTTACCCCAGATGACCCATATTCGAATTTGAGCTAGAAATCATTAAAATAACCATTCTGACATATTTCCAGAATAAATGAAAACAAAAGTAGCCGCTAGTGTGTCAACAAGTTTTTTTTTCTATTTTTTGGCTCTGTGATCTAGCTTTTAATCCCAGATGATCAATATTTGAAATTGACATAGAAATCATTAAAACAACTTTTCTGACAGACTTCCAGGTTATTTGAACTGAAAATGTTACCTCTAGAGTGTTAACAAAGTATTTCCATATTTGGGCTATTTGACCTAGTTTTTGACTCCAGATGACCCATGTTCATATTTGACCTAGAAATCATCAAAACAACCTTTCTGACAAATTTCCAGGATATTTGGACTGAAAATGTAAGCTCTCCTTCTAGATTTTCAAAGTTTTCACTATATAAGCCTATGTAAAACCAATGACCCCGGGATGGAGCCAAATTTGACCCCAGGGGTATAATTTGCACAAACTTGGTAGAGGTCCACTCGACAATGCTACATACCAAATCTTAAGGCTCAGGCCAATGTGTTCAGACAAGAAGAAAAATCAATTGACACCCGTGGTGGGGCCAAATTTAATCTCAGAAGTATAATTTGAACAAACTTGTTGGAGGTCCACTAGACAATGCTATGCACTTAATCTTAAGGCTCAGGACCTTGTGGTTTCAGATAAGAAGATTTTCAATTTTTTTTCTATATAAACCTATGTAAAATCAATTGACCCCCGGGGCAGGGCCAAATTTGACCCTAGGGGCATAGTTTGAACAAACTTTTTAGAGGTCCACTTGACAATGCTACATAACAAATCTTAAGGCTCAGGGCCTTGTGGTTTCAGACAAGAAGATTTTTAAAGTTTTCACTATATAAGCCTATGTAAAATCAATTTACCCCCGGGGCGGGGCCAAATTTGACCCTAGGGGTACAATTTGAACAAAATTGGTAGAGGTCCACTAGACAATGCTTCATACCAAATCTTAAGACTCAGGGCCTTGTGGTTTCAGACAAGAAGATTTTCAAAGTTTTTCCTTTAAGTTGCTATAGCAACTAGAGTTCTCGATGGAATTGAATTCTTTGAACAACTTTGCTAGAGCTTCATGCAAGAAATATCTCTGATATGTTTTGTCAATGTTGGCTTAGCGGTTTAGGAGGAGATGTTGTTTAAAGGAAAATGTTGACGCACTAACGCACGACGACGGACGACGGACGAAATGAGATCACAATAGCTCATACGAGCACTTCGTTCTCAGGTGAGCTAAAAAAGTTTTACGGGCATAGATCATGCGTGCATGAAAAAACAGTATATCGGTTCAAAGACGGGGTATTACTTTGATATCTTTAATTTTTTGTTTAATGTTTTCGTTATTGAATAGGTAAAAATCAATCGTTAAATTAATCCTTAATATATATTTTTTTCAGCGGAGCTGTCTAAAATTGATTTTGACCTAGATTTGCAGAAGCTTAGACCAATGAAATGCTGCGCCACAACATAAATATTCAGCGGGAAAATTAAAAACTAGCATTTTATTGGCCGATATTTTGTGGCGCAATGAAAATAAGGCAGTGCAATAAATATTGTTATGAGCTATGTCCTTCCAATCTGCACCATTATTTTAAATGTTTAAAAAGGGCAAAACTGTATTTAACGATGCTCAAGTATGAAACTTAACATTAAACCCGATAGTGATAAACCGCCAATTGTTAAAATGCCACAAAAAGTTCGCATAACAACAAGAAATTAACCTAGATTCAAACGATAGACTATTGTTTACTGGCCTAAATATGTTGGAATATTGCGGGCTTCACAGATGATTTTGAAGGGACCAAATTAATACGCGTACTAATTTATTTTCAGTAAATGAAATATTTTTTATGAAAACTTAGCTTTTTTGTCAAATTAATATTGATTTTTAAGGAAATCAGTTGTGTTTCTCTTCATTAAGAAAATGATACATTGTTTGGATGATTCTTTTTATTGTGGTTACATAGAGGATTATTTTTTGTGTAGTATTACTAATGCATTGTTAAGCAGCTACCCGAAAGTATAAGCGCATACTGAAAATAAGCGCATACTTTTACACTAAAGTATAAGCGCATATGGAAAATAAGCGCATATTTCAGCCACTAATTTTATTATAAGCACATGCGCTTATTTTCAAAATTTTACAGTATACCTTATACCTTCATGTTGTTTGGTTTCCATTTAAAGATCTTGCAAATAAAGTGAATACAGTTCTTATTTTGTGTGTTATTAGCTCACCTGAGCACTTCTAAATTTGTGTTGGTGGGTCGTAAAACCCACTTAAAACAAAATCATTGGTACCTTTCAACTTCATGTAAACTTGTACGATTCGGATTAGAAATAAATCAAAATGTTCTTTACAAACTCCGCTGATTGTCTTTTTTAAAGACATTTCTTGTTAATTTTATTTTAGATCCTCCAAAGTTTCTAACTTTACAAGTTCAGTACGAAAACATAAAAAAGAATGTTATTGCTGACGTCAGACTTATAGAAAATGAAACGTATAGTTTACACTGTAGTGCTGACGGCAATCCACTTCCTATGATATACATTTGGAGCGGACCACTGCAATTAAATATATCAAATAATGGATCACTTCTTTTGTCGAATGTTCAAAAGAATCAGAATGGTACTTACTCATGTATGGCTCGTAATGTTATGATACCGACATATGGAAGAAACAGGAACGGAAATAAGAGCACAAACGTATATATAGATATTCTATGTAAGTGTTTTACGGCTTTTATTATGTCCTTCAAGAAATAATAATATTGTTTATTTGAAAGAGTTTTAAAAGCAGTGATTTTGAGCATGTTTTAAGATTTTTACAAGATGATGTACATTTTGACTTGAAAATTTGGAGTTTCATTTTAATATCAGTTTACATTCATGAATGATAAGTCGTATATTAACAGTATAATAGTGTGTGAATTTTCCTTATTATAAAAACACCATTTCATCTTAAACCGATGGTAGTAGCTTATTCCTACTTTAAACACTTGAAAACGCCTAAGCTGTTCTTGTTCTTATAAAATGCTATTTACTTATTACTTAAATATGTCAAATTTTTAAATAAGCAATTAGTCAAAACAATTTTCTTAAGCTGAGTTGAACTGAGAAGGTAGTACTCTAACAATCATGCAAGCAATATTTACGTTTCATTTACCTAGGTATGAGATAATATTTTTAAAATCGTAATAAATCTTTAAAATTTTGAGAATATTTTAACTTACTATCATTAAAATTTTTATAGTAAATTACATTTGCAATATAAGCGTTGGAAAGGTATATATTCTATCACTATACCAGTTTAATAATAGCAAATATTATTTTTTTAGACAAGCCAACTATTGACGTGTTGCACAAACTCGATGTCGCTGAAGGTTCGTCCCTTAATGTGTCCTGCATAGCGATATCATCAAATCCAAACATATCCGATGTGGTGTGGTCTCGAGATAAAAACGATCTAGAAATACATTCAAACCCACTTATACTTAAGAATATCTCACGACATGATTCCATGAATTACACGTGTACAATGAAAAACGAAATGAATCCAACAGTCGGTTCAGTGGAAGAAGGACAGGACAGGAAAGTTTTTCTCTAACTGTCTGGTGTATGTACAGAAACTTATAATTTTATATATAAGAGGCAGGGCAAAGGGTATATGGATAATTTATTTCAATATATATGGTTAGGGTTAGGGTTAGGGTTATATATATATATTCATTATACCTCACGTAAACTGCCAATACTAAAAGGTAAAGGGTAAAGGATTCTTATTTAATGTGGGTAGTCAACGAAAGTTCCCACCAGGTGTGGATGGAACAACTTATTTCCAGAAGAGCCCACGGTGCGTGTATTTTACCTCCCCGATCCCCAGTCTAGGCCGATACTGCTGGAAACAGTACCCGGTTAGGTTACCACCCAGTCCTGGGAAATCAGTCGATAACTCAGTCGCTACCCGGAATCGAACCCGGGTCGCTAGCTCCGTAGTCCAACGCACAAACCACTCGGCCACCGAGTCACTAAATTCCCATAGGCGAACTAATGTTACATTTTGCATCAGCTCAGAGGGTAACATTTTTTTTCAAAAACCTTCCGGGTGTTATTGTTTTTTTGCACACCCTGCAGAAAATTCTAGCGTCTGATGACGTCGAAGGCGCTTATTGAATATATTAACTGTAAGCGATTTGCTGAGTTTGATTCGACTCGTTACCAAACGTAAACAGTCCAAAGGTATATATAACATGATCACATGTATGGTTCGGTATGATAAAATAAATAACACATATTAACTCCCGAGGCGACAGCTCTGCCCTCTGTCACTGCTGTGAAATAAGAAATAATACAAAGTAGACATTTGTTATTTGTTTGATTCCTTTATATAAAAAAACGTGTAATTGAATTAAACCTTAATGATAAGTTATTAAGTAATTATCTCACAGTGGAAATGTTAACATCGTTTTTTACCGAAAGTGTGGCCAATAAAACTCTGACTGATTTGCAAAAACATTAATACGGAAATGTTGATATAACTATCTTTGTACAGTATTATCTGTCTGTAACACTTTAATTATTATCGTATACATTTTTTTAATTTCAGTTCATACTGTTGTACAACAATTTTCTTTTCTTGGTTATGAGGGTCAACAGGCTATAACTGTCAACGAAAATCAAAGTGTTAAGCTACACTGTGACATTGACAGCAGTTTAGGGTCAATGATAACTTTGTACTTTGATGGCAAGAAGGAAATGCATACTGTGCTTGATGTCAAGACTCTCTCGTATTCAGTGGGAAATGTTAGCTGTCTTCAGGCTGGTTTCTATACATGTACTGCAGTTAATGAATTCTTCACAGATCAGCTTTCTACTGCGATATTGTTACTACATGTAAGATGTATGTAAATCTGTTTTATCTGAGTTATATAGTTTATGGCGTTAATAACTAGTTATTATCGCCGTTCCTGGACGGCGATATATACAATTAACAAGATTTGAACAGTTTTGCCTGTACACCGTCTGCCTTTAGCCAATCAAAGCGAATTATACATATCACATGATAACAATATGGACGTCAAAAAACTTCAGCAAGGGATGCGTAAATGGACTCGCCCAACCGTCATGTTTGTCGGGTTACTTATTCGTACAACTGAAAAATACCATGATCAATTTACGAACTCAGTACCAGTCTTCAGGCTCTTGCAAGATAAACACAGGATAATCGCAATATTTTTGGCTACATGTCATTTCTAACTAGAGAATGTAGTCTAAATAAGAATATGTTTTGTTTGTTTTCCAAAACTTGCACTTCTAGAAAAAAAATAAATGCTTGCTTCCGGGCGATTCTAATCAGGATACGAACTCCCCGCAGCGGTTACTTCCCCTGATCAGTACAGAAACAGTAGCAAAGCGTGACGAAACCAGTGCGAGGAGTTTGATCAGGATATATCCTAGTTTTATATATGCTTGATAAGAGTCAGGGCAATATCGTATTTTTATCTTAAATTTATTCTGTTTAAATTGCACATGTAATATTCTTATTCTTTTCACTGCAAAGCATGTTACAAAATTATCAAATTAATGAATGACGAGCATGAAATTCATGCATCTATGGATAAGACGTCATACGTGGCTAAACGGCGATTTCAAGCATTTTTGGAAATGCTTATACTTGTGAATGAACTTTACTCAACAGTTTCAATATGATTTGAAATTACATGTTTTTGATGTACTGTAACGATATTCTATACTTGATAATGATGTATTCAGAAAACACAATGGAAGGTTCGTTACCTTAATTGTTTACACAAAACTTTATAGACAAACTTCTTTATGAAGTTTACTTTTGAGTTATTATCATTAATGTAACTTTTTGCACTATTTTCTTAAAAGGTCCACCGAAAAGATATCCAGGTGGCGTCATTACAAAAGTGTACGCACGACCAAATAGTCCGCAACTTTCAGTTTCACAGCAATGGCCTATCATTTACCTGGACCTTCCGGGTTTTATTGGTATAAACAGACTGGTTTTAATTGGACCGTATTAAGTCCGTCTTCAAAATACGACATTTCTTCGTCAGATCTACAAACAAACTTTACGATTAGAAGTGTAACAGACGTGGACTACGGAGAGTATATGGTTAGAATCACGAATTCTCTTGGAAAGCACGAAGAAACATTTAGCCTGATGAAAGCTGCCAAAGGTGAGTATGCACTATTTATAGATTAATTTTGTCACAATGCAGTCTGTTTCTGTTTTGGTTTGTCTCATTGATTCCTTCCTCCTTTTATGTTAGTTTGAGACTGTCATACCAGTCTTGATCAGTATGTGATAAGTGAACAAAGTTAACTTAACCCAGGTACGTATAAATAAATATACGCACCTGCTTAATCTTTTCTCATGAACGTTTTTTTTCATGACCGTGCTATGGAAGTTTTGAGTTAGCAAAATGATATTATATTGAGGGTGATGTATTGAGTTTTGTCATATAAGTTCAATTAATTAAATTCATAGATATTTTTTTTGCACAGTATTCTACCTAAAATGTCCAAAATAGCAGGTTGCTGATTTGATAAAAACCGGAACACATAAAGAAAATATAAATATAATCCTATAACCGTATAACAGAATCATTGAAAATTGGATATAAACACAACTACATGTAATGACTTTAGTTAGAAATAAATCTTGAGAGTTATATATATAACCTTTCAAACTGATCTAAGAAGTCAACAGAATACTGATATATTTCGTATATATATTTATATTTATTAAATCTTAGGATGATTTACTGAAGCTTATTAATGTGTATCAATAAATCCTATTTGTCACCGAAATACAGATATGTTTCAAATTTTCAATCTTTTTTCTTATTTTCCTATCTTTGTATGTTTTAGATTTGCCTGACAGATGTGAATGACAACAGTGCACGTGTAGTCAATATAGTGTTAGGATGCCTCCTGTCATTGGTAATCATCATTGATGTTACTGTCTTAATCATCTTTAAATACCGTCGGTAAGACAATAGTGCGATTTTTCTATTTAAAAGATACTATTTAACTAAATATACTTAATATATTCAATCTTTGAAAATGATATGAATACTAACTTTTTTGACAGTTACAATGTGGAGAAACGAGACGGCAAAGAGAAAACTAGCGTTAGTTTATACGACGAAATGCAGACGATCCCAGATAGAAGACTTGTAGAGAATACGGACCGTTCGTATGAACAGCTGACACCTGGCAGAGGTATTTACTAATTAAATGAAAAGCATTATAGATTCGAAAAGTCCGTGGTTAGTTACACATTTAGGCGTAAGCCAACTGTAACAGCTGAATACTAAAGTACACAAGACAGGCAATGTTCATTCTGATTATCAGTTAACAATCAATTGTTAATTGAGGTAATGCATTTACATTTGATTTTATATTTAAGTTTTTCACTAAAGAAGTGCAAATGAACTTTATCAAATAGATATATCTCACATAGCAACAAAAACTTAAAAAGAAGGTTTTGAGTTATCTGTACAAAATAAAAATAGAGCAATATATGAAGTATCTCGATATCTCTTATTTCAGATGTCACTGGTTCTACAAACAATGTATATACAAACTTGACGGTGTGATATTATTAACAGAGTACAGCAGGATCTTACATTTGTCATAAACGTTATACCAATCTGAATTAACATCTGTACAAATGTCTAATAAAAAACGGTACCAGGAAAAAGATGTGTCTATTTCCAGAATAGATTCTCACCATCTAATACGATTAAGTATTAGAAAATGGTGAAACGTCTAAATAAAATTCACTGGATTTTTGGAAAACTTGTTAGTTTCATACGTAGACTTAATTGAGAAGTACATCTCAATAGACGAGATTTCAGTTGAAGTAAGAGAAAGCGAATGAAGTGGAGACAGAAATTGCCACATTCAGTAGAAAAACAGAATAAGCATTTTAAAACACCTACAGCTGTTCATATACATGTGCTAGGATAATCTTAAGTAGGAGTTGCAACATTATCACATTAAATACAAAACTACGCAAATGGGGAAATTATTTTCTGATTGTTACATACTACCGCTTGCAAAACTGATTAGAGTTTACACTGTTAGATGAAGAACGAGACTCGTCGTTACACCTGTCAAAAATCAATTAAAACACCGCCCAATGTGTTTCTTTCAAACTCCGCCTTTTACCTGTAAATAGTGTCATTCTAGTGTCATTCTGTGTACGGAATGGAAAATCGGCTAGGAAAAAAATAATGAGTGAAGATTTTCAGTAGCAACGCAGCGACAATTACAAGACAGCAACTTTGGTGCCGCCGAGGCACATTTTTCTGGCTGCGGGTAGATAGCAAGACGCAGTTTTATTGACAGGTATACTTGAGAAAACTGCCTCGCTGTGATTGGATGTTCAGTGCAGTGACAGTTTAAACCACTGAAATAAACCTCGTAACGTCACTTTTACCGCTTTCCGAATAAGTGAAACTCTAATCAGTTTTGCAAGCGGTAGTATATACGATTGACGTTATAGTTAACATGTAGCTTGTGGGCACAATACTATAGAATCACTAGTGTACCTTCCTATTTTACATACCTAGTAATGTTCTCATTTCTTATTAATCAGGAAGGGTTATTGTAAAACACTGTTGGTTGAATACACTTTTACAAATTTTATCACAAACTAAGAAAAAGTTAAGGTGGAAAATAAAGGACTGTCTATGCCTAACTGAATCTAAGCTGATACAGTATAAAGTCAGTATAAGTCAGTATACAGTTTGCATATCAAAGGAATAAAGATTCCTCATAATTTCCATCTTACTTTTGTATGCTTTATTAGCTTACGTTTACAAAGTAGTCTGATCATAATTATGAACCTGTATGAAATTTAACTGCTGCATAATGTCAGCTTTTCGGCTTTGAAACCGGAGTAAGGTATCATACACGCCTAGAGCTACAGCATCGCAAAATTATGGAAGATCATTGTAACGTTTTAAGGACATCCGGGTGTAAAGTGTTAAACCGACTAAAAATAACATCCTGTACATTAATAATGTAAACCGAATAATTTGGTATTAAAATGTAACAGAATTTATATTTCATAGTACCTGGAAAACTGGATTTGCCAAAAAATCATGTCGACTATTAAATATAACATTGTTTTGTGTAATGAACATATACAAATCCTTTCATTTGACTGATTTGGTTAGTTAAACGTTTAGAACTTTTCACGAGACTTTTATTTAACATTCCAATAGCCTTATTATGAGATACTTACATTTCACAAATTACTTTCATTTGTATAAATTTTAGTGCACTTTGTCTAATCTGTTAAAAGATGAAACACTTAGATTTTTTTCTGTTCTTTTACATAATTATATATTGAAAGAAAATTCCGTACATTCAACAAAATATTTTAAGTGATATTTTTTTGCGGCTATTTTATTTAAAGACTACTTTTTACAAAACAAATATCCATCTTATCATGTGCATTTGTAATAATTAGTTTCTAGTAAAACATAAATATATCTACAGATAATTGTGTTAATTTGATTAGTTTAATTTAATTAACATGTATTGTTTATCGTTAATACGAGAAAATATCTCTTTATTACAAGAAATCTTAGTCAATATTACAACTGATTATATCGTATAAACGAAAACCTTATTTCGTAATTCTGACTAGTATTTCGTAATTACGAGGAAACCTTTTCGTTATCATGATTTCGTTTCTTCCTAAATACGAGATATTTAGACATATAAAAATACAGATTTGCACTTTCGAGCGCACTGACTAGCATTAGAAATTGGAAAGTGGAGAAAACCTGAAAGTATTACTTATCAAGACCAAACATGTTTGTCATTTAAGTCAGAGTTCCATTTTATAATCGAATGTCAGATTTATATAGATTTACGGAAACGTTATACTGGAGAGTATTATTTGAAACATCCAGGGTTCCTGAAATTCACTCAACTGCTAAAACGTGAGAGCTTGAAAATATCCCAAATCTCGCAATTATATATATAGATCTATATATATATACAAAGCATCTGAGTTAAAAGTAATATTAGAATGTTACTTATATTTCAAGTATATACAATACCCTACATACTTTGTTACATGTACAATATACTTTATCTATTTTATTTGTATCTGTTACAGCAAACTTTTTGCAAAGAGACATTGCCTCTCTCCCGTCGAAACGTTTTTAAAATTAAATTGAATTTTGCAGCTCGTTTCTTGCAGTGCATTTTTTTATTACAGGCAATTTTAAGTCGCACGAAATCTTATTTCTTTTTTATTACAAATGATCGAAATTCAACTCCTGTTTAATGAAGATAATTGATCTAACAGTACCAGTTTTCCCATTGTGAATGCCAAATCAAGAAGCTATGCACATCGATTTTGTAAAAAGTTTTATAATACATTGTATAACAAATAATCTATCAGTCTATATTAAAGATCAACATGCGTCATTCACATCTGTTCATGTTGCATTTTTGTCTCGTAATAAAGAGAAAAATATCTTTTAATAACTATAAAATAATCTCGTTATTACGAGATACTAAGTCGTTATTACGAGATACTTAGTCGTAATATCGAGATTGGTTTCCCGTAATAAAAAGATATTTTCACGTAATTATGAATTACTGAGTTGTTAAAACGTGAAAGGTTTCCCATTATTATGAGATAAGGTATGTTTCATTTTTTATGTGACCCTTTTCGGCTTTCGTACTTTAGAGACATTGTAAACTTATATTCTTTGGCCAGCTCTGTCGACTACTGACTCGATATTTGGCTAAGACCGTCTTCTTGAATCGCCTTACTAGATATTTGAACTGCGACGAACAAATAATGGGGTTTATTCCAGATATCTATAGAATTCTAGTGAAATATAACCTATAACATGTGTTACAAACATACACCTCAACCGGAAGATTTCCATCTAAATGTCAGTGGAAAAATGTTATAAAAGATGTGTAGCGATACCTGCTAAATCTGAAAGACTAAACGCCCTTTTGGAACTACCACCATCAGCTCCAGAGTTCCTTCCAAAGGTCAATAATCCATGTGCACTTTTCTCTCGTGAAATATATTCAAAAGATGTGCGGCTCTGGATTATGTCCCTTGTATCCGTCGTCAGGAACTTGTTCTCTAGAAAATACGTTCAGAGTTGTTCTCTGTGCTACGCCATGTGCTTCAATATCGTGGACTATGTTCTGAACTTTTGTAGTGAAGTGATAGATATCCGAAAATCGCTTTGGTCCTACATGTTTTAAACTATGGGGATTAATGCGTATGCAGAATGGATTATGTGTGCTCGAGAAAGGCAGACTGATAAGCTTATAGCGTTGGCGTTTAATCAAGCGACTTGCCGTCAGTAGACACTCTTGAAAATGCCCCATAACATGTTTAGAAATACATTTACCCGATTTTCTGTGCTATAATTTGGAACTGTGAAATGTATATTTACGAACTTACTTGTTTACATTTAATACTATACTCGTATACTAAGGTTACTTGTAAATGATTGAAGATTGTACAGTATTGTTTTAGCATTTCTATCAGTGTCAAATACCTTATGTCATTTCAGTAGCCTATACATTTTTTTCAATTCGACCATCATAGGTTATCGTTAATATGGCAGACATGATAGCATAAAATGTGCTTAACATAGACCTAGTTCTTAAAGTAATTTCGTTTTCGGCTTTAAGATATTGAATCTATATAAGACATAATGCTGTCTTTTAAAGAAAATACATGAATTTAAATGCAAAAATCTTAAGCAGTTAAGTGAAAATGCAATAATATAGTAGCAGTAATGGTAATATTTCTGCCTTGGTACATATCGCTATGTTAGTTGTATAATTTTTATACTAGCATTAACATATATCGTTCAATTCTCTTGATTAATGTCATAATGACTCTAATATAACACTGTTAATATCGTTATATTGTACATTTGGTACTATACTCGTATACTAAGAAAGATATAAAAATTTTCCACTTGCCTCTCCATGCTTAGATAAATTAAAGCATCTTGTGCTCAATTTTGATTATAATTGCATGTTAAATTTGTTAAACAAATTTTCTTATTCTATGCTTAGAGTTCAAATACGAGTAATATGCATTCTTTTGGTGGAGAGTAGCCATATGTATTTCAAACACTCGATGGCTTATGCTCATAACATTATATGCAGGTATTGTTACTAGAACGGCCGTTGGGTCTATTATGAGGAATTTTGAAAGTTGTTAATGTACGCTGTATATTATGATCATGTCTTTATACTTGTTTGTTTTGCATGTATATACGTTATACTCTTCAAATTTCGAGAAATAAATGAATCTATCTATCTATCTAGCCCAAAAATAGAAAAATCTTGTTAACACTCTAGAGGCTACATTTTATGTCAAAAAGGCTGCTTTGATGATTTCTAGCCCAAGTTCAAATATGGGTCATCTGGGGTCAAAAAATAGGTCACAGCGCCCAAATATGGAAAAAACTTGTTAACTCTAGTGACTAGTTTCTCAGTCCAAATATCCTGGAAATTTGTCAGAAAGGTTGTTTTAATGATTTCTAGCTTAAATTTGAGTATGGATTATCTGGGGTCAAAAACTATGTCACAGAGCTCAAATATAAAAAACCTTGTTAACACTCTAGAGGCTATTCCAAATGACCTTTAAATTTGTCAGAAAGGTTGCTTCGATGATTTCTTGCTCAAATTTAAACATGGGTAATCTGGGGTCAAAATCTAGGTCACAGAGCACAAATATGGAAAAAAAAGTGTAAACACTCTGGAGGCTACATTTTCTGTCCAAATATCCTGAAAATTTACCAGAAAGGTTGCTTTGATGATTTCTAGCTCAAGTTCGAATATGGGTCAGCTAGGTTTAAAAAGAAGGTCACAGAGCCCAAATATGGAAAAACCTTTTTAACACTTGAGGTAACAGTTTCAGTCCAAATATCCTGGAAATTTGTCAGAAAAGTTGTTTCGATAATTTGTAGCTCAAGTTCGAATATGGGTCATCTAGGTTCAAAAACTAGGTCACAGAGCCTAATTATAGAAAACGTTGTTAACAGTCTAGAGGTAACATTCCACATAACCTGTAAATTTGTCAGAAAGGTCGTTTCTATAATTTCTAGGTAAAGTTTGAAGTTGGGTCATCTGGGGTCAATTAACCAGGTCCATAACAACTTTGTTAAAAGCAGTCATTCTCAGGTGAATGATACAGGGCCATCATGGCCCTCTTGTTCTGATACGCCTTTTTCACTGTTGTTTAGCTTTTCAAACAAATTTGTGCTCTCATTGCTCGTAAACGATTTACAATTTCAAGTTAACACGTGAAATCTAAAAGGAAGTACTGATATATCCACAACCTGTACTGTGTTAAACATTCATGATAAGATTGACTAAATATCAGTCTGTTTTTAGATAATCAGTCTTTATTATATTTGGACTATTTAATAGTTAATACTTTAAAATAAAAAGTAACACATTACAGGGGAAGACTTGAAACACAGTGTTTCAACAGGTACGATATTTTGCTTATTCGTCAATGTTTACAAATACGGCAATGTTTGAATGTGAAATCCAATTTGGGTCTCAACGCCGCAGTGATCAGTTTAACTGTTAATAATATTTCTACAAGGAAGTATACCAATGTGTTATACAATGAACTTTTGAAAAAAGAAGTAGTAAGGTTATAATACAATTTTTACTATTTATTTAATCAGATAAACAGACTTACTCGTGTCGAGATGCCAAAATCTACATGTCGTTACAAATGAAATGTAAAGCCTATTAATGTCCGATTCAGCAGTGCTGAAAAGTAAAAGCGTTAAATAAGTCATGTCATCTCTAAAGTTACGATTTATTGTATAGTTTATGTTTTCTTTTAGACTGTGTGGCTATTACAGAAATGGCATTGTGGAAATACCTGCTTGCCATTCTCGTGATAAGTGGAGCTGAAGGTAGTAATCTTTGTACGCGTTAGTACATATACTATTGCATTTATGCTTTAATTCTTAAATGCTTTAAACATACTCCTAACTTCAGCTATGCCTGTTTATACACTCTATTTAGGTGCATATCAGTATTTTTTAATTTAAAGTTAAAAGATAATTATGATCGAATAGTCAAAGTTCGTTAAGGAGGATCTATCATTTCAACAAATAATCTAAGTTCTAAATTAGAATAACATAGTTTATAGATCGAAATGATGTTCTTGCCTTAAAACTGAAGTCTCGTGACGATGCATGTTAATATCTGAAGCATGTACAGGGACATAATTAAGTTTTAATGTTATCTGCTAGAAAATAAATGAATACCTAAATCCTAAATCTTTAATCACTCCAGCGAGTTCAAAACGTAATATAATCATGGTCGTGCTTTACTTAGATACGTAGGCTTCCAATCAAGTGTAGGTAAATGAATGTCCACATTTTACAAACTACTATTGAATAAATTAGGTAAATTTTCATCTACAAAAATGTAACCGTCTGAGACACTTTCCCTGCTGAAAAAGTAACCATGTAGCAAAATGTATACAATCAGAACAATTCTATGTTTCATGTTTGTAACCAATTTTTAACTAAAAAAGATTTCTATCGTATAAATGAGTAACACGATAAATTGATGATGACTCGATGAAATGAAGTAAAACATTTTTTTTCTTCTGTCTCATTTGCCAAGGTCATAATGTTGAAATGTTGAACGCTTCAGTTTTATCTTAGTGATCTTGTACAACTACTGTTGCACTGGAGTCAATGGCACAGGACCAACCTAATTTGATTTTATAATCATAAGTCTTAAATTCGTTTTGTTTCACGCGAAATAACGGAAAAGTAGAGTTGCATTTCAATGACCGCTTAAGTTGAATTCTCAAAACTTTCTCGTATATATTTATTTATATTTTATAACTTAGTGTGTGTGTGTGTGTGTGTGTGTGTGTGTGTGTGAATAATGATATAATTTTTACTAAAAAAGTCGCCAAAAATAAAATCCATCGACTTTTCCTACTTAAGGTTAAATTAAATCATTCAAGTCGTGTCTCTGCTTTTCAAATTAATTTATACGTCAAACAGATTGCTGTCTGATATCAGATCTAAGTATTAGAATAATCAGATAGAGAACATTTCGCGAGAATATTTCTGTTATTTCAAGAAGGCGTAACCTTCGAGAAGACGAAAATATTCGAGCGAATGTTCTGTATCTGATACTTTTATTGTGGCATACTGATTGACAGACTCTTGTACACAAAACTGCTATACTACTTTTGATTGATATTTGCTCCGCATTAAAATGCACCTGTCAAAGCCACAAGAAGGCAAAGAAATCAATATGTCTTCTGGCGCGGTCATTTTAAGTGTTATGCTTGTAGGGTTATAAAGATCTATTATTATAATGTTGATACTAGCTTTTGACGACGAAATCTTGGTCCAAATGACTTAGGAAGTGGAATTAAGTTAAAATTTGCAGGACTTTGATGAAATAATACTTTCGCAAATGCCCTTGTTGGAGTTGCTCGAAACGGATAACGTTCAAAATTTTTGAAATTTCAATTTTGACTTTCCGTTCAGTGATATACTTGAACATCAACAGTCGTCAGTGAAAATAGAGAACTAGGAAAGTGAGACTTTATTTGAGAATACTGATGTGAATACACGTTGGGCAAAACCTGTTGATGAAGAGGAGATAAACGCTCGAGTGAATACATTGTGAAGAATTCTTCAAACTGTGCTCTATTTCAGATAGAACATGTGCTCTATATCAGATAGAGTACTGTTTTATGCTCCGTTGCTATCCAAAGCAGGTTTATCTTAAATAGACCACCAGCTTTTTCTACAGTAAAATCAGAGAGCCATAATACAAATAAATCAAGTAAGATACAGGCAGAGTTAACTGTAAGATGGACAAAGCTCACATTTTAGAATTTTTAAAGAAATTCGATGTTTCCGTCGCTCCTTCCTACTTCAAAGATTGATACACCTTATTGACCAATACGATTGTTCATATCTATTTTGTTTTAATTTTGAAGAATATATCGCACAAAAAGCCAGTGAATATCTGTTACAAATAATACGAAATTAACTTATTTTAATAGATATAAAAATGGAATGGCATAAGTTATTTCAAAGGCTATATTAACTTTTGTATCCGACTTACCTCGGTGAAACTGTGTTAGTTATCGGTCATTTATCAACAATTTTATCGAACTTACGTTATTTCTATTATTTTGTACATAATCAACAACTAAAACTTACTGTTGAAACTTCTGATTGATAAGTTTCTTTTACTGCTACTTTAATATTCATAGATGATATTATTTTAGAAATTCAAAGCACCCTCGTCCTCGTAAAGTCAACAGATACCGTACTAGAAAATACCACTCTTACCATTACATGTTCAAAGACGGACGCCATGCTGACAGTTACCAGATGGAAAAGCTCCACATTTAACGAGGAGGCAGTGTGTGGCCTTTCAAGTACCAGTTGTATAAAGACATCGTTCTTGACAACCTCTAACTATGACTGTAGTTGTAATGAAAACGGAACATTTTCTGTTTACTTGAGGCATGTAAGCCGACTGCAACATGGAGCAAACTGGACATGTAAAGGACTCAGAGATCTAACAAGTAACAAGGTTGAAATTAAAGTAGCAGGTATAGTTAGTTATTTCATTTTGAAAGCAAACTTGACTTAAAGAATAAGAAACTATATATATATAACGGTCTAAATTATTTATTGTTTTATTCTTACAATCATGCTTTTGTAAACTAGAATTTTCAGTCATTTCGCTTTAAATATATAATGCCAATTGTGATCGACTGTTTGATGTTGATGTCTAGGAGAAATGAAATAGAGACTTATGATTAATTATTAGTTCAAAATGTGACTGCTAATTTCTTAAAACTAGTATTAGTCTTACTTTTACATTCCACTTTGAAATAATTACTTTATCCTTGGGTTAACCAAGGATTAAAAGCGTACATTGCCATAAAACAAACAGTTCACGCTATCGAGACAGAACGGAGAAGCGATAATGTTGAAAAACTTAATCTCCTTAATGAAAATTACATGCGATATAAACAGATTTCTTGATGTCGACACCGATTCTTTATAGTTCTATACACTTCTACAAGAAGCTGATTTTACAGCCAAAATTATTCGAACATTAGTATACACAACTTGCCAGAATATAGGAATGGACCTGTGCTTAGGAAATAAGTTTAGGTCTAAAATATATATCATGCTACTTTCATATATCATAATTATTTAATGAAGAGAAAACTCAAAATCATGTTACTATGTTATTAAGTTTGATTGTGTGATTATTGAATACGTGACAGTTGGCAATTTTCTTTTCTTTTTGCCGCTGTTAGTTTTGAAATGATGAAAGTTTACTATTTAAATTGGATTACTTAACGAAACATAAGTTTGTTTACATTTAAGCATTTAAATAACTATACTGTCAGTTTGGTCGATACCAAATAATGCACGTTTCACACGATATGGTCGCACAAAAATATCGCATTGTAATAATTCTCTAGGTTCGTCTATTAGGTTGTCGGATACTGCGATTTTATACACTGACCGAAAAAAATGAAAGACTCCTGAATTTCTATATTTCTAAATGAAAATAAATTGTTATATTTTGGTATTTTGCTGATTTTACAGACTTCAACAGGGAATTTTAAAGGGGTCTTGTACAGCAAAAGAACACCGATCCATCAATCACAAAGTAATCGCAAAATCACTTTGCTTACTAACGTTTTGTTATCAAGCAAAACTGATTTCAAAATTGTTTTGTAAACAGCCGTCAGATAAACACACATGAGACCAAGAAGTAAGATTTTATCTTTAACGGTCCAATTTTTACAATAAATGTACTTCCTTGTTGATGCATTTAGCTAATGCGGGCATTAAAAATATTATAAGTAATATATGTTATCTCAATGTATGAAGAGGTATAATTTCGAAATCTTACAGATGTAAAGAACAGATGAAAAGTAACATTTTTTCTTGTATCTTTCCTTGAATTACGAAGCCAGTTATAAAAAAAATCGAAATGGTTTATGCAGCACAATTCTGCAAAATTTTACACTGAATTATCTTCAAATGCATACATACTCTAATCAGGTATCATGAGAACGACGAATATTCTCCTTCTTTTAGACATAATCTCGTTTCCATAAACACCTTTGTTGTGTAAGTAATAGTAAAAAGCCATGTAGCATTTTTGGACGGAAGGTCCTTGAAAACACTCATTTGATTTTAATAATTGGTTTAGAGACAGTAAACTAGAATACAAACCATAGTTCAGCAAAAAAAGTCATCATACAAATATAAATTCGTAACCGGATGATTAAATCTGTCTTTAGTTCCTTTGACGCTAGTACTTATAAATCAGACTATGGCTAAATAACTGAGAACGTATTAGACTACAATATTCAAGTGAAACACATCTTACAGTCTACGATTGGGTTAGCGTTAAAGTTAGCTTAACTGTATAAGAACCTTTTAATATTCTATGCCTCAAAATAGTTTTGCTAGAGGACAAGTATTATGAAATATTACCAAGTTGTGCGTTAAGTGTCTTTAAGTATTATAGTATATTAAGTATTAATTTTACTTCATTGATACCATTTTACTGGGCACAGCAAAGTTCATTATTATAAAGCTTAGAATAAACGTACTAATATATTATTCCTTGTGAACAATGCCGGCATTTATGTATTATTCATGTATGGCCTAATTGGTCTATGACCTATTAGTTTTCATCAAATAAATTTTTAAACTTTTGAAACTTTGTTCAAAATAAGTAAAAAGGCAGATTTCCTAAAACTATGCCCGAGTGCTCTTTTTCCGTGTTATTGGTCATATAATAAAACTATTTTCTTTGTTTCTGCATCAATAAAATGAATGCGTTTTTGGCAATCTTCAAATAGGTTTCACCAAAACAAACAAACATTTTATGGCGTATGACCTTATACTTTTTATTTTTTAGTTCCGGTGACACATGTAATGTTACATCATTCTGACAGAGGTCCAATAATTGAGAACGCAAGTGCAATGTTCAAATGTAACACATCTTACGGTCTACCGCCTGCTACTATACATTGGTACTGCAGTATGGGATTATCAACAGTAGAGTTTAGTAGCAGCTCGGACAGAAACGTACATATTACACAAAAACAATACGCTAGAGATGACAAGGTTATCTCAGTCGAAGAAACACTCATCTACATAGTTAACAGATCAGTTAATGGCTGGAATATTTATTGTAACGCCTCAAACTGGGAAAATGATCAAATTACTTCAAAAAGGATAGTAATGTCTGTAATATGTAAGTAAAAATAATTTCCACGGCTTTAAGTCAATGAGAGAGAGAGAGAGAGAGAGAGAGAGAGAGAAAGAGAGAGAGCAAGTATGGGACAGTTAAAAATAAAAAAAAATCAAATTAAAATGTATGCTCTTTATTTGAACAACTGCTGTCAACGTACTACTTTGCGATTGTTAATGAGAGGGTTTAGAATATTAAGGTCCTATAATATAAAGAACGATCTGCAATTCATGAAAAGTTGTCAGAAGTAATAATGTATCCACCACACATTACAGTGTTTAGTTCCTAGAATTAAACCATCGTATAAACACAGAAAATAATTTTTAAAAAAAACATACACGTGATTAAATAGCTAAAAATGTTAGTAAGTATAATAAGCATTGCATTATTAAAATTGTACTTGAAAATGTATTTCATTTACATCTTTTTTAATTATTTTTAATTATTTTTCACCTTTTTGCACCAGTGTCAGTAGCTCTTATTATGATAATTTTAGAAAAATATATATTTCACTTAAGTATAGAATCTGATAAAGAAGCAAAAACATGCCTCGTATACATATACCTTAAGATATATAAGGTGTTTTCAGATGTAGTGTTATCGGTCCTGTAAAGTATTCCTAGTTGTAACTTTTCAATGTTTCAAGCGTTTGATCCAATGCTTAAAAGCATTTTCGTAGTCGAATTAAGGTATACCCTGCATACGCTGAACAGCTGATCTCAATGCTTGTCGAAAACTATACTTTGTAACAGGTAGTAGTTTTTGAACCATGAGATATGACACGAGACTTATCATTCTTAAAAAAATTGTACAATTGCATATTTGTGTGATGGCGCTTTGCGCATACTGTATATCCCTACCTGGACGTCGCTTTTTGCATTTCTTTTTCAGTTTTCCCTAGAACATAGATCATTTTGAATCATCGTTCAGCGTCTCTTGAATTTGTTAACCTACCTTGAAACAGTAATATTGGACACTTAATTCTGTCCATATGCAATGCTCATTTCTTGGTGTATCTGCTTTGCAGCGTGCCTTTATGTAACCCCTTATTTCAACAGCGTTTTTTCCTTTTCTCAACCATTTTGGCAAAAATTAGTATCCTTGACCTATCAAACCTGGAACAGACAAAATTAATTCTTGTGAACCTATTGCATTAACATTAATAATAAAATTCACTTAGTAGATACATCAATTCATAACGTTCATTGGATTAGTAATATTCACAACAATTTATGTTATTTTAAGCCCTCTATGGATAAAAACTGGATTTGCTGCCAAAGTCAGCATTGGTAATAATCTAATCGGCTACTGGGAAAAAACGAAATCAAGCGAAAGGTTATTAAAACTTCAGTTCAGTAGGATTACTACCACAATGTAATTGATGTTTAAGTATTGAAATTTTCTAACAACTGAAGGGGCATCATATCAGACTCGAAATGAGATATTTATTCCTTGCTGAAAGAATAATGCCAAACTCTAATAATATTAGAGTTTTTTTCTGAAACTTGTTGTCTAAAACCAACTGTTCATAATTGTGTATGTATAGGCACATTGACTGATGACATCACAAGCACCTGTTACCAAAATATAGCTGAACTACTGGTTGGCAAAGAGAACCAATATTTATATACATTTGATAGCAGCAGAATTTTTAACTTTAGATAACTTTTTTCTTTGTCAGCCGAATTTTAAGATTCTTATATCATTTGAAAGCTCTTTAAATTCATATTTTGAAAATATAAGCAGATTTTGATTTTTTTCTTTTAAAGAAGAAAACTAAACGAATTTATACCCGTCATTTCAGCATTTTTCTAGCAGCTCAGATGCACTATGTTTAACCATTTCCAAACAAAAAAGTAAACAGTTTTGACATTTATTTTTTAAATATGTAAAATATGAGTTTACAGACCTTTTAAATGATATAAAATATTGATTTATTTGATGAAAAATGACTTTGTAACTGAAATTACAAAATTACTATGTTTTGCAATTTCATCAACCGCCATGTTTTTGCCAACCTTCAAAAAGTAACCTGTATCTCTTATCAGTTACTTGTTACTATTAATAGATTTCAAAACAATAACATTCAACGTTCCTATAACGTAACTCAAAATTTCAGCAGATAGTCTTTACAAAGGTACAAGACCCTGAAACATAGTTCTGATTAGCAAACTAATTTACTAAAACATTCTATTTTATCAAGACTTATATTAATTAGTTGGTACTACTTGCAAATCAAAATGTTTTCTATTTTTATACACCGCGTAGTTGTAATGCCCCATGTCGTATCCGTAATCATTCACACGTTTCTTTGGGCTGAAAACATGGAATTACACAATATTGTATAATCTGTGCTGAAAATGAGCCAGATTACCTGATAATTGACAATTTCTAGAAATTTCATTCTTTTTCTCTTGCTTTGCTTGATGTGGTCAAATCATATCTTTTAGAAGTCTCGACGTTATAAAAATAACTATATATAAACCTAAAAGAATTAAATATTCTATTTATCAACTTGTAACCCTTCTGGGACATGGTTGGTGGCAGTCACTGTTTTTTTGTAAGACAATTAACTGCTGTGTGAAGTGCGTTTTATTTTACGGTCTTGACCAAATGCATTGTTTCAGTCTCAGAATTATGCCATTTCAGATCCACCAGCTCAACCCCCTGTCATACATGATTTTTCAAACGGGAGTTCTTACAATATTATAGAAAATACAACGGCGTTCTTATCATGTTCTGTTGAAGGAGGTTACCCTCTGGCGAGAGCTAAATGGATGTGCATGAATCTCATTAATAAAAGATTGGTAGAAATTACAGACAATATGGTGATGGCAAGTAATCTGTCATGGACAGCAACACGTACTCAAGGGAAAACATGTAGATGTCAGACAGATCATGTTCTTTCGAAAGATTTTACATTTGTCACTGTTAATGTTTTATGTAAGTATATTTTAATTAATATGGGACGACCAACGCGCATATCGGAATGAGTCTTTACGTGTTTACGGACACGGATTTCTGATATACATCCTGCATACATTAAAACCAAGTACATCGGTCCAAAGACAGAGTAGTACTTTGATATCTTTATTGTTCTGTAAAATGATTTAGTTAAATAGTTGGTAAATGCCAATCGTTACATTAATCCTAAACATTTTTTTTCATTTCAGATCCTCCAAAGGTTTTAACTTTAAAAATTCAGTATGGAAATATCAAAAACATTGTTTCTTCAGACGTCAGACTTATAGAAGGTGAAACGTATAGTTTACACTGTAGTGCTGATGGAAATCCACTTCCTACAAAATACATTTGGAGCGGACCGCAACAATTAAGTGTAACGAGTAATGAATCGCTCGTTTTTTCAAATGTTAAAAGGAACAAGAAAGGTACATATTCATGTATGGCTCATAATGTTATGATACCGACATATGGAGGAAACAGAAACGGAAATAAGAGCACAAGCATATATGTAGATGTTCTATGTAAGTTTCTTAAGACTTTTCTTATATTTTTCAAAAAATAATAATATTGTCTAGCTGACAGACTCTATAGTTCTTGATTTAAGAACAAGTGACTTTTTGAGAGTGTTTGGAGACTTTTCAAGATGATGTACACTCTGACCTGAAAATGTTTAACTCATTTCAGTTGATATCAGTTTACAATGTGTGAATGATCAGTCGTATTAACAGTATAATAGTGTGTGTATTTCCTTTTTTTATTATTAAAGAATTATCATTATATCTTTAACCGATTGTAGTAGCTTATACATACTTTCAGCTTCGCTATTGACTAAATCATTTGCTGTTGTTTTAATAACGTGGTTTTGACTTATTACTAAACAATGACAAATGCTGAAATAAGCATTCAGTCATAACGATTCTTATGCCTGAGTTGAGTTGAGAGGCTAGTACTCTTACAATCATGCAAGCATCATTTCAAGTATTCTTCCACCTAGGTATTAGACGATGTTTCCAAATCTTAATAAATCTTTAAAATTTACAAATATTTTCACTTACATCATTATAATTGAAACAAGTAAATAATAAATTGTATTTACGTTATAAGCTTTGTAAAAGTATATATACTACCACTATATAATACCACTTAACAACTATAATTGTATTAAATGTTAATTTTAGACAAGCCAACTATTGCTGTATTGAACAAACTCGATGTTGCTGAAGGTTCGTCCCTTAATGTGTCCTGCATAGCGATGTCATCAAATCCCAACATAACCAAAGTGGTGTGGTCTCGAGATAAAAACGATATACAAATACATTCAAATCCACTCATACTTAAGAATATCTCAAGACATGATTCCATGAATTACACGTGTACAATGAAAAACGAAATGAATCCAACAATCGGTTCAGTGGAAGTAGGACAGGACAGGAAAAGTTTTTCTCTAACTGTCTGGTGTATGTACAAAAACAAATTATTTTTATAGATTAAAAAACGGTAAATTTGTTGAAACTTCATCGTTTTAAATTAATTTCTCTGTTAAAAATATTTCAGTTTTAGAAGTCGGGGCAAAGAGTTAACGAATAATTTATCATTTCATTTTCAGTATTTAAAAAAAAAGAAAAATTATTTGCGACAGCACACGCTTGTCTGTTAGTTGTACAATGGTATCTGTCTGTAACACTTGTATTATTATCTTATAAATTTTATTTTTATTATTTTCATTTGCAGCTCAAACTGTTGTACAACGATTCTCTTTTCTTGGTTATGAGGGACAACAGGCTGTAACTGTCAATGAAAATCAAAGTGTGAAGTTGCACTGTGACATTGACAGCAGTTCAGGGTCAATGATAACTTTGTATCTTGATGACAAGAAGGAAATGCATACTGTGCTTGATGTCAAGACTCTCTCGTATTCATTGGAAAATGTTAGCTGTCTTCAGGCTGGTTTCTACACATGTACTGCAGATAATGAATTCTTCACAGATCAGCCTTCTACTGCGATACTGTTACTACATGTAAGATGTATGTAAACAATTTCTGTATTATGTTAGATATATAGTTTATGACGTTTATTACTAGTTAATGAAATGACTTTACTTAACGACTTTAATATAATTTGCAATTAACTATTTTTGTTTAATATAACGATATGCTATACTGGATAGTGATGCATTCATAAACCACAGTGTAAAGTTTCGGTTACCTTAATTGTTTTAACAAAATTTTAAAGAAAACTTACTTATAAAGCTTATTTTTAACCTACTATCAATAGTTTAACTTTTTGCAATATTTTATTTAAAGGTTCACCGAAAAGATATCCAGGTGTTGTCATTACAAACGTGTACGCACGACCAAATAGTCCTGCAACTTTCAGTTTCACAGCCTTGGCCTATCCTTTACCTGGACCATCAGGGTTTTCTTGGTATAAACAGACTGGTTTTAATTGGACCGTGTTAAGTCAGTCTTCAAAACACGATATTTCTTCGTCAGACTTACAAACAAACTTTACAATTAAAAGTGTAACAGACGTAGACTATGGGGAGTATAAGGTTAGAATCACGAATTCTCTTGGAAAGCACGAAGAGACATTTAGCCTGATGAAAGCTGCCGAAGGTAAGTATGCGCTATTAATCAATTAATCTTATCACAGTGTAATCTACGTAAAATGGCCAAAATTACTGGTTGCCTATTTGATATATAGATATTTTGATATAAACCGGAACAGATAAAGAAATATCTATATAATTCTATTACCATACAAAAGAATCCTTGCAAAACAACTACATATAAGTCTTAAGAATTATGTATATAACCTTTCAAAATCTTTGAAGTCAACAGAATACTGATACATTTCGTATAAATTTAAGTTTTAATTTTATGATAATTTATTCAAGTCTATCAAAAACACAATATACGTTTATTATAAAAAATCTTGTCACCGAAATATAGATATTTTCAAATTTTCAAAATTATTTTGTCATCTTGTCCTTGTATGTTTAAGATTCGCCTGACAGATGTGATAACAACAGTGCACGCGTAGTCAATATATTGCTGGGATGCCTCCTGTCATTGGTGATCATCATTGATGTTACTGTCTTAATCATCTTTAAACACCGTCGGTAAGACATCAGTGTGATTTTCCAATTTAAAAGATATGTATTTTATACAATTTTACTAAATGTACTTAATATATTCTTCGAAAAGTGTTTATAAATACGATGCTTATTTTTATTCTTTTGATATGCAGTTACACAATGGAGAAACAAGACGGCAAAGAGAAAACTGGCGTTAGTGTATACGACGAAATGCAGACGATCCCAGATAGAAGACTTGTAGAGAATACGAACCGTTCGTATGAACAGCTGACACCAGGCAGAGGTATTTACTGATTAAATAAAAAAAAACATTTTAGATTCGAAAAGTCCCTGTTCAGTTACAGATTTAGGCGTAAGCCAACTGTTAACAGATAGGTAACAAAGTACACAAGGCAGACAATGTTCATTATATTGTTATCAACCTTATGCCGAAATGCTTTCTGATTTATCAGTTAACAATCAACAATCAATTGAAAATTTTGTTTATGAATTTATCAGTGGATTTTATATTTTAAGTTTTTTTTCACTGAAGAAGTGCAAATGAGCTTTAACTAATAAATACATCCCCAGGTGCAACAAAGACTTAAGGTCCATAGCATTTTTGAGTTATCTATATATAATATAAATAGAGCATATGTGAAGTATCTCGATGTCTCTTATTTCAGATGCCACTGGCTCTACAAACACTGTATATACAAACTTGACGGTGTGATATTACTAACAGCGTTCAACAGGATCCTACTTTTGTCGTAAACGTTATACATGTGCCAGTGCGATATAACATTTGTAAAAATGTCTAACGAGTTCGCTATCAGCAGCAACAGTAGAAAAAATCTAAATAAATTTCCTAATTAGTAAGCACTGGGAATGTACATTGTTTCGATAATCCCTTCAGTCACTTCAACTTTGTTTTCACTTGCGAAAGACTTTTCTGTCAAAAAAAAAGAAGTTTCATTTCCGAAATTTTACAGCGAGACACAAAGCGTCGACAAAAGTTTATCCCATACATATACTAGTACTCTAAATACGAAATAAACGACTTGTCTGTTTCCAGAATAGCTTTTAACAATTTGAATACGACAAAATATCAGAAAATGGTGAAACATTAAGATAAAATTTCTAGTTACTTTTTAGAATTTTTTTTTTACATTTATGATAAGTCTTAATTAAGAAGTTAGTCCGAGAAGACGAAATTTCAGTTGAAGTAATAGAAGGAGAATGAAGTTGAGAAAGAATTTATCGCATTATCTGAAACAATGACATAAACCTTTTCAGACAGAAACAGCTGTTTATACACATATATAGTATGTAGGAGCAGCAAATATAATTACATTACATACAAAACTAGGCAAACTGGAAAATTAATAAGTGATTATTATATGGTTTTATGTATAGCTTTCTAGACTTGGGGGGAAAAAGTGATATTGACACAGGTCTGAAGCATTATAATATGTATTGCCCTTGGCACTAGTTTAACTAGTTATACTACATACCTAATAATGTTCTCACTTTCTTTTTCATACTGACATCTGTTTTTTTTTAACAAAAATCAGAAAAAGCTATTTCAAAACACTGAGAATTTCAAGGACTCTCTAACCTCTGATAAAGTGTATAACACAGGGAAGGTCAGTATACAGTTTGCATTTTAAAGAAATAGAGGTTCATAACTTTTATATACTTTATCAACCTGCATTTATTATGATTTAAATCCTTAATCTTCCAGTGTACTGAAGTAAACTGCTGCATCAAGTCTGTTGTTATGTTTTAAAACTGGAGTAAGGCGCCATTTTGGTAAATAAGTGTGGCTGTGGATATCGTTGTAACTGTAGCGTATAAACTGTATATATTTCATTTACCTAACAATACAATTCTCTTGACCCATTTTGTTCTAGTTATTGATATATATGTTGGCAAGGATTTAAAACAAATATTTCTGATAAAAATAAAGCCATATGAAAGTTATTGTCTTTACTTTTTTGTATTTCCTACAGGCAGAAAATGCTTAGCATATAAAGACGTTTTATTAAATATGGTTATGAAAATTAAAAAGCTCGACAGAGTTTCAGTATCTATTAAAACAATTTTGTGTTGTGATAGCTCGTATACAATTTAAAATATAACGTTAATGTGTAGCATCTTAAAGGAAGTCTTGAGATGTCCATGACATCTACTGTAATGAACATTCAGGATTTGCTGAAGACAGGAAAAAATGCAAAGGACAGGTCTAGTACAGGTTCAGCATTTATCTTTTTCTTCAATATTTTGTACAATTCATAATTCAAAAACGACATCTTTTCGAATGTGAAATCCAAGTAGGGTCTAAGTGTCGCAGTGGAAGGTTTAACTGTAACTAACATGTCTTAACGAGGAAGTATAAAATTGTGTTGCACCATGAAATTTTGAAGGCAAAAATAGGTTAAGATACAATTTTGATGGTTTATTTAGTCAGATTAACATAATTATTCGTTTCAGGATAAAAAAATCTTTTACCAGCAGTCTCAAATGAAATCTAAAAGCCTAACTTCGCAATACCCGATTCAGAAGTGTCTATAAAAATAGCGTTAAATAAGTCATGGAAGCTCTACATTTGCGATTTGTTGTAAAGTTATTTTTTTTGTGCCGAATTACAGAAATGGTATCGTGGAAATACCTGCTTGCCAATCTCGTGTTTTGTGTAGCTGTAAAGGAAACAAGTCTTAGAGAGAATTATTTATTCTAAAATTGCTTCATTCCAGGAACCAGCATGCTTTTATCTTACTTTTAAATGTTGATATGTTTCATTAGATCGATTCATTAAATTTCTTTTAGAAAACGTATAAGACCTATCTTACTTGTGGAAAATTGACTGACGAACGAAGCAGTAACTGTTGTAACTCAAATCGATTTCTAGTTTGGTAATTGTACTTTCAGTCCGAAAGATTTTGTAATTTGAAGATGAAAGGATATCAGCTGGGGACAGGACCAAAGCCTTTGAAAATGTCTGTAGATCTTAGACAAATAACAAGATAATGGATATCAATATTTAAATTTATTGTTGTGCCGAAGTAATGAAGTAGTTTGATCTATTCAAGGTCGTTTTTTATGAAAACAGTGACTCTCCGTCATAGTATAATGACTCCAAAGTAAAAGTATTACGACTTCTGTAGGCGTAGTTAAAAGACACATAATGAAGCAAATTGATCCCATTGCAAAACGACTCTCATCTCTTCACTTCATTTTCTATGGTAATTTAAGACTCTTACAAACGGTCGTGACGTATCATTAAGAAGGTATTTAAAGGTGAACAAAAGCAAGTGCCCATGCAACAGTATGGTTTCTTACTAGTGTATATATTTTCAATGTTCATATTAAATATTTATACAAAACTTACCCTTTGACAACGGTAGTGCAAAGTGCAATATATGCGGGTTTGATAAGTACATAAGCATCTTGTTGACCCCTGTCTTGTCAGAAAAGAGTAATTCGACTTACTCTAATTAACTGAGTGTATTTTAAGTAGAGGGTCAGTGCATCGATTTAACATACCTGGATGTATTGTAATTAAAACAGTAACTTGAAAAAAAACATTTTGTTTATTTTCGACCATTATCAACGACATGCCTGTCGGCAGTGATTATTGTACTAAAAGGAGAGAAACTGCTGCGTGGAGTTTCGTTGAAAACTTTAGTGAAAATTGAGTATGAGTCATTCGAACGTTCGGATGGAAATTGATCCGAACATTCGAATGCTAAAATGAACAAATTTTGCCATCCCTAAAAATAACATAAAGCTTCTTTCACAGATTTGCGATATGTACAGTCAATATCACTCACAATATTGTTAAATTCTGGTAAGCTACATGTACAATCACGAAATCTTATCACGTTAAAAAATGTTGTGCAATCCGAAAAAATCCACCTGCCCCGAGCTGGGTTTGAACTCGGGTACCTTCGATTGCTAAGCAGACACTCTACCACGTCGCCATAAAAGCTAGCTGATAGGCAAGGGAGAACAAGTGCCGTATTATACTCTGCACTACAATTGCAATGTGCTAAAAGGAGCAGTGTGTATGATCGCTCAATTCCTTGACTGATTTAACAGTAGAATCAATTATTTGCATAAAATTTTTATCAATGTTTACAGGGAATCATAACAGACGATCATTGTTTTGATATATAGATATACTTTTCCGAATCTCCTTTCCATTAACTATTCTCACACAAATTGGTTTACAAAGGTCAAATAAATTAGTACCACAATTGTTACATGAGCTATCTGGTGAGGCCTGGTATATGGTCAAATCAGGAACACAGTTGTCTTCATCTATGTCACATACAATGTAATCAGATTTAGACCCAACTGTGCTATAAAAATCACCTTCTACATATACTGAACCAATACTCTGAAAAAGAAAAATAATACATGTTCTTCTATAAAATGAAATAAATCTAAATCTACAATTTTATAAGCTGGCGAGTCTTGACACCATATTTATGTATGTACCTCAGATATAAATATCATTATCTAGAATAAAAAAAAATCATGATCAAGCTTAATCCAAATATTTGTGTCAGATTCTTTACAACAGATATACACTGACTAAACTCTTCTCTTTAATATAAAATAATCCCCCCACTTTGTTTTTCTGTGTTGAAATTTTCTGTAAAAGTTATGTGATATAGCCATTTAGTGCTATGCCACTTTGAGAATTTGTCCGATTCTCATACAAAAAACAAATATCAATTTGAGATATAATGTTTACAAAGTCTTCACTGCTCTTTTATTATTGGTAAGACCATTTACATTCCACGACAAAATTTTCAGCTAACCCCCTTCGTACCCTCATTCTTTTACGGGTCGTCCATTTACATACAACGTATTATAAGCAGTCCAGGCTGTATGACCTTTACTTCGATACAATCTCAACTTGGGCTGTAGTCTTTCTCTTCTCAAAGATTTCCCTGGGAATCTGTTAAAAGCATTATAATTGGTTCATTGCAAAGTTTTCCACTGAAAACGTACAATTTCAAGCCCCTTTAATAATGTGAACTTAGCGACAATATTTCTGCTTTAACCTGCTTTTTTCATCCCTGTTCTATGTACTTGTTCAAAACTAATTTTTGTCCACCTTGACTTAAAGTCTTTGGCTACACGCATCTTCTCATGTTAATGAGTCCTTAATTTTTCTTCCGTCCTTCCGTCTCTTCTGTCCCCCTCCGATGTGTATTCAGAAATATTTGTAAACATTAAGTTATTTCTCATGAACTGCGACTGTAAATAAACTAGATGATCATTCACTTTATCTTTCATATTCTCTAGCTCAGTTATCTTGCTCAACACTTGCTGATTTCGTCTCTACATCTGTAAGCCTAGAATCAGTTCTCCAATATCTGTCGTCGATATGACAACAAAGCTTTATTTAACTCACAATCAAAGCTTTCATTTTTTCTCTAGGTCTTCCAGGAAACATAATTTCTTCTCAACTGCACCTAGCCTTTAACATATACTCCTTACCATATCCATAATATCACAATTAGACGGATTCGAACATGCAGACCTACAGGAATTTGCACCGGAAGTTCCTTGTGCTGATGCCAATTTTTCTTCTGTTCCACTTGCAAATACAAACCGTTTCTCATAATCAGTGTCCGTTTGGTCGTAAAAAGCACTACTTGGCTCATTTAAGACCTCACTGACTAAAACACTGGTATCCACACTTAAATCTGAAATCTCAGACTGGCCTATTCCTTTGAATATTTTACTTGAATTCAAACTCTCACTTCCACTACTCATGTAACGTTTCTCTGATATTTCATACTAACAATCAAACCTAAATCATGTTAATTATTTATGAAAGTATATCCTAAGGGCTGCCTCAGTTAACTTCAAAAGGAAAATGTGAAAAAGTGTTAATTTATATACTCCTAACAAAAAGTCAAGCAACAAAATAATTTTTTTCTCGTTTTTGTCCTATGACACATATATTCACATAAGTGTACATGTGAAGAAAAGCACGTAATCATTGCAACCTAACACCGTTAACACTCATCACAAGATGCACGTGCGAAAAGAGAAGTCGGCAGTTGATGTGTTAGGTACTATTTCACGTTTTTCTATATGTCAAATCAGATTGTTCAGACTGAGTTTCGTTTTATGCTTCGTCATTACACTCATTAAAAAGAAAACCCAGGCTAGTTTCTGTACAGTTTTCACTAGTAACAATAGGTCGGCGAGTTTTGACAGAAGTTGAGGTGGCTTAAGCCATTAGAACGCTTCAGGGTGGTATTTCCAAGAGTGACGTTGCTAGGCAGCTCAATGTCCACAGAAACGTCATCCACAGGGCCTTTCAACGTTTCAAGGCAACTGGACAATTCTCGGCAAGGTCAAGAAGTGGTCGTCCGAGGGCTACAACGCAACGAGAGGATCGGTACCTTGTCACTTCTGCAAGGCGCCAACGCTTTATGACCTCCAGAAGACTGCAATCCAACCTGGAATCTGCCACAGGAATCAGAGTTTCCACCCAAACTGTGCGGAACAGTCTTCACCAGGCTGACTTCCGTTCACGCCGACCAGCACAACGGGTCCCACTGAGTCAGCGACGGCGTCATACTCGTCTCAACTGGGCTCGCCAAAATGCAATTTCGAGGCTGAATCAGTGGAGAAGAGTTCTTCTTACTGATGAGTCCAGATTAAATTTGGATTTCAATGATGGGCGTCAGGAAGTTTGGAGACAGCCAGGGGAACAATTTGCGGCTTGTGCTATTGCAGAACACGACCGTTATAGTAGCGGCAGTTTGATTGTTTGGGGAGGACAGATCTTGTGCCGTTCCGGAGAGGCACGATGAATGCTGAACGCTACTTAAATGACATCATCAGGCTTCAAGTGATTCCCCCAAATGAGGAGACTTGGTGATGAATACCTTTTCATGGATGATAATGCGCCATGTCACAGAGAACGAGTCATTCAAAATGATGTGAACGACAACAATGTCGCTCGCCTTCATTGACCAGCCCGTTCACCAGACCTGAACCCCATCGAGCACGTGTAGGACATTCTTGGGCGAGCTGTTTATGGCATGCTCGTCCGTCCCCACACTCTGGATGCCCTGAAAGTAGCGCTTGTGAGGGAGTGGAGAGCCTCCCCACAGAACCAGCTGGACCGCTTAATTGCCTCGCTACCACCCGCATTCAGGGCTGCATTGGTGCTAACGGGGTCACACACGCTATTTAAAATGGTTTCGCGTGTTTTTGACCTGAAGTGTTTGAAATTTGCGTTTGCTGTTTACATTTTACAACACCTGTTTTCCATCTGCCTTACTTTTTGTGAAGAGTATCGTGAGTTTGGAATGGATTCCAAAGATGTTTTGTTAAATTTCACTTGATGAAATGTTGAAGATTATTTGTGCACCTATTCATTTACTACTGAGGTCTCTTTAAATTTTTTCACAGTTTTAATGTTTGTTGCTTGACTTTTTGTGAGGAGTATATGTATTTCAACTGTACTGACAAGAAAAAAAAGTTAATACATTAAATTATTATATATAATGAAAAAGCTAGATGTGTATATGATTTAGTCCCCATTTCAAAGGAATAATGTCAAATAAACACCGTGTTACAACCACAATTGCAGTCAAAACCCGAAAAAGAACTGCTGCTCCTAAAAGAAAAGAAACAGTGACACCATACTTTTGTCTGAGCTGTATTACCAAAAAGCAAATGGAATTTTTAAGATATCATATATATTTTTGAAACGTGGTCTAATCGATACGTATTACAAAAAGATATTACTCTAGAATGCATGTTATAAATGCTCTTGTTTAACATAAACATATATTCTCCCTACAACCGTTAGTTTTAATGCAAGGACCTACGTCTTATATTTCTTAAAAGGCATATAACTTGAGACAGCTTATTTTTTTAAGACTAGTTGTATCTCCCTTTAACTGATACTTCGATTAAAAGGTTAGCTGAACTTATCTTTGAGAGATCTAAGTATATATCTGGCTCAAGGTAATTCTATACAGCTTATTCAGGCTATTTATTTGTGGTAAAGAATTAAATATTACAACAATTTACCGTAGTGATGCAAGTTTCATTTTTTTTCTCAATTTGCTACAAGTTAATACAATTTCAAAACATCTAAACATGAGTCATAACTCTTTTGTCCGTCAGAGATAAAGAAAAAAAAACTAAATTTCTGTTTTCACTTCCTAGTCTAATTTTAAACCATTCAGAACGAAATTCGTTTTCACATCCGAGATTTTACACAGATATTATCTAAAATACCTGTGTAAGTAAGTATTGACCCACAAAGTATATTGACTTCCCGGTCGTTATTTAGAACAGAAGTGAAGTTGTAACATGCTATAAATGCAGATTTCGGTATAAGTAAAGTATAACTTTATGAACAAAATACATAAAGCATTTTCAATGACTTCAGTCAAGAGTAATTTGAAGTATTTTTAGAGAGTTTGTCTTAACTGTAAATTTTATGCGTAAGAATGAAACTAAATTCATGTACAATAATGTTTTTAAATAAATTATTAAAATTTGAAACTGGTTGCCCGTTGCCAATCGTGTATCAAACATTTACACATTAACGTATAATATTTCATGTCAAAATAGTTTTATTTCAACTTAAATTTAAAGGTTACTTGAAAAACATATTCAGAAAGTTATAGTGAAAGACACTTATTCATCTGAATTGAAATGAAAAGTATTGTTTTTATGTATTTGTCCATAAACATTTAGATGTCATCACTCTGCAAACAATTAACTCCAGTCTGCACCAACATAAGTAGACAGTCAGAACACTGTATAAAGCTATGTATCCAAATTCAAGTCTTGATTTTTGTTTTTCAGAGAATACAGTATCAGAAAAACGTGTCTAATATAAAATAATTTTGTACATAATTTGGAGAACATTGTTATAAATATCTATACTAGTATATACCTTTAAAACAACGAACAGTTTTATCATTTTAAAACTAATTTCTCAAATTAATGGACTGAATGATAAACAATTGTCTTCAGTATATACGTTGTCATTCCATTGGTGCCATGTAAAGGGGCAAATGAATGTTGAAAAAAATGATATCAAAATACAGAGAAATGAATTAATAACAAAGTTACTCGAAAACTGGAAACGACCAACTATAGGGGAATTTATGGCGTGTTACGAGTAAACTACTGCTGCAGAGGTTTGTGTCAAACAATGACGGCAAATGGTGTGTTTTATAGATATAAAAGCAGACAGTATTTAAATACAAGAAGTCATTATTCTATAGAACGGGTCCCCTTTTCTATAAAAATAACCACCGGGTGTCACTATTCTATTTTTCATTAGTTTTTAGGAACGAAATACTTTTCTGTACGGAAAATTGCCAGTATTATAATCCTATATGTACAATTGGAGCGAGGTTAGTGTTATCCAATATTATGCAATTCTATGTTTTGATTGGCTGTTAGAAGATCCAATTATTGCCGAAGCATTACGTATCATTACGATGTACCACCTTTTCATTACGATGTACCACCTGTTGAATCAATTTGCAAATGCTTGATTCGCATCGTAATAATAAAATCATAGCGGTTTATCGTAAATACTCTGTACATAGCAGGTGCCCGAATAGTGGACAGAGTGCTGTAGTTGAAGGTTCCTTAAAAATACAATAAAAACCGTACACTCAAATGAACTCAAGTCCATTTGAATTTTCCTTGTTTACACCTGTTTATCTCAATGTGACCGATTGACCTGATTCACAGCGTATAGAACAAATGGCTTTGTTAATAAGATCTCATAATAGACAAAACAAAGCACAAACTCTGTAATATGATATATATTTAGATATTTTCAGATGACATAGCGTTTAAAGGTTGAAAACTTGGGGATTATTTCATTTGAAACAAATACATAAATTGTGAAACAAAACCGAGACGGATGTGTTGAACTTATTAGGACATATAGGGGTAAATGTAGTACCCAGCAAACAAAATATATGGGACCCAGATGGGCTCCATTTGGGTAACCATATGGGTCCTATATGGGCACCCAATGTGGGGCCCACATGTGATGTGCAACCGGGCACCATGAGAGGCCCATACGGGCATGCTGTATGGGTCCCTTTTTCAGACATCTGGTCAGTATATGGGCCTTATATGGGTCCCTTGTTCAGACATCTGGGCAGTATACGGGTTCCTTGTTCTCAAATATGGGCAATATATGGTTCCTATATGGGTCATGTTTTAACATACTTGTCTTAGATGGGTCCCTTGTTTTGACAGTTTCTGTTTATGGGCAGTGCGTACGTCCCCTGTGTATGCTACAATTGTCCATGGTAACCCTGGAACCAATATTAAACATGTCCAAGCATTTGTTTTTCATTTTCTGGCATGCAGTCACTACATCTTAATATTGTACAACTTAAAATAATTCAAATTCCATAAAAACAACAAAGATAAGAATTAATAACATTTAATCACTTGAAAAAACAAACAGTGAACCTAGTTAAGAAGTCATTGGAATAAGCAAATCCGTTGAATTCATATCCCCCGCCAAACAGTGTTGATTAATCACTGTTTCCATTTGTTCATAAAAGGGTTTCTTCTTTTATACCATACAGTCAAATAATGAACAAAGAACTATACAATTTATATACCAAATTCCCTCAAAATAACCAAAGACTTACAGGTGAATAAATGTAAAAAAAGTTATTTCTGACATTTGACATAGAGTTGTGACCTTGACGAGTGACATCAAGTTTTGATTATCTGAATTTGCCTTGTTCTTGTGATGTGAAACATTTTTGTGAAAAATTATATAAAATATTAATCAAAACAATTATAAAACAAGTATTAGCATTTCCAAAAATGCTTGAAATCGCCGTTCAGCCATGCATTTCGTCTTATCCATAGATGAATGTATTTCATGTTCTTTTTTCATTAATTTGATAATCTTACAACATGCTTTGCACTGAAACGCGAAGCTATATTTGATAATTTTCACACAGAAATTATAAAGTATATGAAATATACATTCTATTTTTATTGTAGCTGGACTATTTTTGAAAGCGGACGATTTGGCTTCTTAATGAAAAACATCCCAATATCTTTTTACATCATATTAAAATTTGCAGCATTAAAACCTTGTAGATATTGCTTTGTCGTAAACCAGTCTACGCATAATTAATTGACTATTTGCGTAGTTTTTTAACTTTATTTATTTCTAAAAAATGTATACTTAACAAAAGCTAGATACAGTTCTTCAATACCATAAGAATATTATATGTACAATTTAAACAGAATAAATTTTAGGTAAAAAATACGATATTGCCCTGACCCTAATCAAGCATATATAAAACACGGAAAAATCCTGATCAAACTCCTCGCACCGGTCAAGCCACGCTTTGCTACTTTTACTGTACTAATCAGGGGAAGTAACCCCTGCAGGGAGTTTGTATCCTGATTAGAATCGCCCGGAAGCAAGCATTTATTTTTTTCTTTAAGTGCAAGTTTTGGAAAAAACAAACAAACCATACTCTTATTTAGACAACATTCTCTAGTAAAAAATGAATGTAGCAAAAAAAAATGCGATTATCCTGTATTTATCCTACAAGAGCCTGAAGACTGGTACTGAGATCGTACATTGATGATGGTATTTTTCAGTTGTAAGAATAAGTAACCCGACAAACATGGCGGTTGGGCGAGTCCATTTACGCATCCCTTGCAGAAGAATTTTGATGTCCATTTTGTTATCATGTGATATGAAATGCTTTGCTTTGACTGGCTAAAGGCAGGCGGTGTACAGGCAAAACTGTTCAAATCTTGTTGATTGTATATATCGCCGTCCAGGATCGGCAATATTCAACTGAAAAATACCCAAGATAATTATGAAATTTTGCAAAACTGTTCAAACGCATTATCTTTGGCTTCGAGCCCATATTGTTTCTGTGAATTTGTCTAGTAATGAAAACATTTGTGCCTACTTATTTTAAAATCCACCCAAAATACTAAGTTCTTACAAACTGTTAATTTTTCAGAGATTTTACATACATCTGGCTTTGATGAGGGATAAAAAATAGAATCACAAATATCAAAATTATGCACTTAATACTGTTTGTACAAGGCAGTCTGAAGGACAGCTAAATCCCCTTGACCTTTAACCAACCACGACCTTGGTGTTTTGCCATGCATATTATAAGCACATAATCTCATGATAGTAATTATTTGTGCCAAGTTATTTAAAATCTTCCATAAATTCAAAAAGTTATGGAGAACATTTAAACTTGACCTTGGGGGTAGCGACCTGGATGTTGGGTTTGGCACATTGTTTCATAGTGGTGATCATTTGTGCAAAGTAATTAAAAAACTTTTCGTAGGCTAAGTTAGTAAGTTATAGAGCAGACGTGAAATGTGGATATTTGACCTTTAACTGTGACCTTGACCTTGTGGGTAGCAACCAAATTATTGTGCTCTGCACATCGTCTCATAATAGTGATCACTTGTGCCAAGTTATTTCGAATAAAAATTAGCGGTTTAAAAGTGATGGAGCGGACACGAAATGTAGACTTTTAATTCTTGACCTTTAAGTGTGACCTTGACCTTGGGGGTAGCAACCCAATTATTGCGCTCTGCACATCATCTCATAATCGTGATCACTTGTGCCAAGTAATTTTAAAAAAAAATCAGCAGTTTAAAAGTTATGGAGCGGACACGAGAGTGTTACGGACGGACAGACGGACAGACAGATGGACGGACGGACGGAGGCCATTCCTAAAATCCCCCTTATCAATTTTGCGGGAGGAGATATAAAATGTTGCTGTAACAAGTATTCATCAAATAACAGACATATGTTATGTCGAATAAACATAACAAACTATGCCCAAGTTAAACAAGAGCACTACGTAAAACAAATGTAGGTATTGATAATTAATTTTCTCTCAGTAACTCTAATTGTCTATTAAGAGTACAATGCATCACAAAGTAGATATTGTAACAGATTTTACGAATGACCCAAACATTTTGTTGTCTATTAATACATTTCAAAAATGCTACCCTTTTCTGGTTTGTCAGGTTTCATGTCAAATATAACAGTTCTGAGATAATATTTTGTAGTAATCTATGTAACTGACCGTGCAATGTAAAACCACATTGGCAAACAACACATACCTATAATATGAGGTCAATATATTTGTAGGAGACTAGGTGTTCTGGAATATAGAGCTCAAAGAAACACTGGCTCGTATATTTGAATCTTTTTCTGGTTTGCCCCTTGTGTGCCCTATTGTTAGACAGTTCTAATTGCTACGTCCCCGGCTAGTTGTTTCTGTTTCATTTCATCAATAGCTCGCTAGATCCCTTTCCTTATTCGGAGAATCTTTTTTTGGAACCGTGTCTAAGACGAAAATTAATAATTTTGATTGGTCAGAAATTACAAACATGTATATTTTTAGGAACAATGCGCAACAAGTGCGACCCCTAGAATCGCGCATCTAGTCGGCAGTCGGAAAGGTGAATTTGTTTGAAAAGGTTTAACTTTCGTTAACAAATTGAATAACTAAGTTTTTGGGATAAGCAGAAAGCATTGTTCAGTAAGTTTTACATTTTTGTACCTTCGCCTTAGCTCTGATAATCTTACAGACGCATAACTTTTGCTTAATTTCATAAATTGTCTTACTCCTTTCAACTTGAGTAAATATGCAGATATAGCAGACAATAGCAATTAAATTTTTTGATTAACATTTTTGTTAACTCTAGAATATTGAAAACATACTATTGTGTCAAGAGACAGATTTATTTGTTTTGTAATAATCTTATGAATTCAAGATATTTATGTTAAGGGCATACTGTTTTATATTGTTAAACTGTAATAATTGTGTATTGCTTAATTACATTTGTACTTAAACTGTTTATTCAGTCACTTATAAGTCGGTAATTCTTGTTTTCAGATAACCGTTGAAACGTTGGTTCCTTGGTTCGTTGAAACGTTGAAACTTTGACACGTTGATTCGTTAATTCATTGAATCGTTGATTCTTTGATACGTTGATAAGTTGGTTAGTACGTTTGTTACTGTGGTTTTACAGAGTTGTAAATAAATCAAGTTGACGAGTGAATTGACATTGTAACGTTGTTCTGTTCCCAAACGACTTAGTTGAGGCTCGAACCTGCGCCAAGTGTTAAACAGGTTTCGATGCAGCATATATTGACTTTTTAGAACTGCGCACGGTGCGTGCAGTTACAGTATTATAACAATAACATTGACTAGACCATTCTAAAATTACAATGAAAATGAGCAAAAATAATGACTAGACAGTGGAATTTAAGAGCTAATAGTAAAACAATACTGACTTGGTACGTGATAAAATTGGAATGGATAAAACGCTAAAAAATATACGCAAAATACAATGACTAGGCACTAACACACGGAGAAGACGAACAAGAACATAAACAAAAAATTCTACATTATGTAATTAAATTCGCAAAAATAAAACTGATTTTATATAATGTAGATAATGCAAATTAATACATTGTAAATGAACAATGAAAATTTACATGTATATACACAAATGACTTTACAGTGAATTTTCACTGACAATGTAGGTAAAAAGGCTCAATAACATCGATATATACACTCAGATTTTTACTTTAAAAATAATATGAACTAAACTTTAAATCAGTATTCATAAAATTTTGTGCATATCAAGTCAGACTATTTAGCCGACATTTAAATTGGAAGATATTTGACTACAGGGTAACAATTTGTACCTATGTCAGCGAACATTTGAAACTGTTATTGGAAGTTCCCACAAATATTAATGTCACTCAAATAATAATCGAGGTTTTTCAGCAATGTCATATATTTAGTTTAGAGTGCCAGATGTGAGCAGGGGTGTTCCATGAGCAGTTACAACAGTGATTTTTTTTATCCAGGCTTTCCTCCCATCATCTTAGACACATGTGCCACAAAGTCACTTGGTAATGTGGCCTTCATGTTTGCTGCTCACGTTATGGAATTCATGTGGAGACAACCTAATAAAAAATAAAGATTATGTTCTCAATATGTATTATGAATTATAGAAAACCGCAGTATTTTTCATTACAAACATGTTGTTTTTGTAAATTATCATTATCAAGTGATGTTTCTTAGACAATATTGATTTCCGCTACAATCATACCTGAATACAGGCTTTTTTACCATAAGGTGAACAGTGAAAGGCAACCCCCACCCCAAAAGAAAAAAAAAAAAAAAAAAATGAGAAAAAGAGAAAAATTCCACTGCGAAAAAGTTGGCAGATATCAAACTGGACAAAAAAGTTACACCTACTTCTTTAAATGAATTTGTTTTACTGCTTTCAACGATAAAATTACTTAGAGCAATAATGCCTTTTAGATCAGTGCCCTCTAGATTCTTTCTCCTATCAGACCCTTGTAATTACAGAGTCTACGAATCTGTGTCTAAGAAAGTTTTCATTGTTCTGTTGACGGTGTCTTGGGTATAATGGACACCAGTCTGACAGCTAGGTATCTCCTTTAACAGAATTTAAAATCAATATTTACATGTCAGATTTTAATTGAACTAGAAAATTTAGTAAAACATATATGCCCTCCCTAGCACCTTTTTGTTGGACCAGGTACTCTATAATATACATTTTCAGCCTAGTCCAAAACATTGATGGTTCAAAGTCGCTGTAACCTTGACCTTTGCCACAGTATTCTGTAGTTATTATTAGATTACCATTTTCAACAACTTCGGCTAATGCACTCAAAGTTTAATCAGTGCAAATCTCAACTGTTGTTACCCAACAAAATTAATGCAAAACAAAGATTCTGTGACTGCCTTTTCTGTACGGAAAATTGCCAGTATTATATTCCTATATGTACAGTTGGAGCGGGGTTAGTGTTATACAATATTATGTAACTCTATGTATTGATTGGCTGTTAGAAGACCCGATTATTGCCGAAGCATTACGTATTTTTACGATGTACCACCTGTTGAATCAATTTGCAACTGCTTGATTCAGATGTTTTGTTATTCCGGAAATTCTCGGGCAGAATCACGTGACTGTCTATATATTGTTTATATCTGCATATATCCGGACGTTATGCTACATTAAGTATACATGATTTATGTGGAGGTTTTATGTCTAAGATTTCTGCAAAGGGTGAAGCAGCTTAAATTAATTGATGAAGTCAACTTTAATATTAAAGTTGTGTTTAATTTGGAGAATAAGCATCGTAATAACAAAATCATAGCGGGTTATCGTAATTACTCTGTACATAGCAGGTGCCCGAATAGTTGAAAGAGTGCTGTAGCTTGAGGTTCCTTAAAATACAATAAAAACCGTATGCTCAAATGGACTCAAGTCCATTTGAATTTTCCTTGAATACACATTCAACACCGCATATAATAAGTCCAAGTAACTGTTCTCGAAAAGATGAATATCGTGCTGTTTTTTATTAATGGTCAATCCAATTTCAGCCGGCCCGGCTAGCTCAATCGGTAGAGCATCGGATAGTGAATCTTGACGATCCCCGGTTCAATCCTCATCAGGGCCGGCAAAATTTCTCCGTGATAATTGACCTAAGACAATGCGTCTATTGGCCATCTGTCTCTCACTTCTGAAGCAAGTGAGGAAGTAGTCAGTCACTTGCGGAAAAATTGGTAAGTAAACATGTTGAATACCCAGGAACACTGGTTAGGTGGACTGAATGGGCAAACCCATATGGATTTGCCAGGATATTGCCCTTATGGGACCCATATGAACATGTTTGCTGGGTAGTAGTAATTCACAAAACAGATCCTTTTGTAGTTAACTTCCAATTAAATTTACCATTGCCATTTTAAATTATCATTAATGATCAACATTATTTTTTGTCCAATCACAGTGCATTTTTTTTCAAATTTCTGCTAAGTCTAACTTTGGTTAATGTGTACTAACTAAATTAAATTTACTTAATCCCGTAATCTCTTAAACCCTAGAGATGCTTTGTATTTAGTTGAAAAATAATATTGATCATTAAATAGGTTAATGTTTAATAATACGCATTAACAAAAATAATCGGTCGCGTGCCCGCGCCACACCTGACCAATTTATTTTTGTTAATGCGTATTATTAAACACTAACCTATACGTGTAGATCATCTATAATCTCTTTCAATGTACATACTAACAAAACGCAAAAACTTTGGCCTTTATTTACAAACATTTGATCGTGCCATAACGACACAATCTATGTTCAAACATAAGTCTAGGTAGCTAGATGGATAATGTGTCATGAAAACAAGCGATTGATGTTTAAACGCTATACGACACGTACTTATTTTTCAATTTGAATAAACATTTTTAATGTTTCTCGACTGACACTAGTAAAGAATTATGAGCTAGTGAGAAAGACTGTAATACCAACCGTGCATGAAGGTTTTTCTTCATGTCTGTAACAGATACCGAGAGTAAATGAGAAACAAAGTAAGATTTGATAACAAAATAATAGAATAAATAAACAAAATAAGTAAATAAAATGTAATATATTTTTTATTGGAATATAAGAAGAAAAACAGTAGCTTTCGAAAAACTAAAACTGGACTAACAGTTGTATCCTATCACTTCAGCACCAGTGCTTTACTTTCAGACGAACTCTATCTAAGAAAATACCAGGGTAGGGGAAGTGAACTTAAAAACTAATATAATTACAAGTAAATACAAAAATAGATACTATTTTGCCTGTAACGTCTGCATATAATGCAGCAGCATAATTAAAATTCTATAAGACGCATAAAGGAATAAAGCACGTTTCGACAGAATGTTTACATCTATCGGGAACATCACTAGAATATGAATTTAACAGTTTTATTTAAAATTAAAATCTCTGAAGTTACTTTGCACTTTAAATCAGACTTGTATAATGCGCGAATCGCGTGTCTGAGTCGCGTGTCGTATTGTACTGATAAATGCCGTTTCAGCCAATACAGCATACAAAGAATTTATATACACGATACAATATTCTTTGTTCAAATTACAGGTTTTGATCATCAGATTCAGATTAGTTTGAAAAAAAAAAAACCAAACACACATACACAAAAGAAGTATTCTCTCTCAGGTGTAAACTATAATTTACAGGCCAAGTATGCGGACAATTCATTCAATTTATCATATGAAAAAGCTTATTGAATAGTTTGAAACCTGACAAGATAAAATATGTCCTAGTTCGAATACTGCATAATATTCATTTTATTATGCCTACAAGATCTCAATCCGGGAATATAGTTGACATTCGTTAAAGATTTGTGGCGTCTCAATTAAGTACGAGTAAACAAAAGATCTTAAGCATGTTTAGTATAGATGGCAGATAGATTTACAAGATCTAGTCATGTCTTCTTTTTTAAAACTGATCAAAGACTTTTTTACATTACAGTCATATCAAAGCTAAGTGATGCAAGATGTTTTATATCTAAACTTGTAGTCTTGATTCAAGAAGAAAGCATCCCACTGTCGACAATTTGTGTCTTTTATTTTGTACTCCTCTTATCAGTCATAGACTTCTGAATATAAAGTGTAAAACTGCAATCTTTAAGGGCATATTCTCAAAACATGACTTCATATGGACGTATGAAGGTATGCGTGACTAATGTTTCATTGAACAGAATTCCTATACATTTAAATGAAATCGCTTGGGTACGCTACCTCAGGTTAGCGCCGTGAACAGTTAAACATTTGGAACAAACAAGGGTTGATGTAATATATTTTCGTTGAATGCGAGAATTTTTTCTGCTAATTCTAAAAAAATTGTTTTACTATATTAAATTATAACTATATAAAACAAAAACATTTGACATGCATTTTCACCGTCTTGTTTACATATTTTAATTTCCGGAAACATTTGTAGTTAATTGATATATTTTCATCGATTCATTTTTTATGTGCGTGACTCAAATACATCCCTTGTCAGATTAAGAGGTACAGTTTTAATTGACATGTTGTGACTTGTAACTTCCCGCTTGCAGGACCTCGATATAGTTTTTTACCGGTTTGTGTGTGTGCTTCCGACTGATTTGTTAGCACCATAAATTATTACGTTGGAGGATTTTTATAATGACTTGGCTATAATATATACCTTTTCAAAACGGTGAGAACCAGGTCTATGCTTAAAAGTCAAGGTCTTTTCGATAATAATAAAAAAACGTACTATCAATTTCGCTTTTCCGTGACCCACATTTTTCATGCTTGAAAAATTCTCAAAATAAATGCATAAATGTGAACATTGGCAAGTCGTTGTAGCGTGTAAGAACTAAATGTCAAGGTCAAAGTAAAAATATAATCCTTTTGTCCTCGCATGATCATTGTTGTGTCAATTTTGAGGGAATTTCTAAATAACTTGTGCAAATTTATAAATCTGCATTAGAATTGCAAGGATCAATTATCAAATCATGGCATAGGGTACTTACATCTAAATATTTTGAAAAAATGTTCAAGTCGAATAAGGAATAAAGAACCCGTTTCTTATTACTTATGTAACTCCGAATAATGAACAGAAGAAGATACGCAAAGAAAGACACCAGTTGCAATTTTTTCTGATAAATCTGCATTATAATTGCAAGGATCAATCATCAAAATCATTGCATAAGCATTTGCATCTAAATATTTTGAAAATATGTTCAAGACGAATAAGGAATAAAGAACCCATTTTTCCAAAATATTTTGATGCAGATGCTTTATGCAATGATTTTAATGATTGATCCGTGCAATTATAATGCAGATGTATTAGAAATAATTACATCTGTAGTCTTTCATTCCATATCATCTTCTGTTCCTTATTCAGAGTTGAATAAGGAACAAGGAACTGATTCCTTATTCCTTATTCGACTTGAACCTATTTTATTAAAAACATTTTGTTGCAGGTGCTGTATGCAATGAGTTTGGTGATTGAGCCTTGCAATTTTAATGCAGATTTGTTTGAAATAATCGCAACTGTTGTCTTCTTTGTGTATGTTCTTGTGTTTCTTATTCGGAGTAGAATAAGTAATAAGGAACTGGCTCCTTATTCCTTATTCGAATTGAACATTTCTTTCAAAAGTGTTTGTTACAGATGCTTTGTATAATGATTTTGATGATTGATCCTTGCAATTTAAATGAAGATTTTTTTAGAAATAATAGCAATTTTTGTCTTTCTTTGCGTATCTTCTACCATACGTATCTTTTTCAAAAAAGGAATAAGGAATAAGGAACTAACTTTATATGCATGAATTTATGTTCATTAAACGAGAAGAGTTAAAACTTAATACGGTTAAAGTCTTTAATGGCACTTTCATTTGTAAATCAGCTTATCATCATTTTAGACTTTCTGTAACACTAAAACTGTTGCTAATGATTAAACTTAAACATCTTTTCGATATGTTTTTTTTTTATTTTTGTGTGGCTGCGTGCGTGTGTGCGTGTGTGTTTTGCTTTATGATAAATTGCTTCTAACTTTGATTACAAAAATATTTCTCTTTATTTCTTTGAAAAGTAAAGCCAAATAACTTCCATTAAGGACAGGAGTTATACAAATCACATTGTGTTTTGACTATGAAGTGAAAACACATCTTTATATTGACTGCAACTTCAAACATAGTTATTGTATACATTCAGAAATTAGTATTATGAAGCTACGTCGTATGCTGTGAAACCAAAATTCTCAATTTAGAAATTGTAAAAAATACCAATCTCAATCTCTCAGTTTCTTTCTAAAATAAAAAGAAATGAAGGGAAAATATTTTCTTACAAACAGAAAATGACCAAAAATCTGAAGAGTTCCAATTGGATAAATGCTTAAGCTAAACAGCTTATTCAGAAAAGATCTTAAAACCAAGATGCAAATTAAAAGTTTTAGAAATGATCACCTAATTTTCTTTAAAAAATTAAACACTTTTTATTTGTTATAAAATCACGTACTGTAAAGCACAACGCCTCACAGAAAATGCTGCATTTAAGTATGGAAAATTGAAAGAGATATATTGAAATATATAATTGATAAACACAAAACATTAGTCACATGTTATTTTTAGTTTAAATATAGGTAAGCTATTTCTAAGTTATACATTAATATTTCTAACCTTGAATAATTTGTATATTTACGAATATATATATGAAACGTAATGAGACAGTATAGTATTGTAACATTTGAATCAGTTTGTTGTTAACTCTTCTGTTCGTTGCTAATGTTAGAACGAGAACAACCAAATGATACAATATATTGCTTTTCAACACTGATCATTTACTTTTACTGTCACTGTACACGGCTACGACTCGTACATGTTGATGTAGGCACTTACTGCATTGTAGCAGAATTTAAGTTGCTCCTGAAAAATAGATGTTACAGTTACATAAATAAAAGTCCATAGCATCAAAATAATTTCTTTATTAGAATGATGCCACCAACTAAATGATTATCATCTGACAAAAAGCAGCAATTCTTTAGCAATTAATGCGTTTCATGTACAGTTCAAAATTTGATGCATGACGAGAGATACATATCGTGTATAAGTCGTTCAGGAACACAGTAGTCTACAAATATCTGAATAAATACAAACCGTGCTAGTTAATGCGGTCCTCCTTCTGGTTCTGAAGTGTCGTACTGTGTTCAAAATGCTAACTTGTCTCTCGTATCGTATCTTCTCCATTAAGATTGCAACTATACAATATAGCCCACTCCTCTCATTGGCTTTCCTATACAGAATTTTCAGTTTAAGAATATGTATGCAAAGAAGCCATACCAAGCTGGCATAAACCTTAAGACCCAAAATAATCTGATTTTGACCCTATAGGACTTTAACAGTTATCATGTGTTTTTATATGTGTCTGGTGATATAATTCAAAACAAAACGTACTTTGTATCTGTGATAATATGTGCTATTGTGATATTTTGTTATAAGATCTATGACATATACATTTACATAAATAAAAACTCTAAACTTCCTGTGCAACTTGTAAATATCGTAATAGGAAGTTTCATTTAAATTCATTTAAATTAGCTATACCAATAATCACAAGTAATGAGAATCGTAGACATTTGAACTCAGCTTCCTTCCACGGAGGTCACTAAATTATGTCTGTGTCGTATGATGGATACCAAAGATCGTATAACTGCCAGATTTTCTGATATTTAGGAATAAAATAAGCCAGGCTTACAGGCAATGTACAAGCACGTGTGAATTCTCTTCACCAAGCTGGTTGGCATACTCCTCAACATCCTTAATGAACTTCAAGAATTCCTTTGCATCAGATGGAACGTCACTTCCTGGCATCCACCTGTTATACTGGAAATGGTACACAACCTCTTTGCCACTTTCATACTAAAACGTATTGAAATTGATATTGTATACAATTTGTAAAATAAACATGTCTCTATGTTTCTGTATCATCTCAAATCAATGAAACCGTTTAGTGTATTGTAAGATATATATAGATATATATGGTAAAACAGACCCATGAAGCTAAACAAAATGAGAAACAAATATAGATACAAATGATTTCCTAAAACACTGTAGCATTGCGTTACTGTTACTTAATGAGTTCTTTAGCTTTAATGTTTAACATGTATTCCACCTGTCCGCTATGCTTTATTTTCATTTCTGTGACTGTATACTGTGATTTTATCTCCAAAGTTCTGGAAGATACTTCAAAGCTTCCAAATTGCAATGTACTCCCGTCAGATGGGATATATCGTCCGACAGTCTGAAGACGGTGAAAACAGAAACAAAAAGGCATTTTATCTAAATAAATGTAAACAATATTCCATTAACATCAGTCACAAGGGTGAATTGATTATGTCTTGTGTTGCTTCATTTCACATTTTTTCGAAGATAATTAAAAATGTAAAGGATTTTTTTTGGAAACAGTTTTTCAATTCTGTTTGTTTAACGACAAAATGTGAACAATCAAATCGTATAACTATTCACCTAGACATCACTTGAGAAATGTTTCTAAACAAATGGCGGATGGACGAAATGATCAGAAGTGCGTTTAATGTTAACTACATGATTTTACTTACCTTGTAATCATAACAGTCAATACGCGGCGATGTTTTATCGTACATTTTAAAGTACATTATTATAGTTTTGGTCTAAATTAAAAATGAAAGCAAGTATAAAAAATGGCGTTTCTGCATTTCGGTTTGGAAAAAACTGCCTCAGACCCATGGTCTGTACTCTACTATACCATTCCTGATTCCTTTACATCTTCCATCGTGACAACACAGCAACACTTCTCCTGGTATAACATGCAGACAAAGTCAGAGACAGTTTCAGGCAGGGGAGACTGTGCCGAAATGAAGTGATTTTTTTTCTTGAAACTCTATTGAAATATAAAGGAAACTGGTTCAATGAGAATACTATTTTGAAGTGTTCCGAAATAAGTCTAGAAATGGCATTCAGGAACACCAAAACTGCTATGTTCTTGAAAGTTAGTAAAACTGTAAATTTCATTATTCTAATTGTAATACAATTACTTGCTCTTTAAAAGAATATGAATTTTTTATTTGAATCAGTCTGAAGTATAAGCAAATTTTTGCATTTTTTTGCTCTTCTTAATAATAGCTTGGTTTATGTCAAGTGAAGTTATGTCAGAAAATAAGACTTTACAAAACAATATAGGGTAGAAAAGTTCACAACATGCGCCTTCTCTAAAGGTCAGATTAAATTCTAACTTATTTTTTTTTGTAACTTTCATAACTGATTTTACTATAGAATATTTCTCTTTTTTTTATTTGAAGATTGACCTTCAAATTCAATTCTACTTCATCGTTAAGATAAAATTTACTTCCGTATTCATTTAACTTAAAACTTTTATCATTTATTTTGCTTATTAAAAGTTCATAATCATTATGTATTAATCTGAAAACTTCGATGTTAGCAAGGTATCTTCCTAAACTTTATATTCCCGTACAGGAACAACATTACACTTCAAAATTTAACAATAGATGTAGTCTCTATTGATAAAAGCGTTCACAAAAAGTCATTCTGAACTGTTTCTTTAATAAAAGAAAAGTTCTCAAATGTCTTGCTATTTTGAAATTCCTTGGACTTTTACTGATATCTTGCAGAAGTCTGCTTGCCTTACAAAATTACTTCACTCCACTCAAACTAAACAAAAGGACCCTATATCGTTCCTTCGAGTACCACCAGTTACAAAACAGCAAGGCCTTTGTAGAAATCAAGGGAAGTTCGCCAAATGATGAAGTTGAAATTTTCACGCAAAAATGTACATGTGGTTCAAATGTCATAGACACAGTTTCAAAAACAGAAAGTAGGACAAAAGAACAAGGTAATGCCGGCTAAGGTCAAAGTTCGAATCAACGGATGAAGGTCAACCAAACAATGCTACATGCAAAATATCTAAGCTCTAGGGCATACAGCTGCAGACAGGCAGATTTCAAAGTCTTCCTTACATTATGTCAATTAAGTAACCGCCTGGTCGGAGTCGAGATTTTCCCCTAGGGAAAGAATTAAAGAAATATGCTTGCAGACGTAACCTATGCAATGTTTCATACCAAATAATAAAAAGGTCTAGGGTCTATGGACTTTGACAAGAAAATGTTCAAGGTTTTTATATTTTATAGTAGAACCTTTAGGGGGGTGGTATTAAATTTTGACCCAATGGGAGGAATTTGGTCAAACTTGGTAGAAAACATCTTAATGAATGCTCTATGCAAACTACCTATGCCCTGAGCCTTGTGGTTTCAGACAAGCCGATTTTCCCAATATAAGACTATGTTAAATCAAGTGACCCCCGAGGCGGAGCCCTTTATGACCCTAGGACCGTATCTGCACAATCTTTTCTGAGATAAGCCTAACAATGCTACATACCAAATACCTTAGTTATAGGACCTATGGTTTCTGGCAAACAGATTTTTAAAGATATGATATTTTACACATATATAGGACGGACCCTCTTGACGGGTTAAATTTGACCGCAGGGCATATTTGAACAATCTTTGTAGAGGACCTCTAGATGCTGCTTCATGCAAAATATCTAAACCGTTGGCCTTGTGGTTTCAGAGAAGAAGAATTTTGAAATGTTCCCTATAGATTCCTGTGTCAACTGATATCCGAGACAGAGCCATTAATGACCCAAAGGTATAATTTTATTACCATTGGTAGTAAACCTGCACGCAACATATCTAATCTCTAGGCCTTTTATTTTCAGACAAGAAGATTTAAAAAAGTACATTTTGTTGCAACCAGAGTGCATGATAGAATTCAATCTTTTGAAAAACTTTGGTACTTCTTTATCAAAGGAACGTCCTTACAAAGTTTTACTCAATCTTGTCTGGTGGTTTCAGTGGAGGTGTTGTTTAAAGCAAGTGGTGTACAACAGACAAGAAGGCGATCACTATAGCTCACCAAGAGGATGTTGCGCAGGTGAGCTAATAACCTACGTTTATGTAAACAGCATTGATGTAATCTGACTCGTTCATTTGCCGGTCCAAATACATTCGTATACGATGCTGGCAACCTGAAAGGTGGAACATACAGGCAAAATAAATTAAGAAACTGGTCAGTCGGTTCAAACATTGATTTTTACCTTTCTATTTCATTCAATTAATTAGCATTAGAGGCATTTTGAGATTGAACTTCTGTGTTGGAAATTGGATAACTGCACGTAGTGGGCAATAAATTGGATACGTTAAACGTTCTACAGTAAAACAACACAATAAACACTCTGAGGTTTATAAATAATATAAAAATCAATCATTTTAATCTTCGTCGAGGGTTTAGAAGGTACTACAACTTGTCAGCTAAATGATAAATATTCTTCAAAGAAGTTAAACGACCATTTACAAGAACTATGATAACATAAATAACAATACACCATTAATGCCGCGTCACTGAAACTTTCGTTTATTAGAGGAGCATATATAAAATACGATTTAATTTTGACAACAAGCACATATGGGAACAGCAAAGTGTAATCAGAAAATATTGACATATCAGTCTTCAAATTTCTTATCTCATTATACAGCTGCCTTTAATATAAAGCTGTTTAAATACTTAGTTTAACTTTGCAACAGATTAATTTATTGGATTTGTCAATCATTATGAAACATTATTAGGTAGAAATAAAAATTAAATTTCATATTTCTGTTTTAATTTATTTTGTCATTTAAGTATGGTTAAAACGAAAATTACAACTGAATTTTAGTATGGTTTCTTTATTTTTTATGAAATTCTGTTCATTTTCCTTCCAAAACTAATTTGTGTCATTTGAATTCAGTTTCAGGCAGTCTTTATTCTTATTACCAGGGATGTCAGCTCCATGTCGATTCTTGTGTAATAAAAAAGCATTTGCCACACGTGCGTCTGTTTCCTCCTTGCTGCATGTTTCCACTGTCTCCTTTAATTGCTTAAATGAGATAGAGAGAAAAAATAAACGATTTGACCGACAGATACTCTGTAACAAATTTAAAATGTAGAAATTATCCTTCTTGTTGCAGTATGACAAATGTCGAAACGTAAGCCGTTTAGGGGCCGAATGATGTACTGAGTTACGACAATTTATTTATTTTATGTTTAGTTGAACAACTCATACAAAAAAAAACGTTTAAGGACAGTACTATTACCTTCGGATAGACTTCTTTTCACATTACGAATTTAATACTTTACGGCAAGGTAAACAAGTCATAAGATTTTGATTTCACAATTGTACTTAAAAGGATTTTTGTACTTTCAAAATGTTCATTGGTATATATATATATATAAGTGAGGTATTTGATATGAGCAAATATCAAACTTTGCATGTTTTGTGTTAAACTTTGACAATCAAACAAACCATCAATTTAATTCTTATTTTGTAACAGGAATGCCATTACATTAGAGCCTTACCTGATAATGTTTGCAGTAAATGGTGTTGTTTGCCATACTGACATATTCCTGAAAAGTTTCGACAGGAATCATTTCACATTCAAAGGAAAGTCTGTTAACCAAGGCCTTGTAGATATATATGTACTGCTCCTGGAGAAAAACAACATATTTATTTTAAATCAATAAGCCACTACCTTAAAAAATTACTGTACAGTAATCAGAACTTTAAATTATCCAAACAGCATTGGACTCAGAACATAGTTCAGTACAGGCTGAGGCACCTCGTGATAATTCTGTGTCATATTTTCTGACAGCTTGATAATTATGCTTGAACTTGTATTTACTGTGCGAAGGAAGAAAAAACAATCTAGAGTAGTTCGCTATGGTAAACACGCATTTCTAGAGATATTTTCCTTTTACACTGATAGTTCCGACACGTGAAGAATTTCAGATTTTTTCATATTCAAAGAAATACTGAATTATGTAAAGAAATCATATAACCTTTGTTTGAATCATCTTTACTCTCTGTTCCCGTATGTCGCTGACACATTTAAACACATCTACTGCAGACTCACACTGACCCTCTTCTATAAGCCTTTCCAATGCAATTAATGTCCCAGTTTGTCCACTTCCATTACTAAATACATAAAAAGCTTTTGAAATTTATTCGGCTTATCCCAGCTCAATATTAAGAGTTTCTTATTTTAAAATCAATGCCACCGTTTCATAGATCGTTTTAACCTCTCTAGTATATATAACTGTTCTAGAGAGAAGTCTTTACATACCATTTTAGGAGTTTTCCAGTTATGTTTGCATCACTCAAGTTTATAAAGGGTAAGTACCTGCAGTGAACAATTTTAGGGCCCTTTTTGTTTGAAGGTGTTACTTGAATTCTTTCTCTGAACTCTATCAGGGTGGTCACATCTTCAGGTACTTTCTTATACGACCATGCTGTGTAATGTAGATGAGTTACAATTCGCTGTTCCTGGCCCTTAAATGAATATTTAATTATATAATTTGATTATAGGTCAACACACTACAGAACTAATTAACTGATACTTCTGCAATATTTCTATTCACAAAACATCGTTAACTAGAACTGCCACTGTCATGGCGCGAATACCCCCGCATAACGCTTTGTCAGAATCAACAGGGGTCATTTAGAGGTCATGGACAACCTCCCTGCCAAATCTGAAGGTAGTAAGCCAGATTTTTGTAGTCAAGGCCCCTGTGACCTTGACCTTTGACCCAGTGACCTAAGACTGAGGGTCAAAGGATTCTTAAATTATTGGGCGGACAAGCCTTTTTTTAGTCAAAGCTCCTGTGACCATGACCTTTGACCCAGTGACCTCAAAATAAATAGGGGTCATCTACTGGGCATGACCAACCTCCACAGCAAATATGAAAACTGTGAGGTAAAGTATTCTCAAGTTATTGGGCGGACACTTTTTTTGTATTGAAGGCCCCTGTGACCTTGACCTTTGACCCAGTGATCTCAAAATCAATAGAAGTCATCTACTGGCCATGACCAATCTCCAGACCAAGTAAGATGACTTTTGGTCAAAGGATTCTTAAGTTATTGGGTGGACAAGGAAAATCCGACGGCCGGCCGGACGGACAGACGGACGGACAAGCTGATTCCAGTGTACCCCCACAACTTCGTTGTGCGGGGGTATAATAACATTGCAAAATGTTAATGTAATGTTTGATATATTCATAAGGCAATTCGATACTAACAGGATAACTTAATTTTGGTATTTTACTATTATTTTGCCTTATATTTTCATCACTGGTTTAAACCTACCCTCCATAATGACATAAGGTTCTTACATTAGAGACAGTGAATGACCTCACAGTATACTCTGCATTGATATCTTCTCTGTCACAGGTCACCTGTATATCACCGTATGTTATACTTGTACCAAAGTCTGGCCAGTACTGTTCACATTTCATCCCCTTTGATAAATGGGGACGTTAAATAGCACATGTTTGTTTTCGTTAAGTAATTCAACAAGAAAATGTGTCTATTATAAACAAACTGTGCAGCAGAGCAAATGATAATACTTAACAGGTATCGAAAAGTAAACACGATCTCAAAAATACGTGAACATTGTATATTTTAACTGAACTTTAAATCACGGAAGTAGAAGTCATAAATATTTACGCCTGAGCGAATCCGACTTCGTAAAACCCTATTTTTACTTTTACATGCACTATTTCACTAATGCAAAACATTCAACTTAAAACTACATCCAGATTGACATCATTTCACAAGTTAATGTAATAAGAAACATGAGATGCATCTGATGCAATCGAATTATATTTTCCAATGAGTTGGAAACACAACTTTTAAAAGGCTAACTTAAATCATAAAATCTTTGTTTGCACATTTTGCTTTTCTATGCGAGAAACCTTACTGACGGCTCTTGCAGGTTTGTCAACATGATAATGACATCCGATTGCTCACTCCAAACCATCATCCAAAATGTTTTGTAGTTGTCAGTTACTTTCATAGTTGGACCTGTTATAGTTTATTACAAATGATTTTATAATACGTAAAACAAGCTAATATTTGGCGAAAAATTATCATTTAATCGATACTTCACTCGTGCGAATTGTACTTGGGCGAAACGTCCGGGTTCACAGATAAGAAAGAAAAAATGTTTATACCATCTAATAGTTGAACAGAAAGTCCGGGAAGTTGATACATAATTTTAACATGATATAAAACAAACGTTTAATGTTTTCCAGACAACTTTGCCTTAGGAAAAAGGACAAGTGCAAAAACACACTGTATCAGAAGTAATCAAACATATATCTGCCTACCTAAAGATGCAATAAATTCATTTTGCTGTGTATATCCCTGAAAATAATAACAGTCACAGTTAAAATGAAAACAAAAATATTACAGAGATACTTAAATATTACTTATTGACATAACTCTTGTATATTAACGAACATGTTGGTTATAATATTCTAAAAGAAATTTGATCAGAAAAATCATTTATACTCGTACTAGTAATAAGTATACGCACGTGAATATAGCATGCGTTGATATAGAAATCTGGTTGTCCAGATATTCTGACCCTGGAGTGATCATCTGTAAGGAAGAATTAACTAAGGTCTGTGTATTCTGATGAAATTATTATCAAATAATTCACACGGCTCCATAGAAATGTCCATGAATATTTTGTTCAAATTCTAAATTTAAAAAAAAAGATGTTGGTTGGGGTTAGGGTTAAAAATAAAATAAAAGCAATAGGTAAACTTTACACAAGGCATTGGACACTGTCTGTTACATAACAATAGACAAATTTAACGACGATACAAGAAACTTTACACCCAAACTTACAGGGATAGATTCCGTTGTATCTGTTCAGGGCTATATTTTCAGGTTTCCTGGCAAATGTATACGGCTTCTGTAGTCCTGTCGGTAATTTCTGTAGAAAGCATTGAATGACACTGATTTGCTTAATGCATGGTGCATGTTGATAACATATCAAAGGACAAAATGTTTCCATATTCCACCAGTGAATAGACTATTGATAGGAGTTTGAAGAAGAAAACCAAAAAAAAAAAAAAACGTAAAAAAAGAGAAGAAAGAAATCTAACTGAAATGGGAAAAGACACACACTATGTTACTGATTATTACCTGAAAGAGGTCATTTTACGTTGTAAATGTAATTACCTGGTACTCAGCTGCGAATGCTTCTTCCGTTCTATCTGACACATACTGTAATAGTTCTGGTACTCGAATTTTCTCCATTTGTTCAATTTTCTCGGGAAAACGATAATATTCAGTCGGCATATTGTATTCTGGTGGAGTGTCGTCCAATTCATGCACGGGGTGGAACGATGTTTCTTTCTTTGCCAAAGTTTTAACATTTTGTGATTTCTTTGTACCTGTGAAACATGTAATCGGAATGGTCAAAAACCAGGAATAGTGAACGGTCTTACAAAGAACAAAATATTTATACAAAGAACAAAAGCTAGTTTATCCTCCGAAAGCAGGGTATACGAAATATGAAATCACATATTATGCATGAAAAATCTATACATACACGTGGTAAATCTCAAATATAGTTGTAAGCATGAAATAAAATAAATAATCGAGTGTTATATTTTCTGTTTGCAAAAGAATTTTATTTTTTCCTTCTGTTCATACTGTTTTATAAGTAAAATAGATACTACCTAAACGAATTCAAATTTTTTACACCAGCATTATCATATTTCAAACACGACCTAATGTAAACTTACACATCCTCTGTAGGTATTTCTTAAGAAAGCTTCTTCAGAAATTAAATGAAATAAGTGATTGACAATTTATTATTTATTATAAGCAAACCGTTTTTCTTTCTTTCTTTTTATTTAATTACAAGTCGCTTTGAAATGCACATACTGCAGAATTGTACGTTTTGATATAAAAGTCTATCTGTTGCTGTCTTCTTTTTGAAAGTGTACCTGTAAAAAAAAAAAAACTTGACGTGAGCACAAACACAAAAAGATATATTTCTGTTATAAGTTCTATACAGATTCTTCCTGTCTTTAATTATTCTAAGACATTCTTTTTTAAGGTGTTCAAAGTTAATATCAGCTTTAATTTAGGTTAACACCTCATGTCTGTTCCTGTGTTTTGTAACTTTATTCACAAAAGAGTTATGTCCCTACCTTTTTCTGTACAAAAGAATACCGAACACCACCACTCCTGATATGACGAGGACGCCAGATAAGCTACCAACTATCAAGACAACTAGCGTGTTTGATTCTGGAGTTTTTTCTACTGCTGCTGCTGATGAAAATGTACAAAAGCTTTTATACAAACATGAATATCTTTTCATGTCTTATCCTTGAAATCGCAGAGAACAGTGACCGAAAGGTTAAAGCACCTCTGTAGCGTATTCAGACCGAAATAAATATGTTTGTTTCAAACACTCAATAAATAATGTGTAACTGACTGTTATCATTGTAACTACGAAGGCATGAAGGCATGATTTTTATTTTCAATAATGGTCACTTGTAACCACTGTTACCATGGTAACCACGTAACCGCCACATTCAGACATAAAAATGTTTTAAAAATCAGGAGACAATGTGATACTAGTTGTAAACTATTATAATAAATACCTAACAGGATAGATTCACATAATTATGCACTTGAAACTACTGTATCCAAATAAACAATGAAATATGTTTGCATCTATAAGTAAAGGTATAATTTATTCAAACCGTATAACGTTTTATAAAAATTCACCAAAATCAAGCTAAAAATATTTTGATTCAGTCCATGGAATTGCTTCAAATCGTTTGATCATCGAATGTATAGCGCTATCTATTCATGAGCTGTTTTTACCCTAAAAATACAAGATATACAATGGGAGCAGAGTCGTTACTGAAACAACACACTTCGGTGTCGAACGCACTTTGGGGTCCGACCCCAAAGTGCGTTACGTACTTTTGGGTCCAACCCCGAAGTGCGTCACGCACTTTGGGATCCAAGTTACACAGGTACATATGCAATTTGTAACATCAGACAAACGACCGCACATTGGGGTCATGAAAATTTAATCAATAAAAATGAATTTTAGTGATATCTTAAAGTTATACCTTCTAGTTAATGCCAACGGTAAACTTAAAATAAGGACTGAAGTCGGATAACAATAGCAGACGATAGTTTATTTTATTTTGATAAATCTAAGGGTTGCAATTTGCAATTAATTATATTTTTTATATTCAATTATGTGTCTCAAAGAATAGAGGTCTTAAAGTAAGATATAATAATATGTTTGATGTGTATTGAGTGTAATAATACATTAGATAACATAGATTTGAGCATTGCCAATGAACTAGCATTGTGCGCCGATAATTGTAGCGGTGCGAATTGTAAATTTCTTCTTTCAAAATAACCTTTGAAATTAGAGGCAAAAGAATTCAGGCTGAATCTTGAATACAGCAGAGTGCACTTGCAATAAAGAAAGGTAATTATTTTATTTAGATACTGGTGATTTAATTTGAAAAAAATGCATATAACTTTTAACCAGTTGTAGTTTTAGATACACGGTGACATCAATGACCTTTAATTTAATTTGATTGTTTAAGGAGTTATCAGTCTTATTAAACAGAGAAAGCAGATTTCATTGCAGACTTGAAAGCAAATATCGATATAAAGTCAAGTCGGGCAGCTTCATACCTTTCCGTAGATTTTATTATTATTATTTACGCAGTGGAAAAGTTCAAGTATTTTCCGTTTTAGATATTCCAGGATGATTACTTCAATAGGAAAAATAGCAATACTGGAATAAACAAGATGTGAATCACAAGGCAAAGAACATAGTAAGTCTTCCTTCTGTCAATTTGAGTTTATTTTTCTTCAACTCAACTCAACTCAACATAACTTTATTAACTCTAACCAAATGTTATGGTACAAGAGTATACAGAACAAAAATAAGTACAAGTAATTAAGTAACACCGTGAGGTCACGTGATATTTGTCGGTAGTGGGGCATAAAAATAGCCAAGTTATTAGGTCAAAATATTTTGATATTGACTATAGGCTGATCTAAAAATAGTCTGGAGTGTTTTCACCTTGATCCCGAATACACATGTTTACAAACCAATGTTTTGCTAATATAGTGATAACAAAAAAGTGTAAAATTTTAAAATGAAAAATAAGCATAGGAAGTCTATCGGACTAAATATATCAGTTGGTAAGATAGACCTAAAGTCTAAGGTCACGGGTTATCATTATGATGTACAAAACAGTACAATAAGGAAACAAGTGAATTTGTAAATATGAACATGTGACAGCATGTACGTATTAAAAGTACTCACAAAATACAATTATCGGATATCAATATTATGTTTCAATGCATAAATCGTCTGATATCAAGTTGAACAGACAGCTAAGAAATAAGCTAATAAAAACATATTTCTTACTAAGTTAAAAAGGAAAAAGAAAATAAATCTAAAGTTTGTCTGATTATTGTTATTATCATTGCTGTTGTTGATATTGTTGTTGTTATTATTAATATTAATAACATTATTATTATTATTATCATTTTTATTCATTCTTAACATTTTCAATGATTATTTTGATAAATACACATAATTTATGAAGTTTTTTTCCTGTCTTTAGATTAAGTAGTTCTTTGAATTTAAGAATATTAGGTCTTCTGAAATAGTATGGTTTGATGTAAAGAGATCTTTCATGTGTGAAAAAAGGACACTGTAAAAGATAGTGAAACTCATCTGCTACATCACGTTTGTTACATAATTTACAAGTTCTAAATTTTAATAGATATACCAAATCAGATTTCTTTAGATTAAGTAAATATTTTTCTAGTTGGATTGTCTGTTTAATAATTGAGTAATTAATTCCCTTTGTTGAATTCTGCAAGGAAGAATTCCAGTTTTGTATATTTTGATCAAGTAAAATTTGTTTCACTATATACTTTAAGTTATTACTTTGGACATTATTTTGAATTTGCCATATATCTATTCTGCCTACTTCCATAAAAATACCTTTTATACAGCTTATCCACTTTGACTGGAAATTTGGAAGTTCAAGCATATATTTATATATTTGGTAAGATAATTTGCTTTGTTTTCCTGTTAATATTCTATTCCAGAAATTGATCATTCTTGTTTTTATCGTTAAACTTAGTTCGAACCGACCTAATTCAGCATATAACATATACAAAGGTGTAGATCTTCTTAGATGTGTAATTTTTCTTAAAAATTCTGAATGGATCCTTTCTAATATCATATGATCTTCATAACCCCTATTTCAGCTGAAAACAGTAGTATTGGTAGCACTGTATTATCAAAAAGCTTCAGAGCAAGGTCTAATGGAAGGAACAGATTATATATCCGTTTATACAGTAAATTCATTGCCTTTTTTGCTTGGGTAGCCAAGTATTTTCTTGCATTAAGAAAACTACCACTTTTTGAAAATAATACACCAAGATATTTATATGAAGTTGTCACTTCAATTGGAATATCATTAATTTTGAAGCTTATATTTCTTTCATTATGTGAGCCAAATACTAGGACTTTAGTTTTGCTAACATTTATTTTTAATTTCCATGTTTTACAGTATTCAGCAAAATCATTCAGAGAGTTTTGAAGCTTTGTTGGTTCATCACCCACTAAAACTGTATCATCAGCATAAAGTAGTAGAAGTATCTTTAAAAATGTATCAACTTCATGTTCCAAATCATTAAAGTTTATTCCTGAGTGACCTTTGTTCTCTAAATATTGTTCAAGATCATTTAAAAATAAACTAAAAAGAAGAGGGGAAAGATTCTCGCCTTGTCGAACTCTACAGTTACAACAGAAAAAGCTTGAAGTTTTACCATTTAGTGAAATGCAAGATTTTATATTTAAATAGAGATTTTTAATCAATCGAAAAAAATTCCCATTTATATTATATTCAAGTATATTCAAGTAGTTTGTGCCACAGACCAATCCGCCAGAGGGAATCGAATGCCTGGGCAAAGTCAATGAATATACAGTAAATTTTCTTTTTATAGTATCTAAATATTTCTATTTTTGAGTTGAGAGTGAAGACATGGTCTAAGGTAGAATAGTTCTTGCGGAACCCAGCCTGATTTTCGGAGAGTATTTCATTATTTTCTAGAAATTTACTGAGTCGATTATTAAGGATTGATGTGAAAAGCTTACCTAGACAGCTAAGGAGTGTTATAGGTCTATAGTTTTCAGGACATTCTGGATAACCCTTGTTTTTATAAATAGGTATAATAACTCCTTCGATACCTCTTGCCCGACGCCTATACACAAGTTTTTTTCTTTATTCGGGATAGTGCAAGAAATCATTACATTTCACAGACAATCCTGATTTACTTTTACATCCCATGCAAAGGTCTATTTGTAGTGTTAGTGAAAAACCTGGTGATCAAACTCGCAATCCCTTCATTACAAATATTGCGTGTAACTGGACCACTAATCCGATCCCATGAAATATCTTGTAATAACTGGATAAATTTCATACAGAACCTATTAGGAAACAGAACAAATGTAGTAAAGTTTCTCAAAAATGAAGATGCTGCCATTTATTATTTTATCTTTGTGATTTTTATATTGAAGACAGAGAAATACTCCTTTCTTTTAATCAAACATTCTGCTTCAAATTTCAAAGTATTTTCTTGCCTCAATTTCTAGGATTTTTGTGCATCAGTCCTATTGTTGTTTCAGTTTATTAGTGTACTGTTTGGAAAAAAGGGCTAAACTGAGCATGTAGAGGTAATAGCGAGCTGAATTCCGATAATTATACTTGCTTTCCTTAGGCTAAAAAAAATTAATGTTTAGTTTCTCAGGCCATTTTTATCAAAATTATATGAGGGAGGGCGGAATTTTTTTTTATACCCTCATTTTTTTTATTCATGATTTCGCACTTAATATTAGGTTTCATATCCCCAAAAATTAATATAAATACAGTTTTAATGATCAATGGCACTGGATATGTTGAAATTACCATCTGTATTATGATGGTGTTTAATGTGTTGCAGAGTATTAACCTAAAAGATCTACTGAGAGCATTCAGTAAAATCAAATCATATTTTACTTTAACTGCTCATCAGTCTCTGTTGTATTAAAATACTTTATAATATACAACACCACTTTTTATCTTTAACAAGACTTGCTAGAACTTTTTTCTAAACAGAAATAACATGTCATGTGAAAAAAAACACAATAAACTTTTTAGTAAGAATGTATTTCTACATGTACTTATTTGATATATGAATAATAAAATCCTAATTTAAGACAGTCTAAACACACGAAAATTAGTCTTAATCTTTTAAAATTACATCAAGAGAAAGGCATTGACAAAAGCATGGAATATTGTTCTGAAAATAAAATTTGTTTTACAAGCTTTATTTTTACCTATTTGTCGCAAATTTGTAGAAAACCAAAAACGTGGCCGTATTTGAATCAATGTGTCGTAAACACTCGCTCGATCGAAGTTATTTAGACGCATATATTTGTTTGTTTTGGGGTTTAACGCCGATTTCAACATATGTTATACCTCGGCGGTCAGTCCACCTTACCAGTAATTGGCAATTTCTCCGCAAGTGACTGACTACTGTTCCCACATGATCTACTCTGAATCAGCGGTGAGAGACATATAAACATAAGACACAATGTCTGAGAACAATTGTCACGGAGAAATTTTGCCCTGCCCAGGGGTCTAACCAACAACCGACTAATCCAGTGCTCTACCTATTGAGCTAAGGTTGCACACCACTATAAAACACATTCGGAACAACTCTGGCGACTTCAATAAGTCACCTCGGAAATAATGTGGTAGGCGCCATATTGGACTATTTTATAATACAGGTGGTGTCTGCTAAATTGAAAACATTTCTTAATGCCTCTATTTGTTTATACTTTAAATTAACATTTATTTTCATATTTTTCTAATGCATAAGACAGAAACTGCTTGAGTTCTGCCATGTTTGTTTATATTTAATAAAGCCGACGTGAATTTCCATTTGGTGTATTCATATACTTACATACGAGGTCTTTATACGAAGTTGTCGGAAAAGGCCGAGTTGTTACGATTGCTATTAACATAAACAAACCGTTTACCGCGGTACTTCTTGCCACACCGGGAATAGTAAAAAGACTTTTTAATAAATACATTTTTATTTTTTGCCAGCGATTGAAAATCGAAGCGGGCGTTCTAAAACCTATGCGGCGGGGCCTGAGAAACAAAACATTAATTTTTTTTAGCCCTACTTACAATAACTTAATTCGGAAAACATTAACAATATTATTTGAAACAACTTTTCAAGTAAAACGTCACTTTAATGTCCGTTTTTAGCCGTGCATGATTTAAAGCGTAGATGAGAAAAGTAAGCTAACAATAGCCAGCTACTAGTCTAAAGAAAATTTAGGTTCTAGTAGATAGAATCTTTATTATAGCAAGTAGTGACAGAGCAAATCAGTTAACTGCCAATTTTGAGTTGTCCCAGACCAGTATATAACAGGCTTACTGAAGTGTACCTTTTGATGCTACATCATTTCATTAGGCTACAATACAAACATCTGGCAATTAACGTTTTCCTAATGCACATAGGCATTATGTTCAAGGTATCGCAGACCAGAATATTACAAGCCTATCCAGATATCTTAACTGACCAATGGTCCGTTCAAAAGTGTTAAATTACAGCGGGAAGTATTTATTATTTTAACAAAAACTGCTTACTTCACAAACTGTACTTAAAGATTCTAGGGAATCGTGTTAAAATAAATAAAGGTAGAAAATAAACTTAAGTGCACCTTTTGTCGTAACAGTAATTTCTAATATATTGGATCTGTTTTTCTTATTCTCAGCATATATTCGAAACACATAGACGGTACTTCTGGTAAGTCCACGAATTGTAAAGTTCATCAATTCTAGACCAGTGTCCGAAAAAACTAAATTGTTCCATTCTTGATCAATTTCACGTCTGTGCATTATAGTAAAATTCTGCGGCAATCCTCCATTAAATCCTGGTATCCATGACAACATTACAGTTGTATCTGTGAGAAATGTCTCGACGTGACTGAAATCCAACGGCGTGTCTGGACGGTCTAGACAAAACATTCATATTATCGAGAGTTATAAGGATTTCGGCGGGAATCAAAACATTTTACGCACTAATTTAAGCAGAATGACAAGTATCAGACAGAAATATCTCTGTATTACTCACACGCCTGTAACTGCAATATTCCGGTATCATTGATGTAAAACTGAAACATTCATAATGATTTTAACCCATTAATGTCTAGCATCTAAAAAACTGAAATAGGCAAACAGAGCAGACCGAGACCAGATGCCACAATATGCTACGTCTGATAGGGTATTGATTGTTTCCATGAAAACTTTCTGCATAAATAGGATAAAATTTATACCAGAAACCCTTTTAACTGAAAATGGACTCTCGTCAAAGGATGACATAATGCATTAGTCATAAATGGGTAAGGCATACTTAATTTTGCAAAAAAAAAAAAAAAAAAAAAAAAAAACAAAAAAAAAAAAAAAAACAAAAAAACAAAAACAAAAAAAACAACAAACAAACAAATCTCCATCATTTTTTAGATATTGAAACTCATTATACATAAATTACTAATAGAGTACTCACATGTCGCGGCAAGGAAAAATGTCAACACTCATCAAACACAGAAAAAAACGATTTCTAAGAAATATTACTTTCCGCTTATTTATGTTAGACTTCGACCTTGAACTGATGGTAAAGATAAATTTTTCTTTTAACTATATATGACTAGGTATATTTGTCTTTTAGGATAGTTTGATAAACAGATACTACTTACCAAAAGGCTGAAGTGTAAAGTTTTGAGTCAAAATTCCCATGAAATTCTCAACAACAAGGCGAAACAGCATACCCACTGTTGATGAAAAATTTCTAACTGTCAAGTTTGACTTCATTTCAGAAGATGATATAGAAAATAGGCTGTTATTTTCTAATTTATTCCATGATGAATTAGTCCAAATTTCCCATGTAAACTCAGGTTCTGGATAAGCAATTGCTGTAAATTGTAGAGTGACTGGAACATACAGAGCACTTCTTATGTCTTCTTCTTCTTTTAAAGGATAATACGCCATAGGTTTGCCTTGAATGGACAATGTTTCACTAAACAACTCGTGTTAAGCTACTGAATGGTTATTAATATTATTTAAACATCAAGAAATATTATCACCAATTCATATGCTTAATATGGTTTTTCTTTTTTAAGAACATTAACACACTTGAAACCTGTGTTTTAAATATAAACGTTTTAAAGTAAAATTCTCGAATACCTACAATTAACAAATAAACTGAGAGAAGCATTCCCTGGTCTTCCATGATTGTACTCGTTACTTCCAGAACAGGTATAATTTCCTCTATCATGGCACGACGATAGAAAATGGCTATACGACATATTGTTAGAAACAACAGACAATAGTGTCTTTCCATTTGGCGAAATGACAGTAGTGTTTGAATCAGGATTACTGTCAACCTGACAAATAAACTGAATCGTGCTAGATTCATTTGCAATAACGGGATTTTCTTTTTCATGGCCATGAACTAGAAATTTCACTACAGATGCCCTGTCTGCAAACAAAAAAAAAATGCAGGTAAAACAAACATTCAATATCTGGCTATGCTTATTGCGTGCTCATTTCGATTTACAAGTCATGTGATCAATAAAGCGTAACCGAGTTATATTTGTTCATATACTTTCGTTTTAAAAATATGTTCAAAGAAAAAAACTCGTCAGGGGTGTTTCACATTCATAAACTGTTGTTTTCGATGGTAAGAGTTGTTTCTTGATAACATAGGTCAAAACAACTTTTAATGAAACGGAAAAGATACTGCTGCTTTAAACTGTATAATCAAACTTTGCCTGGATCATCTAAGAATTACAGTTTTTCTCTACAATTATACGAAGATAATCAGGATGATGAAAACCTCGAGTCTTGCATGGAGAACGGATTGAAGTATTATATTGTCTTGTCATATTAATGCAAGAAACAACGCATAGTGAAAGCTATAACAGCGTAACTAACATCAAGTCAGTTATAACTAGTATTATATCCGACTGTTTAACTCATACACAGAACGAGCGTTTGTATAAAAAATATCAATAAGAAATAAAAGTAACAATTCTATTATCTGTTCTTATTACGCCTCTAGTCACAACAACAAGCAATTTCAACAAAATATCCTTAGGACAATACAAGGTACGTTACTTATAGCATAAACTACGGAAATTTAACACCTTTATCTTCGATTCTAATTATTGCAGGAAAATATAGTACTCAGAGTTTGCTAAGTACTAAAATGCAACATGTCATCATTCTATGTGTATGTAAGGTACTTATGATGTTTGATGCGGATATTGTGTCAGAGCGTGTCGAGATAATAATCAGAATTTAAATAAGCCTCTTTGACAAGTAGCTTTTGAAAACTTGCATCTGTGCATTTCTGTTCTTTCTTTTTTCCTTTCTGTTCAGGGTGAGGGAAGTGGATATTAACTTCATGGCAAGGAATTACAGCTAGCGATTGTAGCTTGTTTCCATCCACGTGTGTCTAGGAGATTAGCACAATGATAGTCCAGGAATGTAACAATATTTTACATAGCTCCATCAGAAACCTGATTGGAAGCATAAAAACAAAAAGCTCTAGGCCCGATACCAAGCCGATCCCTGATTGTATGAACATGTTCTAGCAATAAAAAGCCAGATTTCCCGAAAACATTATAAATGACACTAAAATTAATCTAGAGCTGAAAACAACTCGAAAACAGAACAAAATCCTGAATTATTTAACAAAACCTGAAAAATATAATAATAAATTATAATATACAAAACACTTCAGATAATGCAACAAAAACCCAGGTTAGGGAGAAAGAAAAATCAGATGCTTAGCAAACGTTTTGAGTAGTATATATAAACAAATAAGTTAACCATTTTTTAGCAGAAAGCTGTATACATACACAACACATTAAGATAGAAACTGTCACTGGCCTGCCCTTCTTCTATTGGGCCGACTGTAGGTTCCATTTTGTTTTTCAATGTACACGTGTAATTCATGGAATCATTTCTTGAGATATTCTGCAGTAACAATGGGTTTGAATTAATTCTCAAATCGTTTTTATCTCGAGTCCAAACAACATCAGTTATGTTTGGGTTTGATGATATTGCAGTGCAGGTGAAACTGACGGACGAACCTTCGGCGACGTCACTGTTGTTCAGTGCGGCAATAGTTGGCTTATCTAAAACGGATAATTGCTACCACATTAGTATTTTTACATTATTGACAATAATTTCTCTTCATTTCTAATTATTCAAACGTTGAACATGTCATTGTGTTTCATTAAATTGCTTAGTTGTACAGATGAGAAATATGTATTTCCCTTGGAATGAATTTTGCTGCAGCCTCAACTACTGAGAAAATAGCGTTGTACACTTTGTTTATGGCTATCTCTGTCACGCTTCATTGAAGGGTAAATCCTAAAGGTGAAGTTGTTTACGACGTTGGATGGATTACGTTTATTTCAGATTCATTAACTTCTTTGTGTTTAGTTGGACAATTTTGTTAACTTTATGCTTATATGCTTAGAAAAAAGGGAAACCTGTGATAATAAACAATAATGTCTTTCTCAAGAAAATATTATTACTCAAATTTTTGTGTCTAAACAACTAAATAGTTTAGCATAAACATGTTTAAACAGGTGTTATCTAAAAGAGTATAAATTTTAAGCTTTGCATTGCTTCTTGTAAAGCTCACATAGATTTTGAAGTGTATGGTGAATATTACAAGCTAAAAGAATAAATAAGTGTCATGGTATTCAAACTCCATTTAAACATCTGCGTTGTATAATAGACTCAAACGCGGTAGTTACATGCACACCACTAGTGAACTTAATGAATTAAGAAGGACATTATCACTCAAGTGTCATTGCCTTTAACAACACAGCCAACGAAACACAAGCCACTAAAGTACAGTAGTCGGTGTTTTTATGTTATTTGTCGTTGTTAGCGGTCGCCAATATGACATACGCGTCTTGAACAGTTTTGTTATTTACGGTTGAAGGAGATCAAGCAAGTTACAGAAAATATCTCCTCCCAGAGACACTTTTACTTTTACATAGTGTACAGCAGCAATAAATGGAACCTCAATTTAATGTGAAGTTCCTTGATAGCCGTTTCGTCCTTTGCCCTGAACCAACAACTATTTAGCGTCCATAGTCCCAGTTCATGCAGTTAACTTGGAACTTCCGTCTCGTTAAGATTTTTTTACTTGGAAACAAATTTTTGCAACTTATATTTATACCGCCTGATGGCTGCTTCAAGCAAGTACTCGCGCTGACAGTGTGTAAATGCAGAAAGCCACTGGCTGCTGTCACCCCTAGTGGGATTTGAACCACCTACGGATCGGGAGTCCAGCACATTCGACCATTACTCTTTTACTGTTCATTTCCATTATAGGCTACCGATATATGTTCTTCTAAATACTTTTTGAATAGTATTGATTTATAAAGAATAAGAAACATCAAGTGTTTTAAATAAAAACTTTAAATGAATATCTTTCTTTCAAAAAAAACTTTTTTAATGAGCATTAGTCTACTATAATTATGACAGTATAAAATCTATACAGACACTTACTGTAACATATCAAAACAAGAGTGTCTTAGGTCGGTCACCGGAGTATGAAGACTCACAGTGGGGGCAATTCTGGCTTTGTGCTTTCCTACAAGAAATTGTTCCTATGTAAGTCTATTCAAAACCAAGTGACCCCTTGGACATAATATTTCTAACAAGAAGATAAAAAAATCTCTATATAAATGTATGTAAAAACACAAGTAGCCCCCAAGCGGGGCCAATTTTAACCCTGGGGTCATTTGAAGAAACTTCGTAGAAGTCATCTAAACAATTCTGCATACCAAATATCTAAGCGCTAAGCCTATAATTTATAGTTTCCGTGGCAACCAGAGTTCTACAAGAAATGGAAAGTTTTGAACAAATCTGAATGAGAACCATCCAAGCAACATTCCTGTGAAGTTCCATTAAAATCATCCAAACTTTAACCTTCAGAATTATCTCGATACAATTGTAAAATGATTGGTTTTGAAGTTAGTCAATTTGCTTAACAAATGTTGTTTCTTCAAGGACTGTATAGTTTTCAAACCTTTGTGTGAGATCCGTACTGAACAACTTCAGTGCTTTCAGCGCTTTGATTAATCACGCTATGCAAGCATGTGTTATCCTTGTGAGCATTTTTTAAGTTTAATCGTAACCTTTGTGACTGTTGATTCACACTTACGCAAAGTTTTGTTTTAAATCTCAGAGCATGGCAGAGTTATGGCCCAAACTAACCAAACTGTTCTTATTGTGCCAAAACCAGGGATGGGGGCACTGAGAGTTACCCTTGTCCGTGCGTCCGTATGTCTGTTATTCCTTGCGTACGTGCCTCTGTCCGAAAACGAGTGTGTTGCACGTTGCTCCTGAAGTATTTGAAATGAAAACACGAAATACTGTGGGGAATATATCGAGCACGCGGTCTCGACATATAAGTGGATATTGTGTAATAAGACTTACTGTCGGTGACAGAGGGAGGGACGGAAAAATAACGTAGATTTCTTAGTGATGTGATAAATATTCTTTTTCATAACCCAGACAGACAACTGCTCTACATTAGTGACAATGATGTTTAATCATTAAACTTTGTTGTTATTTGTTATGAGCGTATTTGTGTGTGATTTTGAAATAAAGGTATGCTTCCACTAAAAATATTCTTGATACTGTACAATTAAATACATAAAATGTTGAAATCTACATTAATTATTCGATTTAATTGATTTTTGTCGATGAAAGTATCATTCGCAATTTAAAAAGCAAACATAATTGTCTTCATAATAATGTTAACGTTATCAGAAAGTGAAGCCGGGAACCAATTTTACGAGCGTGTATTTTTAAGACAGAGGTTGCCTTTTTGCAATGATTTCCCCCTTTAGTTGCTGATTATACAGCGAAAAAGACAGTAGAGCAAGACGAAAAAAATACTTCTAGCTGTAATTCCGAAGAACATATCTAAGCTATGTTACTGATCCATTTTTGGTTACAGAAACACATCATAATGTAAAAATTTACACACCTTTATCGGTAAAATATTTACCATTAATCACGGGGCAGATACTTTGGTTAATATATAATTATTTTCGACATATGACTATAGCTGTCTCTGTGGCTCATTAGGGTAGACCGTCACTCAGTCTTTACTGACCAATAAGACCTGGGTAATCACTTTTTTTTTCATTTTTCATGGTGTATAGAAGCACAATATTATGATTTCTATAGTATATTCACTTATTTTAAATTTTAAAGAAAAAAATCAGCTTTATTCTATGAGTCACTTTCTTCAACTTAAACATTTTGTCGTCAAGTATCTGGATAAAAATTTGTTATTTACTATTCTATAATGGCGCCAATTAATCGGATATTTATTTGGATAATAGTTTCGGGGAGCTATTCTGATTTAAAAAAAATTGTCAAAAGAGAAAGAAGATTTAAATGTTGCGAGATGAAGGCAGATAGTTACACCTAAAAGAAATATTCTATTTTTATTTTGAACTATCTTATTTCAGATGAGTCAACAGATAGCACTTGAGCTCCTTCGACAGGCGGCTGCTGCCTCGTAGGCGAGGAATTCCTACCTCCACGGCAAGGACATTGGCTACCCCAAAATCACGTACATTGACAGCATATAATTATTATTAATGCTTCATACCTTTACACGGCGAATTCGATTTTTACAAATGTCACAGGATGTTACTTAGTTTCTACATAATTCTGCTTTTATTCTTTAAAAAGTTGTCCGAAAATTTGAATAAAAGAGTGAATTTTACAAATAAATATTCTGCAACATGTTAAAGTCGTAGGGGCAGCTGTTCTAGAGCTATCAATCAGAAACAATTTTCAAAGTGCATGCCCCTGTGAGTCTGACATTTGCCATATGAGTACAAAAGCCGTAGGGGTCGTCTACTCATAAAGTCACACTACCTTGTACTCATTAAAGGGACGGTTGTTCTTAAGTACTTTATCGGAAACCGTTTTTTTTTCGCAAGTGCTTGTCCCTTTGATATTCTTGACAAAGCAATAAGTTTATGTACTCATCATATCAAACTATCGAATAACGTTGTGTTGTTCTTGGTGCAGTAATTCTTCAGTTATAGATCGAACACCATTTTTAAACTGCAAACCCCTGTGAGCTGGACGTGTGAGTTTGGGCTCGTAAAACATTAGGATTCATTTAAACGAGATAATACACCTTCCTACTAAATCTCAACTTTCTGTCCCAATGTGTTCTCAAGCAAGAAACCGACGGACTGACAGACATGAGCAAAACATTATACTACCGCTTCTTCGACGTGGGGCTAAAAAGAATACAAAAAGTACATAAACTATCATGGTGTTTATGCAAGTAAATTTTCACTCGTTGTAAATTGACTATCGGTTGAAACTTTAAAGCGTTACCTCGTCTCGATCAACCACTAGATCTATTCATTCGACATTTATACATACACTTCTGTCAAAGAATAACACAGATTTAGTCAGAAAATTGAGAATGCCTTTTTTGGCGAAAGATATCAGAGAAAGATAACACGTAAATAAAACTTACATAGTATATCAACATGTACACCTGAGCTAATAATTCCAGTTTTGATATCTCCATATGTCGGTATCATGGAATTTTGTGCCAGACATGAATATGAACCACTATGGTCCTTTTGTACATTCAATAAATGGAGTGATCCATTAGTTGATCCATTCAAATTTTGAGGTCCGCTCCAAATATATTGTGCAGGGCGTGGATTTCCATCAGCATTACAGTTTAATCTATATGTTTTATTTCCTATAAGACTGACATCTTCAGTAACATTCGTCTTACTATTTTGATACTGAACTTGTAAAGTTAGAATTTCAGGTGGATCTGAAACGCAAAAAATGCATAATTATTTTTTAAATTCATATATACATGACGCATTTTGTCTTTCAATATTTGCTTTGTTATAATGTTTGTAGTGTAGAGCTGTTGGTGATCGCAGTAAATATCAGTTACATTTGTGTGTTTTCATTTTCGAGCGATAACGACTTGGAACATGTCAAAACTACTTAAAATCACTTTATGATACTTACATAAAACATCAACATTCACAAATGTGAGAGCTTTCGAAAGTTCATGGTCTGCCTCACATTTACATGTTTTGCCATTAGTACGTGTTGCAGTCCATGACAGATTACTTGTTACTTTTATACTGTCTGTCATTTCTACCGAATTATTGTTGATCAGATTCATGCATAACCATTTCAGTTTCGCCAGAGGGTTGCCTCCTTCCACGGAACACGATAATAATGCTGTTGTATCTTCTATAATTTTGTAAGTGCTTCCGTTGGTAAAAGTTTGTATGACTGGAGGATGATCGGGGGGGTCTGTAATTTAATATGGTTAATAACATCAAAACTTAAAACGAAAGAGACATTACTGTAAAGTGATATCGAATAAACGCAGTGAATGTTTGAGAGAAGTCAAATCAAAATTTAGAGGAAGGACTAAGGTGATTTCGCTTAAAAGGGATATTCCTCTTCAGTCTGTTTAAAAGAGTACTTTGCTAATATGTACACACATTCACAGCAGGCTTTTAACTAATAGCAAAAAAGTGATAGATTGTATCCCAAGGTTACAAGCTAAAAAGTAGGCAGTGTAGGATATATTCATGACTGTTTTATAAATAAATAAATAAATAATATATATGTTAGATGTTAGAGTTGGAACATTACGAATATCTAAAAAAATTGTTCCACTCTCTAATAACAGTGGGAGGAAAAGAATTGAAGTAAAGTGATGAACTAGCAGGAATTCCTGGTGTATTTAAAAAAAAAATTAAGTTGTACTGGGTGTTAGTTGTAGTAGGGATCATGGAGGTTAGGTAATCAGGAGCAAGGCCATTTTAAAGTTTATAAAACAGGATCAGTCTGTGTATATACCTTCTTTCTTGAAGAGTTTGCCAGTTTATTTCAGTTTGTAGATTTCCTACTGAGACTAATTTAGTTGCTCCTGAAGCTATGCGGGCACATTCATATTGGATTTTATTTAATTGTTCAAGTTCATATTCAGTTGAGTTACACCATACCTTGACCTCTTGACCCGAAAACTAGTAGGAATCATACTTGATGAATATGTATGTATTGCACAACTTTAACACTGAAGAACATTTCTCATAAACAAGTGTACTTACATGACACATTTAACATTATCAGTTTTGAAGTAACCTGCTTATCTCCCCAGTTGGAGGCGTGACATAAAATATTCCAGCCATGAACCGATCTGTTGACTCTGTAAGTAAGCGTCTCTTCTACTGAGATAACATTGTCTTCTCCAGTATGAAGTTTACGTGTTATATTTACGTTTCCGTCGGAGCTGCTACTCAACTCCACTATGGATGATTTATTACTCCTGTACCAGTAAATAGTAGGGGCTGGTAGACTGTGAGACGTGTTACACTTGAACAATGATCTCCTGTTCTCAGGTATTAGGCTACCGCCTGACTGATGTAAGTCTACATGCGTTACCGGAACTAGAAAGGGTATTCGTCAGATAGTACGTTCTCAAAACGATAAGGTTATACTTTGTGTTGGTAGACACTTTGCTTACTTACCAGGTTTGGAAAGTAATAACTTAGAAAACAAAAACAAATAACAGAATTTTTTTTTTTCATCTTGGCAATATTTGCATTAAATGTTAAATTCGGAAGTGCAAGAAAAAATCTATCATGAACTAAATATAAATTTTTGAGGTATGTTATAAAGAATAGTGACATTTAATCAACTTACGTTAGATTATAGTTTTAACTACGTATCCAAATATACCTGCTACTTTAATCACTACTTTTGGCCTTTCCAGAGACCCAATAGGCCAACATGACCAGACTGCTTTATGTTGCCAACGGTCAACATGTCTCAAGTAGACAGAAAACGTTCCGCTGCCGTTACAAATGCAGTCGTATAAGTTGCTGTTTTTCAAGAAATCTGTCTTAATACATGTGTTTCCTAAAAGTGCGCATCCTGCCTCTTTACCGGGGATCATTGAACTCGTCCACCTGGTTTCTACCACCAACCCGTCTTTCGCTGAACATGTAAGGGTTACAGTGGAGTTTTCCAAAACAATATCTGATGACTTGGAAAGATGCATGGTGCTTGGAATTACACCTTGAAAAAAAGAGAATATTGTCATTAATACAAATTTACTGTTTTATAAATCTGAATGAAACTTTGTTGAAAAAGTACTTTTGATTGCTCTTAAACAGACTGTTATGTATGTAGTTTATGATAAAATTAACTTGTTTTTTAGTCATTAAAGAGTCGAACTTCTACCTAGTTCCTTTTTCTGTATATATTAAAACACACCGAATGAAACGCACACCTGACCCGCACATCAAAAATTCAGGCTGCGTCTGCTAAAATGCTCCCAATTTAGATATTTATCCGTCCTGTCACTCAGCAGACACTAAAACTTAACAAAACAAATCGCTTAATTTTTTATTACGCTACACAGTAGAAGAAAACCGTTGGTTTCATGGATTGTCAACAAAATTTGCCTGTCACCGAAACCACTGCGTGACGTCATTGCGGAAAACTCCTAAAAAGTCTTGATCAAAATCAGTTTTGAGATGCGCTTTTCATTCCTTGTGTTTTTGTACAGAGAAAAAAGCTGAGTACACAGTTTCGGCTCGTGAATGACTAAAAATAAAATTTCAAGCTCCTGAGATATATTCGTTGTTTTATTAATCGAAATATATGTGACAATGGATATAAATAATGATACTTACGCAGAATACAAAACATGAAAAAGCAAAACTGAAAAGCTATGTGTTTTGTCACAAATAAAATACTATTATAAATTGTCATTTGCCATTTTAAAGTATATGTAACATCAACACTTTAAACTTAAAATTGATATAACTACATCCGTAAAATATTTCCAACAGGCTTATAGACGCTTTTAACATCAAGTTGATTCTCCCGAAACTTGCTTAGCATAAATCATTAAGTTGACAAGTTTAAGTCTGAGACGGAACAAAAATACAAAATAATTCAGGGCATATCTAATTAAGCAACAAGGTATTTGTAAACTTCAGACAATACGTTCTTAAGTTTAGTTTTTTTCTTACTGGGTAATGCCAATACCAGGAAAAGTAGCAAGGACTGAACCGTTTCCATCGGATTTTTTAAAGTTTTAGTATCCACGTCTTATCTGAAATACAAAAGGAAAGAAAGAAACATTGAAACAAAAAGGACTTTCAAGAGCCTAAAACTGTATACCTGGCTTCTTTCTTATAAACAGAAATGAAGCAAGCCAGGTATACTGGTTTACTACAAAATACAATTTCAAGCCCCGCTTGATATCTTTTCTTGGAAGCACAAACAAAACTATTTTATTTTCAGAAGCGTCAAGATAGTATTTACCTTTATTGTTTGTACACACATTGAAGCGCTATCTGTCAACAAAACATATCAAAATAACATACAAATTTGTTCTTGCTAACACAACGACGGACGTATAAAGAAATCATAAAATTATTCACATTTCTCATTGTTGCTTTTCCAAATCCATACCAGTTTTATGTCTTCTGTACTTCTACAACATAGTTTAGGTAATTCTTGTTTTACTCCTGATTTTCACGAGAATTTCATGATTTATATTTAATATTGTTACGGTCCGGTACACACCTTCCTATAATTGTATAAATACAACCTCTGACAACTGCGTCTAGAAATCGATTCTTAGGCTCAATGGTTAGAGTGTTGGCGTAACAAGCGGGTGATTGGAGTTCGAATCCCGCTCTGGGTTGTGTATTCTTAAGTGCATTGCATCTTTCTGTTACAGACTTTCATGTTTGTAAGATTGGGGGTGGGGGTGGGGGTGGGGGTCGGGGGTTCGTCCGGGATGAACTATCTACACTTAGTTATAAAAATTGAAAATAAAGAATCTTTCAAGATTTCTGTCTGATTTTCTGATCTAAAAATACAACACACCATTCGTCAATATAAATGTTGTCTTTCTCAAGAGGGGATGTGTTACACTCTTCCATAATTGTATAAAAACAACCTCTGACAACTGCGTCAGGGAATTGATTCTTTGGCTCAGTGGTTAACTTAATAATATTTTATTGCAGTTGCGACATTTTTATAAACAGAGAAACATAAATCGAAAAAAAGTGCAAATGGATTGGGCTACAAGTTTTAACAACATTAGGAACAGCCCTTTCCAAAGTGTCTGTTTTATAGTCTATATAACCGATTTAGTAATTATACAATCGAAATTGAGAAAATATGTTTTAGTCAATAGAGAAGAAGGAACAAAAAGCAGGAGGAAAGAAAGAAACCTAAAGACAAAATACTAGAATTTAATAAATGAGGATTAAATCAACAATAATATAGAAGGTATTGTTCCAAAAAAAAAAAAAAAACTACGCTGCCCCCAACATCCCAAACCCTCCAACCGATGACCTTTAATGTCAATACCGATAGCGGGATACAACAAAAAATGTAAAAATGATATGTCAAAAAATATCACAGATATTACTTAAATCTTTCTGTTCGCTTTATAAATTTCTGTATTTCAATAAAAATATATGCATTTTCTTCCTCTGAAAGAGTTTCTTTACCAAATAATAAGTCATGTAATGTTAGAGGTTGAAAAATAAACGTAGACTGGTACAAAATATATCTATGACGAGTAAATCTGGAACAAACTAGGAAGTAATGGTTAGTATCTTCACAAGGACTTCCACAGTCACAAAGAGAGTTCTGCCTAATATGATTTCAAAATAGATCATCGTTTAGATCACTACACTGATTTCTAATTCTTGCATGATAAACAGAAAACGTTCTGTCGCCGCTAAAAAACCATTTTGGAACAATAGGTGGTTTAAAGTGATTATTAAGGTTTGCTTTGAAACTTGAGAGACTTGGTGAGTTTTTTATTTCATTATCAAATTCGTTCCACAACTTAACAGAAGAAGGAATTACTGATTTGGCTCAGTGGTTAGAGTGTTTGCGTGTCACGCAGGTGATTGGAGTTTGAATCCCGCTCTGGGTTGTGTATTCTAAGATGCATTGCATCTTTCTGGTACAGACTTTCATGTTTTACTGATGTATAAAATGCATTCAGGAAATTCAAAGTGGACGGAAACCAAAAACTTTTCCAACGAGATTGTTATGCAGCACGTACAGTTAAGCTCTTGTAAAAATTTCTGGTATTTAAGGTTCTTAACTAGGGGCTAATATATAACTCAGAACACCAAAAACGATCTTTGTGTGTTTTGAATGGTGTATAAATGTATATGCAAATATCTGGGAAAATTAATACAGTGCACAGCGTATTCCTTCTGTGATTTTCACTCACCTAAAAGAATCCATGACTAACAAAAAAGTTCCCAATATTAAGATATTAACATACTAATAAACAGTTTGTAAGCGCTCAATAAATTGAGATTTTTAAAAAAAATGTACTATCATAGAGCAAAATAAAAACCATATCAGACACTTTTACCATTGGAGTTTCAAGAAATGAATTATATTCATTTCAACATTACCCGACGTAATGGGTTTATAAATAATAGAGAAATACAATGTTTTTTCTCAGACTGACCATCAAAACAAGAGTTAAATGGTATGTAATCATACAAATAATGAAGCTACTGACTGCTGACTGCTGACATAAAGGTTACAAAATGAAGAGACGAAAGTGAGAATAAACAAAACATGACTATAAACATTCCACGAATTTACCCCCACCCACTTCATTATGAGGGAATATTATCAAGGGAAACTTCAACTTCACAAATATTGAAAGAGGTCAACTTTATAACCTATATCAGATATTTTATATCTGTGTCTTTTGTTTTTTACCAAGTACTACTAAAGCTTTAAACATATACTTAACTAAGTCTTTAAAGAACATTTGACGTCTTAGGAGTTTCTAGACAAAACCAAAACTTTGATAGTCTTTAAAGGGGTGCATACTGGTGTTCGATATTTTGTGATTTCAAACACTTTTTTGGAATTTTCAGTATACCACTAAGTAAAACTTATGTCCGAGATTGGGAAAGCGTGATACGAGCAGGAGGTTTTAATAAACGTCATAAAAATCTACCAATAAGATGCAAAATCTCAGTTAATGTTTGTTATTCTAGACCCCAATTGCCGATCTGATCAACTCTATTTTCCTGATTGCACAATTTCCCAAGCCAAGTTCGACAACTGCTTGAACGCTGCTTGATAAGGCTTGTACACGACATTCTAGTCCGTCGTACACAACCACAGCACGACTATCCACGACTCCTCTGTGACTTCAAATGAAAACTGTTCTGATATTCACTCGATCATATCGATCCATTCATAATTCTCACACGATATCTTTTCGACTAGCCCAATCAACTCGACCATTTCTTGGTCTCTACTAGATTTCGAACGTTCTAGATCAACCCAGGCATACTGGGGTTGTAAGGAATCATCAATTGGTCATACACAGACAATTTCAGTTTAAAAACGTCGCCCGTGGATGATCAATAGTGGTCAGGTAGCAATCGGGTGTGATCGATTGCGGTTATGTTGATCCTGACAACAGGTCGGAATAGGACTGCACTCATCGGGAAGCGATTGGGTATTATTAAAATAAAGGTGAAAAAATGATCGGGAGCTGATCCATTATTTTTCTTTTATCCGAATCAACACAACTTCTTTACCTAGCAAAGTACACCGCCTCGACCACCCTTGTCGAGCAAGCCGGGCAAGTACCCAATCGCTTGAATAACCTTAATTGGGTTGATCTAATATGCAGTATAAAGCTGGCATTCATGACTTTTCTAACGTTGCCTTAGAAAATAATTTCATTGTTTTTTTACCAAAACTGGACGACATAGACGATGATGTTACTTAGGAATTTTATAGACCATTCCGTTCACGTAAAATCTTCTAATCCTGACACCTTTTGGTAAACAATACTTCCTCTAAGAACCTAATCTAATTGTACAGGATAGAGCATGTGTAACTCGTATTTAACGAAACATTTTTATACATTAAACGTCTACCAGGGACTCATGCAAGTGTCATCTTCAAAACATTTTTATGTACCAGAAAGTGCAAATGATTATAAAGACGGATAGTGTCTCTCTGCCTTCATTCTTACAGACTGCGCTTTAAATCCACCAGGACGGAAAACTCATGTAAAAACTCATTTACAAAACACTTATTTTCACAAGATAAAAATAACTAACGCACATTTACCAAGTCTTTTTATATTGAATATTTTATTATTTCGCTTGTCGTGTCTTCCTGCTTTCTCTTTTTCATGTGTTTATAAATGATAGCTGTAACTGTTAAGTGTACTTCGTCGTATGATGATTGATTTAAACAGAAGCATTTCTCCAGTTCCTCCATAATTAAAAACAACTGTTTGTTTATATCATGCTTTCACTTTTTAAGTTCAGACAGTGGCTATCACAAAACTGAAATATAAGATTTAGGCTAATTTGTTGCAAACTTCCAGTACCCAAGTTAGATGTCAAAATGTACAGAATGAGATTTTGTTATATGCTTTTTGAACCTAAAGAAATATTAAGTAATTGTGTTTTTGTATTTTAAATGTTGTGTTGTATAAATTGAATACAGCACAAATATAAACAAACATTAGATATACCAGCAATATCGAAAATAAACAACTTCCTCAGAGTAAGAAATTATCAAATCAATGATTTTGATAATTCTTTTGTCTGTTTCTTGACATAGTATAAAGAATATTAAAGATAAATATGTCTTACTAATCATCCAGATGTAAAAGCGTCTGTACTTCACCTGTTAAAACCAGCCACTTCGTTAAAACTCTCCTTCAACGAGCATTTGAATCCCACTAGCATGTATTACCCAAATCTTTTAAAACACTGTAAGGTGAATTTAAAAAAATCTTCTTGCAACTTAACATCGTTTTCTGCATCCACTTTCGCAAATAAATAAAAAGTAAAGGAAAGTAAAGACTTTGTTTATTATAGAGTCATCCCTACTGAAAGGGCCAGCCTCCTGGGCATACGGACACCTCTATTAGTGAACACATTTACTCCCCGATTCCTTATCATATGTGCCAGGCTCCAGGTGGACAGACAATCGGTTACTATTCTTTAACTAGCTGGCGGCTCACCAACCGGCCGCACCAGAACAAGCCTCTGAATGGACTCGAAACTTCGACCTCCCGTTTTGTGTGTGGACCCCTAAACCACTGGGTCACAGTGACTAATTAAAATATGTTCTGAATGTTTAAAATAACACTCAACATTTTAATACAGTTATAATTCATTTCACCACTTATTTTGGATTTGTGATAAAATTAATTACTAAGGCCTTTCAATTGTTCTTCCAAATTATCATTCATTTTGCATTCATGAAGAGGAATCATTACTTTATTTAAATACAATTTAATAATGGAAGGACTCGCATAAAGAAATTGCAGAGTGTCTTAATAATGTACCGGCACTGTACGAGAATTTACACGAGGAATCACAAGAACAGAGTCGGATATTTGGTAAAAATACGTACAACTTCAATGGATGCTAGTTATTAAATCCGAATAAGAAATAAAATTTAAAGAAATGGGTCACGCTTTAGAAACAATTACAACTTAAATTCTAAAATCATCATAGTATCCTTGTTGTTAATTTCTTGAAACAAAATAAAGAAGTTGAGTCGGTATCCAAATAAAGAACTGAAGAAATAACGCAAGGAACGGGGTCATTTTCAATTATGTTTATCAAACTAAAATGAATAAGTAGAATCACTCATCCTTCCGCGGAAGGGATATAGTAATGGTCTCCATACTTTCAATCGTCTGTCCGTAACAATTTTGTGTGGAGCAAAACTCTAACATTCTTTAAGGGAATTGGTTGATACTTAAATTATGGTAGATAACCTCAAGGAGGAGTACAGTGTACAAAATTCATAAATCTGGCATGCTCTCTTTTGAAATTATGTCTCCTCCCACTAAGTTGAGTGGGAGCCAAATTGTTTCTTTATACTTTCCATCTGTTTGTCTGTCTGTAAGTCTTTCGAAAATAGAAGTCTGCAACAGAAAAATGCAATGCATATTAGAATACATAACCCAGAACAGGATTTGAACTCCGATCTCCCACGTGACAGGCCAACACTCTAACCATTGAGCCAAAGAATCAATTACCTGACGCAGTTGTCAGAGGTTGTATTTATACAATTATAGGAAGGTGTGCACTAGACCGTTACAGTAAGTCAAAAAGTTTGTCTGCACTTTTTTCCAAAATCGCTGGTTGGATTTCAGTTGAACTGGCCATGATTTATCAGTACAAAGCCCAGTTGAGCATATCGTCGGCTTTTTCCGGTTCAGTGATCTTTGACAAAGTTATTGGCCTCGATTTGTACACATTTAAACAAATATGGACATATCTCCATAACCGTTTGTCTGATTTTGACAAAACTTCACAGGAGTGGTTTTAGCAAGGGTAGTTCCAAGTATTATTGATGTGTTCCTGTCGGCTAGCTTTAAGTGGAGTTTTGAGCCTTGGTTTGTCCAACTTTGAACACATATTTGCATATCTATATAACCGTATGTCTGATTTTGAACGAACTTCACAGGAAAGATTGTTAGCAAGTGTAATTACAAGTATTGTTGTTTTGTTTCGGTCGGCTGATTTTTAGTGATTTATGGGTCTCTGTTTGTCTAAATTTGAACACGTATCGGCTTATCTCCATAACCCGCTCTACGATTTTGACAAAACTTTACAGGAATGATCCTTAGCAAGTGTTGATACGTGAATTATTGAAATGTTCCGTTCGGCTGATTTTAGAGGAGTTGTGACCCTCGATTTGAATATATCTAGGCATATCTCCGTAACAGCTGATCAGATTTTGAGGAAACCCCAAAAGAATAATTATAAGTGAGAGTAGTTATGCATATGTTTGTCGTGTTCCGGTCGGATGATTTTTAGCAAAGTAACGGCCCTTTATTTGTCAAAATTTGATTACAGTTGGGCATCTCTATAACTGCTAGTTGGCTTTTGACGAAATTTCACAGCAAAGATCATTAGCAATTGTAGTAACGCATATCATTTGCTTATACGGCCCCTTTTTTAACTTCATGGTAAATGACATGTAGGGGAGGCGGGGAGACATATTTTTTTTCTTAAAAACAATCTCTAGTTACCTTCTTTTTATATATTTTGTTTGTCCGGAGTATGAAAGGGAGTTCATTCATATTGCATACATAGTTTGAGGATCTCAAAAGGGTGTGCAATGTCTAAAAACCATAACTCTGTCTTGCCTATTTCTAGAAATTTGTCCCTTTATTGTATTACTATAAGAATGTCCTAAACACAACTAAAAATGTATGGACAGGATTTAGTTGATATTTCGCAAAATGATAGAGTAAATAGGTGAATGTGTAAAATGCAATAATCATTACTCTGCCTTTTCCCAATTTTTATTATATCCCTTTATTGTTTTATAAATACTTGTCCCCATTGTAACCTGATAACTATTAAAGATATTTTGTTAATATTTCACACAGCAGTACAAAACATCAAGTGGAAGCACAGTGTGCAAAAACAAAAACTCTGTTTCTTTTTTAAAATAACCTCCCTTAAATATGTTCTGTTAAGCTTGTTTGCTTGATATAAATCCAAACATTATTAAGTGAATTCATTCATACATACAATAATAGAAGACCTAGAGGGGTATAATGTGTCTAGGAACCATAACTCTATACCTTGCCTCATTATTGAATTATGTCCCTTGATGATATTAGTATAAGAATGTCAAAAGCGGTACTCAAAAAATAATGAAGGGAATCACACAATGGAAGTAAACATTAAGTATATTTGCATTATGTAAGAACTATAACTCTGCCTTGTCTCAGATGATTGTTCACAAGATAACTTGAAAACTATAAAAAGGAGTTTGGTAATGTTTCCCACACTGATAGAGAGAACAGAGAGGAAGTGTAGTGAGCAAGAATCATGACTCTTTTTTTAATTGATCTCACTTAATTACATTGTATAATGCTTGTCCCTGACAATGCTCTAAGACTTACAAGTGATTCAGTTAATATTTCACACAATGGTGTATGATACTGAGAGGAAGTGCATTATGTAAGAACCATAACATAAACTAATACTTTTTTGAATTGTCTTTCTTTGCGTTCAGTCTTATATCAGTACTTTTCTCAATGAATTTTGATGAAAATTTGTTTAAACTTTATGCAATTATAGAGGGTATTCAAAGAAAGTATTAAAAAGGGCATCACTCAAGTTTGCCTAATTCAAAATCATTAACCCTTGCTTTACTTTTCTTGCTTGAAGGATAACCCGACAAGATTTGGAGGAAATTAATTTATTATTGTATAAAGTTATAAAGCACCTCGAGGGAATGTGAAGTGCCTATCAACCATAACCCTACATTGACTTACTCTTGAGTTATGTTCCTAATATCGTAATAAACATTTCCCAGACACAACTCCAAACCTATTTATTTGATATTTCAACAAATGACATAGTATTTAGAGTAGATGTGCAATATGCAGGTACAAAAATTCTTGTTCTCCCTTCACAACCATTCCATGTGCAACATTACTCCGGCTGAGGGTAGGCCGTTTCTAACATGGCTCTGGTACAAATCTGAATAAGGAACACAAGAACTAACACAAGAAAATGGGACAATATTATTATTATTACGAAACTACATAAGGATGCATATTTTCAGCCACCAAATGGTCAGTTAAAGCATTTGTGTCGGATATAGGTAAACTGAATATTTGCAAATTCCATAAAGGGATGAACACTAAATAAGAAACAAAACAAAAATGACTCATGCAAAAGGGACAATTCTAAAGAATTATATTCCTAATACCCTTCCTCCATTCCGAAGATAATTCAATTCAATTAATTTATGTAAGATTGAGATATTGTCACTAACGAACATGGGTTCAAACCCTACTCAAGTCTTTTTCTTTAGTTTTTGGCAGTTTTACATTGTTTTGATTTAACAACAGTATTTTTTATAGAATTTAAATTCAGTTTCTTTCATTTTTAATATATTTCAATTGTAACAAAGCTTTTCAGTATGGTCATTTGATGAATGTTTGATATTTGTGATTTCAGTTATTAATTTTTTCGAAAACTAGACGGTAAAAATAGTTGATATTTGTGTTTATTTGTTCTGAATAGTATATAAATGAAAAAAGTTGTGGTTAATTTGAAACCCCGAAGATTTATCTTTAAGTTCACGTTGAAAACGTCACCTCAAAGCGAAGTTGGTTTTGTAAATTCGTGTCATGTTTATAATCATATTTTGTTTCTTTTCACTTTCGGCTCTTCATTTTATTAGCTTTTTTTCTGCAGTCAGTAGGTCTTCATATGTATGATTACATACCAAGTTACACTTGGTTTTATGGTCAGTCTTAGAAAAAACATTGTGTTTCTCTTTACCATATAAACCCATTAAGTCGGGTGAGGTTCGAAGTGAATATATGTCATTTCTTGAAACTCCCATGGTAAAAGTGTCTAATATGGTCTATATTTTATCCTAGGACAGTATATTTCTTAAAGAAGCTCAATTCACTGAGGGCTGACAAAAACTGTTTTTAATACCTTGACTTAAAATTTACTTAAGTCTATTCGTAAATTCAAAATCAGTCCCAAAGCATCGTCAAAGCATATGCCTTGCATTTTTCCTGAGTAAAAAAAGGACAAAAAATAACGTTTCAGTGCGTACACTATTTTCTTTTATATTCGGATTTTTAGAAAAAAGTTTGCATGCGACGATTCATTAGTTCCTTATTCGGATTTGATCTCTATTTCATGTAGACAGCACTGACAGAAAATCACGAAAACATTATAAATGCCTAAAGAAAATTATCTTAACAAAGACAACCTAAAAACTTCCTGTAATTCGATAAACACTGTCTTCTCTGATGTTTTCAAATTTGGCTCAGGAAAAGTGTTCTCCTCTTGGGATATGGGTTCACTATCTAGAAACATAAATTAGACTAGAAGAAATATTGTGAAAAACTTTATCCAATTCGTCCGAGGTCACTATTGTTTTTCGAAATATCTAAAAAAAAATTTATTTTCAAACGATTGAGGTTCAGGAAAAATCTTTTCTTCACAGACTTTATAGATATATTGATTGCGCGTATTAACGTTAATTAGTGTAAAGTATGATCACTCCCCCCTATGCAATAATGAAACCTATCTGTGCTGCACTTATGAGGTAACAAATGTATGACTTCATAGTGATGCACACGTTACACAATATTTAGACAATTTGTCTAAAAGTTTTTGCTCCTAATCTTTGTTAATTAAATGTCACGAATTGTTAGTCTTGGTCATTAGGTAATAACTTAATACATGTCGTAGAAACAGTTTCCGTCGGTTCTGACGTTTATGATATTTACTTATCAGTTACACGCTGAAGGCAAACACTCGTAGTTTGGAATAAGATTTCCGTTGTTTAAAGTAGATTTGGGGAAATAACTTTGATCTCATATTGCAAGGAGCAAAAATCAATAACCTTGATTGAAGGACGTTGTCATTACCTATGTTTGTGTGGTGTCGATGTAAAATACGTATTATTGCTAAATATTTTTAGCAAAAATGTAATTCGAATATAGTTTTTGGTGTAACATTTTAGACAATAAAAGAAAGCGGATTAAATATAAATATTGACACAACTTCCGATAGATAGGGAGTTTATGTATTAACTTGTTAATTTAACTAGGTACTTGAAAAAAGAGGCGGCGCATGTTTTTGTATAATTACTCTAGGAAAATGTGAATGTAACAAACCAATAAAAAAATTAGAATATAAGATTTTATTGGTGGTTCTTGGATAAAAGTGTATTCGACAATTTTTATTTACAGTTTGAGTCAGTATGGCGGTTCAGTTTTGGATTATTGTAGCTGTAGCTGTATTTTCGGGATGTGTCTTCGTAGCATCAGGTACGATTTTAGATGTTTACAACTTATCATATCTATCGTTGTTAGCATATATAAATGACATATATATCTTAATTTAAGCAAAAATTATTAATGTTTTTTATAAGTCTGTATAAGGAGAGATTAATCATTATGTAAAGAGAAAAAAGAACAGTTTTCAATACGTGTTGTCAGTTTATCTTACTTTAACGAACTGGATGGTGTTTTTGCATTTCTTTACCGTCCTTTTCATATGTATGCACCTTAAACTTTAACATATACCGTTATAATAAGTTTGGTTCTCTTTGTAGTGGGGAGTTGGGGGGGGGGAATATTGTTTTCGCGATGTCCGTCCATCTGTTGGTACGTCTAACATTCCCTTCGTCTGTCCGTCTTTCCGTCCGGTCCCATAACTAATTAACCAGTGGATGGAATTTAATGAGACTCAACGAAAATATGTTTCACTGGTGTGGGACGGTGCCAACACAGTTTTTGTTTCGATCAAATCAGTAACGCTATCTAGAGTTACACCCTTTGATAAATGTTCTATACAATAAATAAGGCTAATACACTTATTATGACTTATATACTTTTATATAGCTAATATACTTTATCATGTCATTCAAAACAAATATGTATCCTCAGTAGCAGCACAATGTTTGTTCTATTCAGATTATTAACACAATAATTTATATAGCCCTTTGATTAATTTTCCAAACAATATATAAGGCATATATAGAGTTAACGCCTTTTGACTGATTTTCTTTACAAAAGACTCATAAAGCATTAGAAATTCCCAGAAATGTGCCTTGCATGACTTGGATGACTACCAATTTTATCCAAGCATTTCCTTGCTGTCTAGAACTGTGGTTATTAGGGTAACTAAACCGTAGCAATAATGAAATCTTTAAAATACTAATAATAGTTTCAAACCCCGTAAGCATTATTGCAACGATATTTGATATTGTGGCATCTTCCGTGTTGTCATGTACAGAGAATGTTGAAAATATGTCCCTGTGACTAAAAAAGGTCACACTTCTTAGTATCGAAAGTTTTACCTAGTTTAATAGGAAAAGAGGAAAATACTTCTCCAAAACTACAAGGCTGAGGATTTAAATATTTTGCATGTGACTTGATCTGTGGTCTTTTAGAAAGATTATTTTATTATTCCCCTGGGATCTGAATTGAGGACTTTGAGGAGAAGTGCTGTTCCAAAGAACCATAACTCTTTCTTGCATGATTTTGGAATTATTGTCCTTTTTAATTTTTCATACTCTATTTTAGTCCGGGGGTATTGGCGCCAGTTCAGTGGAAGTTCTAGTTTTCACAGACTGCAATTTTCTTTTTGCACAAATGATCAAGGTTTAGTTTAATCATATTTTATTACTTTTGCAATACATATATCAATACAAATATTTATATAGCATGCAGAATAATAAGCAAATATTACAGTATAGTAATGGGTCAAATGCATGTAAAATATTTATAATGTCAAAAGTAAACGGGTTGGGCCACAAGTTATGGCAACATTAGAGATTGGCCCGTCCCAATAGTCAAGATTTAGGTAACAAGATGAGCATTATGTTAATTGTATTGTCGTAAGTATACGGAAAGTAATATAAACAGTAAATTAAAAGAGAGAGAAAAAAGGAAAAAGAAAAAAAAACACAAAAAAAAACAAAAAACAAAAACATTTCAGGAGGTATTAATACTGGTAAAGATTCAAATCGACGAATAATGATTATGTATTCAGATAGATATTTACCTGATATCATTGTAACATATTTATTATATGAGATTGTTTTATACCTCACTAAAAGGTATGATCTTATAGAGTATATTAAAGTTTTAACAAAAATTAGTAAAAAATAATGAAAAATAATGACAAATAATAAAAAATGAAAATAATGAATAATGAAGTCCCCTGCCTATATATTGCACTATGTTGCCTACATCATTAAGTCAAGGTTTATTGGTCAACGACAGTAAATAACGGTTTATGTATTTTCGAAACGCCTAGAAGTTTTTATAAAGCTATGTACTTGCTGAAACAGGTTTTCATTGTCCTCGTCGGTATTGTTTTCAATGCCAAAAAGAAGTTTTCTTGCACTAAGCGGATGGTAAGCACGTGTATTAATAAAAAGAGTTCTTCGCTGCGCAGCGTATAAGTGACATTTGAAAAAGAAGTGGTCCGCATTTTCAATATAATTACCGCATTGACAGTTCGGACTTTCTCGTAAATGATTTATATACAAGTCATAATTTAGATTACTGCAGTTATTTCTGAGGCGCCTGTGATGAACATGTTGAAATCTATCACCCTTTAGGAAATATGTAGGTACTGTAAGTGGCTTAAATTTCCTTGAGCTTAGTTTTAAAAGACGAAAGGTTTTCAGCATTTCTGATGTCAATATCTAGATTATTCCACATTTTTATTGACGACGGTATAACTGATTTAGAATAAATCTCTAAACGCCTTACAACCGTTGTATAATTTTCATGATTTCTTAAGTTATATGTAGTAGTTTCAAAAATAGTGTCAGGAAATATTTCGTTTAGATAGATAGGAAGTTCGCCTCGACTATATTTAAAGTAAGTAACTATACGTGCAGCATCATATTGAATCTTTTCTATAGTTTCTTTTTCATATTCTGTACAACTGTCCCAAATAGAGGAAGCATATTCTAGAATAGGTCTTAAGTACGAAATATAGATCTGATTAAGTGTATTTCTTTTAAGTTTAAACTTAAGCGTACGCATTGACCCAAGGACTTTGGAGGCTGATAAAGATATATCTGAAATGTGTTTGTGCCATGAACCATCATCACTTAACGTAACCCCAAGATGTTTGTGATGACGAACATATATTAAGAGTGTTTTTTGAAAATAAATTGCAGGATAGTTTTGAATGTTTCTAGTAAGAGAAAAGAACATAACTTCTGTTTTATATGGATTGAATTGCACTAACCATTGTTTTGCCCAGTTGTCAATAATTTACAGGTCACTATTGATCGTATTTTCAATAAAATTAATGTCATCTGAACTAACGGCCAAAGAACTGTCATCAGCAAACAGACGTGTTACACTAGATAATGAGTCAGCTATATCGTTAACGTATATTAAAAACAGCAAAGGTCCCAACACTGAGCCCTGTGGCACACCGGAAGTGATAATACGCTCTTCAGAAAATGCAGATTTAATGAAAACTTTGTTTTCTTTCATTTAAGTAATTTGCAACCCATTTTAAAACATTACCAGAAAGCCCGTATTGCCTTAATTTGAATAATAAGCCCTTATGCCAGACCCTGTCAAAAGCTTTGCTTATATCACAATATACTATACATGTTGATTTTCTATCATCAAATGCTTTACAAATTTGGTTATATATGTCTATTAATTGATAAACTGTTGAATGGCCTGGAAGAAAACCAGGTCATAATCAAGGTAACAATCATGTTATAAGCTAGCATGAGTATGACTATTGCCTTGTTTCGGGGACGTTCGTGTCTGTGACACACTTCTAGTTTCTTCTATTTCTTTTAAGATTTCATGTCTGTAGTGTCTCATTTACTTAAAAGAGTCATAATTTGTAGTTAGTTGAAAAAATCAAAACGTATGATAAGTGAAGCATTATCGATAACATTCGAAAAAAGGCCTAAAAAGAAACTGGTCGAGTAAATAACCTTGCAAGGGATAACAAATGTCAGTCTGAAAGGTATTAAATTACATTTAAGATTTTTTTATCATTCCAATAATCACATATGCTTTCTTAAGAGCTCTTTGTCCCTCGAAGATGCACATTGCTTTCAGGTGGGGACAGAAAAATCTGCGCCTGGTAATACTTAAATATTCGTATTGTTAACTTTCATTCATTTGAATAATCTCGGTAGTAAATTTGTATTAAAAAATAAAATTATTGTCAAAATATATTCTGCGCGGTTGCTATAATGCAAGATGAACTTGATACTTAAAACCTGTTTGTTTAAAGAGCCGTAGAAGACATATTCTGTTAATTACCTCACTTGAGCACAACGTCCTTATGGTGAGCTTTTCTGATAGCCGTGTGTCCGACCGTGCGGGGTGAAGTGGCTTCCAACTTTTTCTTTATTTTACCTAGGTTAGTATAATGAACACTTTAAAAATCTTTATGTCTGAAACCACAGGAACGTGTGTCCGTAGTACATCGTGCGGCGTGAAGTGGCGTCCAACTTTTTCTTTAAACAACATCTTTTCTTTAACCACCGGGTAAAAATTGATTAAACTTTGGTTAAATTTTCCTTGCATAAAGCTCTACCAAAAGTGTTTCAATGAATTGAATTCCATCAAAAGTCTGGTTGCTATCGCAACATGAAAGAAAAACCCTGATAATCTTGTTGTCTAAAATCACTAGTCTTGGAGCTTAGATATTTTGTATACAGGTTCACCTTGAAGTTCTCTACCAAAATTATGCCCCTTGAATCATAAACAGCCCTGCTCTGGGGGTCAATTTATTTTTACATAGGCTAGTATACAGACAACTTTGAAAATCTTTTTGTCTGAAACCACAGGAACTAATGCTAAGAGTTTTTGCACGGAGCTTTAGCTATCTAGAGGACCTCTAACACAATCGTTCAAGTTATCCTCCTGGAGTCATTAATAGCCCTGCCCTGGGGTCAGTTTATTTTATAAAGGCTTACATAAAAAATATCAAAATATGCTCCTGGGATCATTAATGGCCCAGCCCAGGGGCATTTTATTTCACATAGGCTTAAAGAGGGAAGATTAATTTATAGAATTATGTAGGAAAAGCTTAAAAAATCTTTTTCTTTGAAACTACAAGGCGCAGAGTTCTAAATTTTAAACTAAGCATCAAGTTGACCTTTAGCAATGTTGTTCAAATTATGTCGCTGGTGTCAAAATTAACATTGCGACGGGGGTCACTTGTTTTTTTTCCTTTTTTTCCTTAAAACATAAATTAATGAAAAAAAGTTTAAAAAATCCTCTTCTTTGAAACTTCTGGCTTGTTTTGAAAACAATTTGGCACAAACATTCCTTGTGTGGCCCTTTATATAAATTGTGAAACTAAAATTAATTTCTAGTTCACCTGAGCTATTGTCTTCACCCTCTGTCCGGCTTCCGTCGTCCATCGTCAGTCCATCGTCAGTCGTCCGTCGTCAACATTTTAATTCATATGACTCGTCCTCCTAAACCACAAGGCTATTTTAAACCAAACTTGATAGAAATGTTCCTTATATTGCCTTCTAAAATTATTCAAACCGTTCCGCTTCATTGCACATAAGGGCTGCAAAATCCAAAAATAGAAAAAAAATCAAACAACATCTCCTTAACGGATAAATGATTTTCCACTAAAAAATTAAACTAAAAAGACGGAAATTATCTAGCCCTTGATTTAAATTGTTATGAAGGTTCCGCTGATTGAACAAAATTGCTGCCACAGCTAAAAATAGATTTTCATCAATATTTGGCTTCAAATGACATCTCCTCTCAAATTGCAAAGCCATTTTCTTTAAAACTTTACAGAAAATTTCCTGATATTGCTTTTTCCTAAAATTGCTAAGACCATTCCGCTCCATTGCGAACAAGGCCTACAAAAGCTAAAATAGAAATAAAAATAACAACATCTGCATCTAAACGGCAAGATGATTTTCCACACAGTTCCACAGAAATGTTCCTTATATAGCCCTCTATCAAAATTGCTTAATCGGTTCCACTCCGTAGAACTAAATAAGCTAAAAATAGATTTTCATCAATATTTTGCTTCAAATGACATCCACTAACTAGCTGCTAGCTCGATCTTGCCTCTGCTCCATTTGTATAAAAATGGTCATTTGTATTTGTATAAAACATGAGATTTTTGAAAATATTCAATTAGAAAATGTATTGTTGCATCTGGTGTTTGCTTGACAGCAGACCATCAGCCGGAGTACTCCGTTGAGCGATCCAGGACCATCATGGCCATCTTATTAAAAAAATTATAGCAACCAAAGATTAAGGTTTTTTTTATTTTATTTAAATCCGTAATAAAAGGGATGTTGTAATGAATATAATCCTTTGAGAAAATTTAACAGTTTTGAGTAGTCTTGGATGTAAATTTGTGACAAAATGTTTTTTGTGACAATTTTGTATAAATCTTCAAAGCACTTTTGGGGTTATTTTTAATGTATCTTCAAAATTGTAATACTAATTTAGCAATTAATAAATGAATAGAAGTTGGCAAAAATTATAAATAAAGAAAAATATATATATTGATAAATGTGTATTGTCAATAAGAATTGTAGTAGGTTTCAGCTTGAACACAAAGGTATATCTTGTGTAGTGGTATATGCTGTACATCAGACTACCAAGTCTGTCACTACAACTGTATTTGAATGATTAAATATAACACTTTTTTAATACACTGATTGTGATAGCAACAACAACAACAACAAAACATTTATTTGCTAAAATCGGCAAACATATTGCCTTTGGCAAATTATACATTTAAAGAAATATCGTGAGAAATATCGTGAGAAAATGACATTGTAGTGATAACGACAAAGAGATATCATTAGAAAATGACATTATATTTATAACGACAAAATAGTCAATAGAATTATTTCTTGATGATATATAACAATAAATGCTAAAAAAGTAGTAAATAACAATACTTATGTTTTATTATGACGTGCTTATTATTGTTTTTCTTAACTCTAAAGCTTTATCAATAAATCTTGCAATTTTAAAAATATTGTTTTTACTTTCTGAATTCATTAATCTATAAAATTTATCAATTGTTGGACAAGAATTTCTTCCTATGTATTTGTTTCTAATATTCGTATAATAAGGGCATATTAACAAAAATGGTATTCGTTTTCTATCACGTTTAAATTACAGCATTTACAAATTCTGTTTTCTCTTATAATACCCGTGTATCTTCCTGTTTCAATTTTTTAAGAGTGAATGCTCAGTCTAAACTTACTAAATGATTTTTGTAACTTTTCATTTGTAATTTTTGATAAATATTTTTCCCTTCCGAATTCAGTCTTAAATTTCGCATAGCTTTCCAACTTTGGCATATTATTAATTCCTTCTCTCCATTCTTGTATAAATTGGTCTCGTAATCTTTGTTTATATAAAGGTAAATATTTTAATGTGTTATCAAAATTATACCAGACATCAGTAAATCCCATCTCATCAAGTAAAGAGCCCAATTGTTGCATGAATTTTCTGTGTTCAAAATTTCACATTGTTTTTGAAATACAATATTTATCAAGGACCCTGGGCTTCTTTTAATTTTAATAAACATTTTTAATGCTCGTTCCTTACAATTTGTAGTTAACGAAATTCGTCCCAGTTCACCTAATACAGCTAAATTTGGTGTTTGTGTTTTAACCCCTTATATTCTTTTACAAAATTTGTAATGTAATTTATCGACTTCCTTAAAGTTGTATACTCCCCACACTTCTGAGCAATACGTCAAGATAGGTTTTACCATTTTATCAAAAAGACTTAATTTGGTTTCTACATCGAAATTTAGTTTTTGAAACAAATATGATAAGCTAGACATCGCTTGCAATCCTTGATCAGATAGAGCTTTGACAGCATGAGATAGATTTCCATTATAATACATTCTTACACCTAAATAACAAAACTGGTCAACTATTTCGATGTGTTTCCATTTATTTTCCATTCAATATTTCGTCTTTTCTTTCTTTTTTCAAAGATACATATTTTAGTTTTAGAAACATTAATTTTGAGTCCTAAGTCATTCGAATATCTATAAATGCAATCAATCTGAGATTGTAGAGAGAAAGCATCCGTAGTAAATAAAACAATATCATCTGCAAACAACATAAGATACAATGACAGTTCATTTATATCGTTTTCAGTTAAATTATTAAAGTCAATCTTTGTACTTATATCATTAATAAAAAGTATAAATAGAAGAGCACTTAAAGGCCCACTCTGTTTCACACCAATTGATATTTCAAAGAAGTCTGGCATATTACCTGAAACTTTTATACTTGCCAGTACCTTTTCATAAAGAGATTTAATAGATTTGACAATTTTACAGCTTAGTCCACTTTCAATTAGTCTTTCAAAAAGCGATACGTGATTAACAGTATCGAATGCCTTTTCCTAATCAATAAAAACCGTATACAAAGACATACCCTTATCTATGATGTTTTGTATAATACTGTGCAAAATAAAAACACAATCTGACGTACTTCTTTCTTCTCTTAAGCCAAACTGAGCATCGTTAAATACATTTTCATTTTCTGCCCAACTGTTAATTCGATTTCTGAGAACAAGTGAGTAAATTTTGGCTATTAAATTCCTCTGTAATTTGACGTATCATTTTTATCTCCCTTTTTAAATATGGGTATAATAATACCTTTGCACCACTGTTCCAGATATAAACCGGAATCAGATACCTTATTAAAAATAACTTATAAATATGGTGTTATAAAATCTATTGCATCAATAAAAAATTCAGAAACTAAATTATCACACCCACAACCGTTGTTTCTTTTCAGAGATTTAATTGCTTTTCGAATTTCACTTTTTTCAATATTTCTATCTAAAAATTGTACATTTCTTTCATTTAGGTTAATAAAATCATCTATATTGTTTTCACCAATATTATTATTATTATTATTATTATTATTATTATTACTTGATAAATTTTTGAAGTGTTTAACAAAATCTTCCATTTCAAGATCAGTCACATCTAATCTACCATTATATATTTGCATATTATTTTCTTTTAGTAAATTTAATGATTTAGACCAAAAGAGTTTATATGCTTATCATGCGATACACGTGGCGGTACATTATGGTCTTCTTCTTGAGGAAGATCAACATACCTATCTAAATTTATATTTTCTATTGTATCTGATTTATCACCGACCCTACAGTTTAAATCCCCTATTAAGAATATATCACCAGTTCTAAGGACTGATTAATATCAGTTTTTAATGCATTAAAAAAATCAAAATCAAAAAGAGCAGAATTTACATTTTTGTATACATTTGATTCTTCGGGAGGTATGTATGCAACACAAAATATAACATCGTTCTCAAAATGAAAAAAAATCCTTCTTGAGTTTCAACCATAAAATTCCGTTTTGATTTTTCTTTAACACTTCAATTTTATCATGAAGACAATTTTTGTAGTATACAATTATACCTCCACTATCACGTTTAGCCTTTTTATTGCCTCTAGGCCTATTACAAGATATATAATCAAAACCGTTAACGTCTATACAATCGCGATAAGATGTCCATGTTTCTGTCAGAAATAAAATGTCATACTTAGAAATAAATTGTATAAAATCAGTGTCACATAATTTGGATTTTACTCCCTGTACATTCAACTGTACGTTCAAAAAAAGCACACTAACTGATTATCGTCACTATTCTAATCCATGATTTCACTACTGTCACCATTTTCACGAGATTGTATTGCAATTTTACTGCTTATGACCAGTCTATCGTAGGATATGTAGGCCATTTTACCATCTTTCCTCGCTTTGATGAGCTCGGGGATTAACTGTTTGCGTTTATATTGTATCGCTTTCGGGTATTGATCGCTGATCCTATATTGTTTAGAGTTTTTGAATTTTTCGTGCCTTTTCTGGTTGACCTGTAATTTATCCTGATAAAAATTGAATTTAACAACAATAGGTCTCGCTTTGTCTTTATTAAATCGGCCAACTCGATGCGCACGATCAATTTTGATTAGTTTTTTGCATCCTTAATTTCAAGGTCATTTTCACAGAAAGTTAGTATAACACTAGAGACCGCATTTGGAATTCCTATAGCATTACAGGTGACATTCAGAAGTCAGTCATCATGATCTTAGTTTGATTATTTCTAGGTCAGGTTTCAATATGTGTCACCTTGGGTCAAAATTTAGGTTATTGCATTTCTGACTTCTTTTCACTTTAACAACTCAAAATATTCTCTTCTAAATTAGATTTTTATTCAATATTTGATGAACTAATCTTGATTCCTTCGTTAATCTGGAATGGTAGTTTTCAGATGAGCGATTCAGTGCCATCACGGCCCTATTGTTTAACGTCTGTTTAAAGAAAGTTATTGTCATTGTTAATTTTAATAAAATTAAGTTTATTTAAAAGAAAATAATTTTGAGATATTGAATTCGGTTGACATTCTTCACTTTTACAATACTTTCGTTTTGGCACTATTCACTTCGATTGCTTATTATCACATAAATAATACAAACAGTTTAACCCCCCACCCACCCCGACACGGAAATCTGACAGAAATTTATTCGAGCTATTTAGAATAGATGGATTTTCTAAAAAAAAGAAGACACAGAGCTGAAAAAAAGACAACAGCGTTCATTGTTTCAAATCCTAAGCAGAAAAGTAAAAATCTGCGACGCTGTACGTAATGTCGTTAATCAGTTTAGAGAAAATATAAGATACCGTTATTTGTTTTGTTTGGTAATCTTTGTTTCCAATTATTCGCTTGTCAAGTGTTTTTTCATTTGTAAATAACTTCAGTATACCTAAAAAAATTCTGAAAAAATATTACCCTTTTTTGCACGATTAAAATTATGATGAAAAAGTTTATCTTTATATGAGATTTCTAAACAGAATTTTACATACGAGTTGCCAAATGTTGTCAAACTTTGTTCTGAAAACAAAACATTTATATTTATTTCCTCCTCAGAATTCAAAAGATAAAACTGGAGTGAAAAAAACACTTTTATTGCAATGCAATATTCTTGCAGATGTATACAAAGAAACATATCCATTTCTTTGGCTTTAAAAGGTCATCGTCACAACAAATTCAGCAAAATCCGTCTTAAAAAACGTTAAATCCCGAATATTATTTTAATGGTTTACAAAAAACTCGACTAAGTCATATTGTGATTCAAAACTATCTTGGAAAATTAAGGAAAACAACAACAAAACACAGCAACAACAACAAAAACAGTTACGATAAAAACTTATTACTTCAAAACGAATGTCCTTTCTGCAGGTCGGCGTATGTCATTCTTTTAACAACAAGCGTCGATAACTTCAAAGAACCGTCTAATATAGTCGCCGCCATTTTGAGAGGACGACATGAACTTTAAACATATTACGTTTTAGATACATTAATGAACAAAGTTAATGTTTGCAACAGTGGTTAAAGCTGTATACAACTTTTACTATTTCCTGACTGAAGTAACCTATTTTTCAAAACTTTTGTAAACGATGTTGTTCTTCTCCCCGACACTGCCATTTCAGTAACAACTTAAAGGGAGACGAAAGTCACAAATTCAACCGACACCTTAATAAGTGTTGTGCATTTATTGTTACGGTTTGAAAATTTTACGAAGATTGAAAGAAGAAAGAATATTTACTTAGAAATGCTTAATCAAAAGTAGCAATTTTTTAATCATCGGCTGACCGGTGGAACACGCCATCTTGTCATGTGACCATTTAGGCTGTGACTTAGTTATTTTTTCTTAATAACTGTTAAAATAAGTAAAATCATCAGAAGAATGCCAGTTTGTTGCATAAAAATATGCTAAATTAATCGATTGCTTATTTTGTATTCTTCTTAAATAAATAATTCATACGCATTGGTTCCGCCGAAATTGTTTTCACTTGACAGATTTACTATGTGAATTACTAAACTCAGTGAAATTATAATCGGCTTTAACTCAATGGACTTTGTTAAAAAGCAGTAAATTAGTATCATAATTATCTGGCATGTTATTATTAAGCCTGCAGCTTTTTTCCCCTAACAGTTAAATAAAGTCAATACTGAAACCAATCAAGTATAACGGGTGTTCGAAGATCAAACGACAATTAACAGTGGCTTATCCAAACACGGATATGTCACGGGCTATTATGCAATCACATTACGATAATTGTTTAGTTGTAATTGCCGTCCTGTTAGCATTTGTAGCTCTGATAAGGACAAAGAACTTTAACACTTGATGTCATTATTCTGGAGATTTGGAACTGATATTTTCGAATTTTATTTAAATATATATGTGCAAACGTCAAACTGAAAGAAGTAAGGTCTGTTTTTTTCCCCTTGAGTGAAAAAAAAGTTTAATCTAGGATTTAAAGTAAAGAATGCAGTGAATGTAATAACAATCATTTAACACTGATTTATTATATATGCCGGAACACTAGGTAAGTTCATCACGACTTTGATTTTTTTTATTTTAACGTTTGTAAATCAACTTTAAATCTAAAAGAATTAATCAGACAAAAAGCCGATACTGAAAAAATGCTTTGTGATTTAGTTTTATCCCGACTTTTAAGTACAATTCGCGTAATATTGTATAACAAAACCATTGACAACCAGCGTTAATCCGACAACAACTCATTTAGATGAAATCTACGAATCACAATGTATACACTTCCGCCATTCCCCAATGGACCACAATTACGTCACAAATCTTAATTCTCGTTTTCTCTTGCCATGTATTATTGCAACAATGGCGCCGTCCATAACCCGAGTGACAACCTCAATTTTAGATTCTAAAAGTCAAAATTCATGCATTTGGAGATCGCAGACTTTCGTTATATCTTGGCTAATATAATAAAACGAGGAGTTGATTTAAAAAATACATTCGAAATCTTTGTTTTTCGGTACCCTTAAAAATGACATTTCTTATTTATAATACTTTCAGTAAATTCAGGTTAGACTTAAACTGTTTTTTTCAAAAGAGTTGGTACTTTAGCGAGCCATGATAAAGGTATGGTTTCGTAATGATGAAGTTTTTAATTCATCTAGTTATGAAAGAGTATATTTCAGTATTGATTGCTTTAGTACAAAACGGCTACGTATATGTATATTTAAGCTAAAAAGCTATTAGAAACCGTTTAATATAATAAGAGTACCATATGTTTCTACCATATCGTTTTTCCAATTTTATTTTTATAATTTCGTAGAGGACATTATTTAGGAATCAAGTACTGCAGTTTGCTATGTGATAATACATGTTGTATGTGCATTTATTATGTAAAGTCCATTCGGTAAGGTTGTCATGAGTGGTAAAATCGTTATCCTATGTAAATTTGTGCAGCTAAGAGATGTATTTAGAACTGGTTAAAAGAGCGCTGAAAGCACTGAAGTTGTTCGGTACTGAACACTGACATAAGGTTTGAAAACTAAACAGTCCGTGAAGAAACATGTGTTAAGCAAATTGACTGACTTCACAACCAATCATTTAACCATTGTAGCAAGATAAATTTTGAAGGTTAAAGACTCTTGATCAAAGGGTGTTTGATGTATTGGTCAGTTCGGTAGCCTTCAGCTTTGAGTAAAATCCCACAAAATAATAGGGGTCGTCAACAATTTTACCAATGAAGTCAGTTAAACTTCGAAGATTAAAGTCAATTAGTCAAATGGGTGGATGCACTTTAAACTTCAAGTAAAATTCAACAAAATAATAAGGGTCATCTACTCATAACGTTCAACTATTTTATAAAGTTGAAAGCTGTTACTTAGAAGTACAGCTGTGTGGCTGAAACAAATTATAACGTACACATAGGATAAAATGACCTCTCTAGAGAGAAAAGCTTTTTATTGGTTTCTTGTGCCAAAGTTAAGTTCAAGTTAAGGAAATTTGATACTTTACAAGTTATTAAGATAATCAAATGGACAGAATCTTTGAGTTGATCAGAAGCATGATTACCACAAATGAACTAAAAGAAACGTAGGAAATATAAGAAAAACAAAACTTTATTATGCATAAAATGTTTTTTTCTGAATTCAGTCACTCACATAAGTAAATATCAAGGTTTACCGGTATGACAACCAGTTTTGTAATTATCATAGAATATACATTAAGCAAAACTGAAAAAGAAAGTACTGGGTTGAATTCATGAAACAACCTTTTGCCAATAAAACATGCATTGATGCTATTCCATAACAGTATTTTGGTCACGTTTCATAATAAGGGGACAATAATTGCCCTAAATCACTCACCTGAGTCTAACTGCTAAGGGACCATATCTCTGGAACCCCTAATGTGATCAGGTTGTTTCACTGAAAGCAATTATAAAACTGTTTGCAGAAACACAAATAAACAAGAGCTATCACTAAAGGTGCTGAATACCCCCAGATACCGCCTTGACCGACATTTTCTACATTAATAGTTTGTCTGTCATAATATAAAAAATGGCTGAAAATTTGAAAACCCAAACTGCTGTCAGTGGAAAGTTAACTCAGCAATATAAGTCAACCAAATTGAAAACCACACAAAACTTTACCATCCTGCAAAAAAAGGAAAAAAAAAGTCAGAAATCTTTAGAAACACTACATGATGAGAAAATGCTAATCTAGGCTAAGTACCAAAGAAGATTGATTATATTCTTATTAATAATTGCTGAAAAAACACAGACAACTTACACTGGACAAACTTCTAATCTTTTATATGTAACTAAATCGAAGAGCCATAAATCCGTGAAAATTCATTGGACTGGAATAGAACAATGGCATGTACAACTACACTTAGTTCTTATGATTCTTGCAAAGTATTATTAAAATCTGACAAATAGTCGCTGAGAAATAGCATTGACAAATTAATGTATTACGCCAATAAGTCATTAAAAAATAATAGCACTGGAATACGGCAACGACATGCACAGCTATGCTAGGTACTTATGATTCATGCAAAGAATTATTAAAGTCTAAAAACTAGTTGTAGGAAACATCTAAGTATTTAAGAAATCAAAAGCCCATATCTCAGTGAAAATTCATGGCTGTGTAATGCAACAAAAACATGCACCACTGCGCTTAGCTTGGTACTTTTGATTCTTGCAAAGTACTATTAAAATCTAATTAATAGTTGATGAGAAACAGTCCGGAAAAACTGATATGTAAAAAATATCAGACGTTCATAACTCAGTGAAAAATCATCTGAGTGGGACGTGACAATGATATGCACAACTAGGTTTGGTACTTACAATTCTTGCAAAGTGTTATTAAAAACTGAAAAAAAGTTGCTGAGAAATAGTCGGGACAGATTTTGTCTATGGACGGCCGGCCGGCCGGACGACCATTGTACGTGAATCCCTCAGATAGTCTATTGTCTATAGTCTTTTGAAAGTTTGGCTGGAATTGTATCATATGCAAGCATTATTATTATGTTATTAAGAAAAATCAAATTATAAAATATGTGACCTGAAACTGACCCCAGTCATCTCAATCTCCACCTAAAAGTAGAGGTCTAAGGAATATACTTACATACCAAATATATAAGACATAGGCTCATAAATGAAAGCTTTATAACAAAAAGTAGAAAAAAACCTGTTTGTAGCCTTGGTAACCTTGACCCAAGTGAATAGTAGAAGTTCATAGAAGGTGCCTATTACACAAATATTTAAAATATTGGTCAATAAACAAAGGCTTTATGACACAAAGAAAAAAATTCTATTTTCAACCTTGGTGACTTTGACCCTGGTGATCTTAGACCCCGATCAGTAGTGTAGAGGTCTGTGCAAGGTACCTACATACCAAATATGTAATATATTGGTAAAAAATGAAGGATGCATTTCGAAAAAAAGAAATAACTATTTTTAACCTTGGTGACCTTGACCACAGTGAATGGTTGAAGTTCCGGAAAGGTGCCTACAAACAAAATATCTAAAATTTCAGTCAATAAATATGAAAAAGGCTCCATAACAGAAAGTCAGAAAAATCGTTTATTAAACCCAGTGACATTGACCTAAACCCTGAGACCTCAAACCCCACCTAAGGGAAGGGTTATGTAAGACACCTATAATACTCAAAATTTGATTGGGATCACTTATAAGAAGGTGTATATTTACTACATAAGGTTGAAAGGTTACATTTTTTGTTGTGATTCTGAAAATATGTTCATATGTCAACAGTTTGGTACCAAAAAAATGAGTAAGTCTGTAAACCGTTGAAGCGTGACAGAGGCTGAGCCGTGGGAGGGGCACGAAGTTGGGATAACACAGACAGGAGATGAAATGGAACTGTTTGGAAAAATCAAATCTATGGCCTGAATTTTGCTTTAATATCGCGTGTGGTGTCCGTTTGCTTGGATTACTGCTCTGCACCGCCTTCTCATGCTGCTAATGAGTCTCCAGATGCTTTGTTGTAGGAGTCGAGCCCACTCGTCCAGAAGGGCCTGCTGTAGCCCAGGGACCGTGGTTAGCTGGACTGGGCGAGCAGATATTGCAGTCTGCAGCATATCCCAGGCGTGCTGTATTGGATTGAGGTCTGGAGACCGTGCTGGCCAGTCCACTCTCTCTATGGCTGCTGCCTCCAGGTACTCGTCGGTGACCCTTGCCCTGTAAGGCCGGGCGTTGTCGTCCATTAAAATGAACTCAGGGCCTATAGCACCAGCGTACGGACGAACGTACACATCAAAGATCTCATTGACGTATCGTACAGCCGTCAATGTGCCGTTTTGAACAATGTGCAGGTCCATTCTTCCCTGCATGCTAATGCCCGCCCAAACCATGACCGAGCCCCTGCCATGACGGTTATGGGTAGCAACACTTACGGGTGCCAAACGCTCATTGGCGGTTTTCCATACCCGCACTCGCCTATCAGTGAAGTCCACACAAAATCTAGGCTCGTCAGTGAACAGCACTGGGATCCAGTCATGCAGCGCCCACCTGGCGTGATCACGGGCTTATTGAAGACGTGCCTGGATGTTTTGCGTCAATGGGATTCGGCCTTCTAGCCCTCATGCCAGCTGTATGAAGACGGTTCCTGATGGTTTGAGTGGAAAGTCTTACACCAGTGGCATTCTGGAAGAGGGCAGTAGCGGTAACAAAGCGCTGACGTCGCGCTTGAACGACAATAAACCTGTCCTCACGCTGAGTTGTGGACCTCTTACGCCCTTCGCCATGCCTATGCGTGGCATGCCCGTAAGTTTGAAACCGTCGCCACATCTTGGCAACGGTGCTCTGGGACACCCCAAGGACACCTGCCACGTGCCGTTGGGAACGTCCAGCCTCAAGCATCCTTACACCCTATTCATCTCCTCATCGTCAATGCGCCGTCTTTGCCATAGATTTGCCATGACCAGTGCTAGGTTCGATATAAACGATACCATGCACAAGCGAAGTCCGAATAAAACGGATGTGTACATGAAAATACACGCCCGCGGTGCACCACTTTTCCAGGGATATCGCTTCTCCCGTGCATCTGGAGCCATGTACAGGTATACAATCAAAATCTGCTGGACAGGTCGGCTTTGCCATATAAATAAACTACATGTATGAGAAAAAATCAGTTATCTTAAAATTATATTTAAAAAGATATTTAAGAAATTAAAAGTGATCACTATCAAATTTTGAGTAGTATATATACCAAATATCAAAGATATTGGTCAAGAAATGAAGGCTGTATGAGGTTAAGTAGATAAATCTATTTTAGCCTCGGTGACCTTAACTCTTATTTAATAGAAGAAGTTCATGCAAGGTGGTTATATACTAAAAATCTAAAACACCAATCAATAAATGAAGGCTGTATGACAAAAAAAGAAAACAATCTATTTTTAGCCTCTGAGACGTTGACCTGGACCCAGTGACCTCAAACTCCATCTTGTGTTAGGGGTCCTTGCAGGTTACCTACATGTCAATATTTGATCAGTAAATAAAGACTTTGTTAGGATAAGTACAAAAATCTATTTTAGACTCAATTACCTTGAGTTTGATTTATGTAAATGGCAGATATTCATGTAGGGTCCAAAAATAGCCAAATACATCTTTCAATGAATAAAGGCTCTATGATAAAAAATTGAAAGGTCTTTTTATATGCCCGAAGGGGGCATATTATGTTATGGTCCAGGGCGTCCGTCCGTCTGTCCGTCTGTCCGTTAGTAATTTGGTTTCTTGGAAATAACTTGAGTACTTTTTTTCACCTACAGTCTTTTACCTTCAAATGATTATTGCCCACACTGAGTGGATGACCCCAATTGATTTTGGAGTCAGTAGCTCAAAGGTCAAGGTCACATAGACCTTAACATTGAAAACCATTTCTGCCATGTAACTCGAAATCATCTGTTATAGAGACTTCAAACTTTATATCATGATTGCATACATTGATTGGATGACCCCTATACATTTTGGGGTCAAAGGTCAAGGTCACAGTGACCGAAAGGTTTAGAATCATTTACACTCTGTAACTAAACAACCATTTGTCTTAGAGACTTCAAAATTCATGTTATGTTTGCACACATTAAGTGAATGACCCCTATTGATTTTGAGGTCAGTAGGTCAAAGGTCAATATCATAGTGACCTTTACATTGAAAACCATTTCCGCCATGTTACTTGACAATCGTTTGTTATAAAGACTTCAAACTTAATATAATGGTTGCACACATTGAGTGGATGACACGTAAACATTTTGGGATCAATAGGTCAAAGGTCAGGGTCACAGGGACCTAAATGTTTAGAATCAGTTACAATCTGTAACTCGACAACCATTTTTCATTGTGACTCAAAAAATTCATATAATGGTTGCACACACTGAGTGAATGACCCCTATTGATTTTGGGGTCAATATGTCAAAGGTCAAGGTCACAGTGACCTAAATGTTTAGAATCATTTACACTCTGTAACTCGACAACCGTTTGCTTTAGAGACTTAAAAATTCAAATAATGGTTTCACACATTGAGTGAATGACCATTGTTGATTTTGGAGTCAGTAGATCAAAGGTCAAGGTCACATAGACCTTTACATTTAAAACCATTTCTGCCATTTAATGTGACAGTCATTTGATCAAGAGACTCCAAACTTTATTTCATGATTGCACACATTGAGTGATGACCCATATACATTTTGAGGTTAGTATGTCAAAGGTCAGGGTCACAGTGACCTAAATGTTTAGAATCATTTGCATTCTGTTACTTGACAACAATTTGTCTAAGAGACTTCAAAATTCATGTAATGGTTGCACAAATTGAGTGAATGACGCCATTCTATTTTGATGTTAGTAGGTCAAAGGTCAAGGTTACAGTGATCATAGTATTGGAAATTGTTTCCATCTTGTAACTTGACAATCATTTGTTATACAGACTTCAAACTTTATATCACAATTGAACACATTGAGTGGATGACCCCTATACCTTTTTAGTTCAGTATATCAAAGGTCAGGGTTACAGAGACCTAAATGTTTAGAATCACTTTGTAACCCGACAACCATTTGTCATAGAGACTTCAAAATTCATATAATGGTTGCACATATTGAGTGAATGACCCCTATTAATTTTGGCGTCAGTAGGTCAAAGGTAAAAAAATCAAAATTTAAAGCAAATCATTTACGTTTAAAGCCTAAGGTTTCCTCCCTTATATCACAAATGTATCATAATTAGAAAAAACACCCTTCGGGCATATAATGCTCCGCCCAGCGGTGCACCTTGTTTTTGCCTTAGTGACCCCTGGGGCAGGACCAATTTTGACCAAAGTACCAAGATTTAAACAATCTTGCTAGACGTCTACTAGGCCATGATATAAATCAAACATCTAAATGTCAAATATCAAATCCCAAGGCATAGTAGTTTCAGACAAGAATATTTTTGCATATGTTTTCCCTATAAATGCTTATATAAAAAATCATGTTGCACCTGGGACAGGGCCAGTTTAGGACCATGATTTGAACAAACTTTGTAAAAGTCTAATATAGAATGCTACGAACTAAATATCTGGGGCTTTGGACTTGTAGTTTCAAAGAGTAAGATTTTTCAAAGTGTTCTCTATATAAGTCTATGTAAAAACATGTGGCCCCTGGGGCAAAACCAATTTTGACCCTTGGGCCATGATTTGAAAAATCTTGGGAGAGGTCTTCTAGAAAATGCTCGTGCCAAATATCTTAGCTCAAGGACTTGCGGTTTCGGAGAAAAAGATTTTTAAGTTTTCATTTTTTAAATCTACTTCGAGCTCCTGTGGCCCGGACCTGTAATGGACCGGAATTATTTGAATTTTTAATAGAGCTTTGCAAGGATTTCCAGGCAAGTTTTCTCAAATTTCGCCAATAGGTTTCAGAAATGTCATTTGAAACTAAGTGAACGATTGACGCCGACGAAGAATCACTGATCCTAAAAGCTCACATTAGCACTGCATGCTGAAATGAGCTACAAATATGTTTTACAATAAGTTGCTGAAAAAAGGATTTAATGACCTTTTTGGTGACCTTTTTCGACTGCTCATAACAAAGTTCAGAAACTGTTTTGAATCCAAATGAAAGGAATTCCCTGAAAAAAGTTCATGAGGACTTGGCCCAACATATGGCATGTAGTGATCCGTTTTTAAGATTAAACTAATGGCAAAGATTTCAAGGTCAGACATCTAGATTTAAACTATATTACATGACAATCAGTTAAACCAAATTTCATGAAGATCCAATGAAAAATGCAGTTCAACTGTGTACAAAAGGTATACTTTTAAAGGCAGATGGATACCAAATGATTACAATCAAACATCCTTTATGGAGGATAATATATACACATACATAATAGATACATGTTACTAAAATTGAAAATGACTATTGTTACGGTCTGGTGCACACCTACCTATAATTGTATAAGTACAACCTCTGACAACTGCGTCAAGGAATCGATTTTTGGCTCAGAGGTAAGAGTGTTGGCTTGCACACGGGAGATCGGAGTTCGAGTTGTGTATTTTAAGATGCACTGCATCTTTCAATTACGGAATTTCGTGTTCGTGAGATGGGGGCTCATCCTGGATGACCCTTCCTGGATTTAGTTGTAAAGATTGATCAAAAACTAAAACCTCTTTCAAGATTTCTGTCTGGTCTCAAAATAAACAACACAATTCGTCATCATAAATGACGACTTTCTCAAGAGGGGTCGGTTACGGTCTAGTGTACCCCTACCTATAATTGTATGAATACAACCTCTGACAACTGCGTCAGGGAATCGATTCTTTTGCTGAGTGGTTGGAGTGTTGGAGTGTCACGCGGGAGATTGGAGATCGAATCTTGCTCTGGGTTGTTTATTCTAAGATGAATTGCATCTTTCTGTTACGGACTTCCATGTTAGTAAGACTAGCACAAAATACTGGAGAACAACATGATGGTCCTGCATTGCCAGACTAAGTACCACCAGTTACAACAGTGAGGCTAATGAAGGAATTAAAGTAACTTAACCAAATTCTTGAGTTAAATCTACAAAAAATGTACAGCTTATCCAAATTTAGCAGACAGTTCAAAAACAGTAAGTTTATCAGAAGTATAAGGTTAATGACAACTGATGTCAAAGTTGAAATCCACATGCAAAATTATCATTCGAATTTATAAACTGTAACTGTTAGTCTGTTGCTGAAAACCAAGAAAATATGTCAGGCTGAAATCTCCCTGTAAAAATATAAACAGAAGTCAATTATCATACTGAAACTGCAAAAGGAAAACAAAAACTCAGTAGTTCAAAGTCAGTAACATCTTCGTCAAAGTTATAACAATAAGTCAAATCGTCATACATAAGCTCCAAAAACTAAAAGTAGCTCAGTAGTTCAAGATCAATGTCAGCTAAAGTCAAAGTTGAAATCTGCATGCAAAGCAGACATACGAATATACCTACATGGATAGTTTAAAAGTATTTTCCATAGTTTATCATTACAATATATAAACATGTATTACATTTTGTGGTTTAAAATATGACGAAAGTCAACTGAATTATGTTGTCATATTGGGTGACATCTAAATTCAAGATATGTTGAACTGATAATATAAACATTTACATAGATTTTAAACTCAGTCATGATACTCATTTGTATTTGTTCCTGGCCCCGGTTTTACAAAAAATCTTAAGTCTGTTATAACGACTTCAACTCAGTAGTGTTCTCAATATATGACTTAAGTTGAGTAATAATTTAAGTTGCGTTTCAAGAAACTTTTAGTGACTCATCTTAGTGCTCAAACTTTGAATTGAGTCTGTTAATTTGAGACAGCTAAGTAGCTACCTCAAATTAAAACTGAAGTATGGCCGACTTTCACAGACGCTTAGAACGAATTCGCCGACGGCAACAAATTCATCGTATAGAGAGGGTCATACCCGATAGAGTAAATCCTCTGGAATTCTTATCTAGGTCAGAAGTGAGAGATCGCTATAAATTCCACCCAGAATCTATACTTTTCCTTCTACAATTGTTTCAAAACTCATAAGAATACGCAACATTTAGGTCTTCTCCACTCCCACCGGTGATTTCCCTGCTGGTGACCCTTCACCATTTTGCCTGCGGGACACATTATGTCATTATTGGAGAAATGCATGGAGTGTGCAAATCTTCCGTTTCAAGGGCTATTTTACGGACATCAGCAGCTATATGTAGTTTTAGGAACTGTTACATCAAATTTCCTTTAAACAATGAAGCTGTGATGACACAACGGGAATTTTACAACATCGCTAGTAAGTAAGGTTTATTTACATGTACACGATTGGTTGATTACGTCTCCAATGTAAACAGATCGTCTTACTATTTACCCAAAGTCATTCGTAACTACCAACATTTGAAATGTATTAATTAAATACCACCATCCGCTGTTTAATATAAACGGTATTCAAATTGTTTAAAACAATATCTTTGTACCTTTTATAGTGTACTGAACACGTATTTGTAGGTAAAAAAAAATTAAGCCAGTAATTTAGTTATTTATACATGTAGCAGTTTAAAAAAACTGCCAACTTCATATGCCCTTATCACTTAGTCCCAAAATTTCTATTTTTTCTTTGCTGTTTCATGTGCAGTTTATTTTTCATCAATTCTACAGGGTTTCCAAAGGTGTAGGTGTAATTGATGGAACGCATGTAAGGATTAAAGGGCCAAGTGAAAATGAACCAGGTTTTGTTAACCGAAATGGATTTCATTCCATTAATGTACAGGTAATATGAATGTCCTATTAAAGTTGTGTCAGATTTTTATGTTTCCTTACAAATGTTGTAATTAATCTGCTAAACAGAATCTAAATTTGTTGTCATTTAACTACTAAGTTGAGCAATAGGTTATCATCAAATATGCATTATGTTCACTACACTTGTATAATTGCCAAAACCAACCGGTGTAGTTGTCTTCTTCCAACACGATTTATATATATTTCAGATGGTGTTTGATGCACGGTTTAGAATCACAAATGTAGTTGCAAAGTGGCCTGGTAGTGTGTACGACAGTCGCATTTTTAGAGAATCAGAATTGTGCAGAAAGTTTGAGAATGGTAAAATATTAAACTTATAAAATGCTATAGAAAACCACAGTTACAAAAAGATATAAATGTATCAGCAATACATTTCAAATTACGTTAACCACGTGAATTGGATTTTTTAAAATATAAATTTAACATTACTGGATTTATACATTTTTAATGGCAATGATAATAAACCTGTACCTTACAATTTTAGGAGATGTAGATGGAATTCTTCTCGGGGACTCAGGATACCCGTGTCGACCATTCCTGATGACACCTTATATGAATCCTCAAACTGCTGCTCAAGAAAGGTACTTATACATTCTATAGATCAGGTCAATGACATACTAGACCAAATATTTTTAATCGTATTCATATCAAATCAGCTTCGTCACCACCATCAATGGACAGAAGGCATATAATCCATTATGGATTAATGTTGATACAACCTCATCAGATTTTCAATCATGTAAATAAATAATATGTTATAACTTTAGAGACACAAAAATAAATGTCAGCTGACAATCAAATGGGTTTTCTTACAGGTTCAATTCAACATTGACAACCTCATCAGATTTTCAATCATGTAAATAAATAATATGTTATAACTTTAGAGACACAAAAATTGAATGTCAGCTGACAATCAAATGGGTTTTCCTACAGGTTCAATTCATCATTGACAATAACAAGGGTGACAGTGGAGTAGACGTTTGGAGTGTTGAAGAGGAGATTCCCTTGCTTATCATATGGCTTAAGAATAAAAACGTGTAATACACCACAGTTAATAGTATCCTGTGTTGTTCTGCACAATGTTGGGATGGAAAGGGGCGACACTTATGAAAGGACTGTTAGTACTGATTTGGAATTGCCTGATTACACATGCAGAGATTGATCAAGTTGGAGCTTGCTATAGGGATGTTTTTGCAGCTACACATTTTGCTTAAACACATTATTTTTGGTTAATAAACGAAAAACAAATGCCATTTTGAATTTATAATAATACAAAAATACAGGAAAAACAGATTATCAGTTTTGCTTTTTTTAAAGTATCAGATATCTCGGAACGTTTCTAAGAATCTTCAAATGTTAATTTATGCATTGAAATCAAAGACATAAAAGGGATTAAGTGATGATACAAAGACTGAACATATATAATATTTATTTTTGTCATTTTCTGGGCAACAAGATAAAGAAGACAATAACACAATTGATCACAGAAACGAAATAATAAAAAACAAGAGGGCCATGATGGCCCTACATGGTTTACCTTAGTATGACTGCTTTTAACAAAATTGTTATGGACCTGATTAATTGACCCCAGATAACTCATATTCAAAATTATCCTAGAAATTACCGAAACAACTTTTTTTGAGAAATTTACAGGTTATTTGGACTGAACATGTTACCTCTAGAGTGTTAACAAGGTTTACCCATATATGGGCTCTGTGACCTAGTTTTTGAACCCAAATGACCCATATTCAAAATTAAGCGAGAATTTATCAAAACAACACTTCTGACAAATTTCCAGTACATTTGTACTGAAGATGTAACCTCTAGAGTGTTTACAAAGTTTTTACATATTTCGGATCTGTGACCTAGATGTTGATCCCAGATAACCCATATTCAAAAGAGAGCTAGAAAACATCAAAACAACCTCTCTGACAAATTTTCAGGATATTTGGACTAAAAGGTAGCCTCTAGAGTGTTAACAAGGTTTCTCCACTGTTGGGCTCTGTGATCAGGTTTTTGATCCCAGATGACCCATATTCAAACCTGAGCTAGAAATCATTGAAACAACCTTCCTGACAAATTTCCAGGTTATTTGGACTAAAGATGTAACCTCTAAGAGTGTTGACAAGGTTTTTCTATTTTTGGGTCATGTGACCTAGTTTTTCATTCCAGATAACCCATGTTCGAACTTGTCCGAGTAATCACTAGAACAAACATCCTGACTAAGTTTCATGACAATTGAGGCAAAATTGTGACCACTATAGTGTTAACAAACTAAGTGTGGACGTCTGACGGACGACAGACATTGATCGATCCTAATAGCTCACCATGGGATTACGGCTAAGGTGAGCTAAACAGATAAAACAGTTTTGCATTTGTAAAATGTCAAAAAGTTTGATAACTATGGTAAATTTTAATTATCAGAAGTATACATGAAGCTTATACTGTTTTAAACATATTTCAGTTGTAGAAAACCACAAAAATCAAAATTACCGGTTAGGTAAGTTCATATTATTTATGAACATATTACATATTTTGTCAAAATATCTATTGCACAGAAAGAATTTCAATCATAACTTTATATTACATAAACGTTTAAACATTCTACAATTCCTTCTTATAACAAAAAATAGAATGGTCCTGAGCATGCGTTATCCTTTGATATTTATTCTTGACTCATTATCTATTGGGAATTGAATACTTTTGGAATAAAGAATAAATCTGTATCATTTAAATTAATGTGTAGAAAAACTAATTCATGAATCTACTGTTACTTGTATATATGTAACATAGATATAGGCTCAACAATATGTGAAAAATGTAAATGGCAAAAATCTAATAATGTTATGAAATCATTTTCAATGTCTTGATTTTATTCTTCATGAAAGAGAGAGTTTGTTAATTCTATTTGTTTCAAATATATAATAATTACAAATAGTTTATAAAATTGCACTTGTATTGTCAACATCCAATTTGCTTTTTAAATCAATCTTAAGTTACAAAGTAATTTGTAGAAATTTTAAACATAGGGACAAGTAGTTATTGTTACTGCTTTAACTAAGAATTATCTTTAAGTGTATATAGTGCTAAGGAACATTTCAGAACAAAAGATGCAAATACAATTTTAGGAATTCATTTGTTTTTCCAAAATCTGTTTCTGAAGTAAAAACAATTCATTATTTTGTAAAGTTTTCTGCTCAATCATATGTATTTCAGTCAGTATTTTTTTCTTCTTTAAATCATAAAGGTCATCCTCTCTCTCATCATGTAATCTTTTGGAAGTTTTCCTGCTGGTGTTTGGTTTGTGTCTTCTTCTTTCTTCAGTAACTGGAAATTTATCTTACAACGTAAAAAATGACATTACAAATTGAGAAAGCAAAGTAATGGAAGAAACATTCAAATGTGACTGTAGATGTTGAATGCAGCCTTCAATTAAAATTAAAGTGAATAATTGACAACTGCTACATGATAAAACACAAGTCAGATTCATGTGAGATGCTCATTAAAAGTTGGGTCATGTTTTTATATATCACAAACAGACTTTAAGATGGGGATATAAAGGTTTAAGAATACTTGTTTACTTTCAGTGATAATTAAAAAACCCTGTCACAGTAATTTTATGCTGCAATTCAAAATTAGAAAACAGTTTGTAAGGTTTTCAGCACAATGTTTTAGCTTATAATTATATTACCATTTTGTACAGACTTCCTATCACCACTACATCCAACTAATGGTATTGTGCTTCCCTCCTCATCCCCACAACCAACATAGTGAAATGTGTTGTTATTGCTGAAATGACAAAATAGTTTATCAATGTCCATAAAGGCTATCATCTGGCGAGCCATAAACAGATTTTCAGTCAAATGTTGAAACACATCAACTTGTAAAATGTTAAAATTGAACAGAAATGGAAAGATTGTCTTTATATTCTGAAAGTCAATACTTGTGTTTAACAAGCTAACAGCAGTACGGCTATCTATACCGAGTTATGCAGATATATTCTGCTTATAAACAGACTGTTGTTTTGCCTTAAACCATTTATTTCATGTTAAACGACTGGTTTGTTATTAAATCGAATGATATTGTGAGTTTTGCTGTGTGTATGAAATTGATATTGTCTATACAGGACTGGTGTTTCAACACATGTTTCAGCTTACATGTTACTGAATGAATTGTACCTGGGTCATCCTCACTGCACATGTTAATTCCATATTTTTTTCAGAGAAGACTACACATTTCACTTTTAATAAGCAGGTCATTTAATTATGCACTTGCATGCAAGTCAATCTTTATCAAAATGTCACAATTATTAAGGTAGAGTTGATCTTCATACCAACTGAATGGTTTTTGAAAACAAGAAAAGACTAAAACCCATTCAAAAAAAACCTTTATGAGCCATGTTTTAATTCAATATTGAAAAATTTGTGAACATCACTTTTCAGCTGAATTCAAACTGAAAAAGTATTTTGTCTGTAATGTGTCACAGTTGGCAAATTTTACCCCATGTTTTATCAAATAATAAAATAAATGATAATTATAAACAGAATAAATGTGAAATATTGATAAATATAAAGTGTCTTTAAAATTATGATACTCTCAGGTGTGTGTGTATGTGTGAATGTTGTTTCTTTTCTACTCTTGTAAGAGTTACTAGTTTCTGTTGGACAGTTTTTGTAGGGTTTTCTAAAATAGCATTGGTTTGTAAGTATGATATTAATTTTTGATTAACTAAATTTAAGGCAGTGTTAGTGTTAGTTAGTTGCTGGATAGGAAAGGTCTAAGAAGAACTATTCTTTATCTTTATATAAAATTGTTGGTGAATTGTTCAATAACACTGCAAAAAAGTGAAAATTTATAGTTTTGGATATATGGAATTTGTGAAAATGGTGAAAAAACAATTCACATTTTAGGATAGTCACTGAAGAAAATAACAAACTTGTATTAAATGTACGCTGAAATTAAAAATACTGGTTGAAACTAGAGACAATGTTGGGTTTTGATTAAAGTTATAGTTCCAGAACTATTCAGCGTCTACACTCTATTGTGCAGAAGTAGAGTTGACCCCGTGACCGGGCTAAGTTGATCTGGGATTGTGTATGCTAATTCCCAAAATCAACAGAGCCTACTACCATACCGGTACCACCAGCTCTACACAGAGTCCCGACCCTGGCAGTATGATTCAAGTGCTGCCACCGACTGAACAACCACCTCAAACAGGTGGAGTGGTGAGTGAGGGAGGTTCAACACCCCACACTCATTGGTTGTAAATACATCAATCCTAAACATTACCTGTCAATCAGGTTATTTCGTACACCTCCTGTATCAGTACGTTTTGGTCTTGGCACACATCTTCATTGATGGCGTTCTCAGCTTGACCTTAATAATATGCATAATATTAAATAAACATTATAGTCAGCTAGAGTGCAGTCAATGTATCAATACAAAAATGCTCAATTTTAAAAAATGAATATTGAGTTTAATTATGTATCCAATTATCATAGATTCAAACCCTGTGCAAGCCTTGTCATCTTCTGAATCTTTGACATAACAAAATATATCCAACTATTTAACATACATCTAATGCTTAGGCAAATCTGATGTCAACTGCTGAAGAATATTCTAGTATTAAAACCATAATCAAAGACACTAGACAATTTCTAGACTGGATGATTAATATAAACAACTACTGCTTTTTTAATTTGTAACTTACTTGAAAGTGAATCAATTCCACTGTACAACCCTTTCAACTGACTGCTGTTGTTAGACAGAAGATGGGAAATAATGAGCTCTTCTGTTGGGGACAGCTTCACCTGTGGTCCTCCTCTAGTCTTAGAATTGGAATCAAACTTGTCTTTAGCTTCAATGTAAACAAGAGGGCCATGATGGCCCTGGATCGCTCACCTGAGTACTTTGGCTGTAGGTTTACTGTTAAGCAGTATTTCAATTTTTAATTGAAAATATGTAAGTGCCTACAAGCCAAATATGTAAAATATCAGTCAATAAATAAAGGCTCTATGACAGAAAGTAGAAATATCTATTATAAACTATGGTGACCTTGACCTTGACCCAGTGACCTCAAGCCCTACCCATGGGTAGACGTCTATGCAAGGAACCTATATACTGAATATCAAAGATATTGGTCTATAAATAAAGGCTCTATGAGGTACAGTAGATAAATCTATTTTTAGCCTCCGCGATCTTTAACCTAATCTAATAATTTCAGAAAGCTTGATAAAGCTTGCTTCATGCCAAATTTTAAAGTTCTAGGCCTTGTGGATTCAGACAAGAAGATTTTTAAAGATTTTCTTCTCTACTGCTATTTAAAACTTGTGACCCCTCGGGTGGGGCCAATAGTGACCCCAGGGACATTTTTCAAACAAACTAGGTAGAGGTCCACTAGACAATGCTGCATACCAAATATCTAAAATCTAGGCCTTGCGGTTTCTGACAAGAAGATTTTTTATAGTTTTTCCTATATAACTCTAAATAAAACATGTGACCCCCGGGGCTTGGCCATTTTTGACCCAGGAGCCATGATTTGAACAAACTTGGTAAAGGTCCACTGGACAATGCTACACACCAAATATCTAAACTCTAGGCGTTGTGGTTTCTGAAAAGAAGATTTTTTAAATTTTCCCTATATAAATCTAGTTAAAATCAACTGACCTCTCGAATGGGGCCAGTTTTGACTCCACGGTCATAATTTGAACAAACTTGGTAGAGGTTCACTAGATGATACTTCGTACCAAATATCTAAGCTCTAGGCCTTATGGTTTCGGAGAAGAAGATTTTTAAAGATCCAACTTTTAAAATCTAATTTTAGCTCCAGTGAACCAGAAATGCAATGGACTAGAACCATTTGAACAATCTTGGTAGAGCTTCATGCAAGGAATATTCCAGGCAAGTTTCATTTAATTTGGCTCTTTGGTTTCAGAGGAGATGTCATTTGAATGAAAAGTTGACGACGGACGGACGACGGACAAAGACTGATCAGAAAAGCTCACCCTGGGCACTTTGTGCTCAGGTGAGCTAAAAAACACAGGTAATTTGTTGCCAAGAAAAGGTCTGATCAAATGTAGCTATTGTAGTCATTGAAAACATCTATGTATGTAAAACAACAACAAACATAAAAGGACAACATCCTATGAAACTGCGCACCAAAATCCATTATATGTTTGATGAGACCTATAAATTAATCGTTTATGCAAGATGGCTAGATGTCTAATTACCTTAAAGGCTGAACTGTTTATGTGAGCTAGATAATGTTTCTTTGTTTATATGTTATGATAAACATACGTGTACCTTCTAAGAATAGTAATACTAATATATCACATGTACAACTTTAAGTTACCGCGGGTTTTCATATTGCCAAACATCTTCTTTATTTCCATGGCTGTTCTGTGACATGATGCTTGTCCAGACCTAGCATGATAATAATATATTTACAATTTCACAAAACGTTTTGAAAGCAGTTGGCGGAATTAGCTCTTTTCTACCTTCTAACGGCGCGAGCGCTGAAGAGTTACCGGATACGGCAGCTTAGATCGTTGAAAATATTCAGATTTGAGTAATTACTTTCCACTCAACTGAGTGGAAACTTAAGTCTCTTCGTGAAACACAATAAAACCTATTCACTCAGCTGAGTCGTTTATCTGATTTAAGTTATAACTTGAGATCTATCATAAGTAATAACTTAAGATTTTTTGTGAAAGCGGCGCCTGGTATTTAAAATGATGATTTGTGCTTGGTGCGTACAACTTGCTATATCTTTTGTAAAGGCAGTGGTTGGTAGCATCTCTCGGCTTTTTCTGTTATACCTCTTTCAGTAGACCTAAAAAAATACATTTTACTTTCACTATGTCTTATTTTTTTCATTAGTCTGTGTGACTGACTGACATTTTTTGCCTGATTCTCAATATTTCAGTATATCTTATGAGTGTAGATATTGTTTCTGATTAATTGAAAACTTCTCAAAACAGTAAACATTTCATTACTCTTTTAAGACCTAGCAAATGTATAAAAGGATCATTGCTTCACTGATTTATCAATGTTTTAGTAACTACTTGTATATATTGTTTTTAATAAACAAGATATTGGTTCTTTACAAAACGAAGGTAATCTTACCTTCCACACACAAAAAACATTTTGGATCACGAATTTTCAGATTACAGTAGGCTGTGATACTTTCTTGATGTATGTATGATTATATGAACATGGAATTACTTCAGATATATGAATATTTCTTAACACTTCTAATCATGCCAAGGTGTACCATGTAATTATTTCATACTATTTTATTCTTTTCAATGTTTAAATTTTACTCATTATTTCCTGTATGTGTTAATCTCTGTAAATATTTTCTCTAATATGACTGTACTGTTTAAATAATTTCTGATTATATTGTAAACATTGTGTGTAAAAGATGACCAAACTTAGTTGCCTCTCAAAATAAACTCTTCATTATTATTAAAATGATTGAGTGAAAACTTACAAGCAGTAAACATAGTGCTCATTGTTTTACAAATGTAGTAACTTAGTTGCATGATAGGTTTTAATGTTTGATTTCAAATAGGTTAAAGTTATTATTATTCAAAAAACTACAAAACTTGTTTGTTACAACATTTGATGTACACTGTATCAATGAAATGAATATATTACGCACATATCAGTTTAGAAATGAAAATGTATATTAAGTACACAACATTGATAAAAGCATTTTTTTTTTCAATACCTTTTACATGTCATTGACGGAAAATGTAAATTAAAATTCTGACGTGCTTCGGTCAGAATGCCAAGTTTGAAAACTTACTACCAAAAGAAACAAAAAAACAAAAAACCAGGAGTTGTTTGTTAAACATATATGCCGCCCTAGCGCCTTATACACTGTGACTATGGCGTTTGACTTGGTGAACTAAAGGGCTCATCTACAAGTATTGAACAGCTTATATACAAAGTTTGAGGAACATGGGCCAAAGCGTTCTCCACTTATTCATCAGAAACCATTTCGCTTTTCATAGTAACTGTAACCCTTGGCTTTTTATCCAATGACCTGAAAAACGATAGTTGTTAAATACTGATCATGACATACTAAGTCTGACGAAACTTGGCCGAAGGATTCTTAGAAATTCAGCAGAAACTGTTTTGGGTTTTAAGGTTAATGTGACCTGGACCTGTGACCTAAAAACCTTAAAACTACAGGGGTCATCTATTTTCATGACCAATCTACCTATAAAGTTTTGAGGAGCTGGGCCCAAGTGTTCTATAGTTATTGATCGGACACTATTTTGCTATACAAGGTCACAGTGACCTTGACCTGAAAAGCTATAGGGGTCATCTACTGGTCATGGTCATCTAAAAACACAGTTTGAGGAACTTAAGCCTCAGCATTGTATAGTTATGAACTGGAAATCATTTTGCTTTTCAAGGTCACTGTGATCTTGACCTTTTATCTGGTGACCTCAAAACAACAGGATTCATATATTAGTAATGATCAACCTACACACTACGATTGTAGAACCTGGGGCCAAGGATTCTATAGTTATTGATTGGAAACCGTTTTGCTGTCCAAGGTCACTCTGATCTTGACCAAACCCACATAATTTCTATACATTATGAAAACTGAAGTAAAAAAGATTTCTTTCCAACAGGATTCGAACTCATGCCCTTCAGGTCAGTAAAATTAAATATGGCGACCTAGACCACTGAGCCACTATGTAATGTGTTAACAATATAGACAAAGTATCTTCTCCGTGACTAACGGGGTATTTTCTTACTGATTAAAAGTGTGAAAAACTATATTTTATGATGTGTTTCTATAACAAAAATTGATAGAGTAACTTAGTTTAGATATGTTTTTCGTAACTACAACCCGAATATTGATATGTATGAACATTTTCATTTTTATGCATCATCAACCAATCTCTGAGTCAGTCGCTTTAACGTCACATCTGAGAGACAATAAGTAATGTTAGTGGAAGAGTTAGGGATCGATCTTGCGAACCCAGACCACTCTAGCGTGTTACCACTGGACCCCTGATCCGCTACATCAAGCTTGGCAATTGTTCTTCTAAATTAAAAGTAAAATTATTTCAGCACAATACCAAATAAGATCAATTTCCAACTTAAATTGCTGACCATTAAATGCATACATTATTATATTAGTCTTTTTATCCGATACAATTAATGTGTCATCAATCATCTATGAAAGGAAGTGTGAAAGAGATTACATTTACTGCACATGTATTGAATCAAAACATAAGTTAATTATTCTGATATTTTTAATATGACCTAAAAAGAAAACTAAAATAATACATTTCAAAGGAATTATGTCTCACCCCCACCCACACACACACGTAGGGAGACATACTGTTTTTGTCCTGTCCGCCATTCTGTCAGTCCGTCTGTCCGTTTATCCGTCTGTCACAGTTTCCGTTCGAAAACTAGAGTACCTTTTGACCTAGAGTCTTCAGACTTTATAGGGTGATTGTCCTTATTAAGTTATAGAAGAATTTTGTTTTTGGGATAGGTCAAAGATCAAGGTCACAGTGATATTAAATGTAAAGATGGTTTCCACTGAATAACTAGAGTTCTGTTTGACCCAGTGTTTTGAAACTTCATATAATGATTAATAAGTAAAAGAAGCCTATTGATTTTGGGATCAGCTGATCAAAGGTCAAGGTCAAAAAGACTCTATCTTCTGCAACAATTGTACTCCTTGTTTTACAATGGCCTTTCCCAACACACTTATTGCTATTCTCCAGTTGACAATTCTCATCCTCCTGCTAGCCGACCTCTGTCATCTCTTCTGTGCCCCTGTTTCAGTGATGCGCTGGGGTTGGACATGCGTTTTTTTACAAAAACATATAGCTGATATTGTTACAGCTAATTATATTTTGACAACCTTTCTTTGCAATTACTGCAGATGTTAAACAACAATATTGAAATTAAATGTATTAGTTGGTATCAACAGAGACATTTATTCAATACATGCATTTAACGTTTTAACATATTCATTAGTACACATGAATACTATAAATACTAATCATTCTACAATTTTTGTAATTGAGTATTGAACAACGTTTAAATTTTAAATATGATTGGTTGTCTCTTATAGAATCTTTAAACATTTATGACCTTATTCCCAGCCAAAAGTCCAAATTCGCTGTGTACCCAGACAACAAAACCATTAATTTAAATTGTTAAATGACTCGATATATACCTGTAACTATTAACAACTTTTAGTATCTAAAAGTAACAAAGACAAAAAGGTGTGTGGGGGATGTACTACTGTCTTTGTCAATTTTCATAAAAGGAGGTCTGAAGAGTCTGGGGGTGAAGTGTTTGGAAAAAATGGCTGGGCGTGAAGTGTCTTGGGATGAACTGTAAGTTAGCCTTGTTCACTCTATATAATTCATGTGTCAGGATTTGTTCGCTGTGTAAAAATCAAGATGAAAATAGAGTGGGACTTTGTTCGTGTGTTTTTTTCCAACAGTCGACTGTGTAACGTATGGTATTTTGTAATGAAACAAACAAGACTAACTTTGCTTACCTTGCAACACTTCCCTTAACAGCTGACTCAGTATATCGTCTAGATTCACTTAGATATTGACTCGTTTACTATATATGTGTCGTCTACAGATGGCGGTCAGGAATCATATGGCCTGGACTTATCCTCGTTCAAACCGGTAGGTACTGGAACACGTGGAAAACGGGTCATCTCACCACACTGCCCCCGACTTTATGGACTGAGTCCCCTCTCTGGGTCTGTGGCAATCGATAACCTGCTTAGTCCAGTCCTTAGTTTCAAACCATTACCGGCTGACCCGCCGATGCAGACTATTAACACTACCAATAGTTTGCTGCAGTCCATTAGGTCAACCCGACAAGTTTTGAACTGACAGGAGACTAGGACCTTAATGCTTGTTGAGGTGGCTCTCTCACAGGCCAGAGTCATCAGAGATAATCTGTCTACCACTGTTCAACAGGGGCCAACCTCTTGACCCCCAAGCCATGTGAATCAGGTGTCGACCCAGGTATTGACTTTTTTTGGCTTAACTCATGCTCCTCTGAGACTTCATGCCTGCAGACCGTCTTCCATATAACACTTTGGCATTGGCCTCGGTTCTCTGGATGGAGAAGGTCCCTGACCTCAATTTCTCGCCTCATCGCGACCACTGCAGCAGTGAGGCAAATTATGTAAGGTGCAGAGTACTTTGAAGTGTGCCTGTTAGTCTTGTCACCCACCTGGTCTTTGGAGAACTGGATATAGGGCGTATCAACTTTCAATAGGACTCTATCGTCCCTTACAGCTCGCAGTCCTCCAATCTGAGTGTCATCAAACCGGTTCACCAACCTGGTAAAACAAAAATACATGTTGGGAAAGACTAGCGACCATTCTGTAACCACATCTTCTGTTCTTGTGAAACAATGCAAATGGATGCACTGATCTCTCGGGACTCTTGGCTGCATGTGGTAGAGCAGCATCGTGTAAGCTTCAATGACTTGGCCAGAGAGCTCCATACCCATGTAATCAACGACAAGGACATGCCTGTCTTTTAGAGGGGCAGCGTTCTGCTTAACGCACATTACTAATTTCCCCAGAATCTGGGAGGCACGAAGTGGCCTATGTTTATTTCTCCGAGACAACCACCAGGGTCTCCATCCTGTTTAAAGTCTCATCTGTCACATCGCTGACATCCTTGGGATGCAAGCCAATGGTGACATAGATTCCTTCCTGATAAAGGGATCTTACCAACTCTTCTAAAGTGTAGGTAGCTTGGTGACGGAAATTGGCCACAGCTCCTTTTAGCTTCACTTGCTAATTAAGACTTGGAGTGCCAATCACCTCGTGGATCTAATATAACATGGCACCTGGCATCCACATGACCCCAGTAGCCGGTCAAGAAGGAAATGGCTGTCAAGTCCTTTTGGGATTTCAGCTTGGGTGACTTCCTGCACAGAAGGTTTCAGATTGTGGTCTTATCCATCAAACTTTGACGATGCTCTGGCTGAAGCTTAGCTATGATAACCATTAAGGCGCGCCAGTGAATAAGGGAAGCCAGAGAAGTAAGAGGAGCAATGGTAAATCCCTCAAGCGGATTTTTGCATCTTTTGCATTCTGACACAGGAACCATGATACCACTCATCACAGTAGTTACACTGGATCATAAACCTGCCTTGCCAAGGTTTCCTGCATAAAGGGTGTCTTATCCTCCCCTTTGGAAGGATCCACAAAACTGAGAGCTTTTTCATTGACAGCTTGGCCTTTCCAAGTACAGCACAATTTCTTGCACTTTCCCTTTAAGGTAGTGGAGTCTAATAGATAGACTACATCGCCTTCCTCATACTATCTTTCGAGTATTCTCGAAACGTAGTTTCTCTTCATCCGGCTCAGAGATATCTTAAGCGTGGTTCTCCCTGTGCATATGCTTGCTGCATTTGTCTAGAAAGCTTAGCTACAAAGTCCTCTGTATTAGCACTTTTACTTTTCGGATGTGGGAACATGACATGAACAGGCACATCTACCTACAGACCCGACATACCAGATGAGCTTCTACTTTATCCTGGCTTTGGTCTTTGCAGCACTCTGATGGCTTCCCGACGGTTCGTCATGATTCTATCGAGGAACAAATTCTTTCAGTTTATTAGGAACTACCAAGACTTTCTCTCTAGTAACACCCCTGTTTCTGTATAGAACTTTATCTATAAGTAAGTACTGTCCCTGATTCAGCCAGTAGGACTTAGCCACAGGGCCACTTACTTTCCTTTGGCTCAGTTTTATTAATTACCCAATTAAAAATGATACTCAAATCATTATCATCAGCTTGGACTTTTATGATGTCAGTGATACTGAAGCCCTAGCACGAGTTCTGGCGACTAGTGCTGACGGTGGAGGTCGTTCCGCAACTCAGAACCTGAACTGCTTTCCTTTCCACCATTGTGCCATCCTTGTGTATGCTTCATTATATACAACCTCTGACAAATCTGTCACACTGCTAGCTTGTAGCACCATTGACCTCTGGGTCGACACCTGATCACCAGAACCTACACCCATGACACTTGGATGCTTGCTGCCTGTAAAATCATGCAGCCCATGTGACCGTGGGGTTATCAAGTCTCGATTGTTCTGCAACTCCCATCCAGGTCATCGGCCCTTGTGAGATGATCCTTTATGATTTTTCAGGGTCAAGTTTGATCTTTTGCAGCCCTGGCGATGCCGAGGCCCAATTTCGGTCAGCCCTTGCGCAATAATTACATCCCCCACACGGCAGCTCACTCAGTTCAATACTATAGACATAACCATCACACTGCCTCAGCCCTGGTACCCGCGACAGTGCATCAGCGTTAACATGCGTCCGGCCAGCTCTATATTTCATGATAATGTTGTACTGAAACAAATCCTCGACCCACTTAGCAAGTTGTCCCTGTCATTCTCTGAACCGCAATAACCAAATGAGGCTAGAGTGGTCAATTCTCACTGTAAATGGTCGACCCAGCAGATAATGTTTGTACAATCTATTAAAACGAACCATCGCTAGAAGTTCTTTGCGTGTTGCACACCATCTGACCTGCTCTGTGGACAGTGAGAAACTACCTTATACAATCCCATTCTCATCACTATTCTTGAGTTGAAGCAGTTCTGCTCAAATTTCCAGGTCACTAGCATCTACATCGAAAATCTTTGTAACTGGAAAAAGCCAAAACTGGTGGTGAAGTAAGTGCTTGTTTCAGAGCTATGAATTCCCTCTGTTGGTCTTCTACCAACCTAAACTTATTCTTCCTAATAGTAGAATACAGTGGCTCTGCTAATTTAGAGAAATCCTCGACAAAAACTCTATGATAATAAGCAAGTCCCAACCAGCGTTCTACATCTTTTTGAACAGGGCGGCATTCACCAGTGATGTACCACCTGGACATTTTCTTTTGACATAGAGAGCGTTTTCCTGCTTACCATTCTGCCAAGGATTTCTAATTCACGATGGAAAAATTAACACTTCTTGGGTTTTAACTTCAGCTGGTACTTTCGAAATCGAGACTGTGCATCAGCCAGATTGGTTAAATGGTCCTCAAGGCATGAGCCAAGAACCAAAATGTCGTCCAAAAAGGCAAGTACCGTCTGCAAAAACCAACACCCATCTTAACATGCTCGAACAGCCCAAACTTGGTAATAAAAACTGTTTTCTTGCTATCTTCTTCCCTGATTCTCACCTGCTCATAAGCTGAATTGGCATCTAACTTTGAGAACCATACACTACTAGCAAGAGTGTCCAGACAGTCACCAACTTATAGCAAAGAAAAGACATCTTGACCGTCGAACTATTCAGGACTCCGTAGTCATTACACCATCGAATTGAACCATCTTGTTTCCGAACCAGAACAGGAGCTAAAGTCCATTCCGAAACTGATTCTTGAATGACTCTGGCTTCAAAAATCTTCTTTGGGTGAGCCTTTTTTCCTCAGCAAAGCAAGCAGGTGCTCGACTCATGCATTGCTTTATGGGCTTTAAGTCTCCAGTGTCTATCTTATGTTCCAATTCCGTGAAGTTTCCCATGTTAAATTCATATTGAAATTCAATAAGCAATTAAGCAATGGCGTTGGCCTTCAGTTAAATGCCCTTTTGAATTTTAAATGTTTCCTGCATATGGCTTGAATACTGGTCATGAATGGAGCTTGGGTGGTCTTGGGACGGGCCCACAGACTCAAAGACTAAGCCTCTTGAGAAAGGGACTCAATCTCACTGCCAGCAGGTTTAGCACGAACAATCTCTTTGCCTACTTTTAGTACCTTTTGGATCTCCGTCCAATCCCAAAAGAAGGAGCTTTTTCAGACCAGTCAGTTTCTTCATCAGTCTCACATTTCAGACGATGAAGAAGGCTGTCATATGGAATATTGTCCTCTGCCTGTCTATCCGAATCCTGCTGGGCCGGAGAGGGCACTGGGGAGAAGTACTCCTCTGTTAAAAAGGGTAAGTCATGGTTTGGCGTGAAGTCAAGCTTGTCAACTATTTCATCATCCAAGCCTCTTTTCAGCAGGTGTACAGCATGCTGCGAGTCAAGCTTCCCCGACTATAACGCATGGAAATGATCGTCTTTGCTGACTTGTTATCAGTGCCTGAAACCCTTTGGAGTTCCTCTTCAGTAGCAAAATTGACCAGAATTACCTGACTGACTTCCGCCATTGCCTCAGCCACTTTTCAAAACAGTAGCCAAAAGATAAGAGACGACAAATGTAAACCAAAAACAGGAATTGATTGTCAATTCGTGTTACAAGTTTTGATTATCAATTCGTGCTACAAGTTTCAATTACGTCTGGTTATCAGTATAATACAAGTCAGGAATTGTCTGGCCCTGTCTAATCCTCCCTCTTACCATACGGTAGGTACCGGAAGACGGGTCATCTCACCACATTGTCAAACGATGTTGATTTTTTCAACTTGATTTGGTTTAATCAACATTTCCTTGACTGATTTTAAAACAGTTTCAATCCGACAAAAGCTGGAAACGTAGTAAATTTGCTAGTCTAGTTCCTGGTCTCAAGTGTTAATTTCCATGTTTACCATTTACATCATGTGTTCGACGCGGATGTGGACATTTATAATCCGATCAGCACAATTGTTTTAGTGTATTTATACGGACTATCCGTTTGTGTCAGGTATAGAATTATGTTAGCAGGTATTGATTTGATATTATTCAAATAGAAATGAAAAAGCTTTTACTTCAAACAGCAGCATGCGAGAATTATGGATTATTGGATTATTTTGACCTATTCACGAGTTTCAGGAGTTTCCGTACAAATATGCTGAATTTCTGTTTTGTATATTCTTAAATATAGTTATTCGTACCTCGCAACTAAAAACGGATTTTGCAGTGATATTCTTTTCTTTAAGTGAAGAAGGGCTTGAAAATTGGGATACACTTGTTCAGGTAAATATATACAATAATGGGTTTGGATATTTATAAGAAGTTTAAAATGTCTTCACAAAAAACTTAGACTTAGAGTCTAGTTAATTGACATATAGGGGAACCAGTGTAACGTATAAATGGTCGGATTAAGTTATCAATATTAGCGTTTAAAACATTTTTAGTGGTTTATATAAAACAAAATATATACAGTATAATAATTGCCATCGAGCTACTTCGCTGTATGAACAGATACAAATGATAAGACAAATAATTCAATATAGTGTTTAATCTTCATTAAATATTTATAACAGTAATGCCTCGAACCTTTGGATCAAACCTCAAAAGGTGTCTGTATTCTGTATTATATCTGTATTTGACCAGAACGTCTTCTTTGGAAGCTTCGAGGAAGAAGAAAAAGACCGATACCCACGATGTTCTGCTTTTTATTCCATCGCGGCGGATACCCGTTACTATATCTTAATGCATTTCGTGAAACCTTTTCCGTATGCATATTTATTTTGCGACTTAAATTATCATTCAAACTGACATCTTACAGTTATAATCTCTACCGAATATTTTCATTTCTCTAGTTTTTTTTTTTTTTTTTACATATAAAATATGTGATAATACAAAGATTTTAAATAACTATATGAAAAAGAAAAATGTGGCTGTTGTGTCCTCACACACTTATGATTACTGTATTGTGAAATGACATTTTGAAAGACAAAAATAGTATCACTTATACCCTTTTCTAAAAAAATTACTGGGAACAATTCAAATTGCGGATTTCAAAAGTTTTATGAACACAAAAGCCTCAGAATTATAATCAACAAATTTTCAGAACAAAATAGCTCTCAATACTCAACTTACCAAGTCTTTAATTTAAACTCGGCTCTTGAAACATTCAAAAAGTAAATGGATTCATCTTTTAACCTATTACATATTGCCCCTTTCCTTTCATCATAATGTTATGTTAATGCCTAGACTTTACAGCCAGAGTTTACGTTTAAGTAAAATAAGAATATAACATTGACAACAATTTTACAGTAAAATAAACATCTTCGCGATTCAACTATCGACTTTTCCATTTTTGAATGAATTCATCATATATACTTTACCTAATTAAACTAAAAATTAGATTTTGGAATTAGAAACAGAATTCTTAATTCAGATAAAAGTGTTCTATCAGTGTAATTTATAAACTTTTTACTAGGATATAGATTGTTACGGTCTAGTGCACACCTTCCTACAAATGTAATATATACAACCTCTGACAACTGTGTCAGGGAATCGATTCTTTGGCTCAGTGAGTGTTGCCTTGTCATGCGGGAGATTGGAGTTCGAATTCCACCCAGAGTTGTGTATTCTAAGATGAATTGCATCTTTCTGTCACGGACTTTATTGTTCATAAGATGGGGCTCGTCCGGGATAAACCTCACTTGGATTTATTTACAAAAATCAAATAAGAAAAGAATCTTTCAAGATTTCTGTCTGATTCATAGATCTAAAATATACACAGCACCATTCGTCATCATAAATGATGACTTTTCAAGAGAGGATGTTACAGTCTAGTGTACACCTTCCTATAATTGTAATAAATACAACCTCTGAAAACTGCGTCAGGGAATCGATTCTTTGGCTCAGTGTTTAGAGTGTTGGCTTGTCACGCGGGAGATCGGAGTTTGAATTCAGTGTGTGTATTCTAAGATGCATTGAATCTTTCTGTTACGGACTTTCATTTTCCTAAGTAGATCAGCATCGAAAATTCAGATATTATTACCAATTTTTAATACTTGATTACATTGGAGTACAATGTCTTCAACATTCCTTACAGACCACATATCTGCCAAGTATACCGTACACAATGTCATTTTGTGAGCTGCGCTTTTACATTATAGTGTATGGACACGTTCTGTACTTTGCAGTTTAGTATAATTATGCTTAATGCGAAGACATTTCTAATAATACTTGCTAATTAAAAGAACAACACTTCATTTGTGCTTTTTTCGCTAAAGTTAACTGTGCTTCATCTTGCAGATGATCCACATTTTTTATCAACAAGTATAACTAAATGGTCTGCATCTAATAAAAAAAAAATCTCAAATAAATGTCGATGCCAATATAACATTTGAATTATAGCCTGTCGCTCCTCACTTTGAAACTTTAACCTCAATCCGAACTTGGAAAGTCTGACGGTTTCTCACAAAACAAATAACTTTTGTGATTTAGAAAAAGTTGGCCCTAGATATTTTCAACAGTTTTTGTGTATTTTTTTCCTTTCTTTTAAAGCTGTTTTTAATTTTCCTACATGGACGTCACTGACTGTCACTTTCCTTTTTTTTTCCGGGAAAGCTGTGGTAATTTCAATAAAAAACAAGGGACTGTATTAGAATATAATTCTGAATGTTTTCTTTTTTTTTTTTTCGTTTTCAACGTATGACTTTTATAAAAATCTTAGTAGTTATATTGTATTTTTACATTTAATTATTATTTCTTTGTTCATGACCACAACACTTGATGATGTATATAGGGAAATGTTTACGGCATCAGGTAAGGCATAGATGTGCTGTAGACGACATGTGCCGCTACCCCTTTAGTGAACAAAAAAACTACAGTAAAAATGTTTTTCAAGCACTGTTTTCTTTAAGTTTTTTTTTCAGAAATACGGTGTTTTGTTTTTACATGAACAGTGTCATTATCGATATTCATTTGACAAGTGTATCACAGGTAATAACATTTAAAAAAGATAGGCCTTAGAAAGAAACTCGTCGAGAAAAAATATTGCAAGATCAGTACGGTATTACAAATTTCTCTCTGTGCGTAATATTTCTTTATGAGATTTTTCTGTGTAATTTCAACTGATAGTGATAAACAAGGATTAAAAAAATATTCAGTGCTGATTGGATTGCCAGGTGAACTTGATAGTTTCAAGAATTGTGGTAGGTATACCTTCAATCTGATTATAATCAGCTGCTAAATAAAGCTCTGCTATTAGGATCCGTACGGCACCAAAAGAACGTGACCTTCTCATGATCTTTTAATCAGCCAACCAGTGCCTATCTTTCAAATTTTTGAAGACTAATCAGTTTCTATTTTTATCTGTTTGAACGCATCTGAAAATTTATGTTTAACTCGGATCCTAAATTACTCAGTCGTATTTTGCCATAAACAAATTGAGGAAATCTTGTAAAATATTGAGATAATTGTATGTATGGGAAAAGTGTCAGTAGCTTCTGAAATTTGACAGATACTGCACGTGAACAAAAATAAGCATGCCAGTTTACTTGAATATTTTCGTCACCATACCCATAGGCGAATTAATATTCATTTAGTAAATACAAACTTTAACTTTAATAAACTTAAATTAATCGAAGGAGAATTCATTTATCTTACGAAACAAAAAATATTTCTAAAATATTCAAGATAATTTCAACATGCTATAGAAGTGTACACACTCAGCAAACACGCCGTGTGTACAGGCTCCCGGGGGTTATGGGTTTTCCCTATATGTATTTAATCAACTTTTTTAAAAAATCACTGAAGCTTATATATTTGGCACGAAACATCTTCTAAAGGACTTCTACCAGTTTTTTTTCTGGTCCTGTAGTCCTATGATCAAAAATTTAAATGGCCCCAGGGGACATGGGTTTTACTTATATGTATGTAGTAAAACCTTCACTTCATCTTACCAACAATGCTAGCTCGACTGTTTCGAGAAACAACACAAATACAGAACAGACAAGTTGAATAATTCAAGTATTCCCTTGATCTTAAAATGACATTGACCGTCAAGTTATTGTATTTCGCTTATATTGTCATAACTTTGTCATTTATTTACATGTTTGATTCATACTAAAAAAAACAACACTTATGACAAAACCGACCTGTTAAATTATTCAAGTATGACCTTGTCTTTTATCTGACGTTGACCTTTAGTGTCAAGTTATAGAATATTGCAAAAACTGGCCACAATACTTATAACAAAATCAAGATGTTGAATTATTTAAGTATGATATTGACCTTAAAATAGCCTTGACTGTCAAAGTAAAGTTATTGAATATTGCTTAAATTGCCATATTTTGGTTATTTATGGATAGATTTGACTCATACTGGGCCAAACAACATTGAGAACAAAACCAATATGTTGAATAATTCAAAAATGGTATTGACCTTTAAATGGCCTTTACAGTGCTAAAATTTTCTATATTGTAGTTATTAATTGATGTATTGTCTTGATACTGGACATAAGTACCTTTTGGACAATACTTCAAGAAGGTTCAATTGAACATGACCTTTACCTTTATTTGACCTTAACCTTCAAGGTCAAATTATTGAATGTTGCTAAGATTGGCCATATCTTTGTTGTTAATGTATATATTTGATAATAATAATTCTAAATGACGTTACCTTTGGAAACCATTCAGCACAATGTACTTCCTCCTATGTGATTGCATTGGAAATAGGAAAAAGTCGACTTACGGTGGCTGTTGTTCAAATTCTTGTGATAAAAACTTTCATTAGCTTACAGCATTTAACACCAATACCATTCTGTCCGCAGGTGTGCGACCTGGGGCCACTGGCTCATTGTTAAAATTTCGTTGGTCATTATTTTAGGAGAGTAAAGTGAATCTTAATATAATTAAATCTGAATATTAATGTGTATACCCTCACCATAAAATGTTGGGGGGCATATAGGGTTACCCCTGTCCTTGTAATGAGATTTTAAAATGAATTGGTATACATGACCACCATAAGTAGTCTATGTGTCGTGTGTAAAACCCAAATCCTTAGATCAAAGTTCAAAGTCTAAGCAGGGGATTGAACTTTATTTGTCATATAGTATTAAGTGCAGTTGGAGGTGGTCTCCGGTCCATAACTTCTGCATGCATTACGGGTTTATAAAATAAATTGGTACACTTGAGAACCATTTAAAGAAAATATGTCGGGTGCAAGACCCAGGTCCCTAAGTCTAAGTTCGAGGTCACAGAAGAGCATTGAACTTAGTGTATTTGTCATACAGGCTTAACTTCAGAAGGAGTTCGTGTCCAGGTTCATAACTTCTGCATGCATGATAGGATTTCAAAATAAATTAGTACACATGATCACCTTAAGTACTCAATGTGTCTCTTGCAAGACTCAGGTGCTTAGGTCAAAGATCAAGGTCACAGCAGGGGATTTAACATCTTATATTTCTCTGGTCCATAACTTTTACATGCATGATGGTATTTCATTATCAGTTGTCACAATTGACAACCAAAAGTAGAGGATACCATTTTATCTCGTCTGTTTTTGAACAAAAATTGGAGCTGTCATGGCCATTGAGTCGTTATTGTCGTCGGCATCGTACAGAAACTTTAATGCAGCTGATTTTTTCATAAGACTTTGAATTTTGATATTTGGTGTGTAGCTTTGTCTGGCATGTTGGTTCAAATCATGACGACAGGGTCAGGATTGGCCTCGCTCTGAGGCTTATATATAGTTATGTAGGAAAAAATTTGAAAATCTTCTTTAAAACCGCTTGTTTTACGGTCCAAACCAAAAGTGTAACAGAAAGAATTGATAGTAACAAACTTTTACTTTTACACATTACAAATTATTAAAGTACAGTTAAACAAAGTTAAAAAAATGCTGTTTTTTACAGTACCTGGATTTAGTGTAGTCCATAAAATAAATTAATAATTCCTGTCTGATCCTGGCAATAGTGAAATGTCTTAGTTACAGTTGAAGTATTTTCCACAAAAAGTCCACAATAACTTTTGATAGAAGAATCCCACAAATTGTTGAAAAGTTGAATTAATTTGTCAGAATAATTCAAAATATTCCAGTTATTGTTAACTGTCACTGATGGAAAATCTATGCAATATTTTCATGATCAAAGATTACTTAAAGATGGCTTTTGAAGAAATTCTCTGATTTTATACACATAAGGAAAATATTAGAACAGATATAATCCAGAAAATTCTACAGTATTCAAGATACATCTTCAATATTCTAAATAAAGCCACAATAAGACGTTTATAGCGTATTCTAGTAGTTTTTCAAAACACAGGTACAACAACTATGTTGTTGATTAGTTCTGAAAACAGAACTGTAAACGCGCTATTTATAGCGAATTATAATACATTAACATAACAGATGTGAGACATCCTCTAGTAGACATCTACTAAGATTGTTCATATTGTGTCCTTTGGATGAACATTAGCCCCAACAAGGAGTCACTTGTTTTTTTTTGTTTTTTTTTTTTTGCAAATACATATTTAAGAATATAACTATTTACTTACATGGGGAGGAGAGGTACAACCCCACCCCAATGACATGGCTCCCCCACAAAAAAAACAACAAAAAATTCAACAAACAAATATTTAATTGATGTTTTGTTTGCGTGTAGGAACTAACCTTCCGCGCCCAACTTCCCGACTCTTCTCCCGCCAATCCGCGACTTTCCCACCCTGATTTTTTCATCTTTGCTTTTTGTTTTTCATGCGTAGGTTAAGTTATCTATTTTTTATTTGTAAGTACCTGCTCGCCACTTCACAACGATTCCATTAGACCCCACCCCCATACACACACCAAAAAATCTTAATTTTTCTTTTCTCTTTCTTTTTTCTTTTCTTTTTTCAGTTTTTATTTCGTACTTGCATTTTTTCAAATCTATTTTTGGGGGGGAATTGGTAGGAACTTTCATGCTCGTTTCCGATAGATAAAACAGACGACCGTTGGTGCTCCTGTTTTTTCTTGGAACTTGTATTCAAAACTTATTATATTACTTACCTGATTATCGTTTCAGTACTCATTGCGTTCATAGTTGGTTCAAATTCAATAATGCATGATTGCATTGCCTTATTACTTACATATACTTAAAAAAGGTTTCGCTTTCATTTGCCAACTTAAAACCCATGTTGTGGGAGACATCCGTGTCCTATGGACACACGTCTTGTTTTTATACATTTTTATCAAAAGTTACAATTTCACAAGTATTTTGTGACAACATAAACGGCAAGATGTCATTTTTCAACATAGACAGGTGGAGATTTTGAGGTAATCAACGTTCAACGCTCTACCCTGCTTGTTTAAAAAGAAATGACAATTAATTAGATGATTTTACTTTCCTTTTACACTCATGCAGTAAAATAGTTACAAAGCATGCACCCATGAAGTCTGCTTTAGCATTTGTGGATAGATTCATCCCATGGCACAGTCAATAATACTGTAAAAAAGTTACAAACAATTTATGACTAAAACCCTAAAGAATGCATACATCCAGACAAGATATGTTTCATGTAGACAATAATAGAGCGGTTTTAAGAATTGTAAACAACTGGAAACGCCCAGTGTCCTTGACATGAGCCAGTATTTGGTAGCATCGAGGATAGCGCTTCTGAATATGGATCTGCAGATTGTGGTTCGATCCCGGTAGGGCCTGTCTTGATATAACGTTGTTGTTGAAAAAGACATTAAACCTGAGTTTACTTCCTGAGAAGGTTAAGTTTTGTTTCTTTAACACTTGGTTTTGACAACTCTTAGTTTTGATATCCGTTTTTGCATATTGGGCCAAAAACTACAGGCATTTTTGTCAAGGATAAATGCCCCGAACTACTATATAACCAACACAAGGTATGAAAGTTCACAAGAATGAAGCTGAGGGTCACTTTATTTTACTTCAAACATTATTCAAATTGTCCCTCCAAACATTGCTATCAAGGAGATGCCAAAATATTGAAATTGAAGGTATTTCAGCTGATTCGATTTTATCTGAAAGAGTCGTACAAAAATATATAAAGTCACTTAAGACTTCCATTTATTTATACAATAAATCTGAAACTTGATTGAGATGTTTAAATTGTGTTCTAACCCTAACCCAAACCATCTATTGTCTGTTTACTGCGTAAGAGACGGGAATGGGTATCGCTAAAAGTTAGGTAAACAAGCAGTGAAATTCATTTTAGAGAAATCAGAGGTACGTGGAAACAGTGTTTTAATGTGAATGGTGTCATTGTTTGTTATATTTAGAAAAACAAATTAAACTACGAGAGACGAGTTACAGTGCATCTGTCAGCTTAAAAAAGAGGAAACTTATTTTAAGGAAAGTGACCCTCAGATTCATTCTTGTAAATTTTACTGTGGTTTGGGGCATTTATCCATGAAGCGAATGCCTGTACAGAGATTGGTGAGATGCCATGTAGCAGAACGTGTCACTTGGTACAGCAAGCACCTGTTTCTGGGATACCGTATTCTATATTTAATCGAAATTCCCCCAAATGGGCGTTTATGAAAACATGCGACTACTCATGCAATGTGACTTACGCGAGCCGAGAGTTTTTTGTCGTTTTTTTGTCAGAAAACAAAGACTTCACCAACTGTAAAGGGAGTGTGGAAATATCATTTTTTACCGTTCAACTGTGAATGAACTGCTTTAATACAAAATATTTAGTGGTCAATCTATTTCTATCTATTTCACCTCTTGAAATATACACTGTACTATTTTGAAAGCAATTATATACTGTATCTGCAATAGAGGAAATAATCTTTACACTATTCAGTGGTAAGCACTTACCTGATATGACACCTAAGAGACTGTCTTACTTTACCACTTGTTTTGCTTCTTTTCTTAATCATTCAGGATTTCCCGACCAACAAATATCACAGTCTTCCTTCGACTTATTATACCCCCAGAAAGAATATCAGGGGTCTATACTGATTCACGTCCGTTTGACGGTCCGTTGTTCGTTTTGTCCGTCTGTTTGTCCGTCTGTCTGTCATAGTTTTTCAGCGCAACACCTCCCTCATGCACGATTGGATTTTGATAACTTTACAGAAACGTCGAGTATCTAGTGTAGTCGTGAATATTATCACATATTCTGACTTCATTGATTTTTGCACGAGTTAGGGGACCTTTTTAATTTTTTTACTGCTGATGTTTTGTCAGCGCAGCTCCTTCATTCATCATCGAATTTTAAAGAAATCTTGTAGAAATATACAGTATCAAATGTAGATGTGTATATTGTCAGGATATTTTGCTTGACTGGTTTTTGTAGGAGTTTTGTGACTTTACTGCCTTTAATATATATAAACCCAGTAAAGCTTCACGCAACAAACATTCCTTCCGTTATTTCATATTCTCACATTGGCTGATAATCTGTAATAACTTTAGGCAAATTCTTCAAACAATTAATAAGATGTTTGACACACACACAATTCATTTACACCACATGTAGTACAAAAAAGTTATACAGTAAAGTCTCGCTATTAAGACCACTTTGGGGACCTGTGAGAAGTGGTCTTATTATCGAGTCGGTCTTAATTCCGAGACTAGCCTTTAATCAATTTCTCATCTGTTGTAAAGGGTTATCATTAGCTAAAATAACCTTGTTTAAAAGGTAAATTATGGAAAAATACTAACGAATGAAATCAACCTATTCTACAATAACATGATATTTTTTTCATATAATTTTCATCTTAGTGCGACATAAAATGAATTAAAACTCGAAAGTATACAGTGCAATTTTTCTTTCAAGCTGTTTTCATAATCAGCAAACACTGAAATCCTACTGTACACGATTTATTTTTGACAGTTTTTCACTCGTAGCCGTAATAACGTACCTATCCGAAATTGGGCATTATTAACACCTATTTCGTCTTTCATAACGTATTTCTTTGTTCTGCATTAATCAGTACCATTTTTATGATACAAAATTGAAGTATATAATAACTTTCCTTTAAATTACTAATAGCCTAAAGTTGATTAATATTAATTTTTATAATTGTTCCGCACATCGTTCACACCTTGATGACGATTGTCGTATTATGTTGTTTATTGGTGATAATTGGTGACACGTGTCATTTTAGTAAACAGTTAATGGTCGTCTTATGGGATCACACTTTCATTGTAAAATGGGAATTCGGACCCGAAAAAGTGGTCGTAATACGTAGTAGCGGGTCGGTCGTAATATCGGACCTTACGACCATTGAATTATATAGCAAAAAAGTCGGGACCGGAAAAAAGCGATCGTAATATCGATTTGCCCGCAAAAAAGGGTCGGTCGCAAAGCGAGACTTTACTGTATCCGTGCTATTAGAGTACGAGCGAACGAGTCTTGTATGTTACTGCAAATATTGTGTGAAAATTAGAAACTCGATCACATACAAAAAAAAAAAGAAATAGTTCGTGTTTTTAGCTTATGAAAAACGTTCTGCAAAACAAAGGCTCCCTTGACCACTAGATAGCTATAAATATATTAATAAGAAAAGAACGGTCAGATCAAAAGGTGGTTTCAAATGCAAAACAACTTGAAGAAAGATAAAAGACATATTTTCTGTTTACTTGGAATTCGGAAAGATCTAGCAGTTGCACGAACGTTTCAAAATATAAACACCGAATGGACTAGATCTAATTAAAATATTTCATTTAAAAGTAAAACACTTCATAAGACTTAAAAGTCCTTATTTCAAGAAAATACTTTAGACAGTAACAGTTTTGCGTAAAAAACGTTTTGATGCACACTCAAAGAATTTAAATCAGTTTGAGAATACCAAAATGTAATTCATGAGAACTATGGAGGTGAATATCCGCAAAAAGTATATGCATAATGTTTGCATTCTTATTTGTAAATGTGGGCTGTTAATGTATATTGATTACATTCTCAATCATAAATATTACATTATGATGCATTGTGTTCCTTACTTACTCATTAATGACTGAAACTGCTTTTAAACATGCTATCATGCTATTATTCCAAGTTGTAGACCCTAGTATGTTTCATCATAACATGATTTCTGACGTTTATTATGTTTGTTATCAAACATCATTCAACATTTTACCATGTGTAAATCGGCTTTGTGATTACTTTTATATCTTATCCTTAGCTTTTGTTATTTCTTTAGCCTATTTGTCATTGATTCAGCAAGAGATTGGACGAGAAACACCTATTCAGTACGCCTATTCTTAAAAGAGAATAAGCCATTTCTAAAAATAGCTCAAAGCATTTGCATGAAAGCAAAATAGGCATGTCATCAAGGGTAATGCAACCCGCACGAATTGTGCGAATGAAATTATGACACCAGGTGTCGCTAACTAGTCACTAAATTTAACTACTTCTCCCTACCGCATTTTTCACACGCGGGTTACAGTAAGGTAGCACACCACACTAATTGAAGCCACAGATTCGAATTCTTTGAAAGTGTATATATTCTGGAGTTAAATGGCTGTTTAGAGTAGCTATTATTTCCTCTTTTTATGAGTTGTCCCCCTGGAATAACAAGAGCCAATTTTCTTACTGGATACCGGTAACTCGATATCAATAACTGACAAGGACCACTTGAATAGAATAAAACATCTTTCAGGATAAACTAAAAAGAATAAAAAATACAGTTGAATACTGATAGAATCCACATTCACAAGCCATCATAGATTTTTTTACACATGAATTTCGTTGCTTAATTGTATAAACGATTAAGTAAGAAACAGAGTGTATCATGATATAATATCTATACATAAGAATGCAATCAACATAGATTAAAGACTAACATTCGGAATGAGCATTCAATCATTATGCAAATGGATGAGTAAGTAAGGAACACAATGCATCATGATGTAATATTTATGATTGAGAATGTAATCAATATACATTAACAGCCCATATTTACAAATAAGAATGCAATCATTATGCATATACTTTTTGCGGATATTCACCTCCATAAGGAACGACAGTGGAATTTAAAAGAAGTTTATTTCAAAAATTAGCATGTGATCTTTTTCTTGATATAGTACATTGCAGTCCATTGGAATGACTTGTTCAAATTATGTTGAAGCAATACACGGACAAAAGAGGCTAAATAACAAGTAAAGAGAAGATTTACAAAATTGTAGCTAGCTAGTAACTTTCATAATTTTGTCAACTCCTCCTTACTCGATTTGAGTATATTTGGAAAACAATGCAGTGCATGAACAAGAAAGTTCATAGCGCATTGAGTGTGCAGAAGGAACAGATTTGATAAAAATACTAAGGTTTGAATTAAATCTACATGAATTACTGAAAAATGCAGAAAGGAATGTAAGGATTTGTTTCGCAAGATTGAAAGTGATAAAAGTATCCAAAACGAGCTGAAACTATCAGAAATGCTTTTTGTGTGTTTGATCGGGGATAGGGAATTTCTCGAAAATTACAAAATAAAGTTTTTAAGTAACGTAATTCTTGATCATCTTTATTATATTTAATTGAAAGTCCATTGACTATATTTTACTCATCATGATTTCACGGGTTTTAAGTATACCTTAATAATTAAGACAAAGTAAAGAAATGCAAGCACTAGTTTAGTTTATTCAGTGAAAGCATGTAGGCCTCCAGCCCATATACAAACAATATACAAGTACAAAAAGCAACCATGTGCAACAAATGTGATAGACATGGCATATACATGGTACAGTACAAATGGCAAAACATACGATATCATGATAATATCAACCCAAAAATATCTTTCTTCTCTCCATAGCATGGTATAAAAACATTGCCATATTCCTAATTGTAGTAACATTATTTGTAGCCATTAACATATTAAACTTGTGAACATTAGGATGTATAAAATATTTACTAGGAATAAACTTTTCTCTTAAGTCAGAGTACTGAGGACAAACCATTAAAAAATGGTACTCTGTTTCGATTAATTTATCACAGAATTTACAATATCTAGCCTCTTTAGGTATATTCATATGTCGTCCTTTTTCTATCATTAACTGATGCGCAGAGGTTCGAAAAATGGCTAAACTACTTCTAAATTTCAGTACATCAACAACTAACAAATACTTTTCTACTTCAAAATTTTGTCTGAATTGAACATACGAAGATAATTTTTCATTTTGTAGACATTCATTATTCCATGTTTGTAAATACTGACCTTTTAACCTATTAACATACACAGTCAAGAAATACTTTGGGTTATCCACTCTCTGTTGTTCCCACACATAACCGAAACCATTTTGACACAGTTTTTCCTTAATGTCTGTAGCCCAATTTTTAAAACCTAACTGATCAAAGTACTTAAGCATGATATAACAGTTTTTAACATATCTATCATTTGGCAAACCTAAAAGCCTTATCCAAAATTTAAGACACCGTTTTGAAGCTTCAATTTGCACAGGAAACCTTCCACAATCAGCTAACACAACAGCATTACAAGATTTCAAGGGAGTGTTCATAAAATACTTGCACACAAACAAATGAATCTTTTCAATACAATCTCGCCTCTCAACACCCCATAATTCAACTCCATACAATAACACTGTCATAATTTTTACATCAAAAATTTTAAAGAATGTCGAATATGGGATTGGTTTCAAGCCATTCATACTTTTCATAAGTGATACAAATAATTTCTTAGCTTTGTTAGCATTATTCTCAGCCATTGTATACAACGACATTTTACTTGTAAATAATGTTCCAACATAGACAAAAGCATTAACAACCTCTATTTCTTTATTATCATAAAACCACCTTTCCTGCCTACGTCGCTGTAACAGTTTTATATATACTTTGAATACACATAAATAATTTACCCTTAACACCTACCCTTTGGAGTGATGAATACAATTTATTTCTGTTCACAGAATCAAATGCCTTTTTAAAGTCTATAAAGGCCACATACATAGTTTTACCCTTTCTACATAGATATTTACTTATAAGAGAATATAATATAAAATCATTATCAATTGTTGAATAATCTTTTCGGAAACCTCCTTGTGATCCAGATATTTTACAATATGCATTACAATAAAAAGTGATTCTATTTGTTATTATAGCAATATAAATTTTACTGTAAATATCAATTAGTGAAATACCCCTATAATTGTCAGGATTGTTTCTGTTACCCTTTTTATGTACAGGAATAATAATACAAATTGTCCATTTCTCGGGAAAATCACCGGAATTAAATATTCTATTGAACAACTTAGTTAAAAAAGGTAATAACACATCAATACCATAGACAAAATGCTCAGCAACCAAGTTGCCAGATGCAGCTTTTTTAATATTTAAACTCTTGACAGCATCGTGAACTTCATCAGCAGTAATTTCACTATTGAATATAGCATACTCAACATCATCAAGGTTATAGTCTACCTCTACATTTACGTCATCATTCGCAACATTACACGAAAATACATTTTTAAAGTGACTATACCAATCATCAATACTAATTGTATTACTCTGGTTATCACGACAAAATAGTTTTATCTGCTTCCAAAACCGTTTAGGATCTTTAACAGAAGCTCTATGCAGGTTATGTAAATCGCAAAGTAGACCTCAGCGGAACGTGACGGATAATCGTTTATTATTATTTGTAATAGGATTAAAAATCCATACATTTTTGCCAAATAATAAACAGTATACATACAATCTGCATTATATATCGTATCTTTTTTCAGCACTCCCAGTGATAATCTCTTCGAAAACCGGAAGTTACGGTGTCGGTTCAATGGCAGATCTAACCTGTGTGATTGACCCAGTCACGTACGATCAGAAATGGATTGTTGATTCTACAACCGTTTTAATGTGTGGTATAACATCATGTTTGGCAAATGCAGTAAATTCTGATCGTTACATCTTTCATAATGACATCCTCAATGGCGTTTTCAACTTTATGATTCAGCCAGTGGAGCTTTCAGATGATAAGAAAACTATCATATGTGATGACGGGATCAATACAACGGCCTTTACGCTGTCGGTTGTTTCAGGTATTTTTGTCATTTTCAACCTTATTTTAGATGTAATATTGATTTAAAAGTAACCTACACTACTCAGTCAATGAGTTTGAATTAACTCTAAATATGGCGACTTTGTTCAAATACTTCCAAACTTGTCATATTTTCTGAGAGAAGTTGAATAATTGTTACCACTGTTTGAGCTCACCTGCATTACTGCACCAACTACGAGCAAGCTATTATACTACTCAACGTACCCAGCACTCCTGCTTAACATTAGCAATTCATTAAATTTGTTTCATATAATAACTAATGCTTATTAATTATATTAATGATGCAAAGCTGCAAAAGAAGATATCCCCTTGATTACAAAATCACTTTAAGTAAAACGATTCGGCTTTGCTCTTACAAACTGCACATTGTAACGAAATATAACAATTTTTATGATAGAACACTAAGGCAACCGGTTTATAAATTGCATTTACATGATAAAATGATTGTGAATGTTTATATTTAATTGTTAGTACTCCTATGGAACTTAAGACTTTTCACTTCACAGTTCATTTCAGGTTTAAGAAAAGTCCGTGCTCTTTAGTCGTTTTTTTAGAATTAGAATGTTGAAATGCAAAGTGCTAATCAATTTGAGATTGGACAACTCTGATACAGTTCAGAAAAAACGCACATTTCGTTATTGCTTTTTTATTTATTTGATTTATGAATTTCAAGTGATTTCATGTTTAAGATTGATTAAGATTGTACACAGGGTGATCAGATTTTGGCTTTAGTTTAGTAATAAATCTATTTTTGATGTACAAGTTCCGTGCGATAACTGCAGACCAGTTATTTAATACTAAAATGACAAATATTAGCATATATATATATATATATATATATATATATATATATATATATATATATTGAAACGGTAAAAATGTTCCTTGTGTTATAAGAAAAATTTTAAGAGATAACAACTTTTATGTCTAATAAACCATTTATTATCGGTAGCGACGTTGCGCACAGTGTTCGACTAGTGGCGTTTTTCGCGTGTTTTTACCTTTCGCCGTGGAATAATTTAATGTACGCTGTTCCTTTTTCAATATGTTATATATGAAATGAAAGAGAATTTTTTGCCGATTACGGCAGTTTTTCTTGATAAAAAAAATACCTCCAAGTGCTATTCGAAAACATGTATTTAGTGCGCTAACGTTGGTTTTAGCGTGTCCCAGCGTAACACGCGACTTACAGTTTTATTCGAGAAACTGCTGCAGTTTCTTTAAAAATTTAGCAAAACCCGCCAAATTTTAGCATTTGACGTTCACGTTACACCCGTTCATGAACGGAATGTGAAACAAAATGGTGGAATTCGCGATTCAGACTTTTTGGTAAGTCGGAATAATTTGTCCCATTTTCGTGCAATTTAACAGAGCTCACATTTTCAACGATATTTACATTTACAAGGGAAATGGGAAAGTTTTGATTTACATATGAAAAAAGTGTAATTTGCCTCTGCTACATTTCCATATAAAAAATAAATTAAATGATCGCATTATTGAAATTATAGTTTTAGAATATCTGTGTCTAGCAAAATTTTGAAAATCCGTAAAATTTGCGCTATTTCTAAAATTGACGTTTGTTCCAGTGGAAGTTTGATAAAGGGCGTTTATTTGCATGAGAAACAAACCAGTATTGAGCTTGTAATTTTTTCGCTTTATCTTTACATATATAATTTTTGGTATATAGAGTTATAATTAAAACGGTACTAATACAAATTCATGTCTAGCAATAATGTGAATTGAACAGTTTTGTGCGACGTCGGAAAACGTCAAAAGATCCGATTGTTGTAAACATTATTTATTATTCATTTTTGCAATATAATCTAAAAAAAAAATGTTTTAATTAAGTGCATATAATTTAAGTGAAATGATTGTTTGTTACATTTTGTCCTATTTCATTTCGGATGTTGTTGTTTTTTTTATTTTCAGTTCCGTCAATCGTCATTATTTCCATGCATGGGCTACGCTAATCTCGATGTCTCAGGCGTAAATAGAAATCGAAATATTGGCTCTAACGTTTCAACATAGACAAAGGTTATAAAAATTATAATTTTCCATCAGTTATTTGATTGAATTATATCTTTGATTTTATAACGAATGAGTAAAGTATCGGTAGCAGAACGACGAGTTGCCGTATGTATACGACTTTACATGCTACTGCTGCTGCTTAATAATGATACATGTACATTGATAATTATAATGATCACAACAACAACAAGAATAACAACAACAACAGCCACAACAATAACAACAACAACAACATAATAATAATAATAATAAATAAATAAATAAATAAATAAATAAATAAATAATAATAATAAGCGGAAACAAACAACTGTTTAAGAGCAAGACATATTGTGGATTTTTCTGAAGAATTCTGATGATTTCGCATAACATTACAAAATATTAACTTTTGTTTTTTATAGGCAATGACACCCTCCGAAAGGACGCGGTTATACAAACTTAAAAAGGAAGAGAAGAGAAAACAACAGAAAAAAAATTATTTTGAAAAAAACAAAGAACACTTTAAACAGATACGTAAGCGTCAGTATGAACTGTCTAGCAATGCTCACACAGTTTACATTAGAAATAAAAGAAATGCGGAAAAAACAATGAAAGAAGTTTCGAAAGAAATTGAACGGATCAGGAAACAAAATTACCGCAAGAAAATCGAAGAAAAGTGTTTGTCTAGTCATAATGTCAACGATAGTTTACCATTTTCTAACAGAATGAGTAAATGCCGGGCAAAAAAACGGATAGAAAAGGCACTACCTCAAACACCACAAAAAAGAAGTGCCTTGTTACGTTCGCTTCTTGCAACTAACCCGACCTCAACTGACAAGGTGAAATGCCTAAATGAGCAAGTTATGCAAAATGTTAACAAATTTGTTAATAGCGCTAAAAAGAAAAGAACTGACGGAGCACGTCATGCGGTCGCTTTAATTACTAGTTCAGTGAGTGGAGAGAATATTTCCCAAACAAATGATAATCTAAATCTGTCAAAGAAGTTAGGATTGACTCCACGCAGAATATCTGGCGGACAACGAGTAAGACAATCTGTTCTAGAAACTGATTGCTTCCATTTAACAAAACGAAAAGTTCGAAAGGATGCACTTAGCAAAGCTGACCTAACGAAAATATATGACTTTTGGGTTTCACCTGGAATATCACGGCCAACTAGCAATAAGGCGGACATTAAACGTTTTCGGACGGGTCCAAAGCAATACGTGAGCCAAGCAATTCATATCCTTGAAAAAACACAAAGCGAGGTGTACCAAGATTTTAAAAAATCACACCCAGAGGTCAAAGTTGGACTTAGAAAATTTGAATCTTTAAAACCATACTTTGTACAACCTGTGCGACAAAGAGATAGAGAAACTTGCTGTTGTAGACAACACACAGAAATAAAAATGGTCTTCAAAAAAAATATGGAATTCCGGAGGCAATTACTGAAAACACTGGTGACACATTGCGAGGAGAAAAATGAGGAATGTGAACATTTAACAGTATTTGAGACACTTAATGACATGGTAAATGCAACACTCTGTGATATAAGCCCAGGCGAAAGTCATAAATTGGCTTGTGTCAACAGACAATGTACTCTTTGTGGTGTTCATAAACTTAAATTTCACAATAATGAAATGGATGAAAATGAAAACATTGACAAAATTCAGTGGGAAAAATATAGCTATGTGGCACTCAAAGGGAAAGGAGAGGAAATCATAAGAAAGCTTCAAGTTGTTAAGTGCCAAACATCACCAGGTCAACTGTTTAAACACATGATTGAATTGCTGGAACAGTTTCCGGCCCATCAGTTCAGAGCAGTGTGGCAGAACGACGCATATAAAGATTTTCGCTCCAACCTGCCTGCAAATCATGCTGTGTGCGTGCATGACTTCTCGGAGAATTATCGGTGCATGGAAAAAAAAAGAAATACAATCTTCATACTTTAAACGAAATGAAGTCAGCATCCACGTATCTATGATCCACAGACATAAGACTATGGATGATAACGCACCAGACGAAATTGTATCTGAACAATTTTTCGTTATATCTAATGATCTGAAACATGATAGATACTTTACAGCGTATGTGCAGGAGTCCATTTCAGCCTACTTAAAAAGTTTAGATTTAGATATTAAAGTTATGCATGAGTTTTGTGATGGCTGCAGCAGTCAGTACAAAAGCAGAAATTGCATGGGGGATGTATGTCATGCATGCATGAGTCTTGGGTATGAGGCGCTTATTAGAAACTACCATGAAACAGCCCATGCAAAGGGTCCACAAGACGCTGCTGGTGGTATTCTTAAACGACAGGCAGATACCGCAGTATTAAGAGGGAAGACATCAATTCAGAATGCAGAAGATTTCTACACCTTCGCGGTTGAGAATTTAGGAACCCCGAAGTTTGGCATTTACAGCAAACGCACGTTCCGATACGTAGACGAAATCCCTAGAAACTATTTCAAAGAAAGAGATTTCAAACCAGTCAAAGCCAATCGTAAAATCCACCAGATTGTAGCTACCAAATCAAATACATCTGAGCTCTTAGTGCGCGATATTTCCTGTTACAAATGTGTGCAGTGTGTTGAAGGTAGAACGGACGCCTGTGAACTTACAGGAGAAATAGGACCCCCAAAATCGCAGCCAATGATTATGACTTCATACGTTCGGTCTTTCGACATGGTGAAAGAAAACGATGTAGTAGCCGTATTCACCGATGACCCAAACTGTGACTTTTACTTACTTAAGGTGATAAGTGGGCCTAAAATATTAGAAACAGAAAAGTCAGATTGCTGGGGAAATACATTTCAGGAGGGAGCCGATGTTGTAGAAGGACTGTACTATGACAGAAATGGAAGATCTTGTTTTGCATACAAACTTGTAACTGGAAAAACTGCTATTGTGTACACATATGCTATTCGCTTTGTGTGTTTAGGGGTTAAGGCAAATAATAAAATTTGCCTTGATGATGCCATGTACAGGTCTATTTTAGAAGCAGTAGACGCATGAATACACTGTCGCACTGTTAGTCTCATAGTGAATTTACAGAGTGCACACTTCAGCTTCTACTTTAGACCTGCGCATGTATATGATTATGTATGTGTTCTATGTATGGCATATCTAGAAATAAAATAGTTACAGTAGTTGATATACAGTAATTCTCTACATGTCTAGAGAATATAAAATTTTTAATCTTATGTTAATAGGTCATGCTAGCGTAATGATTGAATAAATAATACTTATAAAAGTAAAATAAAATATTAAACATTCACGAATTTTCAAAAGGTTTTTAATGAATTATTTTATGCTGTGATATTTTATGACAGAATTAAAAGTACAATATTTTTCCTATTATATCCAATATACTTGTGTACACAATAGCAGTTAACCAGGTGGTTCGTTTACAGAATCGTATTGCCACCATTTAAAAGTTATCACTTTATTAAATTGAACTTATTTATTACGCATAACAATTTCGAAAACAAGGTGCTATACTCTTTTATATTTGAAGTAAATATTTTAAGCTTTAAATGTTAAGTAATTCACGTTTAAATTGCATAATTCATTGTTGTATATAAATGTTTCATGCAAGTATATTTACTTGTAAACGATATTAAATGCTGCACAATGTTTATTTAGTTTCCACGTTTTCGTTGCCCCAATACGACGTCTTGAGTGCTAAAATGACGTTACGCTTGATAGTCGAACACTGTGCGCAACGTCAGCGCTTTCAATGTTTTGTATCATATCTTCAGCCAAAATGGTTGACATTCAAAAATAAAAAAAACATATGTCGTAACGTCATTAAAAAGCGGGAACGTAAAGTATAGACGTTTCCACGGCAAAACATGACAACGTATTATAAAATTAACAACATTTCAAAAAATAACTTTTTACAGTACATTTCGACAAAGTTCATAGAATGGATGATATATTTAATAAAGGGAGATAATTTAATTTAAGAAGTTTTAAATATTTAATCTGCAATAATTCTTTTTTCTTAAAAAAACTGAGGAATACCTACACAAATAATTTTTATCTATAACACTGAAATTATATGCTAATCTTTTCTAAAGCAGAAACCAGTATGATAGTTAAGTACGATATCTTATAAATACAGAGCAAAAATTGAATGTTAGTCAATTATTGATTGCCCGCCCGCTTAGCTCAATAGGTAGAGCACTGGATTAGTAATCCATCGGTCGTTGGTTCGACCCCTGGGCAGGGCAAAATTTCTCGGTGACAATTGTTCTCAGACATTGTATTTTATGTTCATTTGTCTCTCATCGCGGATTCAGAGTAGATCATGTGGGAACAGTAGTCAGTCACTTGTGGAGAAATTGGCAATTACTGGTTAGTTATCCAGGAAAACTGGTTAGGTGAACTGACCGCCGAGATATAACATAAGTTGAAATCGGCATTAAACCCCAAAAACAACAATGTTATACTGTATTTGATGAGATAAAGGAAAGTAATCTAAATTACATATTAATTCATGTATATACTTAAAAAACATGCTTTTAATTTTATTTAATAAAAAATGTAAAATTTAACTTAATACAAAAATATAACCGTAGTCAATGTAACTCTATGATTTGACATTAATACATACATATATACTGTTTCCAAAATTCGCAGAGAAAAAGAAACAACAACTCTACATAGCGCTATTGAGCTGCGGATTTGAAAATCTAATTAAACTGCATCTCTTTCTCCTCTCTGAAAACGTAAATGTCAGTAGGAACTTTGTATAGAGGAAAGACACTGAATTTCCCCCCTGAACAACTATGCAAGCGTTTATTTACCTTCAACATGCGTAAATGTTCTGTATGATTCTGCTATCTATGAACAGTGATCCGACGGCATAGTTCATTTTTTGTTTGACCAATATAGAACTGCTTACAGTTGTCACAGATGAGTGAATAAATAACGTTTTTTGAAATGCAGTTCATGCTTTGTTTGACATTGAATGATTTTCCGTTACAAAACTGTACATGTATTTCGTGTCCTTCAAAAATAGCAGGACAGGTTTGACATCTGCTTCTGTTACACTTAGAGACTGTCGGTATGGCATTACTTTCTTCCATATCAAACCTTGAAGATGTCAAAATACGTTTGAGATTTTTGGATTGTCTTTTACAATTTATAATTCGTTAACGTTTCTTTAGTAAAATACTGTTCATAGTACCACTGTCCTTTAAAGAGTTTACACACGTGCAGATCACTGGGGAAATATTTGCGTTACTTGGATGAAATGTAGTTACGCAGGGGATAGCGTTGTATTTATTTTAGGTAGCCGTAATTTCCTTAGGTTGTATGGGGCCTTTTAATTTCGCTTTTGATATATCGTATTCGATAACTGCGTATGGGTAGTGATGTTCTCGCCCTGAAAACATATTAGAAGGCCTTTGAAGTTAACTTTTAGTTGCTAGTTAGTGCATTAAACATGCATTCAAAACTGCACTTCTTGCTTCAAGTTGGATGTTTTAATCTGCATTCCAAAATCACTATAGATCCTATACAGTAGGATTCAAATATAAATGCAGTCACTTTAAATGCGAGGATTAGGATTCAAATCTAAAATATGAAAAAAAAACGAGTTTGCGGATTTGTGGACAAACGGCAGTTTGGAACAGTTTTGTTGAATATCACTGAAATACCTATAGACCGTTCCATAATTGATAAATTGACCGCCGCCATTACGAAGGTCACGTGACCGTCCGCCATTAAAAGACTGCTAAACCTCGCTGTGATGCTTAACTTCTGTATAGCCTTGTATAACTTAAACACATTTCAAGATGACATTCTGTCTTATATCGCGTGAATTTTTTTGCAGAATAAAAACCATTTAATTGTATTATTATTATTGTTGTTGTTATTATTATTATTATTTTGTATGTTTTATTCCTGTCTTGAATATATTTTAACTTGAAATTTTTAACACATGAAAGTCTGTGAACAAAGACCATGGACTGTCCGAAATGGAAGCTTGAGTTGTGTAAAACACAAATAATATCGAAAGCACTGCTTTCCTTTTCGAAAGTTGAAGCTGTGATTTCAATTATTTGAAAAACTCTGAAAAGTTACAAAATGACAAAATTAAACATCTCGCTCATTAACCGCATGTTCACTCTATTTTAAATAAACTTGTTTTATTCTTTGATAAAGTTTCAAAGAATACTTGACAATAATATGTATAATTTAGCGCTCCTTTAATTATCGAGCTGTCTTTCGTCTTCCTTCGCGGTGTCCTGTGGTGAAGGAGTGTGGTGACGTAATATGGGAATGACATACTCTCTTAGTTTTGATAAGTCACCGTTAATTGTCATTGTCGGTCTTGCTTGATCAGTCACAGTAAAACACTGTAATAACGAAATTTGCTCTTGAGAAAATGCCTGAAGGCTATAAAATATGGATATGTTTTGTTCCTAATTGTTATAGGAAATTTAAGAATATATATTCTTTCTAACAAGCAAGATTTTTAAGATCGTATGAAATTCAGCATCTATTACCATATAGACCTTTCTTCTTTAGTTTATTTCTTGCATTTCGGTAATCTGTGTTTGGAAAGTATTGATATGTTCATGACGTGAGTTTGTGTATGCAGAAAGAAAAAAAATAGCTGCAAGCCACACGTTTGCATAATAGTAATCTTACAACAATAGGTTTGCTTTCCTTCTTCTTATTTTTAACATCAGTGTTGTGCATATTTCTTGTAATACGGAAAACAAAAATATTATGAACTCTATATAACTGTACCCTTTTAGTCAGATTTTATAAAGATAGATACATGCACTTTTTAAAGCAGTTTTTCGTGAAATTTTGATAATATAAGACTAATTAATCTACCGGAAAATATCGCAAGACCTTTATTTCACAGTGCAATAGATTAAGATTTCAGCAATAAATCGTTTACAAATATCCTTTTTTCAGTCAAAGGCCATGGGATATATCTTTGCTGATAATAAATGCTTCATGTGATTTATGTGAATCTGCTTCTCTAACAAAAAACGTCATAATCACATTACAGCTATAAAAATGGGACTTTTTCTAAGTTAGCATTACAAAACTGCTTCAGTCTGCGCTGTCCCTTAATGGCGAACGCAAGGGAGATAACCAAGGAGGTACTAATTTCTGGAACGGTCTATATATGGGCTTATCATGTTGACAATTCTTTTAGCACAGAGCCATTTTTATTTGCAAAAATTAGCAAAAACAACAAAATGGTAGGAGTGTATTTTTCTTAAAAAAGAAAAACTAAAAATTTTATTCGAATGCAACTCTTTAGAGATCTGGTAGATCAATGGTCTCCCCCAGAAAACTGCATCCTCGAGTATAACTATTTTTGCTTATAAATATATCCCAAAACATGTATTCACCAAGACACATTCATATTTTTTTTTTATTTTTGCAAACATATCCAATAACTTGGCAGCAAGGGACATTCCATTAGACTACATTCCAGAAGCAAGTCCTTGTCATTTAATTCCAGAAGAACCCGAGGCTGTCAGCAGTCCCCAATGAATGTTACAGCAATCTAGATGCTTCATATAGATCACAAGACTAAACAGTGAAGAAATTGGTACTTTTATGTAAATATCAGCAACACAAGGTCACATAAAAGGCACGCTGACAGCTGAAGGTTGCACGTTGACTAGGTAAGACTTTTGAAGAAGGTCTACTATGACATAACATATTCTCAGTTGTACACGTAACTGAACACAAATGCTGATAAAAAGTATAATATTCATGCATGTTTGGAGTAACAATATCGATAACTTTTATTTCTCTAAGCCAGTGTTCGAACGGGCACCCATCAAGTAAGAATACAATATGCAATTCTAGCATAGAGTAAGGGATTCTTATGTACACTCAAAATACACTTTAGTTTGGTATTCAGAAAACATTTAAAACTTAACTTCTCGCTTGTGGTTCGGTATTCAAATGTCCATTTCACATTCAATTCTGGTCTGTAGTTCTGGATTCAAATGTGTATTTAAACTTGCACTTCTAGCCTGCCGTTATGAATTCAAATGTGCATTCAGAATGCACTTCTGAGCTGTATTTGGGTATTCATATGGGCATTCAAAAATGCACCTCACGATTGGAGACGGTATTCAGATTTGTATTCAAAATTCACTTCAGGTTTGTATTTATGGATTGGAATGGCACTGAACAATTCTAGCCTTTAGTATTGACAAAATCTCAGAAGGCCTGTGAAGTTGAGTCTTCAGATTGCATTAAAATACAAATCTGGTTCAAATCTGCATTCAGCACGTCTAGTCTGTATCGGAATTCAGATGTGCTTTTTAAAATGCGCAACCTGACTTTAGTTTCGATTCAAATGTGCAAGTAACAGTTTTGGCCTGTAGACTAGGTTTTTTGGTAAATATACGTCACTAAGACAAACCAACCGTTTTATTTGTAATTTTGATATAATATGAAAATAAAATTACAACAAATGCCATATCCTCACACGTACCTCTCGGGCATATATATATACAACCAAAAATAGTCATATCAACCTAATAACAGCCAACTAAACAAACTACTGTACAAGATGAGAACGATATGACGTCATACAGGTGGTATGGCGTCACCAAGGCTATAGTCTGGTCGGTTTGTCTCGTGACTACTATTTTGGTAGATATACGTCACTAAGACAACCAACCGTTTTATTTGTAATTTTAATAAAATGAAAATAAAATTACAACCAAATGCCATAATAGTGAGTAATACAAAATGAATAATAAAAACATATTCCTCCTACAACAGGTAGTGTTTATGCATACTGAACCTACTGCATAACAGTAAACATATAGTTAGCATATCAAAGTTTCTAAGAACGCTCATAATTCAAGAGATCAGAAGTAAAGTCCTGTGGTGTATTGGCATGGACGTAATGTGCATAAAACACGTCGGAGTTTTTCCACCGACCAAGTTTTCGCACTATCTGTGGGTCTACCTCTTGTTCGATCGCAGACGCAGCTCCCGTTGGACGGAAAGACTTTGCTGTGAAACCTTGACCATCTAAACCGGCGAGAGTAATAGACTCCTGTAAGATTTTCGCAACTGATGACGCACTAATTGGGCCAAACGGAGATTTAAGCGACAAAAAGACTGCTCCGTTTCGGCTCGTTTATCGTTGGTTCTGTTCAAATAACACTCAAGAGCGATTTGTATCATTCTTAATAGCAAAAAAACGTAAACTGTGCATCTTTTTCACGAATAACTACCTGATCTTTATTAAAACAAATCTGGTGAACACAATCAGGTACAACAACCTGTGCGTTAGGTGCTATGTCTGATGGCCTAAGCATAAGCGTGAGGGCTAACAGTGTAATAGTTTTCAATCGTAATTGTCGCAAACTAAGATCCTGATTATCGGGCCAACTTAATGCATGAAACTTCTGAATAGGCATTACTTTTGATCGCACCATAGGTGCAATAGTACCGGATTTAACTAGCCCAACAACTAATAACCGAATCCCAGGGCAATTTATAACGCCATTTACACCTGTAATATCATAGAGGTGCCCTAAAGCAGCTAATGTGGTCCTTAATACTGAGTTGGGCCTGTTTGAATTATCCGATGTTTTACGTAAAAACTCGGCCAAAACGGCAGTGCTATTTGACGGAAATATGCAACCTACCACTTTGCAAAAATCAGCATACGATGTATTACCTTGTTATAGGAACCAAGCGTGCTCTTGGCTAAGCTATACTGCATCCTTCTTGCAGATGCATCAGACCAACCATTACTTTTTAAACTTTCCCACCAAAAACTCTCCAGGCATAAATCTGCCATTTTCGGTTCCGGCATTGTTCCGGGGTCGGGCCCATCGCCCGAAACACCCTTAGACTGTTCGGAATTCTCAAAGGCGTCGTAATTGTCAACATTTGGAGTTGACGAAACCAAGACTGAGCTTTCCACATTGGAGCGATAATTGTTGCATAAGCTTTCTAAGATTTTATCACCTGTAAGACTTGTGGAATTAAACAAAAAGGAGGGTTTACAAAATTGTTTTCGTACTGCCAATTTTTCTGCGCTACCGCATCGACGCCCTCTGATAACGGATCCCAATATCGACTGTTGTATCGGAGTAACTGAGCTTTCTGGCAGTTCGCGAACCGGTCTATCGTATGTGGACCGAATAATTTGTTGATTTACTTGAAAAGTGCTGGATGCAACATCCAGTTGTGTTTGTCTGGAGTTCGTGACCATCTGTCTGCTATTGTATTGATTTTCCCTGCAATATGCGCACAACGAAGTGAGATTCCATGGTCTATCGCTTCGGCACAGATAGCTCTTGCTAGATCTGACAACTTTGGACTCAGACCGCCCATATGATTCACGTATGCCATTGCAGAAATATTGTCTGTTAGGACCTGAACTGTTAATCCTTTTAATAGCTTTCCGAAAGTTTTTATAGCCATCAATATAGCCAACATTTCCCGTTCGTTCGATGAAAGGCACGACAACCGCTTGTTCCAATCGCCAGACACCACATTGTCTCGATAAACCGCTCCGTAGCCAAGATGAGACGCGTCGGTTATCATCTGAGCTTGAATAGCATCTGGACATATTTCGCGGAAATTCCAGTAATCAACTGAATCTAGCCACCACAGTAATTCCTGCACGACGTCACGATTCAATAATAAAATGTCTGACCAAGATTGTTTAGATGCAAGCAACCTGTAAGATTTACGTAAAAACAACTTCCCTGGTGTAACGGCCCAGGCCACTGATATACACTGTCCTAAAACTCGAGCCAATTCATGCGCAGGCACAATATCACGTGACAGTACTCGTTTTATACTGCGTTTAAGTTTAACGCACAAAATCCGTAAATTCCTCCAATATCGGTGATGTATTACACCCTGCAGAAACAGTCTGCACTTTTTGAAGTCCTTGTTCTAATTTTCGGTCAAAAGAAGCAAGTTTTTCGCGTACTTCTGCGACAAAATTTCTACATTCCTCTTCCATTACAAAAATATGTCCTCTCCCGAGAGTGTACAAGATGAGAACGATATGACGTCATACAGGTGGTATGACGTCACCAAGGCTATAGTCTAGTCGGTTTGTCTCGTGACTACTATTCAGACTTTCATTAAAATGCACTTCTTGCCTGTAGTAAGTGATTCAAATGTGCAATTAAAAATGTACTTTTAGCACGAAGTTAGGTATTTAAATGTGCTTTCAAAACGTAGTCAGTAGTTTGGGATTCAAACTTGCACTGAACACTTCTAGCCCGTAGATTGGTATTCAAATGAGCATCAAATACGCACCTCTTGCCTGTTGTTAGAGAATCAAATGCAGCCGGGGATTCAGCCACAGGCTTCAGGGCTGCAGCACCCCCCCATCTCGTCCCAAAGATACGTTTTCCAGCTGGGTTGGTATATTTTAATGCATTTATGGTTCGTATTGTATTCCGTTATCAAAGCAGTTATTTGGAACCCTAACCCTAATCTCTTGCCTGGAGGCTTGGTTGAGAGTGTAATTATCGATCAACAAGTTGTACATGCCTGATTTACATGACCGTTGGAACGATGTATTTGATTGGCTGATCATTTTACAATCATCCAATGAAAATAACAGTTACAAAAAGCGGCGAAGCTTTGATAAAGTTCGCAGTTAAATTACATGTGAAAATGGAGTTTCAATTTTCTTTAAAAACTGATAGTTTCTGGCCAGATTGCGGCTATTATCAAAAGGTAAGTTTGTAGCTACTCATCACTTAATTAAAAAATCTGTTAATGAAGCAAAAATGATCTGAATTGATTCATTCCAAAATGAAACGCTCTCAAGCAACATTGGACTCCTGCTGGGGTCAAATTAGAAAACAACAAAAGCTTGATACGACCGAATGTCTAGGTAATACAAAAAAGTAAGTTACATGTTTTGTTTGCCAATTGAATAAAATGTTTATGGTTATACCATGGACTGAATTTAAAGGCCTACAGTAGCAGTATGCGGCAGTACTTTAATGTATAACTTTCCCCCTTCAAGTTTTCCAAACAGTTGAAATTTAACTGCATGAACAGATTTTTCTGGATTGAAATAAGATATGAATTATATCAGCTTTTTTTTTATTTTGTCATATTGATGTTTTTCGGTGCTAACGGGGAATTACAATTATACTTCGTGAACATACTCATTTTTTGTCTTGTTTTGTCTCAAATATATTTCACTTCTAACATCTAAAAATCTGTTAAATGCATAATCGTCTCTCTTCTGATAAGGGTCAGCTCGGCCTTAAAAATAACTTGGTTGGATGCAATCATTATTTATAAAAATATTTATGGACAGTTATATACGGATAAGAAGTGCAGTGTGAACCACTTAGAGTAAGACTGTTATGGTACTTTATGTGATAGGAACATCATGCTTCAAAATGCTAATACTCCAATTTCTGAATGAGTCTTTAAGAAAATTTACTTTCAGGTAACATTGTATGAAAAAAGTGTACATTTTGTACATGTGTTTAATAAAACGTGTATGTTATATGAATTCGAATATTACATTGAAACAAACAAAAAATTACTGAACTAATGTAATTTAATTGACTTGTCCATTTTTTTGTTCAAAATGCTGAAAAAAATTAGAAAAAAATGTCAATTGGTTATTTATTTTTGTTGCCACTATTTTTTGAACTCCATGTATTAGATGAATTATGAATTTTAAACTTGAATATAAGCATGCTTTATGTGAAATTTCATAGGGACTGTTTGTCAATTTGTAATTTGTAGTTCTCAGCAGATGAATTATCTTGATTTTTTTAGCATTTAAATCTGAGTATTAAAATTTATAAAGTTATATATCATCTTGTTGTCTCTTGTTTGGTAATCTGTGCTATAATGAATGCAACAAAAAGCCCAAAACTGCACCAAAATGCACCACTTTAGACCTTCATTTTTCAAATTTTCAGGGGGAGGCCCCCCGTACCTCCACCAACGCTAGGGGACACCCCTCCCGTACCCATGCCAATGTGGTTCTACCCTTCATGTAAGCCCCCCAGGCAGCCCTATTCTGTATCCGCCCTTGAAATGTTCATACAAAATGTACTCCTGACCAATGGTTGGGTATTCAAATGTGCATTCAAAAAAGCACTTCTGATCTGTAGTTTGTTATTAAAAAAATGCACTTGTGGCCTAAGTTGGAAATTCAAATATGCATTCAAAATGTACTTTCGAAGTGTATTAAGGTATTCAAATCTATCTGTCTGTCTGTCTATCTATCTATCTATCTATCTATCTATCTATCTATCTATCTATCTATCTGTCTTTCTATCTATCTATCTATCTATCTATCTATCTATCTATCTATCTATCTAATCTAAATGTGCTTTCAAAATTCTCTTCAAGCCTTGAAGCGTGAACTCGAAAATCCACTGAACACTTCTGGCCGACAGAACAGGATTCAAATAGGTGTTAAGTATGCATTTCAGGCCTCTAGTCTACACAAATTATCAGAAGGCATGTTAAGTTGAAGTCTGTTTTTTTGTAGTCGGGGCTTCAATTTTGCATTTAAGAATGGATTATTAACTGATAATTGGACATAAGCATTAAATAGGCACTTCAGACCTGTAGTCTGGACGTAATTTCAGAAAGCCTGTAAAGGTGACTTTTACTTTGTCGTTGGGGCTTGCAATTAGCATTAAAATTACAATTCTGGCATATCGTTAGACATTTAAATGTTAATTGAGCACCCTTAGTCTGAAGAATGGGATTCAAATGTACTTTTGAAAAATGCAACAATCCTGGTCTGTACATTTGATTTCAGATTTGCATTACAAATGTATTTCTAGCCTGAAGTAAGGGATTCAAAATATGCATTTCGAATTGACTGGATTGGACTATAGTTTGGGATTGGAATGAGCACTGAGCACTTCTGGCCTGTTGATGGGATTCGAATAAGAATTCTGCCCTTCTGATCTACAGTTATGCACTGAAATGTGCATTCAAATATGCACTTGTCGCTTGAAGATGGGTATTTAAATGACAAGTCAAAATTCAAAATGCAACTCTGACCTGTAGTTTGGTATTTGAACGTGTATTTATAATTCACATTTACCTGTAGTTGGGTGTTCAAGTGTGCATCCAAAAAGCAGTACGGTAGTTCGAGAATATAATTTGCATTCAATATGTATTTCTGGCCTGCAAATAAATATTCAATTTTGAATTCGAAATGCACCTTTAACCAATAGTTTGGTATTCAAATGTGTGTTCAGAATATGATTTTCACTTGTAGATGGGTATTTAAAAGTGCATTTTAAATGCACTTCTGGCCTTAGTTAGAGATTATATTGTCGATTCCAAATGCACTCCTTGTCTGTAATTTTGGATTTAAATGTGCGTTCGAACAGTCTCTTCTAGCCTGTATTATACTTCAATAAATGATGTTTGAGAAGGTGTATATAGGAATCACTATTTCCGTTGGTTAATTGGCTTGTTTACAAATGTTGACCACATTGAGACAGATTTTTGCGCACAAAGGTAAAGGTCACATTTGGTCAATATTTCGTGTCAGCTCTGTTACTTTATCATGCGTCAAATGATTATTGCCAATATGATAATGATGTGTCGTGCTTAAACGTCTAGTCTTGCCATAGAGCTTAAGGTCATATTTTGCAGAAAAAGAAAATGTACAACTATTTTTATGTGTATATTATAAACTATGGTCGAGACTGAGCTGTAACCTTGTCGTGCATAATGGGATTTCGAAATAGGTGGGCACAAATGTTTATCTTAAGAGACAATAAGTCGTGCTGAATTCTTAGCTTCCTGTCTAAGAGGTCAAGGACACACTAAGAGGTTGCTGCTGTTTTGTGTCCGCTCAGTAACGTTTCAGCAATGAATTTTGAAAATTTTCCCAAATGATAACAACATGCCATGCACAAATTTCTGGTCCGGTCTTTATCTTACAGCACAAAATCATACCTTGTAGAAAAATAAGTATCACTAGTTATATGTGTATATAATGAGTCATTGTCATGATTGGGCAATAACTTTGTTGTCCATAAAGGGATTTCGAATTTAATTGGCACAAATGTCGACAGCATTAAGACAATGCGTTACATACAACTGCCATACATACCTGAAAGGTTAAGTTCACCCTTGAATGTCGTCAGTATTTGTTGCAGATCTGTAAGAATATCATACAAAATGGGATTTTGAATTTATTTCGCACAAATGTTGCCCACTTGATATTGATATCACATTATACTGCAGAAGCCTGCCTGAACGGTGGGCATTGAATTCATTGCTTGAATGGCACAATATCATCCTAATACATAAACATTTTTATTATGTTTGGCAATATTTGTAGATATAGGTAGTCTCAATTTATAGTTATGCCGATACCTCAAGGAAAGGTCATGTCCTTTCTGTCAAACACAAAAGCCATACGTCGCATACAATTCCCAGCTGCTTACCTCTAAGGTTAAAGTCATACTCAGATGTCGTCCATATTTAGCGTTCGCTCTGTAACTTTTTATAATTGTTCAAGGGATTTTGCAATAATCAGACACAAGTAATGCCAACATGATAATAATTTGTTTCGTTCAAATAACAGGTCTCTGTCTTATATATCAAGGTCTTATTATGCAGTAATACATGTAATAGTGTACCGCACTTACATGTGTTAATTATATGTGTATGTAATCGAATGTTGATATCATTTGGCACAGTTGTTGCCAACATGATATCGGTGTGTTACATTTAACTTCAGATGCCTGCCAGAAAGGTTAGGGTCACCTCATTGAATTCATTGTTTAGTTACACAATATCTATCTAGTAAGTGGACACTAATAAAGATGTCTGAATTTTTTGCCGTTCAGTCATTTATTAACAGACTCCTCAAGATCAGTGTATAGGAAAGTTTTCCCTTGACTAAAGTTCACTGTCTAATCTGTTAAATGCTCTTTATCATTATATCATTGCAAATGTTAAGCATAAAATAATTAGAAGTTAATGAGGTCACCATTTTCTATATAACATGTCCGTGTTGGCAACGTTGCCGTGTTTTTTCACATTTTATTTTATCAAATATGATCTTACAGATTGAGCCATTACGCTTAGAAAGAATTGAACAAGAAAATCTGTTCACAGAACCCAGGGGCCCCTCCCTTGTGCCTTTGTCAGAAACAAAAAATATAGATAGACTCACTGGCGAACAGTCAAAAGCAAATCTTATTTGCTGCATGTAATGTAAGTGGGGACCTAACCATTGAACTTAAATATAAGAGTTTTAAAATGGCATTTTTCCTGTTTATATGGCCAAAATTGAAGTTTAACTGGAACGAGATGCAACGAAAATCCTCAGTGCACAACATCTCATCATCAAAAACGTTCTTTGAAGGTTTCGTCTTTTAAAAAGCAAAATAATTTCGAGAGTACCCTTCATATTGACTTCTTTGTCCTTGAGCTTCCTTTCTTCTCTACATTGACTACTTCCTTTATTAGCATTGAAATTTGAGTTCTAAAAATAATAATGTATATTAATTTCAACTCTGAACATTGCCGACCTTGACCTTTTGATCTACAAACATTTTTCAGCTTCAACATATCTTCATGCAGATTTTTACATCAATTTTACATTGACATAATTCATTTTTTTCTTTCCCTCAACAATGAAATTTGCATATTTCAACATTTCAGTTAACGGGACTTGCAACAAATAAACATTTTTTTCCATCTAAGAATATTTGGATTTTTTTTCAGTAGCCATGATGTTTAGGGCAATGGTACTCAAATGAGCGATAAAAGATCATCATGGCCATCTTGATTAATTATTATGGCGTGCTAAGTTCAGAGTCCGTCGTCAACATTTTCTTAACCTCTTCGCATCTTGGCTTCCGACCATGTCCTGTCAAATATATAGAAAGGTTATATTTACAATGTATAAACTATGGTCCGGTGATAGAGAACAGGGTCCAGGTAAAGGGCTTGCTATTTAGTGATCGTTATTTTAAATGCTTGCATTTTCTGCACTGGAGTTGAATGTTCTTCACTGGCCTTGCTGATTAGTGTCAACACAGCCAAGTGTCCATGAGATGCATTTGAGGGATGTAGTGAAACTTATCTATATTTCCTGCATTATGCAGTCAAAATACATTTTATAGGAACGCATTAAAAAGTGACATCAGCCATACCAATTCATATATAAGTGGTATTGCTTATACACAATATGTATATTTTCTTTGTCTGCTTAAAGATTCAGTTTCACTGAAAATGATAAAATAAACTGAACTGACAGGGTTAACTTTTATTGAACAATTACTCGTCTGTCGATCTCCTTAATTCATATAAGACATTTGGCACCCGTTTGTGTATGTAAATGTATATATGCCTAGGGTCTCCTGACTTCCCACGTGAGCTAATTTGTATTTAGTTGCTATGTTATCGTCAAGCTTTAGAAAGCGTAGTAATTTTCTTACAGATTTATAGATATTATACTATGATATGATATGGTACTTAGCTGTTGTAACGGGATTCTTTGTTAGACGTATAAATCCATTTATTACACCCCACCAAAAAGAGTTTGAGGGGCTATACAGGAATCATTTTGTCCCGTACCGTCCCTACAGTTTTTCTTTGATATCTTTTAAACCAATACAGGGATAAATGTGACACTTGAAATATATATGTAGGGTCTCAACAATGCTTAGTAGGCCATTGTTCGTAACTTTTTTTCGCATTTTTATAAAGTTTTGCCCTTTTTACATACAAAATGTTCTGAAGCTAAAACACTTAATTTACTATCTCTGACTCCAGAGCAGATATTATCTTGAAACAAGCATGATCAGCAAGCATTTTTTTATTATTCGGTACTTCATTTTGACAAAGTTGTGCCAAAGTCTTTTAATTTTCCTTGACAATTATATCTCTGCAGCCTCACGGGCAAGCTCAGTAGGACAAGTTATAGAAATCTTCATTGCATTTTGACACAATTATGTCCCTTTTTACTAAGCAATTTTTCTGAAATTTTACGTTAATATTTGAATAGTCTGAAACCAGAAGAGGACATTTTGTCTAAAAATATTGAATATAATAAGGGATCACTTCACTATGTAGGTTGTTCAGGATCTTTTTCACTTAAGAAATTGAAATTGTCTTAAATTGTTTTATAAACATCATGAATACAGAAATTTTTATATCCCCACCAATCAAAGTGTGTGTGTGTGCGTGTGTGTGTATGTGTGTGTGTGCGTGTGTTTTTCGTTGAAACTCGCTACAGTAACCTGGAAACACACCAACAAAATGACGACATTTTGGAAAGTCACTACATACACTCGTGTAGTGACTTTCCATATCACTCAAAATATACTAAGAGCTTCATACTTTGTATGATAGTGCAAAATTTCGAATATGTGTCATTTTCCATGTTTTATCAACATTTTTTACACACTTCTGTTGGCTGATTTTTCGGCTCATACACACTTTACCCAAACGCGCACCTGCTACCGGTGTCAGGGTAAGAACATCTGACGCAACGTTCGCCATTTTGAATTGCCCGAATTTCCAAGGTCGAGACGTGTTCTTCGAAGCTGCACAATATTACAGCATTATCAGGTAAATACTTTTCTATAAAAAATCGCCAACGGTTAAACAATAAGAATGATATCGGGATCTCCACTTTCCTGACTTTATTTTCGAAAGTAAAGATAATTCCCGAACTTAGATAAGAGTTGTTTACAAAGTAGCTGATAGCTTAGGTGACTTTCGCTGCTCAAGACTTTAAAATGAGAACTCTGTAAATGTTCAGTAGCTAAATATCTTGAATCGTGCAGTTACAAAGTACAGTATAGATGTAAGAAACATGTATACATAGTTTATGTTATTTGTTTTGATGTCATCCGAAATTATAGCTACTTACCAGACTTGTTGAAAAGACATCGAGAAAAATTTTGACTAGCGATGTCTTTTTTCCAATTATAACCACAAGTTGCATTTTATGGCATTTATGGAAAATGCCCTTTTGTAAGTCTTTGGAATTGATTACAAATGTAGCAGACTTTGGGAGAAATTACCAACATGAACTTTTAGTGAAACAATTTTTATAGAAGTTTCTGAAATTATATAATTTTTCTATGAACAATTTTTTAGATATATCAAAATTGACTAAAGTTTCAATAGCAGCACTAATCGTCTTGTGGGCCATTTCTGAATGACTGGAATGTTGAAAATGGTGCATATGTAAACATTAGCTATAGTGTAACACAGGTATCTGGATATCTGTTGTTTTGTAAGGCACATTGTATATTGTATATAACTCTTGATTAATTACTTTAAAAGCCATACATAAGAAAAAGGAAAATTCCATTTTGTAAGTAAAATCAATTATTTCAGTGATTTTCCAGCCAGTTTTCGCGGCATGATTATTTAAAAAGGGACTTGATGCGGCATTTCACTGCGGAAAAAGTTTCTCAGTGCAAATGTGAAATAAATGGCAAATACAATTTAGGGTGACAGTTTTAATGAAGTTATTTTTACAAGAATAGTAATTTAATATATTGAGTTATATAATGAAATATTATAACTGCTTCCAAAATAAAAAGGGATTTTCCGATCAGTCCCTCTTTTTGGCCCATATTTGGTGTTTTTTTTTAAGTAATTATGACAGTAAAAATACAAATAAAACTAGCCAAAAAGTACATATGGTATATAATTTTCATGATTTTATTCATAAGTAGGCATTTTCTAAACAACAATGTATGTGTTCATACGTACGAACAAGTTACGTGCTTTTCAGAATTGGTGATTTGAACGAAAACTTTCAAATCAAATAGCCTAATGAAGACAAGCAATTATGCAATAAAAACAACTTCCAATCCATTTTGTTCGTACGTATGAACAAATTCTGAAACTCTTATATTACTTAAGTAAGAAACAGGTTTTAAACGAAAAGCATGAAGTTTGTTCATACGTACGAACAAGTTACGTACTTTTCAGAATGGCTAATGTGACTGAAAACTTTTACAAAGAATGAGCTGCCTTTTAGAAGACAATGCATTATGCATTTTAAAACTAAACTTTCAATCCATTTTGTTCATACGTACGAACAAGTTACGTACTTTTCAGAATGGCTAATGTGACACACAATTATGCAATAAAATACAACTTTCAATCCATTTTGTTCGTACGTATGAACAAAATCTGAAACTCTTATATCACTTAAGTAAGAAACAGGTTTTAAACGAAAAGCATGAAGTTTGTTCATACGTACGAACAAGTTACGTACTTTTCAGAATGGCTAATGTGACTGAAAACTTTTACAAAGAATGAGCTGCCTTTAAGAAGACAATGCATTATGCATTTTAAAACTAAACTTTCAATCCATTTTGTTCATACGTACGAACAAGTTATGTACTTTTCAGAATGGCTAATGTGACTGAAAACTTTTACAAAGAATGAGCTGCCTTTTAGAAGACAATGCATTATGCATTTTAAAACTAAACTTTCAATCCATTTTGTTCGTACGTATGAACAAATTCTGAGTTTTTTTACACTATAACAAAAAAAACAGATTTTAAACAAAAGGCACAAAAAATGTTCAGACGTACGAACAAGTTACATACTTTTCAGACCGGCAGTTTTAACTGAAAACTTTACAAAGAATTGAAAAAAACCTCAATTAAAATAAGACATGCAATTACGCATTAAAAAAACAAAAAGAACTTTTAATCCAGTTTGTTCGTACGTATGAACATATTCTGAATCTCTTATAATGCTTAAGTAAAAAACAGGCTTAAACATAAAACATTAAGTTTGTTCATATGTATGGACAAGTTATGTACTTTTCAGAATGGATGCTGTCATGATATACATGTACTAATAGAAGACATGCAGTATACATTTTTAATAGTGTATCAAATTCTGAAATTCTAACACTGATAAAAAAAGAAGCCGTTTTTAAACAAAATATATAAAGTTGGTTCATCAGACAAACAGTTTCAAATAAATGCTTTTCAAAATGGTTGATGTGACTATTAAATTAACTTGCAGAGAATTAAATAGTCTAAAGAATTCATGCAATTATGCATTAAAAATTAACTTTCGATCAATTTTGTTCCTACGTCTGAACAAATTCTGAAACTCTTAAATTGCTTTATTTTTTTAGAGCCAGGTATGAAAACAAAAGCAAAAAGTTTGTTAATATGTATGAACAAGTTATGTACTTTTCAGAATGGCTAATGTGATACACAATTATGCAATAAAAAGCAACTTTCAATCCATTTTGTTCGTACGTATGAACAAATTCTGAAACTCTTATATCACTTAAGTAAGAAACAGGTTTTAAACGAAAAACATGACGTTTGTTCATACGTACGAACAAGTTACGTACTTTTCAGAATGGCTAATGTGACTGAAACTTTTACAAAGAATGAGCTGCCTTTTAGAAGACAATGCATTATGCATTTTAAAACTAAACTTTCAAAATTTTGTTCGTATGTATGAACAAATTCTGAAGTTTTTTTTACACTATAACAAAAAAAAAAAACAAAAAAAAAAAAAAAAAAAAAAAAAACAGATTTTAAACAAAAGGCACAAAGAATGTTCAGACGTACGAACAAGTTATATACTTTTCAGACGGGCAGTTTTGACTGAAAACTTTACAAAGAATTGAAAAAAAACTCAATTAAAATAAGACATGCAATTACGCATTACAAAAACTTTTAATCCATTTTGTTCGTATGTATGAACATATTCTGAATCTCTTATAATGCTTAAGTAAGAAACAGGTTTAAAACATAAAACATTAAGTTTGTTCATATGTATGGACAAGTTATGTTCTTTTCGGAATGAATGCTGTCATCACATACATGTTCATTCACAGAGAATTAAGCTGCCAAATAGAAGACATGCAGTATACATTTTTAACAGTGTGTCAAATTCTAACACTGATTTAACAAGAAGCAGCATGTGACTGAAAACTTTCACTGTCTGTCATGCCGGCATAACAAAATCTGGAATTTCCAAGTACAGAAAAATTTTGATGTAATGCAATTATAAAAATCCCAATTCTTAAGATTCAAAAAGTCAAATGTTTTGCAGGTATTTCCAATGCAATTTATGCAAAAATTAATTTTATTTTAATTCACTATTAACCAAAATAACAAAATCTGAAAAATGTTAACGACTGTCTAAAAGCCATTGTGACCAAGTGTCAGACTCACAACATTTCTTTTGACAAAATTCATGAACATTGGACCATGTAACCTCTAACATTATCATTAATATTGTTAAACTTGTTTCTGAACATCATAACTCTGAAGCAGAAGTAAACATTAAATTAAATATGTAAATATAGATATTTGCATTAGAAAGTCCTGTATATGATGCATTCACTGTCTATGTAGCCATGTAGCTCTAGAAGTCTACTTTTGTTTGTGAAAATCCTCTTTATCCAGTTTCACAACATTTGAACAATCTGGTAAACTTATGATCTCGAAGTCCTCTTTTTTTAATCTCATCAAACTTCTTCAGGAAGTCCTTGTTCAAAGAACTCTTGTTCCAGTACCAGAACTGAAACATAAAATTCAAAGGGTGAATGACTGGAAATTTACATGTAGTACAAAACATACTATAATCTTCAAATATGTCCCCCGAGTTATAGACACCATTATTATGACAAGATAATTCACTTTAGCATTTCTAAATAAACTTGTAGATCTTGCAACTAGGAGAAACCTGTGGTATGAACATGAAAAGACTTCTTTAAAATAAGGGCGATCAGTGATCACGTGTCGCCTGATGATAGCCAATTAAACAGTTACTGTAGTATTGAGAGGAGATTGAACAGTTTGTAGGCTTAAAAGCATTTTTTTAATCAAGGGTCATAACTCGGCCAAAAATAATTCAACCACACCTGTAAGACATGCGCAAGGACTTGAGGTACAGAACAATCCTGTACCATTTCATTTAAATTGCTTAAGTAATATAAGAGAAGTAGTCCGGACAAACTTTAAAAATAAAAATCATTAAAGGGCCACAACTCTGACAAAAATCATTGAATCGGAAAATGCTGACAATATGCACAACTAGACTTGGTACTGATCATTCCTGTAAAGTTTGGATGAAATCACACCAGTAGTTTCTGAGGAGTAGTCTGGACAAGTTTTGTGATGGACAGACAGACAGACAGATGGACGAACAGACTGACAGACAGATTATGGGGAAGTGATCACTATATCTCTTGGCTACTTTTTAGCATGTCGCAGCTTACTGTAAGCCTGCAACACAAAATTCATTATTTGGCTAAAACGTCTTTTTCATTCAAGGGCCATAACTCATCCAAAAATCAGTCAACCGAAAAACCCTTTAGATTTGCGCAAGTACTTGAGGTACTAATCAATCCTGTAAAGTTTCATTCAAATTGTATAAGTAGTACAAGAGAAGTAGTCCGGACAAACTTTAAAAATAAAAATCATATCAGGGCTATAACTCTCACAAAAATCATTGGACTGGAAAATGCGGACGACATACACAATTAGACTTGGGACTGATCATTCTTGTAAAGTTTGAATGAAATCGCACCAGTAGTTTCTGAGGAGTAGTTCGGACAAGTTTTGTGACAGATGGACAGACCGACGGACAGACGACGGACAAGTGATCCCTATATGTCGCGGCTACTCTGTAGCAGGCGACACAACAAGAGCCACCGCAAGCGGGGGCCATGCTGGAGTTAAAATTCTTGGACACTGCACTTCCTCTCTGTGCTTGACCATTGTATGAAGTTGCACTGAAGTCCAACCAGTAGTTTTCAAGTTATCTTCCGGACAAAGAAAACCAATAAAGGCCAATATCTTTGAAAATAGTCAAGATGGAGTTATGATTTATAAACACTGCACTTCCTCTCATTGTGCTTGACCATTGTATGAAGTTGCATTGAATTCAAACCAGTAGTTTTCAAATTATGCTCCGGACAATGAAAATCAATAAAAGGCAGTTACTCTGCAAATAGTGAAGTTGGAGTTATGACTCTTGGACAGTACACTTGCACTTATTGTTCTTGACCATTGTATGAAGTTGCACTGAATTCCAACCAGTAGTTTTCAAGTTATGCTCCAGACAGGCTTCACCCGGACCGATCGCCCGACCAACCAACCATTGGATGACTCCTATATACCCCCCAAACTTCGTTTTGGGTTTATAAAATGTTTAGACTTAACCAGAATTCAAACCCATGACATTTTAATCAGTAAAATTTAGAGCAACGTCTAACCACTTACCCACAGAAACTAGTTATTACACTGCATCAAGATTAATGTTACAAATAAAGTATCTATCTCTACTAATAGGGGTAATTTTTAACCAGTAAATGTTAAACTATATTTTGATGTTTTGCTGTGACAAGAAATGAGTCAGTAATTTAGTTTAAATTTGTTCTTCACAATTACAGCAAAAATTTCAAGATGTATAAATAAACATTTTCTTCATCTTCGGTTCATCTGTGACTGTCGCTTTAAGCAAAATTCAATCATTTGACCTTGACGGTCAAGATCATTTTTAAAGTCAAGGTCATATCTGAATAATTCAACATGGCGGTTTGGTCTTAATGTTGTTTTGTCCAACAATGAATGAGACCGGTAAATACCGGTAAGTGTTGTTTGGTTCAAGTTTCACTGATTCAAATCCAAAAATGAATGACAAAATTATCACAAATTAAGCAAATTTAAAGTTTTCTTATTCCAAAACTAAAATTGTTCAGTATCATAATAAATGCATTTTTATATTGATGTTAAATGCCATTTATGATGCAAATGGTTTTCCCAGGTGTGTATTTTTTGTAGAGACATCCTATAAATCTCATACCTTTTACTACCTCAAACATACTTGCATATTTATGTAAAACTGTATGTGGTTTTATAAAACACAAACAAAAACAATTCTTTTATTTGTTCCATCAAAATGAGGTTTTCAACACTGGTCCATCAAAACAATTGTTCCCATCTAGCTTTAAGTGTAATTTTTATACAGGCCTTGTCCCATTTTACTTGTATTTAAGGCATAGATATGTTCCTGCCAGTCTGCACAATTTTAGAGGTATCCAAGTTTAAAAGAATACACAAAGCCACTAGCGGATCCAGGGGGGGGGGCGCACCCGGCGCACGCCCCCCCTAAAATTCCCGGAGCTTACATGTTCTTTGGTATGGAAACAATAAAATATACTATATTTTCCTATTTTTTCTTCGCTCGCTTCGCTCGCGTATCTTTATACAACATTGCCTTTTGAGATGTACTCGTACACAACACAGAGTGCACGCAATTTAAACATTCCCGCTTAGAGTGATTAAAAGTTACGCCCCCCTAACCCAAAATCCTGGATCCGCCCCTGAAAGCTGTCTTAAGAAATCATTTAAGCCTTGCTTACTGGTTACTGTTCTGTACTCTAACAAAATGAGATCAAAATAGCTGCTGCATAAATTCAATTGAAAATGATATTTCACACTTCATGGTAATGAACTAGTTGTAAATCTTAAGTGTGTCACCAAACATGTTATGTTTTTTTTACCACAGCATGTGGTCTGAAGTTGGAACTTTATGATCCCTTGCTTGTTGATTGGATCATTACTGATTAGGGCTGTCAATCAAGTGATATATGATTTATGGCTGATAATGTAATTTATTGATGTCCTGAATTTTGATTGGTAGTTCATTAATGAAGGGGCTGTCCTTGTTATTACTGATTTGAAAAGTAAAATAAACATCTGGAATATGACAGGTCACACTTCATGCTAATTTACTAGTTGTAAAGACTATGTTATGTCACCAAAGAAACACGTTTTTCTTAACACAGCATGTATATTTTGAAGTTAGAACTTTCATGGTCCCTAGATTGTTGATTGGGTCATATTGATAAGGGCTGTTGATCAAAAGATATATGTTTTATTGCAGATAATGAGAGTTATTGAAGTCCTGAAATTTTGTTTTGTATACTAGTATTAGTGTTTTAATCAGTAATTCCAACCACTGCACCCAAACAATCTAGGATGCTACCACAATCCAAAATCATTCACTCAGCAGTAGGCCAAAAAGTTTGTGTGCTGCCTATATCAGTTCAGCAGTGGATCAGAAAAAGAAATCAATTTGAGAGAAGTTAATATAATTTGACAGTACACCAATGCCTTATTTTTTATTTCAACAAGGTCGACTTGAATATATGATAGTCTATATGATGCAAGCACTCCTTTTCTAGATCTGAACATTGTTATTTGAACTCAGAATTGCATTTTTGCTGATATTTCAATGTGCTCTCCAGTTTTTTCTACGTTTTTTTTAATGTTTCTTGTTTTAAAAAAGTAGATATCCTATTGGGCTTTAAAGCCTTCTTTTAGTTTACAAATGTTTGTATCAACTCAGGCAATTCAAAGAGGCTAAAGTCTTTTAAAAAGCATGATTGTGGAGTGTAGTTAGCCTGCTCAGTGTTGTACATGTACATAGCAGGTCAAGGCATGGTTAAGCACAGTTACAAGTTGTACTTCAGATGTTTATGATTTGGAAGAAAAAGCCAAAAATGCAAAGATTTATGTGTCAGACATAATATTGTTACTAAAATAGACAATTTTGATGCTTAAATAGTACCCTACTAGAAAGTTTAACGAAAATTATGTTAGTCCCTTTTGTGTAATGTCTATTCTTCAGAAAAGTTAACTTATTCTAGTGTACAACCTGTCTTCATTCATTTTTACATCAGTCTGAAAAACTTCTGTGCTATCTAGTACTTTCTGAAGGAGTTAATGATGCATTTAAATGCAGAATCAAAATTATCTGTAAAAGATATCAGAATTTTTAAAGAAAATATTCATAGCAGTCTTGCATTAACCCCTTATTGTAATTCCTACTAAGTGCGTTTCAGGAAAACTGAACATTTTTGTCAATATTATACTGATGCCATACGTGAAAAACCCTAAAAGATGGTCACTTGCAAGGATATGAGGTGAATTATTCAGCATTTTGATTTTACCATCCTCCTACAAGTCCAGAGAAGATGAAATTATTTGTAAAATATGAAGTTGTTGGATATTAAGCATATTTGTGTGAGAAGCAATGGTTAACTGGATGATTTAATAAGACAAAAAATGATAACATGGTGTAGAAAAGAGAACTTTAATTTCCGATCCTTGATGGTCTTGGTCATTAAAAGGTCAAACTTGAATTTTCCAACTAGCAGGATTTCAAATCATTTTGTAATAAATGTTGCTTTGTCCAAGTATGAATCAAAGCCATAAATAAATAACAAAGTTCTGGCCAATTTAGGCAAAATTCAATAATTTTAACCTTGAATGTGAAGGTCACTTATTAGCCACATTCAAGTTCAGTCTGATAAACTCGAAGGTCGTGTCTGAAGGGTTGTGTCCAAGTATTAAGACAGTCCATTTAGAAATAAAAAGGTAATGATCAAGTCAGTTTGGATGGGAGCAGCAACAACACCATGACTGTAGCAATAGTTCCTTATTTTTCTTCGAAAAAGTCGAGTTAAAAGGAGACTTATCTTAATCTTTTCATTTTTTACAAAAACTATAGATCAACAGCTTTGATGTATGATCTCATTACATACCATTTTGTTTGTTTAATATGCTTTAGCCAGTGCTCAGTCATTCCAATTTACTTCTATCTTTCTTTACTGCCCATGGCGGTCATGTGCATTAACATCTTTTGCTGATTTCTTCATGCTGCAAAAGAAACATGCTTTAAATGTACACCCTGTCTTGAGAACTACTCTAAAAATAACAGGAAATAAAGAAGTTCCTTACTGATTAAAGACCCAGTCAGTGAAAAAAAAATGTTGTAAAAAGGCATTTATCAAAAAATAAGAGCATTCTTCAACATCATAATTGTGAACATGAACTATTTTTAACAAATTATAACACAATGTTATCAGTTACTATCCCAAAACTCTAGAAGAACTAGTAAATTGAATGCATTAATATTTGGTTCGACTGAGCTTTATTAAAAAGGAATAGGAGCAGTGTTCAAGGGGTTAGAGCAGCAGACTTCTGATCCGAAAGTTACTGGGTTGAATCCCACCAGGGGTGAGAGTCTCTAGTGACACTCCAGGATGGTAAATGTAAGCCGGAAAAATCCATCTGCCTTGAGATGGGTTTGAACCTGTGAACTTTCAACTGTTAAGCAAACACTACCATGTCACCATAAAAGCTAGCTGATAGGCAAGGGAGAGAGTAAAAGTGCCAAATTATACCTCTGCTTCTCTTGTAAAACTGAAATTGCAAATGACTAAAAAAAAATAAAAAGTCATCTTATTTGGAAGAAAATAATTAAATTTAGTTTAGTTTAGACTCATTTGATTTGATTTCAGAATGAATTTAGAAAGAATATGATCACTGGACCTTGAAATTGTGTTTTTAATCATTCAAGAGTCAAACCGCCCACAATCTAGCTTCTTTTATCTGTAAATCAAAACACACATATAAAAAGAATGGAAGCTAGAAAAAAAATGTTGATTGTTTAATGACTAAAAGCACAATTTCAAGTTCCTGTGATTGAACTAACTAAATAAAATTTCTATTTTTAAGTTATAAAAATAAACTGTTTTCTTATATCCTCAGTAACCCTATTATCTGTGTACTACATTTGTACTATTATCGGTAACGCACACAACAATATACAAGCAATTACATATTTTCGCACAATATTCTGGTGCCACAATTCCAGACAATACAAGATGGCCTTTCTTTGTTAATTCATTCAGTTAACTTCTGTTTCGGAACCTGTTAAATACTCTTATCCTCTCTTTAATAAGACGACAACCATTTTATTAGATCACCAATATTTAGTATAGCCACTAGCCAGTATAATGGTTGATTTCACTTAAAATGTGTGAAGAAATTCTTTCTCCACAAAAAATTAGTCGTTTAACTAGAGTTACAAATTTTGTATGAATCGCAATAAAACCTGTAATTTTCATTATGGTCATTTTTGGCTCTGAATGAAATTTCTGTAAGAATAACAACAAAACATAGAAAATTCACGAATGTCACCCTGTGTGTTTGTCATTTCTGTGACACAACTTCAAAATTTAGTCCAGATAACTGTACTCAAAAAGTTGAATATTGTGCTATTTTTGGAATGGTCGATATCCGCCTTCGTAGCAATACAATACAATACAAAATTTATTTATTGTCGGATGAGAGTTTAAACAGAAAAAAAACATAAGCTATGTAGCCTATATAGCTTTTGACCGACTGAAGTCTGAGACTACAACACAATTAACACAAATATTAAAATGGAATACAGTATGCAAATTTTCTCACCTTGGCTGTGATATCTTTCTGCTGTATTTCCACATCTGTTTTTTTCAACACCTCTTATCTACTGTTCATAATCTCATCGTTGTTCAACTCGTTTAAATCTCATTTTTGCTAACTCCAATATTGACCCGAAATCTCGTCTACACGCGCGGAATGACGTGTGAATTTTCTCCTCCGACTAAAGATACTTCATTATCTGTAGGGGTGTTACCATACAAACGAACATCTCATTAAGTTTATTTGATTCGATAAAGGTTATTTTCTCAGAAATAAAAGATATTTACAGATAGATTAAAATATGTCCAATCAAACATTATTTTGATATACTTAGCGCAAAATTTAAGCGAGCATTTTACGAATTCGGTAGAATCGACTGTGTAGTAAAATGGTATCGTCCATGATTTGATGTGTAAGATTCATTACATCGGAAGGAAATCAATAAATTCATGTAGAAGGGTGAGAATTCAGCTAATAACTGGAAATGTTTACAATTTACTGGTAAGTACCTTTTTAGTTTTTAACAGTTTAATTTGTTCAATTATCAATTTCACAACAATACCCGAAAACGGGATTTTCTAGAGGGTTTCATTCAAATGAAAGAGGATTTCATTCTAATGAAATTCTTAGGTTTTAGACATAGTTAGGTTGATCTAGATCTAGTTTGCTTATCGATATTTTCGATGTTTGATATATTATTAAGTGTTTAAAACTATAAGTTCAATCATTTTCAAAAATATTGAAAATGACAGTGAAGTAGCAAAAATGAGCAAGTGAAATCAAATTCAACAAGGAAAAAAAACAGTTGAATTGGCTGTTGACCAAGACTGAATTTTTGCTCTAGTTAGGATTAGTCTTCAGGATATTGTCTTTATTAGTGGGTCTACATGTTTATACTTTTGATTGTTTACACAGGGACTAGCACAGTGTGGGAATGGTGTTTAATGATTGGATGTGACTTACAATGGAAGAAACAAGCCAAAAAGAAGAAACAAGTATGAAGCCTGTAAATCAAGTATATACATGTATATACCAACTCTATTTAAAGTAGTAAGTAAAAATGAAATTTAATACTTCAGTCAAGTGAATGCATAAACAATTTGCAGAGATTCTTGGAGGCTTGATAAAATGCAATTTCTCCATGATTGGCCTCCTTATGTCAGCGGAGTTAAAGAGAAATATGTACATACAAGGGGTGATAGAAAATTAATGAGACTGGTTCTAGTATTGGAAGAGTATTTGGAGTATAAATGTGAAACAGCATCAGCACCCTTTCAAATCTTTATTCTACACATATGCCAAATATCAATTTATTGCATTTAAAAATAAAAAATTCCCACCGGTTTTACAGGGGTAAATCAAGACAGACAATACAGATACGCCACGTCAAGTGACGTTGCCTTCATAATGTTTCATCCGGGACGTCATTCTTTTCTCATTCTCGCCCTTACATGAGATACATTTATGGTGTCGGTCAATCCATTGTGTATACATGTCTTTATACCACTGTGTCACTGTGTATAGCTCGGAAACAACATTCTGTGCTGCCTGAGAAAGTTCAGTAAATGAATCGAATCTATTACCTTTTAATGCAGATTTAATCACAGGGAAAACATGAAAATCTATAGGGGCTAGATCCGGACTGTAAGGTGGGTGTTTTACTGCTTCAAAGCCCAAAACATTGATCTCTAATTGTGTAGTTTCTGCATTATGAGGCTGTGCATTATCCTGATGAATTATCACTCTGTCAAGGTCGATCTCCCCATTTAAAACTCTCAGCAGTGGTCAAATGACCCAAAGTTTTCAAAAGCTATTGAAATCCCTTCAGTCTCTGTTTCAGATCTGTTCATAAGATAAATATTATTCATAGAACAAGAAAAGTGTTTATGGTTAATGCCCTGTTGACATTTTGATGTAAATTATCTTCAACATGCATGGATTGATATTAATGATTTTTGGTACCAATGTTCACCAGCTTAAAAAGTAGCACTGCTTGCATGAACAAGGTCTCTTATTCAAAGGTCAAGGTCACATGCAGAATTTAGGTCCCTGTGGTCAAGGTCAAGGTCACACACAGAGGTCAATAGTCAGATTAAAGTATGAAAATGTGAGTATTGACCATTTAGTCATCATGAATTGAGGGATTCTATCACAAATGTTCACCATAACAAGACTGAGCATAATCCTGGTCCATATATGCGAGGTCAGGGTCACTAGAGATGATGAAATGCCCAGATTTTGTCCAAAGAATATCTTCTACATGCATGGAGGTATTTTCGAATATAATTTGATACAAAAGTTCACAATCATGAAAATATAGTGTTGCTTGTATGAATCAGGTCTCGAGGTCAAAAGTCAAGGTCACACCTAGAGGTCCGTCTAAGACGCTTGTCTGGAGCAAAACCTTAACATGTATCGAGAGATCTTAATATAACTTTGCACTAATGTCGACCATTGTAAAGCAGTGTCGCACACAAAACTCAGGTCCCTGTGGCCAAGGTAAGGGTCACACATAGGCCAGTGTATTTTGACATTACTTACTACATTGTATAATGTAAGCATTTACACCGTGATATATGCAATGGTGGGTACAAGATCATGAGATGTTTTTCAGATGGTTGTATTCATTATAGTGTAATGTAATAGGATAAAGGAAAAGCATCAGTTTCATTCAAAGTATTTTTCTTGCTCTTTATATTTTTATGAACAATTCCAATTTGTAACAGTAAGATGCAAATGCACTGGAAAAAAGTCCAGCCATATAACAATTCAAACTTGCACCTACCAGCTTTTAAGCAATTAAAGGCAATGCTCTGGACCACTGAGAAAGGGAATTGATTCTTTGACACAGTTGTTAGAATTAGTTTTATTTAAAGGAACATTGATTGTTATTGTTTTGAAATCTATCACTAGTTACAAGTAACTGATAAGACATACAGGTAACTTTTTGTAGGTAGCCAAAAATATGGCAGTTGATAAAACAGCAAAACATAGTAGTTTTGTAATAACAGTTACAAATTCATTTTTCATTAATCAGTTTAATATTCTATATCATTTAAAAGGTCTGTAAGGTCCAGGCTTGGGGCTGATTACTTTTGTTAGTAACTGATTACTTAAAGTTGCTTTGAAATTTCCTGATTTTGGGGTCAGTGGGTAAAAGGTCAGTGTTACAGTGACCTTAACTTTGAAAACCATTTCCACCATGTAACTTGACAATTGTTTCTTCTAGAGACATCAAACTTTCTTTCATGAATGCACACATTGAGTGGATGACCCTTTTACCTTTTGGTATGTCAAAAGTCAAGGTCACAGTGACCCTAAAATGTTTAGAATAATTTACACTCTTCACTTTGACAACCGTTTGTCATATAGATTTCAAATTTGCACACATTGAGTGAATTTCCCTTATTGATTTTGGGGTCAGTGTAGGTAAAAGGTCAAGGTCATAGTGACCTTAAAATTGAAAACCATTTCTGCCATGTAACTTAAAAATCATTTGTTGAAGAGACTTCAAACTTTACATCATGATTGTTCACATCGAGTTGATGACCCCTATACATTTCTGGGGTCAGTGTGTCATAGGTCAAGGTCATAGTGAGTCAGTGACCTTAATGTCTAGAATCATTTACACTCTATGACTCAACAACCATTCTTCATAGAGACTTCAAAATTCATGTAATGATTGCACACATTGAGTGAATGACCGCTATTGATTTTGGGGGTCCGTAAGTCAAAGGTCAGAAGATAAAGAATTTAAAGCAAATTATTTAATTTTAAAGCTGAAGGTTTCCTCCCCATATATCACAGATGCATCATGCTTACAAAAAACACCTTTCTTGCATATAATACTCCGCAAAGTGGTGCTTTTGTTTAAAAATTCTAGTGTTCATATTCTATGAATAAGAAAATGTTCATGCAAGGTGCATATTATAAACTAAAAACTAGCTATGATAGCCATTAGCAGATGAATGTTATATGACTTAAATAGAAATTTTATTTCGTTTTTCATGTATCAGGCAGTTTCAACCAAGGAATTGAGATCTGTTCATGATGCCAATTCTGCACAATTTGGGTTAAGTCCAGTAAAAGATAAAACGGTTAACGTAGTAAGTGGACGATGGATGTAATGACAGCAGGAAGCCATTGTAGCCCAAAACTTATGTAGTGCTCAGGTGAGTTTAAAATAAGCTCTTTTCAAAATAGCGACTTTGTAAGTGATAGAGGGCTATTGTCAAACCAAAAAGCTACAGCATTTAAGGTATGTATTTAGCTATAAATTTATTCATTGTTATTTAAAGGTGGCCAATCTGATTCCTTTAAAACAATCAGATGTGCTTATATATAAGTTACATTATGTAACAAAATGATAGATAATATAAAAAAAAAACCAGTAAAGGATACCGTTTTGGCATGGATTTAGGTAAGGTTTGGAAAAAACAGATGTACAGATTTTGAAGCTGGCGGTATGCATGTTTATTTTTAAAATGCGTGTGTGCACCAAGTATTTTGATTTTATAGTTGCTAAGCAACACCTAAATGATTTGCGGGTAAAAATGATGGATAAAGCAATATCTGTCAAATTTCTTGTCTGCATGCTATAACTTTCATTTTTAGCAATAGTTTTGCAAGTTTATACAGTCATTTCCAACATTTAAAAGTAATAAAGAAAAACATTGTATCCTTCATTCAAAGATGGCAGCATTTGTTTACAAAATGAAGGATACAATGCAGGTTTGATTCTCAGCCCTAGTAGTTGAAATGACAGCATTAAATACTTGCTTTTGGCATATAGTAATGTCTGTAAGCCTGTGTTCATGTCCTGTTTGCAACTATTTTTAGCTTACCTGGAGCTAAAAAGTGCTCAGGGTGAGCTTTTCTGATTGGTCTTTGTCCATCGGTCGTCCGTCCGTCCGTCGTCAACTTTTCATTCAAACGACATCTCCTCTGAAACCAATGGGGCAAATTTAATAAAGCTTTCCTGGGATGTTCCTTGCATGAAGCTGTACCAAGATTGTTCAGATGGTTCTGGTCCATTGCATTTCTGGTTCACTGGAGCTAAAAATAGATTTTATAAGTTAGATCTTTAAAAATCTTCTTCTCCGAAACCACAAGGCCTGGAGCTTTGATATTTGGTATGAAGCATCATCTAGTGGACCTCTACCAAGTTTGTTCAAATTATGTCCCTGGGGTCAAAACTGACCCCACCTCAGGGGTCAGTTGATTTTACATAGAGTTATATAGGGAAAACTTGAAAATCTTCTTGTCAGAAACAAGAAGGCCTAGAGTTAAGATATATGGTGTGTAGCATTGTCTAGTGGACCTCTACCAAGTTTATTCAAATCATGGCCTCTGGGTCAAAAATGGCCCCGCCCTGGGGGTCACTTGTTTTACATAGAGTTATATAGGAAAATCTTAAAAAATCTTCTTGTCAGAAACTGTAAGTTATAGAGCTTAGATATTTGGTGTGTAGCATTGTCTAGTGGACCTCTACCAAGTTTGTTCAAATCATGGCCTCTGGGTCAAAAATGGCCCCGCCCCAGGGGTCACTTGTTTTACAGAGGGTTATATAGGAAAAACTTTAAAAATCTTCTTGTCAGAAACAGTAAGTTAAAGAGCTAAGATATTTGGTGTATAGCATTGTCTAGTGGACCTCTACGAAGTTTGTTCAAATCATAGCCTCTGGATCAAAAATGGCCCCGCCCCAGGGGTCACTTGTTTTACATAGAGTTATATAGGAAAAACTTTAAAAATCTTCTTGTCGGAAACAGTAAGGCATAGAGCTTAGATATTTGGTGTGTAGCATTGTCTAGTAGACCTCTACCAAGTTTGTTCAAATCATGGCCTCTGGGTCAAAAATGGCCCCGCCCCAGGGGTCACTTGTTTTACATAGAGTTATATTGGAAAATCTTAGAAAATCTTTTTGTCAGAAACTGTAAGTTATAGACCTTAGATATTTGGTGTGTAGCATTGTCTAGTGGACCTCTACCAAGTTTGTTCAAATCATGGCCTCTGGATTAAAAATGGCCCCGCCCCAGGGGTCACTTGTTTTACATAGAGTTATATAGGAAAAACCTAAAAAATCTTCTTGTTAGAAACCGAAAGTTATAGAGCTTAGATATTTGGTGTGTAGCATTGTCTAGTGGACCTCTACCAAGTTTGTTCAAATCATAGCCTCTGGGTCAAAAATGGCCCCGCCCGAGGGGTCACTTGTTTTACATAGAGTTATATAGGAAAAACTTTAAAAATCTTCTTGTCAGAAACCGTAAGGCATAGAGCTAGATATTTGGTGTGTAGCATTGTCTAGTGGACCTCTACCAAGTTTTTTCAAAGCATTAGTGCCGCTTAGGGGAGCTCTTGTTGAACTATAAAAGCTTGTCTTGAATGTCCAGCAGATCCAGGTGAAATTGAACACAGTGTATTTGTTTAAGTGTTTGTCCATTGTATATTTTGCCATATGATTTATAAATTATACTACCAGCCAGTAGCTGTAATTATTTGTCAATCTGTACCTCATTGGTATATTTATAGAATTTATGTTTCTTGGCACAATGTTTAACTACAGTACTGTATCATTAATTTTTTTTCAGATCCTGTTGGTTTCAGTCAGTCTAGAAGATTATGAGGGAAAAGAAAATGGTAGCAGTCCAAAAGGGGAAAGAGGAACTTTAAAGCAAACTTTGTTCTGTGAAAACAACACTGACCGCCATTATATATTATAGGGAAGAAAAAAACTGTATAAACTGCTGGCTTGATTTTAACCATTATATAAACCAACATTTACTGTGGTCAGCTGCAAAAAAAACAAAGCCAGCAGAGGCAGGGTTTATCTTTCATGATTTGTCTGAATTGGGAATTGATAAAATCTTCTCTTTAGAAATTCCTGACCCAATAAAAATAATTTTGAACAAAATTATTCTTTGGATGACCCTCTATCATGTCTGTATCAGTTGCAGAGATTATTTTGTGTAGAAAGGGCATGACTGCTAGAGGCAGGGATTATTTATCTTTGATGTCAACATGAGATACATTTAAAATCTCTTGTCACTGTTAGTAAAAAACTACTGAATATAGAAAATCTGTGTTAAATAAACTGGGTTTAAATTGACCAGTCTTGATGATACTTGGTATAAAGCATCCTTATAGCATCCTGACACCTGTGTCATTTTGTACGCACTCAAAGTTACTTTTATGGCTTCATGCAGATTTTACATATATGTTGCATTGCTTAATTGTTATTATTTGTACATATACATATGAACAAACTATGCTTTCTGGTCAGAACTGTATCTTATGACAACAGTCTTTGAACTACAAAATTTTTCATACATACAAACAAAAACGATTTCATTTATATTTTCACATCTTCCAATGAGCAACTGAATTTTCATTGAAAGTTTTTTTACAACATTTGAAAACCTTAGTACTTTGTTCGGATGTATGAACAAAATGCATAAGTCAGTCATTTCCTTGATTTTGAAAATTACACTTGTTTGTACGTACAAAGAAAATGTGTGAAGTCAGTCATTTCATCGACATGGAGAACTGCACTTGTTCGTACGTACGAACAAAATGTGTGAAGTGAGTCATTTCATCGTCTTGGAAAACTACACTTAAAATTGTTCGTACGTACGAACAAAATGTATGAATTTAGTCATTTCATTGACTGGGAGAACTACACTTGTTCGAATATACAAACAAAATGTGTGAAGTCAGTCATTTCATTGACTTGGAAAATTTCTATTAAAATTGTTTGTACTTATGAACAAAATGTATGAAGTCAGTCATTTCATCGACTGGGAGAACTACACTTGTTCATACGTACGAACAAAATGTATGAAGTGAGTCATTTCATCTACTTGGAAAACTGCACTTAAAATTGTTCGTACGTACGAACAAAATGTTTGAAGTTAGTCATTTCATCGACATGGAAAACTACACTTAAAATTGTTCGTACGTACGAACAAAATGTATGAAGTTTGTCATTTCAGCGACATGGAAAACTATGCTTGTTTGAATTCAGTGAAAAATACGCTTGTTCGTACGTACGAACAAAATGAATGAAATTATTTTACTGATCTTGGCTTATTTCTTTATAAAAAAAAACAGTTTTTACAAGCGTCAAGTCACTTATTGCATTCATTGATTTTGAAAATACACTTGTTCGTACGTATGAACAAAATGAATGAAGTTTGTCATTTCATCGACATGGAAAACTACACTTAAAATTGTTCGTACGTACGAACAAAATGTATGAAGTTTGTCATTTCATCGACATGGAAAACTACACTTAAAATTGTTCGTACGTACGAACAAAATGTTTGAAGTTAGTCATTTCATCGACATGGAAAACTACACTTAAAATTGTTCGTACGTACGAACAAAATGTATGAAGTTTGTCATTTCATGGACATGGAAAACTATGCTTGTTTGAATTCAGTGAAAAATACGCTTGTTCGTACGTACGAACAAAATGAATGAAATTATTTTACTGATCTTGGTTTATTTCTTTATAAAAAAACAGTTTTTACAAGCGTCAAGTCACTTATTGCATTCATTGATTTTGAAAATACACTTGTTCGTACATATGAACAAAATGAATGAATTAATTTACTAATCTCAGCTTCTTTCTTTATGAAAAAAAACAGTTTTAGAAGGTTTGTTCGTACGTATGAACAAATTTTCAGTCATTAATTACATCAGTACCTATCATTGTTCGTACGTATGAACATATTGCTGATAAGAAGCTGTCTATCTATGAAATATATAAGAAAATTTTATACTTAATATTCATTTTGCTATTTTTATGAGTATTTTCACTGTTAAATTTACTTGAAAAAACTCTATATATGGGCCAAAAAGAGGGACCGATCGGAAAATCCCTTTTTATTCTGGAAGGGCATTTATGTTCTTTCGAACTTTAGGGGAAATCAGTGATGAATTTATATATAACAGAAAAAAACGATCAAAACCACCGCCAGTGTTGCAGCTAAATGTTCCATGCTTAAAAATGTAAGTTAGAATTAGGCGTAACAGTTTCGCAGTAATTAAAAAATGTCTGTTATTTGGGTCAAAGCATCAGTGCCAAATTAATTAGGCTAAAACACATGCTGCTTATTTTAACATCTTGCAGTGATGTTATATGGTTCGTGAACATATGGTTTTTTTGTAGATTTTGATTGTTTACCTGTACATGGCTCAAGATGCATGGGAAAAGCGATACCTCTGGAAAAGTGGTGCATCGCGGGCATGTACCTGCATGTACACATCCGTTTTATTCAGACTTCGCTTGTGCATGGTAACGTTTATATCGAACCTAGCACTGGTCTTGCCAAATCTACGGCAAAGACGGCGTATTGACGATGATGAGACGAATAGGGGGGTAGTATACAAGTGGTTTGATCAAAAAAACTTTTCTAAACAATTGTGACTTTGATGATGCTGTAGTGATATTTTTATCCTCCAGCTCGTAATCACAGCAGCAATTGCAGAGCATGAAACATCTTAATAAAATTAAGTCAAACATGTCTAAATACGACACTGACCTCCATGAATTTTAGAGTCAGTTTATTGGCAAATAAGCATTTACCTAACACTTTTGGACATTTTCAATCAAATTATCAAAGTTGGCAAAGAAGCTGCAAATGTATACATTAAATAACATTTTTAGAATGATTTTCGTTAAATACAAGCAACAAAAAGAAGAAACTGAATAATTCAATTTAAGAAGTTCCAAGAAAGCAGCAATATCTTCAGTTTTTCCTTTCTTATTTTCATAGAGTTTTACAAAATTGTTGCAATATTCTAATGGTTTTAAATTTTTTGCTAGACAATACTAATTTTGTTACAGGTAGCCAATGATTATTCTTTATTTATTTGATAGTGAAATGTATATAAAATGTACAACCTAGTAGAAAATGATATTCACTTTTAACTACATTTTAAGTACATATTTCACATATTCTATTTTCCCTATTGATTTCGTTAAACTTATCATTTTAAATTTCGAAAGAATGAAGACAAGTCTAAATTTTAAATATTATTTTCTAACACCTTCTCTTTGCACAACCTTAATCACCTAATAAGGGGTCAGACCTAGAATGCATGATACATATCAAGTTTTATACCGTTCAGTTTGGTTAAAGTAGGTGTAACTTAGTATACTTCCCCTAGCCATCGTACATTGCAAGGTCTATTACTTGATCCATTCTCCATACCAAAGTACGAACTTCCACATAATTTGGTTTGTCTGGTAGCAGGACTCAAAACTGAAACGAAATCAAAAATGAAAATGTTGTCTGGTATTTTATATAATTAATACTGAAAGGTTTAGTGATATGACCTCAGAGTCTTTAACTACTGTTCAGGTTTCGTTGTATCGTGGTCAATATTAATCACAAACGACACAAACGTAATTACTGTAGGGTATCTCCGAGAGCACATGCAACAATAAATTCCTTAAAGAAATAGAATGAAATAACTCCTGTGTATGTGTCAATAGAAATACATTTGTGTAGTTGATATTACTATTTCAAAACCAAAAAATGTGACAAATACAAATGAATGCAAACCATTTAGAAGACAGGTAAAATAGTCAGGAAATGGGTGGTATAAGAAACTGGAATCACTCTACTAGTGCACTGTAGTGTTATCAGATGCGGAAAAAAGGTCCAATGTTCTTCCCAACTGATGAGTTGGCTTTTCTACATACTGTCGAAGTTGATTATCATGAAAAAACTTAATCACAACTGGATCATCAGGCATCAAGTTAAAGACTCCACCAAATATACTATTATGTGACTTAGGTTTAGCATTGACGGCAGATGAGAGGAGATTAAAACACACATTTTTGTTGAATTGGGGTGGTCTGTAATTAACAGCTATGAGAAAGTTTCTACCTTGGTCTGAAACTATTCTAGAAATAAACTTGAGGGAACTGTTATTTTAAAAATCAGTTGACTCTCTTTTGGTGAACATTGCTAGACCATGTTGTGTCGGCTTAGAGTATCCGCAGAATCCTTCTAAAGAACAGTCTTCTGTAGTGTGAGTTTCCGTTATGCAAGGAGCATTCAATCTTGAAATATGTCTTTGGGCAGCCAAGTCTGAGAGGTGGGCTTTAAGGGAACGAATGTTAAGAAAACCTGTGTGCACACTTGCATTAGGGTCCAAGTTTTCCAATGGATGTTCCCAACTGAAAGTACAGTGCTCACGCAGCCTGTCCATTTCTCTAGAGCCGACTTGTTTACTTTGATTTTTCTGCAGTAAAATTGACTTACTTCAAACATCACGTGACGTCGCTCTGCTGAAAATTGTATAAGCATGACCCTGCATGACAGACTTCATTTTTGGAGGAAGTTCGAGGGTAGCAATACATTGTGTGTAGGTATTTTCCTGAGATTTGTAAGCACTTTAGCCAAATGCTAAAACTAAATGGTACATTGTTCTTTCGACAGGGACTGGACATTCGAATGTGAGTAAGAATGTAACAGCGATGGCCTGGATTGGTACACAATCTCTTAAACGTTGTGAGCTTCTCTTTTTACTTTCTCTTCCAATGCTTGGATCAGAAAACTTTGAAAATACTTTTCCTATTAATGGCTTTTGTTCATCAATGCTTATGAATTCAACTTTCCAACAACACCATTTACTAGACGGTCAGGAAGATCAATATTCTTTGTGATCATGACAGTAGCTCCAACAGCTATAGTTAGAGTAAACGGAAATACCCCTGTTGAGTATATCTGACTGGTGGTTATCTATACTGAAACAGTTTTTGTTTGCTTATCTCTATTTGAATCTTTTGAATGTATAGTTACTTTTCCAGGTAATCTTCTATCATTTGATTAGTGTATGTTCCTGCTTGATCATTAGTTAAAACATATTGAATGTGTCATGTTGAAATGAATCAGTTGGAGTATTTTGTAGCTCAGGCAAGTTCACAATAATTTATCAGTGAAGTCACCTGTCCTTACACGAGGAAGTATGGCTGCAAATTCTGGTTCATTCTTCTCTCTGACACGACATAGACACTCCAACAGACAATATTGACCTTTAGTTATCAAGTGTGACCTTGACCTTGGAGGTAGGGGTATGGATGTCACACATGACACATCGTCTTATTATAGCAAATATTTGTGCCAAACTATTTCAAATTCTGCTGATGAATGGCTTAGTTATGGACCAGACACGAAAGTGTGACGGGCGGACAGACGGACAGACGGACGGAGCCCATTTCTATATCCTTTTTTTTCCCTTCAAAAAGGTGGGGGACAATAAAATATTGTTTGTTAGAAATCAATGGGTGGACAGAAAAATGTATTTTTTGCTTGATTACCCATTTAGATATTTAGACCCGAAGCTACTTCAATCTGAAGTATTGACGAGGTGTATTGATATTTACTAAATGAAACAAGAAACTGTGCACGATAATAATATGCTATAACTTAGGAGGTGTATAAGAAATCGCAGAAAACAATTTCAACAAGGTTTTATTTGACCTTTATTTAACTTTAGCTCAATTGATATGGTTATTGCATCAGCAGCGTCTTTAAAAGAGATCAGTTTTCACAGACGTGCTCCAAAAAAAGTTCAGCTCATCAGTACCGTATATGTCCACCATTGGAATCGATGCATTTTGGACAACGACGCCTCATTGATGCGACAAGTGTGCTGAAAAATGCCTGGGGAATACCGTTCCATATTCTCACAAGCGCAAGTGACAGGTCAGGTAACGTTAACGGCTGATTTTGGAGGCGACGTAAGCGACGCTGCATCTCATACCTCATGTGTTCTATAGGCGATATATCCGGTGACATACCAGGCCAGGGCAGCACATTCACATTTGTTTGGATCAAGAAGTCGGTGACGACCCGCGCGATGTGCGGACGGGCGTTATCCTGTTGCAGCGTGGCATAACGATTTTGCACAAATAGAACGACATGAGGCCGGATGATTTCGTCACGGTATCTGATGCCTGTAAGTGTGCCGTCCACAACCACAAGAGCCGTTCTGCTACAGGATGAGACGCCACCCCATACCATGACACTACCTCCGCCTAATGGACGCCGTTGAATCACACAAGTGTCATGGAAACGTTCACCAACACAACGGTACAATCTAGAACGACCGTCGCTGCTGTCAAGATGAAACCTGTACTCTTCCGTGAAAAGAACACGTGCCCAGTCCTGCTGTGTGAAGTAAATGTGTTCTCTACACCAGTCAAAACGTGCTACACGATGAGTTGCTAGAGAACAGGACATATAGCTGAACGTCGTGGACGTATGCCTCGTTAAAGCAATCGATTCCGTACTTTTTAGGTATTAGTTCTTCTAAGGCCAGCTGTTAAACAAGCAGTTCTGAGTCGTTCACTGAGATGAACGACCCGGATGTACGTATCCTAGCGTCCTGACCGAGGACGGTCTTTGGTGGTCCCAAACTGTTGGTTCCGTCTCCACAAGGTGCCTACCGTATTTCCGTGCACACCAAATTGTCAGGCGATGTCAGTATGACGTACCCCAGCTTCGATCATGCCTATCGCGCGGCATCTGTCAGTTACATTCACCGTTGGCATGGCGTATAAAAGTCGTTTTTTCAGACATATGCTGGTTTTTTGTCTTACATGCATTAACACTATGCTTTTACACAGGTTTATACGACTAACGTGTTTTCGATTGACTGCTGGCCTAAAAAACCCTGGAAACGGAAGATGTTTGTCAGACAGACAAACTAATTGTGCAAACTCATGCACTGACCAGTTTAAATGGTAGAGAGGGATACACAACTTATCTGTGTAAAGTTTCAAGCTGAACGATACATTTTACACATGCATAGTTTCTTTTTGCCGCTAGTATATAAATGTTTATGTGTTTGTTAATGACGATTAAGATAAATGTCCACCTTTTAGTGGCCTGTGACCTAGGAAGACTTACATCTGTAAACAAAGTCTATTTCTTCATGTTTTATCATCACTTAAGAGCAAAATACTTTAGAGCAGATGAAAAAGTATTTGGTAAAGATACTTTTATCCATATTGTTGCAAATATGGTGTATCAAAGAGAAACTATGAACTTGAGCAGTACCTGGATATTACTTTTTCTGGACACATTGCTGTATTGTTCTGCTCAGATGAATATACATATGGACAAATCCCTTGTACTATCTCCTTTGGTCATTTTCCCTTATATGAACAGTATATATGTTGTTCAGTTTTTACGTGTAGACGAAAGAGCATTACCACACATCAGAACTGTGCTTTTACTTGGAGGTGATATCCATCCTTGCCCTGGTCCAACAGATGTTAAGGAGCAATTTTCACAGTTTCGTAAGCGAGGGTTGCATATTATTAATTTGAACATCAGAAAATTACTGCCAAAAATGGATGAGATTCGACTGATAGCTAAGGAAACAAATTGTGCTTGCTTTTGTATTACTGAAACTGGCTTTATAACAGTGTATTTGACTCGGAGATACATATTGATAATTACACCATAGTACGTAATAATAGGAATCGAAATGGTGGTGGTGTGTTGATATATGTTCGTGTTGACATTGCTTTCAACATCCGAGAAGATCTACCACAAGAAGATCTAGAAGGTACGTTTATTGTGTTACTAGTCAGGATGGGGGGTGGTACCTTCTTATTATCGTACAACAAAATACATATAAGTTTTCATAATTTTAAATTAATTTTATGATAATGTAATATAACCTCAAAAAGTAAATTAAAAGAACATTATCTTTACAAAATCACTATGTAGTCAAGTCACTAAATGTTTGTAGACACATCAAGAAAAGTCAATCTCTATCACTGTTATCACTGTAAGACAGTCACTTCCAATGAAAGTATAAACTGGTTATATAAATCTCACTTGTAGTAGTCTTTGTTCTAATCAGCAGTATATTTACAATAACTTTCTCACAGAACTACTTAAACTGTAACCACTGTACATTTGTACAAAAAAAAAAGATAAATATACTCCGTGGATGCTTCACCAATATTTCAATACTTCAATACAACACCGTGAAACACCACCAACTGTACACCGAAAACGGTGATACAACTCCGACGTTTTCAACGGGCATCAAATTAACTCTGTCAAGGCCAGTTCACCACCGTGGTTACATCTTTAAGTATAAATCATCATTCATACTTCAGCTCTCAAGCTTAACACCATCAAACTTCAAGCTTCAACCTTTAAACTTCGAGCTTCAACCTTCAGCCTCAAACTTCAAACTCCAACCTTTAAACTTCAACCTTCGACTTTCAACCTAACAAAAATGCAAAATCGCTTGAAAGATAAGTATACAAGCACCAGTAATAATAAATTGTTTTACAAAACAGGATATCAGAAAATACCCAATAAAACACAAGGTAAATATAAAAATGAAAAGATACATGTGCCTTGAAATGTTATGTTCAAATATCTTTGAGAATCTCCATTTTATATGAAATATGGTTAAAAATCAAATTACAACCTGGCATAACTAAACATACAGCATTACACACAAAAATTTACCACAAAAACTGCTTCAAAAAAATCTGTATATTTTAAATAAAATCTTTTGCCAATCACTAGTTTTAAAACAAACTTTATTGTAAAAAAAATAAAAAAAAATAATTAAAGAGTAGTACTTACCCCAGCGTCAGGTTATCTACTAGACATCTATGTCAGAGGAGAAATCTCAGGTCATCTCTAACCAGGCAATTTCTAAAGTCTGATTAAACACATAAAACCTGAGCCTTATATACATGTAGTAGAAAACCAGTTCTGCAACTTTTGATAAAATCACACCACTACTGTCCAGTGTAATGTTACAGTTGAGCACAGTAGATCAGTAGTAAAAACATATACTGAGTTAACACAATTGTTGTGACAATCTTGATAAAATAAAATTATCTACAGGTATCGTAAAGATTTGTGACATACGCCCCTATCTTAAGAAAGTGCTGGCACTTTTGTACATACAAATCTTTGCTTAACAGTTCAAATTACATCCTGGACAAGCTATTTGCTAGGACATTGTTCGTACCAGGAATAGCCACAATCCTGAACCTTTAATGCTGTTAAAGTAAAGACCATCTCATTTGCCTTGCATTTGTCATTTTTGCCTTTGTCAGATGAGCCAAAGGCTGATGATCCATCTCCAGCACAAATTCCTGATCATAAAGGTATCTCTGAAATTAAACAATAGCCCAAACATATGTTCAACATTCTTTTTCAATGGTTGAATAAGACTTCTCAGCATGATTCAACTTGCGGCTAGCATATGCTACTGGCTTTCGCTCATCACCTTCCAGCTGAAGTAAGACGGCTCCAAATAAGATTACTCGCATCTGACTGAAGTGTGAAAGGTTTGTTTATCTTTGGTAGTTTCAAAATAGGGTAGGAACACAATGCTTTCTTGAGGGACTGAAAAGACAATTCTTGACAATCTGTCCAAACTACCTTATTTGGGCAACCCTTTTTTAAGGAGCTGCAACAGTTGAGAAGTGGGGAACAAACTTTCTATAGAAACCAATCAGCCCTAAAAAAGCTCTAACCTGTTTTTTTTGTGGTTGACCTTTCAGCATTTTCAATTGCCTTCAACTTTTCTGGCTGTGGTTGTAACTTATCATCTCCTACCACATGACCAAGACATTCAATTGATTTGAAACAGAAATAACATTTGCTTGGTTTGGCAGTTAGATTTGCCTGTCTTAACCTATTACATAACTCTCTCAAGACTACTAAATGATGAGGGAATGTTAGTGTATATAGAATTATATCATCAATGAAGTTTTCAATGTCAGACATACCCTGTAGAAGCTTTCTCATAATTCTTGTGTAGCTTGCCGATGCGCAAACAAAACCAAACGGTATAACAGTGAATTGAAAGAGGCCTAACGGGGTCTGAAATGCTGTTAAGGGTTTAGCTTCCTCAGTAAGCGGTAACTGCCAATAACCTTTAGTGAGGTTTATCTTTGTAATATACTTGCACTTTGACAATTTCACAAAAATGTCTTCCATGTTTGGCACTGGTTCACAGTCAAAAATAGTAACTCGATTTAGCGGTCTAAAGTCTATGCAAAATCTATTTGTTCAACCGGGCTTTTTTTACTATGACACAATTACTGCAATAATCGCTGTTCGAGGGTTCAATCGCTCCAAGTTTCAACATGCTCATAATTTCTTCGACTACAGTTTGTTTTAAACTAAAGGGAACTGGAAATTGTTTTGACCTAATAAGTACATTTGTTGTAAGCTTTATATCATGTTTAACTAGATTCGTATATCCTGGTTCGACAGACAACACCTGAGTAAATTCTTCCAACAAATCATTCAAAACACTTACCTGTTCTGAGGCTAAGTGATCTGATACATGATACTCTCTTGTGGCTTTATCAGTTTCAAGATAACTAGTTCTTGGTTCGACAATACCAATGCCATCTGTTTGCAATTCTGGTTCATCATCAATGTCAACTACAGCTGTTCCAGCAACTCCAAACACACAACCTGTAAGAACTTTGGGTCTCTGCACATACAATTTCAGCATGCTAGCATGAAATGTTTTAACTTTACTTCCCATCTGAATCTTGTAATCCAAATCACTGACTTTGTCAACTATCGTAAATAGGCCTTGCCATTGCAACAACAGCTTATTTGGCTTCGATGGTAACAAAAGAAGCACCTTCTGACCTACTTTCAGCAGCTTAACCTTTGCCTTCCTATTGTATTGTGAATCGTACCTTTTCTGTGCCTTCTCAAGAAGTGATTGAGCAATTTTTGTATAATACTCTAATTTATCTCTCAAGACGACCACATACTGATATGTGCTTTTTACTTCTTCATCATTAATATCTTTTGTCCATAACTCCTATAAGATTCTCATAGGACCCTTAAAAGAACGACCATATATAAGCTCAAAAGGGGTGAAACCTGAACTTTCATGTTGGGCGTCTCTGTTTGCAAAAAGTACCGGACCTAGATAGCGGTCCCAATCTTTTGGACGTTCGAGACAAAGGCGTTTTAGCATCAACTTCATACTGCCATTAAATTTCTCAACGAGGCCGTTGCACTTCGAGTGATCAGGGGTTGTTGACAATTGTTTTATAGACATAAGACGACTGACCTCCTTCATAACGTCAGACGTAAACTGTGACCCCATATATGTTAAAAGTTCTCGTGCTACACCTAACCTACAATATATTTCAAACAAAGCTTCGGCTACTCGCTCGGCTTCAATTGAGAGTAAAGCTACTGCCTTCGGTACCTTTTAGCATAGTCCATAAGTGTGAGAATATAGCGATTCCTCTTTTCAGAATGAGGCTCTAAAGGACCAACGATATCTACGGCTACTCTCTGAAATGGTTCGTCAACCAAAAGAATTTTACCAAATGGTGTTTTCCTTATTCTCCCTTTGGGTATTGTTCGTTGGCAACTATAACATGATTGACAATATCGTTTGACATCTGACTGCACCCACGGCCAATAAAATTCGGACAAGACCTTTGAAATTGTTCTCTTTGTTGCTTAATGACAGGACATAATACTTTCATGAGCTAGCTTCATAACTTTGCCTCGAAATTTTTGAGGGACAACAACTTGTAAAAATATTTTGCCAAAATTGCTTGAAAGATAACTTTACAACACCAGCAATTTTAAATTGCTTTACACAACAGGATATCAGAAAATACCCAATTAAACACAAGATAAATAGAAAAATGAAAAGATACGTGTGCCTTGAAATGTTATATTCAAATATCTTTGAGAATCTCCATATTATATGAAATATGGTTAAAAATCAAATTACAACCTTGCATAACTAAATATACCGCATTACACACAAAAATTTACCACAATAACTGCTTCAAAAAAATCTGTATATTTTTAATAACAAAATCTTCTGCCAATCACTAGTTTTAAAAGAAAATTTATTGTAAAAAAAGAAAAATAATAATAATAAAAGAGTAGTACTTACCCCAGCGTCATCTATGTCAGAGTCTCTATCAGGAGAAACCTCAGGTCATCTCTAACCAAGCAATTTCTAAAGTCTGATTAAAAACATAAAACCTGAGCCTTATATACATGTAGTGGAAAACCATCTGCAACTTTTGATAAAATCATACCACTACTGTCCAGTTTAATATTACAGTTGATAGATCAGTAGTAAAAACATATACTGAGTTAACACAATTGTTGTGACAATCTTGATAAAATAAAATTATCTACAGGTATCGTAAAGATTTGTGATATATTGACATTCTTCTTCCAAAGATGAAAACTATCTTGCGTGGCGTTTTCTATAGACCACCTAAACAAGCTAATTTTATGACATTTTAGAGACTGCCTTTTTATCTTGAGACACTTCTAATTTCCATGAATTCATTATTCTGGGTAATCTTAACACAAACCTTGCATCTAAAAGTAACCATTGTCAGTTGATGAAATCGTTCAAGTCTTTTTGTAGTTTATTTAATTTAAAATAGTTGATAACTGATTATACTAGAATCGCTTATGAATCTTCTTTAATTATTGATCTTATTGTTGTGTCTGATCAAAAAACTATTTCTCAGTCTGGTGTCATAGACTGTTGTTTTAGTTGTCATCAAATGATACTTTGCACGAGAAAAGTTACCAGAGCAAGTATAGGTGAACAAAATACTGTTGGACTTAGATGTTTAAAATTATAATAAGGAATCCTTTCAGCAGTATCTGAATGGTTGTGACTGGAACAGTATTTTAACTTATAATGATGTTAATCATGCTTAGAGTAGTTTTAAAAATATATTCCTGTCTGCATTAGATACGTTTGCACCTGTCAAATGTGTGCGCATTAAGCAGTGCACAGAACGGTGGAATAATCCAGAGGTGTTACAATGTATTAAGAATAAAGACAAAGCCTTTAATTGTATAAACATGAGAAAACTGATGAGAATTTGAATAATTATAGAAACCTGAGAAATATAGCTCAAACATGTATCTCAAATGCAGAGAAAATTTATTTTAAAATTGTGCCTGATAAAAATAAAAATGATTCAAAATGTTTGTGGAATAGCTTGAAAAGGATGGGCTTAACCTTAAAAATAAAAGTCAGTCTTCTAGCAACGTTGATTATAATGTTTGCTGGTTGAAGGTTGCAAAAACAGTCAGTTCTTTTTACACATCCATTACCAGTGAATTGGTTGATAAACTACCAAAATGTAAGAAAATGAGTAAAAAAAAATTTTTGTTTTCATTTTTTATTCTTCTAAAGGTGTCAGACCTGATAGTTAAAGTTTTTCATTCGTAAAAGAAAGTTATATTTATACACTTTTAAGTGGGTTAAGTTCAAATACAGCAACTGGGCTTGACAGTATTCCCTCTAGGTTTGTCAAGGATTCTGCTTTTTTGATTGCAAATCCTTTAACCTATATAATAAATCTGTCAATTATACAAGGTGTTGTGCCAGATGACCTGAAGTTGGCACGGGCGGTTCTCTTGTTTAAAAAGAATGACCGAACAGATGCCGAACAATTATCGGCCAGTTTCGATTTTAAGTGTTTATCCAAAGTTATTGAGTCTGGTTTTAGGCGAAAGTTTTCAACTGATACTTGCCTTATACATTTAACTGATTTTATACGTTTTCAGATGAATTAATCGAACCTAGTTGGTAATATACTACTTGACCTCCAAAAGGCATTTGATACCGTTGACTATGGTATATTACTTATGAAACTTAAAGCCCTTGTTCTCTCAAAGTCGGTCATTAGGTGGTTTTCCATTTGTCTGATAGACACCAGTTAGTTGATGTTACTGGTACTTATTCACATCCATTATAAATTTCCTGCGGCGTTCCACAAGGGTTTTTTAGGGCTGCTTTTCTATGTTAATGACAAGTTAATGACATGTCAGCTGTGGTCAAACACAAGTTTTTTCTCTATGCTGTTGATTCAGCTATCTTGGTTACTGGTAGGAACACAAATGAAATAGAAACCTTCTTTAGCCTTGAACTTGAAACTGTAAGTGAGTTGCCCATATGTTATAAACTATCGTTGAATCCAGGTAGAACTAAATGTATTCTGTTTGGATCTAAGCCCAATGTTAAATCTCAGTCTGCCTTGTGGTAGTCAGCGCTCAATGTCATTTTGATTATGCATCGACCGTGTGGATTTATTCGATAACCCAGGCTCTCAGGAACAATTTGCAGGTTACCCAGAATAAACTTATTAAATGTTAATGAACCTTGAACCTAGAGCTCATATCGGAAAGGTGCAGTTTTCATTTTTGAAATGGTTACCTGTGGCAAGCAAAGTTGATTTTCAATCACTCTGTCATGTTTTGATATTCATTCAAATTCCACCTCTTTGTACCTAAGAGAAAATATTGTTCCAGCCAGTCATGCACACAGTCACAACACACGGTTCAGGGTTAAATCCACAAGAAATACTAATAGTCTGGGGTGTTCTTTCACAGAGAGTGGTCCTTTTTCTATCCCAAAGCTCAAAGATTTTGGGAAACGGTCTTTTGAGTATAGGGGATGCTCTTTGTGGAATGAATTACTGCAGCATATTAGGGACTCTAGGTCATATATAAACTTCAAGCTCGTTGCTAATTTTATCAACTTTTATCAAATTAATTGATTACTAATTTAATAATAGTTTTTATGCTCCCCGAAGGGAGAGCATATAGTCGCCGCTTTGTAGGTAGATAGGTCTCATTGAGTAGAAGTGCAGTGCATATGAACCGTAACTCTGCCTTGTCTAATTTTTGAGTTATTACCGTTTTTCATTTTTACACTAAGAACTTTGTCCGGGACAAAACTCTGAAACTACAAAATGTATCAACAAGAAATTTTATAGTTAGATAGATCTGATTGAGTAAAAGTGCAGTGCAGAAGAATTGTAACTCTGCCTTGCCTAATGTTTGAGTTATTGCCCTTTTTTCATTTTTACACTTGGAACTTTATCCGGGACATAACTCTGAAACTACAAGTGGTATCAACAAGAAACTTTGTAGGTAGATGGATCTTATTAAGTAAGAGTGCATTGCATAAAATCCACAACTCACCGCTACATAACTTTTGAGTTACTGCCCCATAAAGTACCTTATCAGTACGAAAACTACTGACTTGAAACTTCACAGGTGGATAAATCTCTTAATGGTGAAGTGCAGTGCACAAGAACCATTCACTTTGCTTCATAACTTTTGAGTTACTGTCCTTTGTTAATTTTCATACTTTTTATTGTCCTTAATTGTCATACTTGTTGTTTAATATGTTTCATATGTACATTTTCATTCTGTAATATACGTTTTAATATTTCCTCTCATTAGATGTCATGAGGCTTTTGACAGTAGATTATTTGGCAGTTGTCATGGATTCACAATGTGCCAGATATCTTCAGTGTAAATTTAAGTAACCTTTTTTTTATGGACACACTATTCTGTGCCCAAAACCTATTCGGGGAGCATCACCCGGTTCAACCGGCTCTTGTTTTTTTTTCAGTTTTACTGACAGTTTCGATTTCTTTATATGCTAGTAGATAGATTGTTTTCAGTGCCAAACTTATTGCAAGATCTCATTTTTAATACAGTTTTTTTGTAAGGTGTATGTTTAAGGCATTACTCAATACTAGTATTTGTATTGTAAATGATTTTTTGTAAAAAACTTACTTAGTCTTTCAATTATGAGATATTTCTATGCCTCCGAAGGGAGTCATATAGTTTTTGAACTGTCCATCCGTCATTCCGCCAGTCCGTCCGTCAGTCCGTCCGAAAACTTTAACATTGTCCATAACTTTAGTGAGTGGATTTACTTCAAACTTAGACACAACACCCCTTTAGAAAATATCTTCCCACTGACCTATATTTACTTGACCTTTACCCCTGAATGACCTTCACCTTCAAAATCCAATTTTCCAAAAACTTTAACATTGACCATAACTTCCTTATCAGTCAGTGGATTTTCTTCATACTTGGACACAACATCCCTTAAGACAAGACTTTTTCACTGACCTTCACCTTGAAGATCCAATTGTCCAAAAACTTTACATTGACCATAACCTCTGTATCAGTAAGCGGATTTACTTCATACTTTGTCACAGCACCCCTTTGTACAAGACCCTGTCACTAACCTATATTTACTTGACCTTGACCCCTGAATGACTTCACCTTGAAGATCAAAATTTCCAAAAACTTTAACATTGACCATAACCTCCTTATTACAAAGTCGATTTACTTCATACTTAGACACAACAATCCTTTGGACAAGACCTTGTCACTGACCTCTATTTACTTGACCTTGACCCCTGAATGACTTTATCTTGAAGATCAAATTGTCCAAAAACTTTAACATTGACCATAACTTCTGTATCAGTAAGCGGATTTACTTCATACTTGGTCACAACACTCCCTTGGACAAGACCATATCATTGACCTATATTTATTTGACCTTGACCCCTGAATGACTTCACCTTGAAGATCCAGTTGTCCATAAATTGTAACATTGACCATAACCTCCTTATTACAAAGTTGATTTACATCATACATTGTCACAACAACCCTTTTGACAATACTTTGTCACTGACCTATATTTACTTGACCTTGACCCTTAAATAACTTTACCTTGAAGATTCAATTGTCCAAAAATTTTAACATTGACCATAACCTTTTTATTACAAAGTCGATTTACTTCATACTTGGACACAACAACCCTTTGGACAAGACCTTGTCACTGACCTATATTTACTTGACTTTGACCCCTGAATGACTTCATCTTGAAGATCAAATTGTCCAAAAACTTTAACATTGACCATAACTTCTGCATCAGTAAGCGGATTTACTTCATACTTGGTCACAACACTCCTTTGGACAAGACCCTATCATTGACCTATATTTATTTGACCTTGACCCCTGAATGACTTCACCTTGAAGATCCAGTTGTCCAAAAATTGTAACATTGACCATAACCTCCTTATTACAAAGTTGATTTTCTTCATACTTCGTCACAACAACCCTTTGGACAATACTTTGTCACTGACCTATATTTACTTGACCTTGACCCTTGAATTACTTTACCTTGAAGATTCAATTGTCTAAAAATTTTAACATTGACCATAACCTGTTTATTACAAAGTCGATTTACTTCATACTTGGACACAACAAGCCTTTGGACAAGGCCTTCCCATTGACCTATACTTATTTGACCTTCACCCTTGAATGACTGGTCCTCAGCTCAAAGTCAAAGCACCACTTCGGGGGTGTTGTCATCTTACAGTGACAGTTCTTGTTGTGATAACTCCTCTTGTGATAACTTTCATTTATTCCTCTGTTACACAATAGTATACTGGTACTTCAAGGACACAATGGAAATAAAAGTTTTCACAAACTTTTTTTGTGTTATCCTTGATGTATAATGTTCTTAGACGTTAGACGTTCTTAGATGTTTTATTTATATGATAATGCTACGCTGAATGACATTTTATATTAAAATAAATCTATCTATCTACCTTTTTAAATGCATTTAAGTTATTCGGCTTGGAAATGATAGCTGAGAGCACTATTTAAACCTCCTACTAAAAGTTGTGTCTTTTGATATTTTGTTTTCAAAAAACATATAACAGCTGCAGTAAAATGTTTGTTGGCTGGTTTTTAGAACCTAAAAGAATTTTCGTGTCATTGACATTAAAGTTTTATCAATTTATTTTAACATGATAAAATATTATTTATAAAAAAATGAGTTCTAGAACATTGAGTAAATATATGTTATTTTGTTTTCTCTGACAAAAGTAACATTTTGCCTTGCTTTTATCTTTATTTTGTACAAATAACTATTCAAAAGAAGTATCTTTGTAGCACTCTGACTACTAAACATTTGACAGTTGTTCCAGTAACACAGCAAAATTCGAATGTTTAAGGATTTATAATGAACTTTAAATTGTACAATGTTTACTTCTGTAACCCACGCCTGTAGATGGGCGGCAACGTTATCTATATAGAATAAAAAGCAAATAATCCTCATTCCTTCCTTGACCTACTTCTTGATTTTGCAGCTACAGAATGCAATTTAAGCAATTTAACATTTTGCAAGCGGATTTCAACTGCAAAATAAGGCGATATTTAGCTTGACCTACAATGCAGAAATTTGACCATTACCTATTATTTTGCATGTAGATTGAAACTTTGACAATAGAAATCATCACATTGACCTACTTATCTACTTTCTATTTTTGCAGATACAATGTGGAAATTTGAACTGGTATTATAATTTTGTTTGCAGATTAGAACTTTGACCTTATCTCACATTAAACTGCTGATATACTTCCTTTCTTTGAAGCTGAAGTATGAAATTTGAACTATTCTTCTAATTTTACAAGTAGTTTTCAACTGTCCTTAGCCGACATTGACCTTGGCCTACTGACCTATTTTCTTGTTTTTGCAGCTACATGTTGAAAATTGAAATAATACTTATAATTGTGTTAGCAGATTTCAGTTTTGATCTTTTGTGCATTTAAAATTGACCTACTGACCAATTTTCTTGTTTTTGCAGCTGCAGTAAGGAAATATGAACTATTCATTTTTTCATGTAGGTTTCAGCTTTGACCTTGGCTGACATTGACTTTGTACTACTGATCTACTTACTGTATTTGAAGCTGTGACCATTATTTTTTGTCCAGGTGTACAATTTTACTTGTAGATTTCAATTTCAACTTTGGGTGAACCTACCTTGATTCCTTAAAACTGTTCAACATATATGCTAAATTTTCAAAATAATCCTTAGATGATGTAAGAGAAATTGAAATGTTTAAGAATCACACCGCAGCCTGGCCGTGTTTATTATAAAACTCCATTAATTATAATCACACAATCGGAGTTTGGGCGTTTCGAGTTTCAGGAATCACTATGTTGGTTGATGGGTGGTCCACTTGTTTTTTGGCTGTAACTTTCTAATGTATGAAGGGATTTTGATATATGTCAACATAAATGTTAAACACAGTGAGATTATGTGTCGAATATGAATTTCAGCTGCGTATCACCAAGGCCAAGGTCACTATTAGAGGTTGTCCGCATTTCTTGTCCGCTTTGTAATTTTATCTTTCATCATGTGATTTTGAAATAATTTGGCACAATTGATGCATACGGTCTATAAGCTGAAAAGCTTCAGGCCTATCTGAAAGAAAAGTAAAAGAGGATAAAGACTTCAGTTTCGTCCGACAAAAACGATCTGCTGTCAAAAATGTATGATATTCAAATGAAACTACCATGATAATTCGAGGAACAACAAGAAGAAAGAAATATGGAGAAAATGAAAATCCATCAGGATTTCTTTGAGAAACAGCATGAAATGAAAATCAAAAGTATCAATGCGGTTAAATTACCTTAGTTGGATATGGTTACCTTTAATTATAATTGACGTCGGTGGACTGAATTCTAGGAATCATTCTCTAGTGATGTACATCAAAACGAAAACCTTCCACCAATACATAAATCGAACTACTTGAAATGAAAACTAACTGGAGCAGAGGTGCTATTGCAGGATTGACAATGTAAAATGAAAATTAAAGTATTGCTATCAAGATCCTGGAGGAGAGATTTAGTGATCAGCAAGACATCAGCCAGACACCATAGACATATTATCATGAACTAGTAAATATTGCTCCACCAAAAAATACAACAGAAGGCCTAAGATTTTTCTTCGACATAATAAAACGGCATTTGAGAAGTTTGGTTGTCATGCATGAAAACTTGGAGCAACACATATCCGTATCCATGATACGGAACAAACTCACAAGTGTAGTCCTATTGCACCTTGTTTAACAACATTAACTCCGACTGACTCTACATAGACTGAAATAACAACAAAACGCGCAATGTTTTTTGGAATAAGCCGTTGGCTGCATGACGACCGACTAACCGTGTATAACGTAACCCTCATACAACCTTACACACAAATCCTCTTAATATTTATATTACATTTTCACTAGACTGCATATCATTAGCATTGTAGCATTATTTAATGAGTATTATAACAACCCTGTCTTTTGTCTATTAACGTTTCAAATAGATAAAGAAGTAAGATGTGGTCGAGTACAGTTCCCAAGGCAAAATGATTATATACTAACTGAGCACGAAAACTTTAAGACTTGACAAACAACATCTGTCGGAGAACACGTAACTAAAGGAAATCAATTTTCGTCTATTTTATTTCATTCAGATACCGAAAATTACATTTTTCAAAATAACATTAACTCCGACTGACACTACAAAAATAACAACAAAACGTACATTGTGTTTCGGTATAAGCCGTTGGGTGCATGACGACCGACTAAAAATAAAAGAACAGGCTACAATAGAACAGGGTTGCTATGGAAACTCTTCAGATGAACATAAATCATGAACATATTTGATCAAAAATATGCCACAAATACAGATTTGCCGAACGACCTAAGCACATCGAAACTTTTAATCTTTCTTCGACAACTTTCAGAAGCAGTGTCTCCTCCAGATCTCAATGAATGCAAACACAAAAGTCTAATATCCCGTGTATGAGGTTTGAAAGCTTCAATAAACAGGTTTCTTAACTTACTGTAGGCTAGATGTTTGCCATCATTCCTAATTTTGAAGCCTGTTTTGGTTGCAGTCAAATGAGAGAAAGCATATATATGGGAATTGGGCTTAATTTCAGCCCACAAAAAACGTTCTAAATTAGAAACAGGACACAAAGAAGTCCCTGTTCTGGCAATAGGTATCCATGTACCATCACGATATTTATGTTTTGCTCGATTCAATAAAGATATTAATATAAGTCTCATGGAAGAAAATATCATTTCTACATATCTTTAAAAGTTCTTCACTTCGCAACAATCCCGCAAAAGCTAGTAAGCATGCACATATTGTATGTTTGTTTTATTATTTTTAAGGTTATAATTGTCATATAAACTGTTATACATCTTCAACAAAAGATCAATAGTCATAGGTTCTTTCTTACGAACAGGTCTAGATAATTTCCGTTTAGCAGCTTCATAAATGTTTTAAACTACATTTGCATCTGTAGGAGACTTTAAACCAAACAACACATGATACCATTTTAAACTATAAAATACATTTAATAATATAGGAAGGATTACTGGCGCTTTGAATTAAAGAAACCAAGTATAAAGCTACATGGAAAGGATTGGCAGGTAAGATATCCCTCGATGCGAGTCCATTACCCAATTCCCATAAAGACCAACGATTAAAACCTTGTTTATAACTTCCAGGATTTGTTTCTGGCTCTTGATTGTGTGAGTAACTCTGGCAACAGGGAGATCTTGTCAAAACTTCCAGTAACCCAATGACATCTTCATTGAAACTATGAAAATATAAACGTATAAAAACAATACGTTAAAATATATAAATGTTCTCGTTCACATATATATTTCGATTTTAACAAAGCACACATTACGAAAAGCTGATCATGTATGCAACTAGTTGTGCATTTGACACAAGCCAATCCCGGCTGAGAAACATATGTCTTATAAAAACAGTCATACGTTTATCAAAACAAGCATAGATACCTATTACATTTGTACTTCAATACGCCTTATGTAAAATCTATCAAAAGAGCAAACTTATGGAACTTAGTGTCTTTATTTCCAAATATACCAGGCATAATCTTAAAAGGAATATAAGAATTGTTATCCCTCGGCAAAATTAAATAACCACGAACAAATAACCTGAATTGACAATTTTTGCAAGATATAAAATGCCAGTAATAAGGTGATTTCCATTCAGGAACTTCTAAGACGCCTCTAAGCCCGACAAAATTGCATCTTTTTTAACACTCTTCTCACAAGTTTTATTGGTGGCCCAAAAAGTCCATAACTTTTAGCCCAGTCATAAGTAAATTCATCTACTCCCTAAAAAAAGTAGGGCACCAGAATTTCGAGTAAAATACAACTAATATATAGTTATGTTCTGAGGCAAAATAATCAACTTGTTAAGCGCCCCATCGTGCTACTGTTTTAGCATATACCTCTTAGCCAATGCCCCTATCATCTGCCTCAATAACTTTGGACAAAAAGTCAGCTCTTCAATTTTGACAGCAAAGAATCCTTTCGATTTCCAAATGAATACAATGAGAATAAGTAAAATAGAATATGTTCAAAGCCATATCTTGTAAATCCGGTCCCTATACTCGCTACTATACTTCGCTACTATACAATAGACGTTCTTATTGTATGTAAACCACTTAACCCTGTTATTACTTAGAATAGGGCAAGAGACATTAGCACTCGATATACAGCACATAACTCCCTCCATGTAGAAGACTTGCCAACATCATCAGGTGACCAGGTACCATGGGATACCCCATTAATAGTACAAACCTGAGGAGGCACCGTGGTCCAGGGCTAGAGTGAAGGGCTCCGGATCCGAGGGTCGCGGGTTCGAATCCCGTCAGAGGCGAGATTCTCTCACGATCTTCACATTCCTCCACGCTGCGCGAATACTGGTATGGAACCCAGGAAGCAGTCATCGAGCGTGATGAATCTAAGTTGTAAGAACTTGTATCGATGTAAAATAAATGAGTCTAAACGAATAGTATCAACCACATAACCAGCATGTGCTAGACGCGTCACTGTAAACAATCTCATATTCAAAAAGCTTAATGTATTTTACGCTGAGGAGTACTAACAGAGAAGTTTACAGTATTTAGTATAGCACTTAGCCATTATATTACCTGTACAGTTTCCCACAGGGACTTGTCAGTTGTAGGAACCAACCCTGAATGAAATAAATCTGACCTTATTTCCTCAGACTAATTCTTAGTAGCAAAATAAGTAGAACCTAGAAATATAATCACTTTCTTGCCCTCACCTCTCCATTTTGCAATTAAGGTAAATTTTGTATATAATTATTGAACAAACCCAAGCCCAAATGGTTAAACTAAGAATTTGTAATACCATGCATAGCCAGTAACATCTGTAAATGAAAAATCTAAATAATCTGTATGCTGATAGAATATATATAAAAAAAAAGATAAGCAGAATTTATATCGAATTTTATCATCCCGTGCTCTAGGTATATGACAGCTAGCCTAAAATCTTCGTATTTGACAGATTGATTGAAAAACATGTTTATTAATACTTCTCAAGTCTAAAATTTCCCCCTTTTTTCCCATTAATTTGTACAGATACTGACAAAGGGTTGACAACTGTAGGAACAGTAGTACATTTTTTAATCAGACTTCGATCTGAAAGATCTTTTATGGCTTCTTTTACAAAACCTTGTTCCTTAAGCGCAGATTCATTATTTTTAGAAATACTTTGCAGTGGTAAAGATTAAAAAGGAATTTTATATCCATATCTATTTGTGTCTATAATAAATTGACTTGCGCCTATAATTTTCAATAACTCAATATGATTTCTTAATATATTTTAAGAAAAATATCTTTTTGACCCTGCTCATAAAAAGAAAAATCATGGGTTAAGCGGTCATTATCTAAACAAACTGTGTTTAATATAGAATACTCATCTTCAATATCATAATCGGGTTTCACCATGGAAAACGCCTGGTCATTGAGCATTACATGTTTGACAGGGGTATCAGGTAGTTGTGCACCTCGTGTAAGGGCAGTTTCGTCGCACATGAATGACTTACCCGCAAGAGAAGAATGGCCCGAGTAGATACAGGGAAAGTTTTTGGTAAAAGGAAGCTGTAAAGCCTCGAAAGGAACTATTTCCGGCTCCACAACATATGCTGTGGTCCCCCACAAACCGTAGTGGGACCAGCAAAACACGCTCCGCAATAATACTATCAGAATACCCGTAAGCAACAGTAGACGTAGACTTATGCTTAGACTTTTGCGAAGATTTTTTCTTCCGAAGAGCCCGTGAATCGGCTCTATTAATACGAGATTCATCGTCGGAATCACTAGCCAGGGGGTTACGCTGATATTGCCTCACCGTCTCCTAACCGCCCTCTGTCATGTCGGCAGTTTAAATGTGCTTGTTGCGCACGTGCAATTTGTCACGAACTTCAGAAATAAGGTCTCTAGCGTAGCTCAGTTTCCCATTTTCAGTAGCCCAAATTCCTTGTTTCAATGCATCATCTAAGTCCGTATTAAAATAAAATTGCTGTTTTTTTCCCTTCAAAATGCCACCGAATGTTTTTCTCCGTTCTCAAACGCTTTACTTCGGCCACTGAAACGCTGTGTCCGTGAACTTCATGTTTGAGTGCAGATAATATACTCTTCTGGCTGCGAATCTCAGATAAAATTTCTTTTAAATTCTGATTTATATCCGAAGTGAGTGAAAATTCTGTATTTGAATGTACGTTAACACACAAAAATTTATCCATAATTTGTTTAAAAATAAGGTGTGGTCGAGTACAGTACCCAAGGCTGAATGATAATGTTCTCACTGAACACAAAACTTCATGACTTGAAAACCGACAGCTGTCGTTGAACACGTAATTAAGAGAAAGCAATTTTCGTCTATTTCATTTCATTCAGACACCGAAATCTACATTTTATCAAAAGAAGAGTCAGACAATCCAAAACAAGCCGATGCCGCAGTTCTTCCGGACACCAAATCGAAATCACGGTTCCCAAGGTTGATGGAGAACTTCAGAAGCTTTAAGGGGCCATCACGATTAAGAAGACCAAATAACACTGCAGATGCTTTAGTGGCAAATGAAAATAAAGAAGCTTTGACACAGCATAGTAAAACCTGTAGGTATTGTAATAAAAGCTATTGGAGTGACAAATGTCCAAGGTATAAAACGAATGACGGAATAAAAAAAAAATTAAAAGGGTGTTGCTTTAAATGCTTGAAAGAAGGACATATGTCAACAGACTGTAAAAGTAAACTGGTATGTGCACTATGCGATGAATCAAATGTGCACTATAGACGTTTATGCCTAGCAAAATTGAAAAAGGCAATGACGCAAGAAAGTGCTAATGTCTCGAAAAAAGTAGCATATTTGTTTGAAGAAAATACAGAGCCCAATGAAGTTTTAGTTCATAGACATCTTGATTTAGCAAAAGATGAAAGTGCACTATAAACCTCCAACGAAATAGTATTAATGCAAACAGCACGTACTGAAGTTAGTGATACAGAAGGCCGGAATAAAGAAAATTTAAGGATCCTTTTAGACTCCGGGTTTCAAAGAACGTACATTACTGAGCAACTAGCAATGTTTTTAAAGCTCAAGAAAGAGAATCAAAATTCGTCTTGCTACATTAATTTTAGTAGCAATAAACAGAAAGTAATAAAGACAGTGTCACCAACTGTTAATATTTGATTGAAATATGGACAGCACTTAACAATCGCAGTCAGTGTAGTTCCAAAGATTACTGGGAGTATTCAAAGGAAAACAGTTAAACTCTCGGATAGAAATGAGTTTAAGTCGTTACATGTTGTAAAGAATCTTAGTCTAACTGATGAACATACGGACACTATGGACCTTTTGCGTGGGAACGACTACTATCTTGATGCAGTGTTAGGACCAGGACTGTACCACTTATCGTCGAAATTAGGTTGGATTTGGTCTGGAAGGGCAAAGGAGATTGACGATAGTATAAAGAATACTAGCATGTTAAAACTATCGTAAGGCAATAACATCACTAAAACACAAGTGTTAACCAACATAGACAAATCAGTTCCTACAAAATCTGACATTGAAGACTTTTGGAATATAGAAACAAATGGATTGAAAGACAGCGCTTATACAGGTTCTGACGATGATCAAGTGTTGAAGAATTTCCAGGAAAAACTTGTGTTAAAAGATAACCGAAATTACGTAACAAGGCCTTGAAAAAACGACAATCAAGAAGTTCATTAGATTTTGAACAACTAAAGTCATTAATTTCAAAATTCAAAGATAAGCAGATGTCTTGCTGAAATATGCTACAGTAATACAAGACCAAATTGGAAAGGGAATCATAAAAAAAGTTCCGACTTCTCCGACTTCTCCGACTTCTCACTTCGTACAAAGAAAAGGCCTTCCTCCAAGTAGGTTTACAGGACAATCAAAGAGCATCACTTGTTTCTTATGGCTAAAGGATTCGAGAAACTCCATAATATTCCACAGTAAGAGAAGAAGATTTTTTTCTGTCGAGTGTCCTTTGTAGTGTCAAACCCCTTCTTATAAGGATTAACAATTAATTATCACTTAAAATGTTACGCCAATAATATCGCTAGACATCTGAAGCGGGATATTTTCATAAACAGTATTGTAACAGGACCTGAGACCATTGAAGCAGCGAAAGGATTATACGTCACCTATAAAGATATTTTCAACGATGCCAGTATGAACTTACGCGAGTTGGCGTCAAAGAAGAAAGAAATGGAAGAGTACTTCAGAAATGAAGACAGAGCCAAGGAACATGTGATGAAAGTGTAAGGTCTAAAATGATACAAAGACTCTGATACATCAGCGATCCAGCAAGTGTTTCTGAAATGTTCGAAGTATTACAAGGCGTACCATTCAGAGCCATTTTGCATCTGTATTCGATCCCTTGGGTATATTTGCTCCAGCTATACTTAGAGGAAAATTACTTATTCAAGTTCTGCGGAAGAAAAACATAGATAAGGAACAGGTTGTGGAGGAAAAAGGCATTGATGCTTGGAATGAAATTCAAAAAGATCTCAAAAAATTAGTAATCATGAAATATCTCGTTGTATTGTAAGTACAGTTGCCAACAAAAGCATTCTGTTGTATTTCTATGATTCGTCTAAAAAACCATATGCTGCAGTAGTATATGTGATGCAAAAAGTAAATTTGGAACAACACACTGAATTAGTGTTTTCAAAAGCTCGACTTGCACTAAATATTATCATCAATATTCCTCCTCTGGAACTTATGGCTGTTCTGGTAGGAGTTCGATGTTTAGCTATCGAGCAAAGTCAAATAGAGATATTGATTTATGAAGTAATCTTGCTTACAGATTATCGGTGCACATTAAAGTGGCTGGCATCCAAAAACAACTTCAAGTGTTTGTTTGCAACAGAGTCATTGAAATAAATGAGCATAAAGAAATTGTCTTCCACTACATAAAGTCAAATGATAATCCAGCTGATATAGCTAGTAAGGGTTGTTCGATAGAAAGTCCAGTGAAAAAATTATTCTTGGTGGCATGGTCCTCAGTGGCTGCTACAACATATATAAACTTTGCCCATAGACCCAGTGAATGGTGATGAAGATGATAAGATATGTGAAGCAAAAATGACCAAAAGCGAAGGCAAAGAAAAAAAGTGAAGATTTTGGCTTGTCTACATTTGGAGATAATGACATTTGCTTTCCAAAGAAAGTTCCATGTGGAATTAATTCAACAAAATATTCCTCATTGACAAAACTGCTGCGTGTCATTGCATATGTTACAAGATTGATTAGAAAATCAAAATGAGCGAAATGCCGCTAATTTACTTCAAAAGAAATATAAGAAGCTGAATACATGTGGATAAAGTATTTACAGCATGAGAATTTTCCTCAACTGTATGAATCTATTCGTGGATGATTACGGTCTAATCTGCAAAAGCAACTCGGTCTTTACATTGACAGAACTGGCATTTTAAGATGTAAAGGCAGTCTAGAGTATGCCAATGTAATGGAATCAGCGCGACGTCCAATACTTTTACCTCGTGATGACCATTTGACTTAATTGTTCATAGAAAGGGAACAGTAAGCTCAGATGTTGTTACTGGGTACCCCCTGGTAGAGCAACAGTATGGAAACTTCTTCATAGATGTTTAGTATGTCGCCGAGTTGAAGGAGGAGCATACCAACTGCCTCCAGTGGCTCCTTTACCTCGTTCACGAGTCTCAAAATCTACATCATTCAGTCATATTAGACTAGATTATCTTGGTCCATTATATATATAAAGGAAAAGCATGCAACAGAAAAGGTGTAGGTTTGACTATGTACTTGTATGGTGACGCGTGCAATTCACCTGGAAATGGTCAGAAATATGTATATATAAGCATTCTTAGATTGTTTCGGAGATTTTTAGCTTGCAGAGGTAAACCTCTGGAGGTCATTAGTGATGATGTTGAAGTTAATGATTATGCTGGTGATCATGAAGTTAGTGATCATGCTGGTGATGATGAAATTAGTGATCATGCTGGTGATGGTGAAGTTTGTGATCATGCTGGGGATGATAAAATTATTGTCACTGATGATTCGGAATCGGAACAAATTAGTGAAGCATTACGGAGACCAGATAGAGATATCACGATCAGGTATGAAATTTATACGGTGTCAGTAATCAGGAGAACTTACTACAGAGATGGATGTGAAATATATAAATTTAATAAAATTGAACAAGAGTACTTCGAAAAGTACGAGTAATATATAGATTAGTATCAAAAAGCTTTTTACATTTATAATTTGTCTTTGAATCGATGACACAATATGTACGTATATTCTTTTCATCAAGATAAAAACTATTAGGAAATAAATGTATCGTTGGTTCGATATCTTACAATTTTCTCAGTTGGGAGTGTCGTGAATTAGACAAATTTATTTGCAATTATTGTTGCTCCAATGTGGGTTATATAATTTCGGCGGGAATTATTCCAAGCATATCTTGTTTTTTTTTTTTTTTCGTTTTTCAATAGATTCTTGTTTTTTCCTCTAAACATAATTTTGGCGAGAAAAGAATCAATAAATTAGAGGCTTGCCATGTGTGTATTTGTAAAATAGTGTGTAAAATAAAAATATTAACAAAATATAAAGAATTCTTTCTTTTTTCAAAGAAATCATTTTTTTCCTTTTCATCGTCTTTTATATCTCTATTTAGCCTTTCATAAAATTTTCCAGTTTCGTATAAGATTTTTTTTGACCGTTAAGAATATTTTCGACTCTTTCAAGTATGTTTCTGTCACACAAGTTTTATTTTTCAAAATAACTAATGAATTTTGTCGGCTCTTCTCCAAGGTCCATTTTGTTCTCGGCCTTGATATGGGACCAAAAAGCCCAACTTCCTATATTATCGAAACTTGTTTTACCTTCATTATAGAGACCAGAGGCAGGTTCAACAGGAAACCAAACAATAATTAAAAACAAGTTTATATTGAAAGAATAAGGTAAAGTAAATCACAATTCAATTTATTTCTTCATAAAATAGCCCTTCCACAAATTGTATTTTAATTAATTGTATTTTAATTAATAAAGCTACTACCGAAATTATGAGGTTTGGCCACAACTTCCCTAATATTGTTAAGTAAGGCCCTGGTAACAGAGACCAAACAATTAAGTTTAAGGAATCACTTGACGTCACAATGTCTTGGTGGCAGAGACCTAACGTTACAAAGTCACAAAGTTCTTGACGTTACCAAAAATATTACAATGCAGTTTATTATCATACGCCATGCCTTTGCGATAACCGCTACCAGAACCAACAATAATAACTGTGGCCAAACTAAGCCTCATCCGGGTAAACTTCAGAGACGGCAGTAGTTTTAAGAAACGTTATCACATCGCGTTTAATGTTTTCTACCCTCTGCAGAAAGGTTGACTTTATCAGACCAAAGAAACCAGGTTCGGCCTCCTCGATACTGGATGGCGATTGTATGCCCAAACCTTGCGAGTACAAAATGTAACAATAGAACTGTTCAAACGCCGTCATGATTTTTCAACACCTGTATTCACCTTCTCCCCATGCCATTCTTACCTTTCTACTCATAATTTTTGCCGCCATGTGATCGTTTCAATCAATGAAAATTGGTGTTTAGACTTTTCGGTCGCGAGGATATTGCTACACTTCCACTGGTCATTAATAGCTCGTGGTGAAGGTCAATATCATAAATCTACAGTTAAATAAAGCAACAGTATTTTGTAACGTTGTGTGTTCACATAGCTGCTAGGGTGCGTACGCCATACAAGGCGTGGCAAAATTTGAGACCATATCATTAAAGCAGATGGGAACATTTCAGCCAGTTGAAGTAAATCATTAAGTATTTGGAATTTTAGTTCAGCTGTATTGCACTTGACAATGCTATTGCTCCCACAGTGTAAAAGTAATATTCGGCGGAACCCTAAAAGAGAGTGTCCTGTAACGATCATCCTGAATATCAAGAGAAAATATGCTTTCTCAAGGACGGCACAAGCGTGTGACTGGCAAACCATTTAAGTTAAAAAATAAAATTGACTGTGATACGCAAGTTTATGTAAGACGTTCGTTATTTTACAGGACAGAAGTCTCCGGAAATAGACGGTGTGTGTATGACTACAACATCTGAATTTTGATCTGTTTTAAAGAGAGTAACAGCGGCTTTACGCTGATATTGTTAAACTGTACATCGGAAAATTTCATTACAAGAATATCATCAAGGAGTCTTGTGTGAGAACCTAAAACAAGCACTCACAAATGGAAGAAGCCAAAGAATGCTACTGAAAAAAAACCCTGAAATAGTAATGTTTCAATTGCAAAAAACAAATTAGTGGCAGGGTTGTAAGGATTCTGTTCAGTAGGTGTTTTGTGATCGGGAGTCTGGATTCAGGAGACTTGCTGAGCATACAAAAACCAATCAACATTTTCTTAATAATAAAATTTCGTGTAATGTCATCTGAGTAGTTTACAATGGTACGATAATCTGGCAATGTACAGCCTTGATGTGCTATATGAAAACTTATTTAGTGACAAATATGCAATAAATCCAATGACTTGACCAAGAAGTGGAAGTCAGATGCAAAACAAACAATGATTAACGCGGAAATTTTCAAACATCTGTAATGCATTCTGGTAAGATTTTTTTGTACTAGTTCATATACTGCTATCTTAAAGGTGACTGATCTCAGCTGGCTGAAATTTTCTGGAATGGGAATTGCACGCAGATATGCCTGTAGATCTAGAAACCTGAAACGCTCCCACTGGCAACGAGAAAGCGAATGTACCCTTTTATTATTGTAAGTAAATAAATGCTGAGCTTTAAACTGAATATTTAAAAACACGCTACACAAGATATATGGACGTAAATACATCTCATTTTGACTTTGCTGACTTCTTGTTCAAGATACAGACCAGACTTTTATTGTCAACGTGAAGTATTATTTTTGTTGCATTTGAACTGAGAATCCAAGATATGGAATGCTAATACAATAGGTAACAGCTCAAGTATTGTTATATCAGAAAGCACATCAGTGTCTCCTCACGAACTGGGTCAAGGAAAGAAAACCCAGTGCCGTCCGAAAACTGCAGCACAGCTTAGGTTAGCAACGCCAGCATTGTCTGTAAACAACTCAAGAACTTGTGGATCTGACTAATCAAGCTCAGAAAAACTATAAGAGCTATTGCAATGTTCAATGGACAACAGCCATAACAGCCATAAGTCTTGCGAAGGCTTCCCCGCCATAGCATTATAGAAACGTCTATTAAAAGCCGGTACTGTTTGTATGGCTCTTGAACAAAAACTAAGCAAACCCACAAAAAGGTTGCATTTCCAGGGCACATTTCTGGCGTATAAGCAGTCCCAACAGGGCAGCACTATTTTTTTTCGTTTGTTATTTGGAGTTGCTGTAAAACTGTATCCAGTTTAAAACCAAGGAAAGCTGGTATGCACGTTTGGCCAACAGTTTTCTAGAAGGTATTGGCAAGTAGATTTATTTTGATTTTTTAAATCGTATTTTTTAACCGCCTAGACTCACTTTCACCCATGAATATATAATCATCCATAATAATGATGCACATGACTGCCTTCGTTCAAGTATCGAAGCAAGAGAAAGAGAACCACATAGGAAGTGCTTTATCTACAAAATACTATTAGTTTAACCTAAAACCTACCAACCTAAAATCATCCGGACGCACAGGCAACAGCCCAAACGGCATTCTTAAAATCAGTTTTACGGCATTCATTATTAATACCCATTTTAATGATAGATTCGATGACATTGTCCAAGGGTGTATGAACAAACGTACACTGCGAAAAATATGTGGATATACGGGAGTGTACGGAATCCCGTATATCATTAATATACGGGTAAAATGCGGAAAACATAAAATACGGAGGTGTACGGTGTCGTATATTCAGCAAATCTGTATATGACCAAAATACGGTGTTCCGTATACTTACATAATACGGAAAACTAGATATACGGTCCCCGTATTTTCTAAAATACGGGAACGTCATAATAAGTCCGTATATTTCTAAAAAACGGTATCCCTCTTACAAATACGTGAATCTAAAAAGACTGCATATTCATGAACAGTCGTATACTGCTACACTACATATTTCCCTTTATTTGAAAGTTAAAAAAACAAGAATCAATGTACTTTTCGTATATACGGGTGTCAGTGTACTGATCATATCTGGTGTTCTATAAATTTGTAAAATATGAGACCCATTAGGTGTCTTAAACACGATAGTTTTTCCAAATGTTACTCGAATGCGGCATTCCGTTTTCTTAAAAATTTGGAAATATGTAAAATGGTTCGGAGGTCATTATTTTCAAGAAGGAACATCTCTAGAAAACTACAGATTGAGAAGTCAACAAATAAAAAATGTATCTGTAAACTGGAAAAAGTATACGTAATGATTATTGTATTTGATTATTTAGATTATAACTGAATAAGACGGGCATATCAAATCAAGATAGTCTCCCCTTATTCTCGGAAATACGGGAGTCAGTATACTGCTCAAATAAGAGTTTCTGTATATTTACTAATACGAGAAACTTGAAGTTAGAGTTATAATGACTAGTTGAAACTAAGGATCTTTATATAGCAAAATAATTTCTTTTTGTAATAATATAAGGAGCTGGTTCAATTATTCTTAAAAAGACCTTTTATTGAAATAATTAGTTTGCATTTGCTTTGATTACATCGAACATGTAGATCTATTTTATCTAAACTGTCATGTTCTTGATTAGACATCTTTTTTCAGCTATGATGAAACATGATTACTTATAAACAGCAAAGAAATTTAAGCCAGTAATACAACATTTAAAATTTTGCTTCAGAAAGTTATACAGCTTCATAACATTAAACTAGCTTGAACAGTTTGCTGTATTTTATAACAATTAACAAAAAGTTTGTTATGAGATATCAATTATCAATTAAGATATAGAACGAATAATCAATTTACAGTTACAATTTACTTAGGCGAATCATAGATAACATCTCAATCTGATAGACTGTTAAATTAAGCTCTTGTGATATTCTCCGGTAGATTAATTCTTTTAATTTTATCAAAATTTCACGAAGAACTGCTTTTAAGAAGTACATGTTTCTATCTTAGAAAGAAATCTGAACAAAATGGTACAGTTACATGGGTGTCATAATTATTTCGTTTCCCGTAGTACAAAAAAATTATCAACAATAATATTAAAAATAAGAAACAAGAACGCAAACGTATTATTTGTAAGATCGATATCTTAAAAACGTGTGCATTGAAGCTATTATTTTTTTCTGCATACACAAACTTGAATGCTGTATATATCAATAATTTTCAAAAACAAACAAAAAATAGAAAAGAAAAAATCTGAAATGCAGGAAATAAATAATAGAGAAAAGGTCCATTCAGAAGTAGATGCTATATTTTATATAACAATCAAGAACAAATAAAGACTTTGTTTTATAGCCTTCAGGCATTTTCTCAAGAGCAAATTTTGTTACTAAAGTGTTTTACTGTGACTGATCAATTAACACCGACAATAACAATTAACGGTGACTTATCAAAACAAAGCCAGTATGTCACCCCCATATTACGTAACCACATCCCTTCACCACATGACACCGCGAAAGACAAAAGAGTGTGATAATAATAGAAGCTCTAAATAATGCACTTTTATTGTCAAGTATTGATTGAAACTGTATCATAGAATAAAACAAGTTTTAGTTAACATTCTACATCATCATGCGGTTGATGAGCGAAATGTTTAATGTTGTCATTTTGTCCATTTTGTAAACTTTCAGAGGTGTTCACATAATTGAAAACATATTTTCAACTTTTGAAAAGGAAAAGTTATATGTGTTCTACACAAACCAATCTTTAATTCTGAACAGTCAGTGATCTTTATTCATCGTCTTTCATGTATTTAATTATTCAAGTTAATAATATGTTCAAGTCAGGAATAAAACATAAAGAAAAGTAATAATAATACAATAAAATAATCTCACAAATTTCACGCGATAAAAGACAGCATGTACCTTGAAATGTGCTAAAGTTTTACAAAGTTTTACGGCACTTAGGCATCACAGCGAAGTTAAGCAGCCTTTTAATGGCGGACAGTCACGTGACCTTCACACCTTCGGCGTTCTATTTATCAATTATGAAACGGTCTACATCTGCGCGCTAAAACTTCAGAAGCAGATATAAGATCTTCGGTAATGATCAATATTAAAAACAGCTTTTTAAAGGCTAACAGTTTATATTGAAAGAGGTTCACTCAGTTATTATAATTTAGCCCTACAAGATAATGATTTTTGCGCAGGTGGATCGAGATACCAGGGTATTTTGGCGACAACATCAACCAAAAAAACCATATTCATCATGTTTAATTTATTAGATTGGTTCTCTTGTATTATAAAAATACTATTTCCCAGAGACGAGAAAGAGAACCAGTCAGTGTAACAAAGCACATACCATGTGACCAGATCGCCCCAATCAAAGGTAGCGTGGGTTTATTCCATGTGATCAATCGCACCAATCAAAGGAAGCGTGGGTTTTTTTCATGTGATCAGATTGCACCAACCAAGTATAGCCTGTGTTCACCTATCCAATCATTTCTTTGAGCGCGAAATGGAAGAAGCAGATTTCAGCAATTCATGTCTCAAAAATTGCCTTTTTTTCGAAGTCTTCGTCGTTTGAAAGTAAAATGAGGTAAGTCAAAGTTTTGTATAATACTTTTCAGTTTCACTAAACTCATCCTTGGAATTAAAAGCTTGATCATGTCCTGCAATGAATGGCTTATGATGATTTTTGTATGCTTCCGTTTTTAAACGGGTGTTGATAAGTTCGGTAAATTGTTGTTCAACGTCACAATTAAATTCCTATTGCAGATATTAAACTGAATATTTTTTTTAAAATATTTAGATGTTATATCAAATGAAAAGCTACGATTATGTTCACATACTTTAGAGATAGAATTAGGAAGGTATAATAATGTAGAAAGAGGTAAAAGATTGTGTAAGCTATGTAATCAAATAACAGAAGAATCAGAAGATAATTTTATTTAATGTTGCTCAGGATACAGCTGTATAAGATCAAAACACTTAGGTCAATGTTCATGGTTCTATACAAAATTCAATGCATTAACTTCATCTCAAAGTAAAAAATTGATGTATAATCTTGCAAAATATGTCAAAGAAGCGTTTTGTTTAAGACAGTTAGTGATAAAGTTGGTGTGAAAAGCGCCTTTGATAACCGAGATGAATTGGTGATTTTGTGCAATTTCTATAAATGTAATTCCAGTTGTATATAAAAAGATATTAGTTATTGATGTATCGAGTATTGAAGTGTTGCGGTATATTGTAAAAGTTTTATATATTTTAAATGTGTTTTCATTTTAATACATTGCCGTTATTAGATCATAAACCGATTTAAATCAACTATGAAGCCGTAATCATTGAATATATTACTTAATTCTGCGTCATTTAAAGTGCGAAAAAGTAACTATGAATATAAAATTTCATAATCAGTTATAATAAATTTTATAATCATAATTGCATGAGAAACACAAATTATATAATTACCTGCTGAGACAAATTAATAACCTATTTAACGACCGACACGTGTCGCTAGCACCTTTCTGTGATCAGCAGTGTACCCCAGCATGCCTTTTTCACACCTACTTTATCACCTTTATGGGTACATACAGTATTTTTATTGTTACCAATTTTTCCTTTATTACTAAATAATATCATGTTACCGATATTTCGGGAACTCATTTGCATATTAAGAGATAAATGATACTGAATAATTCTGTGAATAAGCCAACATAGATAATTGATTATTTGTTAAAACATTCACAAATGTCGGCAATTAAATAAGTAACCACAGTTTAGCGATTATTTCATGATCGAAATCAAAATTAAGAAAATTAAAGATTTTATTAATTAAAAAGACAAAATATGATTTTATAAGACGCATTGGCAATGCAATTGTAAAATGTGTAACATCCTGTTCCTAGTTCCTAAATATGATTGACTAAAGAATTGTTTTTAATTGACAACGCATGTACATAAGCTAAAAAGTTTTTATAATTTCTTTAGAATAAATATTTTCATCGGCGCAAAGAACTCACAACGCTAATCAATAAACAAGTGTATATAGCATATTATGCAGAACAGAACATAACATTATTTTTCATCAAGGTTTTTACATGGGGTATATCAAATGCTTTGTAGTCAGAAACAAAGTTAAATGACCCCGGAACAAGAAATTACTTTAGTTTTGTCATAAAGGGAAAAAAGTCAGATAATACATATAAAAAACTGCTGAGTTCGGTTTGTTAGCGATATTGTTTTGGGGGACCTAATTTATCAAAGTTATTCATATAAATTAAAGGAAAACTTTCAACAAAAACAGTTTTAATTATGATCTTGTTCTAGAACTTAAGATGGGAGTTAATCAAATTACCATGTCATCAATATGAAAGGTGTTGATTAAATGTCGTATGATACACGTGGCCTGTTACGATAAAAGTGTTTATCAAGCTAGTGAATACTTACGCCATGATAACAAAATTTATTCTAAGTCAGTTAAGTTTTTTTCTCCTTATTCCATATAGTGTTACCGTTTTATGCCGTCCCGCGACTGACTCACAGATCATCACAGGCATAATGTTTATAATGTACATTAGAAATAAATAGTGCCGTGGTTCAGCGAAAAAAGATTTACTGATTGGAAGGACATGAGTTTGCACACCGTTAGGTCAACAACTTTTTACTTTCATTCTAAAGGTGTATAGAAGCGTAAAATTATGTTGTTGTTGTTTTTTCTCATGATATTTTGATTTCTCTTTAATTTTAAGAAGAACAGCTTCTTTAAGTAATAAACGTTGTTCCCGTTTTTTACTTTCATAAATATACTTTCTTCAATGTTATATAACAAATGAATTTGTTAGTAGAATATATATTAAAAATCTGTATTTTACCCGTCTTCTATGAAAGATAACATCCCTTTACGTGCTTCGACAGGTCACGTGAATCACTCAGTAACGGTATATAATTAAATTTTTCAGAGAAATGTAGGACGAAGAATTAAATAAATCACATATTCAATATGCATGAAAATGATAATGGCAGTTATATTTACATTTCTTTTCCTTACTTATCTTTTTTTCGCTTTACTTATATTTATCTTACTTCTCCTTACTAATCTCTACGCATCCTTACTTTTTATATTTACGCACCCTTACTTATCTTTATGCATCCTTACTTCTTATTTGTCTTTATGCATCCATACTTCCTTCCGTTTATGCACACCATGTTTTTTTTGCAAAAAACGCATGCGCAACTTTTAAACATGTGAAAAATAAGTCTATGTAAAACTACCAACAACACATAAGTAAGAATGAGAGTATTTAATTGATGAAATATGCAACTCTTAATCATTCCAGCATCTTTCCTTGACAATAACAATTTCGAAATAGGTAATAATATTTTTTATGCAAAAGCGATCAAGCACGGTCTGTAAATGTTTAAAAGTAATAATTGAAAATTAATTAAAATACAAAATCAATACTATCATTTTTTTATTTTCAGAAAAATGGACCTTTATGATGCTATTGCAGAGCTGCAGGAGCAGATGCGAGTCTTGCACGAGACCCAGAAAAGTCACAGCCACAAGACAATGAAGCAGAATAAAAGAACAAAAAGAATAAAACTTTATGAAATGCATGTTGTAAATATATGTCCATGTTAGAAACAGTGAAATAACTCACAATAATCCTATAAATTTAGTATGTTTATCTGAGCAAGTGAAACTGGGTCTTAGATACAAGCTGTGATCGTAGCAAGTAAAAATGCCAATTCCACATAGTTTTTTATAAGATTTTTAAAAATATTTCTCATTTATATGTAGTACAGCTAAACAATGACCCGTGACTGCATACATACACATACAGTGATACTTGGATTTCTATTGATTAACGATAACGTATGAAACAATACCAATGGCATGAGCTGACAAATCTTTTATACTACATATGTTATTGTAATTTGAATATGTTTCCAAGTGGCCAAGGGTCACTAGTCATTGTTTGCATAACTTCAAGATTGATTTCAGTTATGTTCTTATCATTGCAATATGCTTGGTTTTATTATTGATTGCTACTCGTTTATGATCATATTACATTTATTAATAAACGTGTTAATAAAATACTATTCATTAAACTCAGAACTAATTTGAATTACTTTTGTTTGTGCACATCCTCATCCGTTATAAGTTACTAAGTTAATTTTTATCATGCTTATGGCATATCTCGTGTACGCCAAAGTAAACTTTCTGTTAGTATATCTATTTAAAAAGGTATATTTCCTACCGTTCTCTCAGACTTTGCAGGCCTTTATATTTTTCGTATGCGTCAAGTAGATATGATGAGGATCTTAACTAGTCCGTTCTAAAAATGAGTAGTAACTACATATAATGATCCCGCACATCATGTACGTGTAAATTATCAGTCTATATTTGGTTCCCGTATCCTGTTATATATCATGTCCGTATTCTTGATCCGTACATGATATATAATAAGTCCGTATATGTGTCATGTACGGCTTTTAGCTTTCCCGTATTCATTGAAAATACAATTCCGTATTTCCTACGTATATCTACAGTATACAAAGTCCGTATTCTTGCCCCGTATATGTGTCATATACGCTTTTAAGCATTTCCGTATTCTATGAAAATACATTTCCGTATATTCGTCGTACATCTCTAGTATACATAGTGCGTATTTTATCCCGTATATACATCATGTACGATTTTAAGCTTTCCCGTATTCTATAAAAATACAAGTCCGTATATCCTCCGTATACTGGTAAACTAGATGTTGTTATAGCCCGTATATGGCTGAAATACGGGTTTCGTACTGTGCGTATATTACAAATATACGGACAAATATACATACATGTATATTGGAAGAATACGGAAATCCGAATTTGTGTGACAAATATACGGAGTTCCCGTATACCCGATGTTCCGAATACGGATTAGTATATTATGTCCGTATATTATGCGAATACGTCCCGTATATGCCCGTATATCTAAAAATACGGGACCGTACACTTCCGTATATTGGTGTATTTTTCGCAGTGGTAGTTATTTGTAATTAAAATCATTTATGCTGTACTTTGGATAAAACAAATGATGAATTAACCGCCAGCTGGAAACATTCTTCGGGACTATTCCAAGCGGAGAAAGCTGAAGATGTGGTAAAGTTTAGTTTTGAAAGAACATGCCATATGACCTAATTATACTTCCTTCATAACTTTATTATTGCAGAAACAAAATTATTGCTCTCTGTTGCTATCGTTGGGCCTTTGTAAGACAAATGAAAGCCCTCCATAAAACCTTTTGCAACTCTAAAAGATTGAGACGTATAATATTGTAAGTACTTTGAGAGGACACCAACATTAATTGGAATTGGGGCCAGAGACTGTAGGTCTAAATGGTATGCAGGGATAATTTGATCAAGACCTACCATATGGACTTGAAGAGGTGTTGCCAATGCTGGTTGCATAAAATTCTTATATTTCACATTTATCTCAACCATTGAACATTTCCGAGTATATAAACAAAAAAATCCCCAAACGTGGCTACTGGCATTCAAATTAAGCATAAACTGAGAAGATCCCGCCTGGTGATTTTGTAAGAACAAATAAATCTAGATCTTCTTTCATTTATACTTTACATAGCTGATATAGAATCGTTTATAACATAGCACAGAGCAAGAAGTATTAAATAAGCTATCACCCAGCAACTCCACACCTGTTCTTACACAACTGCATTACTCTGAGACAACTTTAAAAGTATGGGGCGCTTCCTGCGTATACTACACTAAAACTTCGTTATACTCGAGCATCAATAACTCGAAAACCCGGGATAACGCTCGAGCTTTTGCCGTGGTTCCGGCATTTTCCGCTTTATTTTTAAATAAATGTTACATTAATGACTCGTTAACTCGAGGAAAACCTGTGGTCCCGTCTAGTTGTTTTCACACTTAATTTATCTACGGCAACTCGAATGCGCTGGTTATTTAGCGACTGTTTTCGCACTTTTGTTTGGACATGTCGTTAAACTTACCTTGTTGTTATTGTATACATTGTCTTACGAACATGAAAGTCTGTAACGCATCTTAGAATAAACTACCCAGAGCGGGATTCGATCTCCGATCTTAAAGCATCGAAGACTTACACTTTAACCACTGAGCCAAAGAATCGATTCCCTGATGCAGTAGTCAGAGGTTGTATTTATATAATTGTTAGAAAGTATGCACTAGACCGTATCAGTTGAACATGCTATTAAAATTACTGTCCTTGTCACCAGTTGATAAATATGTATTGCACCCATATTCAGTATAGTATTATAACGAAACATTAAATAAATGATAAAAGAAATAATTAGAAGAATATAAAGATGAGAACATAATTATAAGTCTGTGCAATAATGTCAAATATAAAAACGGGGAAAACTTTTATGTTTCGTATCTTAATCATTCTCGTCAGTTTGTGATACAATGTCATTTGTACAAATTTCTCAGTCCGAAAAATCTAGTGAAGGAGCCGATCTTGTTGGAATAGCTAGATCGGACCCTGATAGGCCTCGAAAAGGAACTCATTAACATTAGCTTAAAATGTGCTCACATTTTACGTCTTATGTATTATGTATATATAGAATCTTTTAAAACATTCTAGATGATTAAAACTAAATAAAAATAAATATTTTGTTTGTCTTAACAATCGACCAGATAACTAAGTTTGATTGCGCTTCATCGATACTGTTCATCATAAGTTGTTTGGAATTTTCACAAGTATTAATTATAACTCTTCGCCGGAACGGATGACATGATACTCAGTTAACTTGAGGATCTCGATAACTCGAGGATTTACGTCGTACCCGAATTTCTTCGAGTTGACGAAATTTGACACATATATAATTTCATTACTACAAGCAACATGTCTGTGTGACATATAACTATTGCACGAATCGTAAAGAAGCAGGACAAGACTAACAAATTTTAAAAAATGCAATTGGTACTGAACTGAAAGACGTGGTTAAAATTTAATAATCCGTAGGCATCAGCAAAAGGCATTGAACGAGACTTGAAATTGCACTGTGCTGTCAAAACATTTTAAGTTAACAATTACAGCGATTTGCGTTCTCTGATAAAGAATTTTTATCCAAATTTAAGCCAAACTTACACTTAAAATGGCTGGTTTCTTCTGGAAAGAAACGGAACTCAGTCGCGTGCAGACTTAATCCAAATAGACTTAACTACAAGAAAGTGTCTTAAATACTGGAAAGCTCGAAATACAGAACTCCCACGGCCTTGTTACCAGTTTTAAATCTAACTATTCAAAACCTTTTATACTCTTTTTGTTTTTTTTCTATAATTCTTTCGTCAGTTCTTGAAATTTATTACTGATTCCTTTTTCCTTTTGTAGACTTTTTTGTTTTGAAAGATCCAAGGGGAATTGCTACACCTATCAGTCCTGTACGTAATGTGTCTAGGAGGAGTTAATAATTTATTAGGAATTGAACTTCTTCATATGGTTTAGTATTAATGTTCTCGAAATTATAAACTGGCAACTGATAATCAGATTTATTTTTTTATTTCTTTCCATCAGTAGTATTATATCTTCCTGACATTTTAAAAGGGAGTCATTATAATTCTTGAGGCATTAATCTGTTATAAAGCTTATAAAGCTATCCAGGTTTATTTCTATAAGTATAGACGTGGTGTCAGAATAAGAACTTATTTCATTTTATACGTGACTTTGTATTTAAAATGATGTCTTGTGATACTAAAAATAATCTAAAGGTGCATTTTGAACAGGAGCTATGCGCCGCCAAGAATATTGTTTAAAGGTTGGATGTATTTCTCTAAACAGGTCACAAAAATCATGATTTTTATTAGGTTTAATCATCTTTGTCTTTCTGTTGAGTTATGTATTTATAATTGTGATAATTTAGTGCATGATTTCATATCAAATAATAAAACTCCGCAGATAATAAATTTATAATTTACTACTTCAGATAATTTTTCAAAACTTTCGTCGTAGACTTTGGGACAGTCTTGGATTTTTATAAATTGCATGGCAAGGCCTTTTCTTTTTAAGAGAATACAAATATATTTTCATGTATATTAATTAAATTGAACTAACTGTAAAGTAATAATATTCAAAATTACAATTTATCAACCTTTATTGATTTGTATACATGTTTTAACAAAGACCAACATTGGTCATCTGTTAAATCTTGGTAAAACTGTTAATTTAAACATTATGTCTTAGCTTTTAACTACTGTTATTCGAAAAGAAGTGTAACATTAATACATGATTTTCTTACAAAGAAACATCGTCTGTAAAGTGATGATAGTGAATTAAAAAACCCAAAACAAATGTATATTAAGTGAAAGTGTTGCAATTTCAATGACAATTTTAAGGCATAGACATCTCAGTAAGGGTTTTTTCAGTATGCATTGTGAAAGCTCTGTAGATTTTTGAAGAACGTTAAATTTCCTTGTGAAGGAAAATACTTGACAAATTTTGAGCTGATTCAGTGTCGAGTTTAAACACGGTCCTGAAATAATAGGTTCTCTAACTCCAGATGTGATTTTCAGATAAAGCGTCTATTGTGTATTCAAAGCTACTTTCAGAGCATTGTTAGATTCTCTGTTCCGTTTTATCAATAACTTGCGATGTTGCAGATACAAATAGTTTTTCAATATCATCTTCCTTACGGATACATTAGACATATTATATTTTCTGATTACTGTTTCATAATATTGTTTATCAAGGCAAAGTATTCAGAGCTGCTCTCACTCAAATCTGAATTAGTTTTGCCCCTTTTTGACTATTATTACAGCAATTTAAACTTACGTAACTTTTCACAGTGCATTTCCACTATGCTATCTCATTAGGTTTCTAGTATATTGATTCAGGAAATAAACAGTTACTTTTCAAATTATTTCTAATTCTTCTACCTATCTATTATGTGTAGCAATTTTGTTTTGTTCCACTGAAGTATGATAGAACAAACTAGTATAAGTCACTGTTTCAAAGAACAATGAAACGCCTTTAAAGTGTAGGGGCTGTCTTCTCCATTTGATTCCAGTGTATCATTAACATATTTTACACTCTAATGCTAGTTAAAGTTATGAAAATGCTTCAACATCAAACATTTTGAAACAAAAGCGAATCACTGTATCTATTTATCCATCACGTTTCGTTAAAGATATTTACCACTTCTCTAAATCTTATTCACTCTCTGTTTATACAAAAACTGGAAGAGCTGAATTATATGTCTATTCTACACTTATCCCCTCGGGAACCTATAACCTATACCCACAGGTATGTTTTGACAAGGGTTACTAAAATTGTGCCATTTGTGTTATTATTGGCTTCACAAAAGAGACGTTTGTTTTATAAAGATATCTTTAAGAAAAAGATTAAAACAGCTTTTTTATTTGAAAACACAAGGCCTAGAACTTCGTTTTCTGATGTATTTGACCTATACTAAGATTGATGATTTACCAGTGTCCGTGGATATTCATGGCTCTCTGTTTGTGTCGCCTGCTACTAAGTTGCCGCGACATATAGGGATCACTTCTTCGACGTCTGTCTGTCCGTCTGTCCACAAAACTTTTCCGGACTACTCTTCAGTGACTACAGGTGCAATTTCATCCAAACTTTACAAGAATAATCAGTACCAAGTCTAGTTGTCCATATCGTCGGTATTTTCCAGTCCAATGATTTTTGTCACAGTTATGGCCCTTTAATGATTTTAATTTTAAAAGTTTGTCCGGACTACTTCTCTTATAGTACTAATGCAATTTGAATGAAATGTAACAGGATTGATAAGTACCTCAAGTAATTGCGCATATCTAACGTGTTTTTTGGCTGAATGATGTTTTGCTGAGTTATGGCATTGAATAAAAAAGGCATTTTGGCCGTTAATGATTTTATGTCGCCTGCTTCACAGTAGCTGCGATATGCTACAAAATAGCCGTCACATATAGGGATCACTTCTCCATCGTCTGTTTATCTCTGGTGCAATTTCATTTAAACTTTACAGGAATAATAAGTACCAAGTGTAGTTGTACATATCGTCGGCATTTTCCAGGCCAGTGATTTTTGTCAGAGTAATGGCCCCTTTAATTCTTATTTTTAAAGTTTGTCCGGACTATTTCTTTTACACTACTTAAGCAATTTGAATGAAATATTACAGGATTGATCGGAACCTCAAGTACTTGCGCATATTTAACGGGTTTTTTAGTTGAATGATCTTTGGCTGAATTATGGCTCTTGAATAAAAAAAAACGTTTTAGCCAATAAACTGTTCAATCAACTCTCAATGCAATTGCTTAATTGGCCATCATCAGGCGACATATGTGATCACTGATCGCCCTTGCTTAAATAGAGAGAACGACCTTCCTACTGTTACAATTTTATCTTGACCTTGTTTAATACTGTTCGGTTTTAGAGTGAGAGCGGATTAAGATACAAATGAAAATAAAACTAAGATAAACTGTTGTCTTTGAGTATAACGTGAATTATTCTTTATGTGCATTAAATTCATTAAGAACTGCAGAAAATGCACATCATATTATATCAGATCATATTATAATCTATTTGCAGATACGGCAGATTGTAAAATTGAATGTATTGTCTTGTTCTTCATTTGTATCGCGGTACTGCTCATCAAAGTTGTCCATCTTGCTCTCCATTTCTTTACAGGTATGTATAATTTTAGGAAAATGCAAAAAAAAAACTTAAATAAACTCAAAGATAAAGGACTATGCTGTTAGCGCTTATGTTTGCTTAGATGTTAAACAAATATCCTACAAGACATTTGTCACGGAGTGCAGAAAATTGGAAGAGATAACAGAGTTCACAGATTACAGAGGTAAAAACCAGGGACTGTATCAAAACTATTTAACTCTATTTAGAAATAAGTAGGCCAAGTAAAACAAATTGATAATAAAACAGTAATCCTTTCACGATCTTTTAATTAAGATCATCAGTATTTACTGAGTATCTGTTGAACCACTGAAGCCTAGTTCCCTTAAAATTTTATGCATTTACTGCCTCACAAATGTAGCATAATTTTATGTAAGCTGCTTTTCCCGAACAATATGCCAGGGACCTTTTTTCCGACGTCTGTGTCTCTGACCCTGGTGTGCTTTATTGTCTGATGAAGAGGAAAATTAAGTTGCTGCTATCCTTTCCTTGGCGTCATAACCTTTGCGCCGAGCTCGAGGATTTGCTTGTCCGACAACAGCATTTCTATTAATCTAACCCACATTTCCAGGTGGATCTGGATTTGCTTGCACGTTTGCCGCGGGGACATTGTTTTTACCTGCTTTGTGGCAATTTCATTTTATTCATCCGTACCAGATAAAACTATTAGAAAGGGAGGAACCCACAAAACGAAAAAAAAACGATATTCTTATGACTTATAAGTATAGTATATTCATGCTGAAAACGTGTATACTTTAACACTTCAATGAATCTTAGACGAAATTAAATGCGATTAACGTTTTGCAGCCTTATTTTTTTCCGATTTGACATTTCATGAAATGTAATCTTCTAATGTCAAAAATGTGCACCTATTACAAACAGTTTTATACATGTATGATCTGTCTGGGAGATTAACTTATAACTTTGTGATTAATTTGAGTCCTGGTCAGTCTGCAGTCCGAAATTTTAGTATTCATACTTTTCGCTTTGCTATCACAGGTAACCTAGGGATATACAATGCTGAAATTAATTAAAGGAGCGCCCATATAATCTATAAAATACAATACGCGTTGAGTAGATTTATGAATATCTTTTACAGAAAAAAACAAAATCGTTCTTTTTACAAAAACAAATCGGCATTTTCATCGCCAACAGGCGCATTTCTGCACAGAGACAGTGTCCAGGATATGAAAACTATCAGATTAGCTTTGAAATGGTGGTCCTACAGGAGAACAACCGATGTCTGTAAAAGCAGATTCAGGCCTGGAAAAGTTTCATAGTCAGTTGTCGCAAAGTGCGAATATACATTGTCTTGGTGGGAGCAATGTGGATGGTAGTTGGAGCATACTAGTAAGTAACTAGGTTATTGGGAGTTTATTTTTACATGCATGAGAATCATGCTTTTGTCATGAATAATAAGAGAATCATGAATCTCATGTTTTTCATGTGCTTTTCTTATATTGGTATGCTCCGGGTGCCATTTATATTTCCCGCCCATCCCATGATATAAAAAGAGCCAGAAATTTGTAAAAGGCTGAGTTCTCTTTAATTTCAGTTCACAAGTATACTTTAAGTTTCGTTAGTGTTTAGATAAATATTTGGATATAGACTGTTAGAAATTAAACTTAAGAAATGTTCAGATTTGTTATTTCTTTGCTCCTGAGTAAGTTGGATTAAAATAAACAACAAATATGGCAGAGTTAGGGGACAATTTGAAACTAAAATAAAATATTTAAAATTTCTCCGCCACATTTAATGGTGCCGGAACCCGGGAAATAATTAAAATTTAGAAATTATGGATTAAAAGTGTTAAACGTTTCGAGGATATGTTATCAGAAAAGTTGGATTTAAAAGTTGATAAGGTTACGCAGTGCAGTGCTAAAGGGAAAGTGCTAGTATGTGAAAGAATTTAAAAGCGTGTTAAAATTTGTGTTTTTTGTTTTGAAAACAGGTGTTTGTGTTTGAAAGGTAAAAGATATATTTGAAAGTGAAAAGTTCAAACGTGATTGGTGGATCAAATATTCAAAATGGTCACCAATTTGCAATACCTTAAAGGAGTGCGCACAAGGTTTTATAATATATTGGAGAAAGAAGTTAAAGGTGGTTTGGTTTTACTGGAAACACATTTCACTGATTTACCATATGTCAGAAAGCAGGTAAGAGAAAGCAAGCATAAAATTAATTCTTACATTGAAAAGATGGGGAATCAGTCTGAGAAATTGGCCATGGCAATTGGAGATACTGATGAAACTTTTACTACATCAATCATTGAAGATTCAATATTAACAGAGAAAGCTTTAGCTACTTATTATAAGCTTCAAGCATTTGAAGATCAGTTAAAGGAAATGGAAGAAAAGGAAACGGAAAGAATTAAAGGAGAACTCGCAAGTCAAAATCCTACTGTCACAGAAGAAATGCATAAAATGTTTGAATTTCAGGTGAAATTGCAACAGGAAATATTTGATAAAAAAACAAAAAAGACACCCAGTTTACAGCAGTAAAATTACCGAAATTAGATATTACACCATTCAATGGAAACAAATTATATTGGTTAGAATTTTGGGACTCTTTTGAGAGTGCTGTTCACAGAAAGGAAGGTCTTTCCGGAATTGACAAATTCAACTACCTTAAGAGTAAACTTACAGGTGAAGCAAAGATTGCCATTGCTGGTTTGTCTTTGTCAAATGAAAATTATGACGTAGCGGTTCATATATTGCATGAAAGATTTGGTGATATACAGGAAGCAGTTGATCTGCATTATAAAGCATTGTTAGATATTGTTCCTGCAAGAAATTCTACAGAGAGCTTAAGGCACTTTCTTGATAGAAGTGAGAAACATAAACAAGGAGTCTTGAAGTTCTTAAACAAGATACAAATCAAGAGGTGTTTGTTTCAATTTTAAGAAGAAAATTACCTTCAGAATGTCTTCTTCGGCTAGAAATTATGAAGGGAGCTGATAGCAAGTGATCAGTTTATAGGCTAAGTGAATTGTTACGTCAATATATCGTGGCAAAAGAGAAGGCTGAAAAGATTGATGCAATGCAACGAAAATCTTTTAAAAGAAATGTAAACTATCAAGCGTCAAAGCCAACTTATGATTATAAAAGTTACACAAAAACGTTAAATCAAGGAGTTTCATCAGGAGCTTTAATTGCTAATGAGAACTAAAGAGTTATGAAAAAGGAAAAAGCAACTGCTAAGTGCCGATATTGTGGAAAATCTCACTGGAGCGATGAATGTGAGAAATATGAATCAATCAAAGATCGCAAAAAAAGAATGAAAAGAAGCTGTTATAGGTGTTTAAAGGAGGGACATTTGTCTAGTGAGTGTAGGTCTTCAAAGTCTTGTGTTTATTGTGGTGCTATGAATAATCATCATAGGAGTTTGTGCGGTAAGAAATTCAAAAAGAGTAATCCGAAAGAAAGTGTTAAAGAAAATGTTTATCTTTCGGAAGAACTAGAAGTAGCCAAACATGTAAATATGAATAAAGTGCCAGATGAAGTTGGACTTCTCTCCTGCGATGAAACAGTGCCAATGCAAACTGCAAAAACTAATGTAAAAAGTAGCAATGGTGAAATAAATGAAGAAATTCGTTTAGTTTTGGATTCAGGATCTCATAGAACCTACGTCACAGAAGAATAAGCAAATCGTTTAGGTTTGAAAGAAGAAGAAGAAGAGGAGATTCAGTTAGTAACGTTCGGTAGTGAAAGGTCCAAAGTTGTAAAAACGAAATCAACAAAATTGAGTTTAAAACTGAAGAGCGGACAGTACATGACAGTGACTGCAAATATTATGCCTTAGATAACTGGAACAATAACATGTAAACCTGTAAGATTCCAATCACCCGTGAAATTTAAAGAACTAACACGAAATTTATCATTAGCAGATTCAATTCCAAATGAAAGTGAGATAATATCATTGGATCTGTTAGTCGGGAATGATTATTATTTAGACATCATACAGTGTGATAAAATAGAAGTGCAACTGGGCTTGTATTTGTTATCTTCAAATTTATGCTGGATATTGTCTGGCAGAACAAATACTCTTAAATCAGATGTCAAATCCAATGAAATGAATATGCTGATTTTAACCTACGGCAATAATATCACTGAAACCAATTTGTTCACGACAGTGGATAATTTTCTTCTCACAAAGTCAAATTTGGAAGACTTCTGGAGTATTGAGGCAATAGGGATAACAGATAACACAGAACAGTTTGATGATGACAGTGTAATGGAAAAGTTCAAAGGAACACTTAAATATGAAAATGGCAGATACCAGGTAACTTGGCCATTGAAAGAAAAATTACAAGCTCTTCCAGAAATTCGTGGTTTGGCAAAAGGAAGGTTAAGTTCACTTGTTAATAAACTTGAAAAACATCCGGATCTGATGAAAAAATATGATGATATAGTCCAAGAACAACTAAGAAAGGGGATGATTGAAAGAGTCGAACGTAACCAAAGTGTTTATCTGAAACATTATCTTCCCCACCACGTTGTAATTACTCCCGAGAAATCAACAACAAACTTAAGGATTGTATATGACGCATCAGCTAAAACAAAAAAAAACACAAAACTAATTGAATGTTTGTATCGTGGCCCAGTTCTGCTTAACGATCTGTGTTGCATACTTATGAGATTTCGATTGCACATAATAGGAATAGTTTCTGATATTGAAAAGGCATTTTTACAAATAGGATTACAGTCGTCTGAAAGAGATGTAACACGGTTTCTTTGGCTAAAGGACTACAAAACACCTATTGTCGATGAAAAGCACATCCAAGAATATCGATTTTGTCGTGTTCCGTTTGGAATAATTTCGAGCCCCTTCCTTCTGGGTGCTACAATTGAATGTCACCTAGACACAAATAATTCAAAATGGGCAGAACAGTTGAAGAAGAATATCTACATGGATAATGTTATAACAGGAGTAAATTCAGTGAATGAAGCAGTTGACATGTACAAATCCGTTAAGTGCATATTCAACGCAGGAAAAATGAATCTTCATGAGTGGGTGACAAATAACGATGAGGTAATGTCGGCTTATAACAGATGAAGACAAGTCAGTAGGTGATATAACGAAAGTTCTCGGTTACTTGTGGGATAAAAAGAATGATCCACTTCCTTTAAACAAAGCCAGCGTTCTTGAAGAATACCTCAAATTGACAAAAAGAAATGTCTTGAAACAAGGTCGCTTCAATATTCGACCCTTTGGGATTAATTATGTCTCCCCCTAAAATGGGGGAGACATATTGTTTTTCCCCTGGTTGTCCGTCCGTCCGTCCGTCTGTCTGTCAGTCCGTCACAAAATCGTGTCCGCTCTGTATCTTCCAAAGCCCTTGAAGGATTTTTATGAAACTTGGGTCAGATGTTCACTTCATCAAGACGACGTGTAGAACCCACTTTGCGGGTGTGGTGTCTCAAGGTCAAGGTTACACTTGGAGGTTAAATGTCAAATGCCACAAAATCGTGTCCGCTCTGTATCTTCCAAAGCCCTTGAAGGATTTTTATGAAACTTGGGTCAGATGTTCACCTCATCAAGGTGACATGCAGAACCCACTTTGAGGGTGTGGTGTCTCAAGGTCAAGGTCACACAAGGTTAAATGTCAAATTTTACAATCGTCTCATTCAATACTGCCTGCAGCAACTGGCTGGGGGGAGACATATGTTTTTGTTCAATCAAAAACCATTTCTAGTTTCACCTGTTACGATGCGAGGGAAAGTTCTGCTTCAAAGGTTATGGAGTAAAAAGCTAGATTGGGATGATCTGTTAGATTCAGAGGATTCAAATGATTGGGTAGAAATTAAAAGTGATTTGGAGAAAATTCACCGTGTGCAAATACCGAGAAGTGTGTGTTCACAAAATGAACCCAGTGATCCTAAATGTTCCTAGTGTGTTTTACAGATGCATCAAACAAGGCATATGCAGCTTCAGTATATCTTGTGCAAAGAAGGGAAAATGTGAGTAATACAAATTTATTGTTCTCAAAAAGCAGGCTCGCACCAGTCAAAGAAATGACAATACCAAGACTCGAATTGATGGCCGTACTTATTGGAGTAAGAATGATAAAGTTTGTAACAAGTCAAATCAAGCTACCGTTGGAACATACTGTCTTGATGACAGATTCGCAATGTGTTCTCAAATGGATATCTTCAGACATGGAACTGCCTTTGTTTGTAAATAACCGTGTGAAAGAAATACGGAGTCATAGCAATATTGAATTCCGCTACGTGAACACTAAGGAAAATTCAGCAGATATTGCTAGTCGTGGGTGCACTCTACAAATATTGTTTGAAAAGGAAAGGTGGTGGCATTGTCCAGAATGTTTGTGTATTCCCATTCATCATTGTCCGCGGTTTGAATTTGTGACTAAAGAACAAACAAAAAGTGAAACAATGGAATCAGAGAGCCATACAGAAAATTTTAAAGTGAACTCAATGACCGATAAGCAGATAATAACTTTCTCTCCAGAAAAAAGCTGAGGACAGTGTGAATAATAACTCAAAAATGCAAATTCCTGATAGTTCAAAAGAAACCTGTTATGTATCACAGAATAACTCTGCTCATGTAGAAATTGCACCATTCGGGTTAGACAAGAGCAGATTCTCATCAGCGGTAAGGTTAATTAAAGTTACAGCATGGTGTCTAAGATTTATACGAAGACTAAAAGGACAGAGATTTAAAACAAATACTCTCACTAGTGAAGAGCTAGATGAGGCAGAAAGTTTATGGCTGCAATATATTCAGAGGAAACATTTCAAAGAAGTGTACAGTTCTATAACATCAAAAAGTAGGAATAACCTAGCCAAACAACTGAATTTATCCGTCGATAAAGATGGGTTACTAAGGTGTGGAGGAAGACTAGAATGTGCTAATTTATGTGATGCAGCTAGACATCCAATATTACTCCCAGGAGAGGATAGATTTACACACTTATTTGTTGAAAAGGTGCATAAAAGAATGCTTCACTGTGGAGTATCCCAAACACTGAGTGAGATAAGGCAGAAATATTGGATTCCACGTGGTAGAGCAACTAAAGATGTGCAGAATTTACAAACGAATAGAAGGAGGGCCATATAAATTACCTCAAATGGCTCCATATCCAAAAGAACGTGTATCAGAGTCTGCACCTTTTTCCTATGTAGGATTGGATTATTTGGGACCCTTGTATATAAAGGAAAATAAAGAATTTAAAACGATTTGGGTGTGTCTGTTTACATGTCTTGTAACACGTGCTATTGTCTTAGAAATTGTACATGACTTGTCCACAAGTGCTTTTCTTCTATGCCTACGAAGGTTTATTGCAACACGAGGGACCCCCAAAGAAATTGTCAGTGATAATGCAAAGCAGTTCAAATTATCTAGTGAAACCATCAAACTAGTATGGGCAAATTTATTACAGGATGACGCCATACAAAGTTATGTCTCAAATGCGGGTATAAAATGGACCTTCATAGTGGAATTAACCCCATGGATTGTTGGATTTTACGAAAGGCTGGTTGGGATTGTAAAAAGAGCTTTACGAAAATCAATAAGCAGAAAGCTGTTACAACCCGAACAGATGTATACACTTCTAAAGGAAGTGGAAGCAGTTGTTACCTCGAGGCCATTAGTCTATGTTAATGAAGATATTAATTCTTCAATTGTTATCACGCCAAATCATTTCATTAGTTTGAATCCAAACATTGGGATACCAGAACATGAATGTGATAATGATGACCCAGAGTTCAAGCCCAAAGAAAGTACAGCAGAAAGATTGTTGCAAATATGGAAAAATGGCAACAACTCTTGAATAAATTTTGGATGTTATGGCGTGATGAATATTTGCTTAGCTTACGGGTGAGGTCTCAAAATAAAATTACATCTTCGAGAGTTCAATCACATGAATCTCCGAATGTAGGTGATATAGTTATAATAAAAGACAACATTCTGCGCGGACAGTGGAAGTTTGGAAAATTAACAGAATTAAAAATTAGTAAAGATGGAAAAATCCGTTCTGCTCAACTTGAAACGTCAAATGGTCAAATTCTACAAAGACCATTAAATTTACTATTTCCGATCGAACTATCAGAATCGAACGTTAGCGATTCAGTGATAAAAAATAAAGTACAGCCAACGATACATAAGGTTCAATCTTCCGGATTAAATCCTCAGCGAAAAGCAGCTGTAAAAGCCAAGAAACTAATCTATCCATCTATCTTCCATTAACGTCGAACCCCTTTCGGGGACGTAGACGTTTCGCGCGTCGGGATCAAAAGAGAAAGATTATAGTGAATAAAAATGTAGAAATGAAAGAAGTAAAGATAAAATTTTTGGTTAAAATATAAAAAGTCTTACTTGCGGGGAACTAGGGTGAGACATGTTCAATGCTACTACTGCAGCATTGAACTGCTCTAGGGTGGGGAGGTGGGCAACATTAGGGGGAAGTTGGTTCCAATGAAACACTGTTCTGGGAAAGTATGAGAACTTATAATAATCCTTGGTTGCAGTGATTAATCTATAACAGAGGGTGTGACTGTGGCGAGCAGAGCCGGTCATTGGGGTCAGATAGTCATTGATTGGGATAGCAACCAGATTATGATGAATCTTATAAAATAATGATAACCTAGCATCTATACGCCTTAATTCCAATTGCCGGAGTTGAATGGAATGGAGCATATCTGTTACACTGGATGTTCGACCATAATCAGATTTTATCCAGCGGGCGGCTCTACGCTGGACACTTTCGACTTGGTCTATTTGTATCTGGGTGTTGGGCGACCATATCTCGGAAGCATATTCCAGTTGGGGTCTGACTATAGTCTGGTAAGCGATGGACTTAATGGGTTCTGATCTGACCTTGATGTTTCTCCGGAGAAATCCTAAGGTTTGGTTAGCTTTCTTAGTTGACCTATTGATGTGTTCATCCCATGTAAGGTTATTTGAGATATCCACGCCAAGGTATTTAGCTGAGCTGACTGATTCAAGATGGACTCCATGTAGGTAATACTGGGTGGGAATAGGATGTTTCCTTTTTGTGACGTGGATAACTTGACATTTGGAGGGGTTGAATTCCATATCTCACTCCAACTCCCACTTTTTGAGCAGTTTGAGGTCATTTTGGAGGGTAACTGATTGGTTTGCAGATGTCAAGGTTAGGTATACCGCTGTGTCATCTGCAAACAACCGGACTTTGGAGCTTATGTTATGTGGGAGGTCATTTATGTAGGCTAGGAAGAGCAGGGGACCCAGTACAGACCCTTGTGGGACACCTGATGATATTGGGATGGCATCAGATGAGGTGCCATTTAATACAACTGATTGGGACCTATTGTCTAAGAAACTTTTGATCCACTTTAGTGTATTTCCTCTGACTCCGTACTGGTGTAATTTCAGAAGGACTTTCTCATGACTGACCTTATCGAAAGCCTTACTGAAATCAAGCAGGATAAGATCTACTTGTTTCTTGTTGTAGACTGAGGTGACCAAGTCATTTACTAACATAACTAATTGGGTAACACATGACCTTTTTTCTCTAAATCCATGCTGTAAGTCGTAAAGAATACCATGATTGGTGAAATGTTTGACGATAGATGAAGAAACAATGTGTTCTAGGACCTTACATAGTACACACGTTAAAGAGATGGGCCTGTAATTGGACGGGTTTGACCTTTCACCCTTTTTAAAAATAGGGGCAACAAAAGCAGTTTTCCATTGGGATGGTAGTGACCCTTCTTTAAGAGATTTATTAAAAAGGACCTGCAGAATTGGTGACAGTTCTGCAGAGAGTGTTTTAAGTATAATGGATTTTATTTTATCAGGACCGCTTGCCTTATGTGGGTTCAAGTTACTGAGAAGTTTCTCAATGCCATTTGTACCAACTTTTATACATGGCATGGTCGGGACAGATTGGGAATCTGGTTTAAGTTTCATTTTGCAAATAGAGGCTAGGCTTAGGGGAGATTTTGGGCTAAAGACAGACTGAAACTGTTTGTTCATTACTGTAGCTTTTGCATGGTCATCCTGGTGGAGCTTATTTTCGTACTTCAAGGGGGATATAGAGGAAGATTCCTGCCTTGAATGCTTGATAAGGGAGTATAATTTCTTAGTATTAGGCTTAGTTTTGACCGTGGCATCAGTGTTGTTTAGATTGAGAATGTGTTCAAGATACTGGTTATAAGCCTACTTAACCTTTTTCCGCACTAGATGCTTAAGATCAAGGAATTTCTTGCGATCAGAAGAGGAGCTAGTTTTTTAACCTTAGTAAAAGCTCGATTTCTTCTCCTGATTAGTTTCTTTATATCCTGATTGACCCAAGGAAGGTGATTTCTTATTGATGACTGTTTGGATGGAATCCATTTGTCTGTGAGGTTGTTAAGGGTACTTGAAAAATTTTCCCATAACTCTTCTGTGTTTAGTGCGGAATATTTGCTTTCATTTGTCATGACCTGGTGGTAGTCAATTAGAGACTGTTTGATTTCCTGCCAGTTTGCCTTTTTATAAAGCGGGATTTTGCGAGGCTTCTGGTAACATATCCTTGCGGATGTATTGACTTTTACTTCTACTACATTGTGATCACAGAAGCCTGGGAGAATATATACTTGGTTTACCATGGTAGGGTTTGTGGTGAAGAACAGATCTAGATTATTATTTTCTCGAGTGGGGAGATTAACCATTTGTATTAGATTTGAATCATTTAGGGTTTCTATGACCTGGCGGTAGAATGCCGGATGCTAGCATTCAGGGGCTGGGCTGGTGGTGTTCCAGTCAAGTTTCGGGAGGTTAAGGTCCCCGCCAACCCATACATTAGAGAACTTTTTGTTGACCTTTTCAAGGGATTTTGTGAATTCAGTGAAGCTGTCTGTATCTAACTCATGTGGTTTGTAATAAGCATCTATGACTAGTGACTTATTACCAACCAGATCTAACTTTACCCAAAGGTCCTCACACTCGGACTGAAGTTCGGGCATTTCTTGGGCGGTGATACAGTTCTTCACAGCAATGAAAACCACTCTGCCGACCTTCTTGATGCGGTCGCGGCGGAAGATGGAGTTACCTAGGTCCGGATCGAATACCTCGCTAGTATGGTGCTTAGGTTTAAGCCAGGACTCGGTACCGATCACAATATCAGGCTTTGTGGAAGTTACTAAATTGCTGAATTCAAGCTTTTTGTCTCAATTGACCTACAATTATTTACGTGAACTTTCAGTAATGCAAAATATGATATAATTTCACGACTTGTTTTTGTTGGTGGGATGGTCGCAAGTATGTGAAAATGCTGACTATAAATATTGTGACTTCAAAAACAAAGCATTGTAAAAATTTAACGCTTAAAGTATTAAACCATGTATCGCTTTTAAAAGCACGTGATCTCCGTGTAATGTGTATTCTAGATGGGAGCAAATATAAAAGGCAGTCATGTATCGCTAAAAGAAGTGGTGGTTAACGTGGACTGTATGTTATGTGTATTCTAATAGGGAGCAAAGATTTAAAGTAATCATGTACCATAAAATGGTGATGCACGGGGATTTCATGCTTTGTGGTTTCTAAATTGGAGCAAAGTTTTATAATAATATAAAAACCATGAAAAGTAGTGCACGAGGAAAGTGAACGATAGCACATTTCAGTTATCATTCGTAATTCAGTTGTCATTACGTCAACACGTCCACTGATTTCAAAAAACGAAATGTATGTTTGTGATACTTGTGAGAAGAGTTTTACAAGAAAACGTAATTTGAAAAGGCATGTGACAGAACAGCATTTAGAACCAAGATACTGGTGTTGTCCTTAACCTAACTATAATGCCAATTCAATTAGAAGATATTACGTTGTTATGCATTTACAGAAGATTCACAAGCTGACGAGGCTTCACGCGTTGGAAAAGGCGGTGAATGTTAAATCCAACATTAAAGAAGGGTCGTGTGAGGACATAAGCAGCGATGATGACAGTATAATTGACTTTCTTTCCGAAATACAGGAGATCAAAAGTACAGTAATGGAGAATGACTTGGTGAATGATTTCGATACGGAATTATTAGGTATAAAAAGAGAAGAATACAAGCCTGTACTTGAGGACATTTCGGACGACGAAGTTCATATAGATAATGATTGTGATATGAATGATGAAACCAGTGTTGAGCAGTGTGGCAAACGTGTTGAGATAAGCGCGAGTTCTCAGGACAATATGAATTATGTAGATTCGGATGTTCCAGATCAAAATGTGGATGTGTATTCTGAAAAGGTGGATCATAATCGAGATAGTGCAATTGATGATGTGAATGATATCCAGAAAGATGAAATCGTATTTGATGATTTGGAAAGTGGATGTGCAGTTACAAATAACTATACATGCGACGATGAAGAAAGTGATTTGGATTATTATGATTCTGATGTGCAACAAGATGAGAGTTATAACGGTTTCAAACCAGATAGTGCAGAAAAAGGTGTAAATGATGATGAGAAGATGATAGTGGATGATAACAGTGAGTGCGATGATTTGGATGACGATCATGAAAATAATTATGAATCTATTGAAGAAGATGGCCTATACGATGAAAGCGATGGTGATGTAGAGACTGGAGGTGATGATGTAATTATAATAAGTGATGACGAGCAAAATGTGGTGAAGTTGCCAAATCGACCGAAAACCGAAATAATTGTAATGACATTCAAAAGGGAAACAATTTACGATGACGATGGTAACATTATTGATCAGTCTGGTTCTATTGAAAAGTACTATTTTGAGTACACCAATCATTGAAATATAACCATTACAAAGTATGTTATCTTTCGTCTTGCGGGAATGTCGCGAAGTGCGAATGTACATTGTCTTGGTGGGAGCAATGTGGATGGTAGTTGGAGCATACTAGTAAGTAACTAGGTTATTGGGAGTGTATTTTTACATGCATGAGAATCATGCTTTTGTCATGAATAATAAGAAAATCATGAATCTCATGTTTTTCATGTGCTTTTCTTATATTGGTATGCTCCGGGTGCCATTTATATTTCCCGCCCATTCCATGATATAAAAGAGCCAGAAATTTGTAAAAAGCTGAGTTCTCTTTAATTTCAGTTCACAAGTATACTTTAAGTTTCGTTAGTGTTTAGATAAATATTTGGATATAGACTGTTAGAAATTAAAATTAAGAAATGTTCAAATTTGTTATTTCTTTGCTCCTGAGTAAGTTGGATTAAAATAAACAACAAATGTGGCAGAGTTAGGGGACAATTTGAAACTAAAATAAAATATTTAAAATTTCTCCGCCACATCAGTGTCAGTAATGAGTGTATCCCCCTCGGGCGTTTAGGCACTCTCTGCATCATCTGGGCATGCTCCTGATGACACGTCTGATCATATCCTGTGATATGGCATCCCATTCTGCTTCAAGAGCATGAGAAAGCTCACAGAGTTTCTGCACAGGGTTTGGACGCGAAGAACGTCTACCACAAAAGGGTTTGAACGCGAAGAAAGTCTACCACAAAACAAAACACAAAACACGCACATACATACGCGAGCAAGCGTAGAAAAAAAGTAGACAAACCCAAGGTAAGCGTAACCGAAAAAAATATCGTTATCTTCTTCTTTTTCTTCTTCTTAATATTTTTATGTATATATATATTTTAATACATCTAATTTACCCTGTCAAACATTTTAAAGCAAACGTGAATCGCTGAACTTAGTACTGTTGAGGAGATCCCTTTAAAATGATCGCTTTCCTACCAATCATATCTCTGTCCACTCTCTGCGACAAATATTCACAAACAGCATTTAACAGACAAAGACTTTTTATTACTTTGTCTGCACGTTCATTTGAATATTTCTACACAGCAAGTATAAACATGATTAAATGGAGGCTCAAGATGAGCTTTTGTGACACCATTCAGTACGTTGTCCGTTGTCCGTTGTCCACAGCTTACTTAAGAAATTTCCTGAAACAACTGAGCCAAAGCTGGTTAATTTTACAGAGTTTTATTTGAATTCATTACGATCAGGGTTGTTCTGTCAATAGTTCTGTTTGCTTTGGCAACCTGAATAAAAACATCAAGACCAAGGCCAGACCCACAGCTGTTACATGTAATGTGTAGTATTGTCTACTAGAATCAAACCAAGACCGTTAAGAGTATGTCCTTAGGGTCAGTGTTTCCCCGGCTTTAGGGCTCGTAGTCTTTAAACTAGAAAACTCTTCAAACTCTTCTTTCCTGAAACCTCAGGTCCTAAAATCTAGATATTTAGAGTTTAGCATTGCTTAAAGGGCGTCTAGCAAGAGTTTTCAAATTATGCCCTTTGTCTGTTAGCCCCGCCCTATGGGTCATTGTCTTTCCATACTCTTAAGAGGATAAATATGGAAGCAAATGTTCTCTTCTGATGCCTTAGTTAGATTCAAGATATTTCCTCCGTATAATTCTTTTGAAGACCACTGCAAGATTATTCAAATGTTACCCCTATGGTCAAAACTTGTCCTGCCTTAGGAGTAAATTGTATTTACAAAGACTTCCACTGCAAAGAATTAAACACGTCGGAATCCAAAAGTGATTATATATACAGGCTGTAACATTGTACTGCGATCCGTAAAAAGTTAATGGATATTTTAAAGATCTTGTTTGTTTTCCCTTCTTTCTAATTTGAAAGACAAAAATCTGTTTTTAGAAACTGCTGGCTTGATTAGAAAATAGCTTGTGTGACCCTCTAAATAAAATGTTAAAAAATTGCTTCTGTACAAAAATTTAGCCAGTAAAATGAGTGTTTTTAAAGATTATATCTTTTAGCCATGAAACAGTTCTGCAGGTAAAAAATAAGGAAAATGTTTTTATGCCCCAATTGAAGATGAAGAGGTATATATACTCACGTGATAAAGAAACGAAGGGTGACATTATTTGCAATATCTTGCGAACGCGTTGTTCTAAAACATTGAAAAGCGATCAAGCTCTCTAGATAACAATGCACGTGGTGCTGTCGAATAACTGGATTGCGTAACGATGTCTCCCGGGAACAGCATAAAATGGAAAAACGCGTGCACAGCAGTGTTGTGAAATTTATTTACACAGCTTGTCAGGCACATGGCCCCAGAATATTCCCATTAAGGCAGTGGAGGCGGGTCTTGTTTACTGATGAGTCCCTGTTCACCCTGTTTCGAGCAGACGGTCGACTTCGTGTAAACCGACGTCGTGGTGAACTTTTTGCCGATTGCTGTATTGTAGGGGGATAGGTTTTGGGATGGATTGGTAATGGTGTGGGGAGGGATCTCTTGGAACAGTGTGCCAACATCCCAATGAAGAAGATTAACACACTGATGAACTCCTTTGCGTTACTTTATCCCCTAGGAATAGTTTTGCAAATGTCTGTCGGTAGACACTTCCGTTTTCGATCAATATCTGGAGAACACTTAGACCTACCTTCCTCAGACATAGTGTTTAGGTTGGTTATGAGTAGTAGATTAACCCTTTAGTTTTTCAGGTCGCCAGGACAAAGGTTAAGGTCACAGTGACATTGACAGTGACTTCTGACGCTTGACCTGAGGCTCTTCAAACTTAGTGTGTAGGTTGGACATGACTAGTAGATGACCGCCTGTAGTTTTTTAGATCACCAGGGAAAAAGTCAACGTTACAGTGACCTTGAATGGCAAAAGGTTTTTGGTCAATAACTGTAGAACCCTTCGTGCCAGGTTCTTAAACTTAGTGTGTAGTTTGGTCATGGTCAGTAGGTGACCCCTATAGTTTTCCAGGTCACAAGATCAAAGATCAAGTCACAGTTACCTTGAAGAGCAAAATTGTTTCCAGTCAATAACTATAGAAAGCTGGATTCCACTTCCTCAAACATGGCATATATATTGGCCATGACTAGTAGATGACTTCTTTAGTTTTTCTGGTCAACAAGTCAAAGGAGAAGGTGACAGTGACCTTGTAAAGCAAAACAGTTTCCGATAATTTACTATAGAACGCTTGGCTCATTTCCTCAAAACTTCATGGGAAGGTTTGGCATGCTAATTAGATGATCCCTTTAGTTTATAGGATTATTAGGTCAAAGGACAAGGTCACAGTAACTTTGAACAGCAAAACAGTTTCTGCTAAATATCTTGGGAATCCTTTGGCCCATGTTCGACAGACTTTGTATGTAGGTTTGTCACGATCAGTAGATGGCAACTATTGTTTTCCTGTATTTGGTTTTAATGTCAAGGGTAACAGTGACCTTGAAAAGCAAAATGACTTCTGATCAATACCTATAGGACGTTAGGTCCGAGCTTCTCAAAACTTTATGGCTACCTGTAGGGATTAGGCGCTAGGGGGCATATATGTATTACAATATCTCTTTTTTTATAACCTTTTAATATAAATGTTTGCAAATGATATAATTTTTTCCCTACCACTGAAATTAAAAGGAGGTAATTAAAGAAATAATGTTTTAGATAACTTAACAAGTCTGCCGGTAAAAAAAGATTTTTTTGATATCATTTTAACTTGAGTTTGTAAAAAAGGTTTAAAAAATTACAAATCAGGGTAACCCACAGTCAGAAAACACAGCCTCCCTACACAGTAAAAAGGTAAAGGAACAAAGAGCATAGAGTTTTGAAGTGATCAGTTAAAAAAAGAAACCACAAACAATTAACGAAAAAGAGAACTCGTGGTGTTTCCGCATTTGAACGTTCAGTGACAAAATTTTGGCCACTTAGTGTATAAACCAGGTTCTAGGATGCACCATCTTAACACTTACCGCAACAGATTCCCACAAGAACAAACAAGGGACTATGATTTAAACAATCAGTTACGTAAACTTACCTGATACCTTTGTTTTATTTATATGTTATTTTAAGAAGCTAAGATTGACATTACTTTATTTGTGAATTCATTTTTTGATGTTTACAATTCTTTAAATCTGCTTAAAACGTTGTTTAATAGACAAGGAAAAAAAAGGAAAAAATAACTATTTATTAAACTGTGATAATATACCCTCATGTAGAATAATCAGTAGGGAAATATATAATAACATCATAATAAAACTTTGCAAAAACCTACTTTTCTCGAAAACGAAAATAATCGAGAACACAAAAGGACTGTGTGTCAACTATTCAATTTCTTGGAACGCCATCCAGTGTATACATCTTGTATGTTGTCGTTGTTGACGTCATGTAAAACTGCAGTAGGCAACTTTTTTTATAAAAAAAGTAAAAAAAGGCAAATCAGAAAAAAAACACAAAAAATAAACACAGCCTCCCCATAGTCAGAAAGAAGAGAGCAAAAGAGAACATACATTTATATATTGAACAATTAAAATAGGACACTACAGCGAAAATGAGAACCTGCGGTGTTACTGCCTTGGATTCTAGCACAAGAAGTTTAAAAAATCCATTTTCAATATAGAACTCTGGTTGCCATGGAATTGAAGGGGAAACCATTGAGCATAGAGATTAGATATTTGGTTTGTAATAATACCTAGTAGACGTCAGTTATAAATCATGACTCTGGGGTCAACATTGGCTGTACACGGTGGTCAACGTTTTGAAAAGACTTTATTGGGAAAAAGCAAAATCTTCTTCTCTAAAGCCTAAAAGACGCAATAAAACCTCAAATTAATGACCCTACAATAGTCTCCTTGTAAAAATTATATAAATGATCTTATTCCATAGACAACTCAGGTTGCCAAAGCAGCGGAAAAATAATACTTCAAACTATTCTTCTGAAAAACTTCTGGTCAGATGTCAAAACAGTTTGGAACAAATGTAGCAAGTATAACTTACACAATCCTATTATTTACTTCAAGTCCTAATTTTCGACAATAATTCGGCATTAACGTTCCTTTTATGACACTGTGAAATTTATTTTAATCCATAACAATTATGCCGCAAGGGAATGAGGCTGGTATTGCCTAAAACGTCTTTATGGGAAACTTAAGGGAAACAATTTTCGACACTTCAAGTTCATTTTTTCTTTAATAATTTGGCACATATGTTCCTTTGATAACCCTCTATGAAAATTTGAAAGTTTATAGCAGTCCAGGAAATAAACATGTCCGACAGAATCGAAGTTTATTTTCAATTATGTCTTTATCGGACAACTTTAACAATTTGTTATACACCGCAAAACTTTGTTTGCGGATATATATGGGAGTCATCTTAGGATTGATCGGTTGAAGGTTCGGTCAGTCGGTCTTTTGATAAAATCTTGTGCGGCGAACTACTTACACATTTCTGGTACTATCGGTTTAAAACTTGTTGTGCATGTTCAACAATATCTGTAGAAGTGCATGGTGCGTTCTTTCAAGCACACTTATGCCTTTTCTTACGGCCCGTCATAGCAACTCTTGTGACGCAAAATTCGTCCAGATTTATTGAGCTATTTATTTGAAACTTGTACATGTCCACCAATAAGTGTTCATGTGCACTGAATTTTTTTGGCACACCAATACCCACTCTGCGGTTTTACTGCCCTTCGTTAAAAAATCTTGTGATGTAAACTTCTAAATCTCTAGGACTATCCATTTAAATTACTTTGCATTATTTGAGGGTCATTTTCTTAATTGAACACCCCAGTACTATTTGGTTCCCTTGCTTTATGTTATAATTTTCTGAACTGCACTTATAAATGTTTCAGTAACTTTATTATTTTCAGAGAAAGTTACATATTTTCACATCAACGCAGCTGGCGTAATTATTCTACTCGTTGATGTCGCAGTTCTCATCTACAGTAGCATAACGTGTAAGTAATCTTATCCACCCGTTTCATGTTTGACTGAATAATGTTTTCAGTACAAATCAGTTTTGTAGAATATATTCTTCTATGGTTGATGGAACATTTTTTTCTTTCATGCAATTTACATTTCTGAAATAACTGCCGTTAACCTTGTAACTAGGTTGACTTTAGAAACATTGTTTCGTAAAAAAGATGAAGTTTGTTGTTACTTAAAGAACCTTGCAAAACATATAAGAATGTAGATACTAGACTTACGGGATATATATAATATGGAATTTAAAGAACTGACATTTTTGGTACTATTGTTGTTGTTGTTATTTATGTATAAATAATTTTAAAGACATTTTAATCACTACTGTGACAAGTAAAAAGATTGTCACTTCTCTAACATTTGTTGTAAATATTTGCCGCTCAGTTGATAAACGCCCTATTTGATAAATGACCCTGCTCCGACACTGTAAGGTATAGACCTTATATATTTTGCATTAACATCATATAAAGGTGCTCTGTCAAGATATTTTAAATTATGCTCTTTGGTTCTTGAATGACTTTACACCGTGGACAGAGTGACATAGGAAAGAATTAGAAAATGGTCCTCTTCCACAGCCTGTAACTGTATACCTTAGAGCTTAGATGCTTTCTATGCTGTATTACCTTATGAATACATACAAAGCGTGTTCAAATTCTGTCGCTGGGATCAAAAGTGGCTAACCTCAGAATTATGTTTGTGTAAAACATAAGATCCGCAAAAACCTAAAATTCAAAACCTGCTATTTTGCTGCTGATGTTTGCTTAAAAGCAGACACACAGCCACGTTACTCATGTCAACGACTCAGGACCATCATTGCCCTCCTGTTATCAGTTTCGATAAGTTGTGTGAAATTGTTGAAATTCGATAAATATCAATTCATCGCAGGTCCTCTCCATCCTTTTAATTACATGGAAAACAATAATTAGTAAAGCTGGTCGTCTATTTAGTAACATTTAGGAAAATTAAATTTTCAAATGTATTCATTGTCTTCGATTAAATCTACTAAATTTTGAGTTGATGAAATTGTACGACGGATGGCCGTCGAAGTTTCATTTAAGTTTTTACTGTGATTTACAGATTTATGTCAAATTTGAATACATTATTGCTGTCAAACTCTTTAATCCATGTACTTTAATATAAAGAAATAAAATATGTTTGCGTCTAAAATTTTATAATAAAGGTCAATAAAAGAGGAAATTGTTATAGCAATAATTAGTACACATTTCAGGAATTTTTTCTGTCCTTTATCCTTTTGAATTTCGAGCTGAAGCATTTTTTTATGCGTTCCCATGCAGGTAATGCAAAAACGAAAAAGAGAAAACATGCATTACTATAATAGAAATGAGATATATACGTGCGAATTTATTGCTTATCATTATTGCTTTTATAATTTTTAAACATGACAAACTAAATCAACTAAATTGAACAGAGTTGGGAGTTTGCAGTTTAGGGTTTAACCCAAACTCTAACCCTAGCCTTTCGTAATGATTAGAGTGTAAGATGTTAAATACATATTTAAATACAATGTCAGATCACAATATGAAAAAACAAACATAATGTTGTCAATTATCACGTTTACAAAAAATGTTTTATTATATTTTACAGATTCAAAGGGAATAACAGAAGAATACATTAAAGAAGAACGTGTTTGCCTTTGCCTTTGTTTCGCATGCATCGTCATTAGTGCCGTTAACATCCTTTTACTAATACTGTATAAAATTTATATGACATGTAAGTATTTAATTTATTTTTGTTAGACCAACATAATCAAGAGGTATAAGATAACCTCTTGTTTGATTACCATTAAATTTTGTTACAAAAAAAAGAGAGAAACGCAGGAAAAACACAGTCAGAAAAAGCCTCCCTACACAATCAAAACGCAGGGAGGAAAAGAGAAAATAATTTATATACTAATCATTTAAAAACAATACCACAAACAACAGAAATGAGAATCCGAGGGGTAGCCGTCTTTGAACGGTAAGTGGCAAAACATTTACCACGGGAATTTAAACCAGGTTCTAGGGTATACCAAACTCACACTTTCCCCAACAACTTCTCTCAAGAACTTCTCTCATGTAACTTGACAATCATTTGTTATAGAGACTTCAAAATTCGTATACTGGTTGCACGCACTAAGTGAATGACCCGAATATATTTTGGGGTCAGTATGTCAGAGGTCAAGGTCAAAATAACCTTAATGTTTAGAACCATTTACACTCTGTAACTCGAAAAATATTTGTCACAGAGCCTCCAAAATTCACATAATAGTTCCAGACATTGAATGAATGACCCTATTGATTTTAGGGTCAGTAAGTCAAAGGTCAAGGTCACAGTGACCTAAATTTTTAAAATCATTTACACACTGTAACTCGACAACCATTTGTCTTAGAGACTTTAAAATTCATATAATGTCTGCACACATTGAGCGAATGAACAATTTTCATTTTGGGGTCTGTATGTCAAAGGTCAAAGTCACAGTGACCTAAATTTTTATAATCATTTACACTCTGTAACTCGACAACCATTTATCTTAGAGACTTTAGAATTCATATAATGTTTGTACATACTGAGCGAATGAACACTGTTCATTTTGGGGTCATTATGTCAAAAGGTCAAGGTCACAGTGACCTTAATGTTCAGAATTTACAGTCTGTAACTCGACAACTGTTTGTGGTAGAGACTTCAAAATTCATTTAATATTTACACACTTTAAGTGAATGGCAGTTATTGATTTTGGGGTCAGTAAGTCAAAGGTCAAGGCCACAGTGACCTTAGCACTGAAAACTATTTTCGCTGTAAAACTTTATAACAATTTGCCATACAGTCTTCAAACTTCATATGATGATTGATTATATTGAGAAAATGACCCTGTAGATCTTAAGATCATTGGGTCAATATCACAATGCCCTGAAGACTGAAAAGCATTCCTGCTGTGTAACTTGGCAACTACTTTCCGTACAGACTACAAACCTCTTAGGATGATTCCCATCTATGATTACTTGACTCTATACTGTACTGGAAAAGAACATAAAAGGTGAAGGTGACAATCAACATATAAATGTTTTTTTCTGTACTATAACTTGAAAACCATGCATTACAGTATGAACATCATAAATTCTGAAAGGCTGACATTTGTACAAATTGTAAAACCTAAAATTCAGATATGAAATAGATCTATAAAACTATAAAATTAAAATTATAAAATGTTAAAAATCAAAATATAATAAGTCGAAAACAAAAAATTCAAAATGAAGAGCAAATCTTTCAATTCCAGAGCCTAAGGTTATCTTCTTTATATCACAAATGCATCATACTTTGAAACAAACACCCTTCGGGAATATGAAGCTCCGCCTAGAGGTGCTCTTGTCTCTGGTCATATCTCGAGCATAGCCATATTGTTAATATACATTTCTCCTATGATGCTCACATTTTCTGTAATTGTAAACTTCATTAGCATTAACTATGCATTAGCCTTCGAAAAATCTTCAAAAAACAATATATTTTTCCTTTTTTAAACCCCCGAAACGAAGTTTGGGGTGGTATATAGGAGTAACCCGGTGGTTGGTTGGTCGGTCGGTCGCACGGCAGTCGGTCCGTTCCTTGTCCGGAGCATATCTTGAAAACTAATGGTTGGAATTCAATGCAACTTCATACAATGTTCAATGAGAGGAAGTGCAGTGTTAAGATTTATAACTTCATCTTCACTATTTGCAGAGTTATTGCCCTAAGTTAGTTTTCCTTGTCTGGAGCATAACTTAAAAACTAACGGTTGGAATTCAATGCAACTTCATATATTGGTCAAACACAATAAGAAAAAAGCAATATTTAAGAATAATAACTCCATCTTCAGTATTTGCAATGTTATTGCCCTTTGTTTGGTTTCCTTGTCGGGAGCATAACTTGAAAATTACTGGTTAGAATTCAATGCAACTTAATACAGTGGTCAAGCACAATCAGAAAAAATGAAGTATAAAAGAGTTATAACTACATCTTTACTATTTGCAGAGTTATTGCCCTTTGTTGGATTTCCTTGTCCGGAGCATAACTTGAAAACTACTGGTTGGAATTCTGTGCAACTTCAAACATTCATCAAACACACGGAGAGGAAGTGCATTGTTTAAGAATCATAACTCAATCTTCACAATTTGAACAGTAATGCCTTTTGTTGATTTTCCTTTTCTGGAGAACTTGAAAACTACTTGTTGGAATTCAATGAAACTTCACACAATGGTCAAGCGCAATGAGTGGAAGTGCAGTGTTTAAGAATCATATCTCCATCTTCTACATTTGCACTGTTATTGCCCTTTGTTGGTTTTCCTTGTCCAGGGCAAAATTTGAAAACTAATGGTTAGAATTCAGTGCAACTTCATACAGTGATCAAGCGAAATAGAAAGCGCAGTGTACAAGAGCTATAACTTCATCTTCAGTATTTGCACAGTCATTGCCCTTTGTTGGATTTCCTTGTCTGGAGCATAACTAGAAAACTACTTGTTGAAATTCAATGTCACTTCATACAGTGGTCAAGCCAGTGACAGAAAATGTAATGTACAAGAACCACAACTATCTTTAATTGCCCACAACCATAACTCTATTTCAATTCTTTTACAAGAATTCTGTTACTAATAACTTCCTCAGTTCCGAAGCTCTAGTCTCTTATATATATATATATATATAAAACTGGGATCCTAAAAGTCTTACATTTCGAAGGTTTTTTCTGTCCTATTTTTACTGAACTTAGAGTCAAATTCATTTAGCAAAATCTTCTAAAATAAAGAGACGTATAGTCCGGAAGACTTTCAAAAGCATAGTACATTGGATACCACAGGCATTCGACTAATAGAACAGATAATTAATATTTTCGTCACTTTCAGGAGTATGCTTATATGTTGATTGATATTACCCTGTAAATACAACCCAAAAGTTCAATACAAAGAGAGTCCGTTTATCCGACGAAGCTATTTTTACAAATATCTGAGAATTATCCCTCTCCGATGATACAAAGATTGTTATGCTAGAGAAGTTTCACGCTAAATCATGCCGTGTGAAAAGGTAAACTATCGAGTTGCGTCACAAATTGCAGGGTCATTGGCTTGGATATAAATAACAATATTGGAAGTTCCAGGTTATGAAGAAGATAGAAATTAATAAATCGTCTTCAGATCTAACCGTAGGGAGATCCTGAACTTCATTCAAATTGCCTATGTTCATACTTTAAATCCATTATCCATTGCTAAAAATGACTGATGCCATTTAATTTAAGAATCTATTCTTCAATCAAAGGATGGATTAGATTTGCATAGTTCGTATTCCAGTATCTTTTGTTCAAGATGACACCTCTATCCATTCCTCATCTTTGATCTAATTGAAATACCATTTTCTCAAACTAATTTTTTATCAACGAATCAAATAGACGGCAAGGCACCTGTTGGTAATTTGTCAGACGTTCTTGTTTGTTAAAAATGACAGGTGTAATTTCATTATAAATTAGTCTTTAATCAAAGGAACACATCAAAGGATTTTGTAATAATATAAATCGAAGTGGATAAAAAAATATTGTAGGAATGTGTGCTTAAATGTTAATTCGAAAATTTATGCCATCTGTCGTGACCCAAATAAACCAAATTGCAAAAATCTTTGTCTTATAACAATTATTTATCTTGACACGAAAGTAAGTTCGGCGATGTGTTTCCATTTCATAGTTCGCTTTACGTTAGCTTCCTTTACACGAAAGTAGATTAATAAAATGATTAGCAGAAATCTGTTATTATAAAGAAGAGTTTAAGATGCAAAGAACAAAACTGTTGCTTCGTTTTCTTTTTGGTGGATGCTTTTTCGTTGGAAAAATCTTTGCAGTTGTTGTTCTAATTAATAAAACATTTTGCATATGGAATAAAATATTAGCATATGTACTTAATTTGACCTACCTATTAGCATTAACTGTAAAGGTTGTTAAATTGTAATTTTAACCATAGCTCAAAAAGAACTGGATGTTATATTTTAATTAAAGGTCATGTGACACGAATTTTTGACCTCGAAATTTTTATATGAGCGAAAACTATGTATCTTACTATGACAGTTTTAAAAAAAAATCCGCTGGTAATTTTCATCTTAAAGATGTTTTTATAGCAAATTAAAATCCATATTTTACGCACTTGGTCGCGCGCACCTGTCACGAGCGAAACCGGAAGTGACGCACATTTATCTCTTGCCACTTGACACAGCTGCCTGGATTGTTACAAAATCTTAAAAATTATGATGAAAAGTGAAAACGTAGACTGCATATAGTAAAAAGACAAAATTGAACAAGTCAAGCTAACATCGTGAATACACATTGAAGATTTTTTAAAATAAATAATTTGAAATTTTGATGGAATTACGAAGCCAATGAGCAATATTATAAATTATAGAGGCTAGTTTAATTAGGGTTATAGAATAAAAAGAATACATCAGTAAAAATATCTAGAGATATTTTTCAAGTTACTGATCCAAAAAGAACTTGAACATGCTTATTTTTATCCGATGCAGTTTTTTTGGAAGACTTGATTAACTAACTCCAATCGAGAGATTTTTTTTCCATAAAAACATTCTCTTTACAGTGGTGTGTTGCTTATTTGTCTGTGGTATAATTTGCATAAATCCCACAGTATAAGATTACTTTCGTGTAAGTAATCTTTGACTACATCTATGACTTCTTTCATTATAACTGCATCTTTTCTTTTTTTTTTTTTTTTTTTTTGGGGGGGGGGGGGAGGGGCTTATTCATTCAACATTTAAAAAACCAATATTGATCAAAGAACAAATAATATGATGAAGCCCTAAAACTATGTCGAAATCATAACACAAACACATTTTGTGTTTTTTTATTTATTTTTTTTTTTAATTTGTTCACATTTAGAATTCGAATGTTTTTATTTTCATCATAAATAGATCCATTACATTTAATTATCTGATTAAAATATGTATCTGCATGGAAGCTTCTTAACAAAAAATCATTCAGACATGTTAATTGGAACAAGCTATTACATAATGTTTTCACAAGTTTGACTGATCAAAAGTAATTAAATCATTTTGTAAGATCACTTGCCATAAAATTTTGCTATTTGTCTCAAGTTTATCATTGATTGGGTCATAAAAAGTTAATTGCCTTGTTTTGACAGCTATGCACAATATACAAGGGTCCCATTTGGGCAGGTTAATTAGCATAAATCCCACAGTATAAGGCGTGATTTATGGATCTTTGACATTTCATTGGATATCAATTTATAAGCAGACACAAATATCTGCTCGATGGACATGCCATATTATTTTTTTCAAACAATATCCCAACGTGAAAATATACTGAGTGTGAATTTCCATTCCAGTGAAACAAATGTTAACACATTAGATCACCTAAATTCACTTCAATTTTACTACACTTACATGAAAAAGAATTTGTTTATGACGTAAACATCATGTGGGGAAGGGTTACGCAGCATGTTAAAACGTGAAGGAGATATTTTATATCGAACCACAACATGGAAGAAATTGGAATATTTTTTTAATATTTATAAAGGTAAAATCACAAACCGTTCTCCCGGCACAACGTTTGAATTTACTTATAAAAATCGAGAAGTAATCACATTGTTTTATTTAATTTACAATTTATAACATGTTATTTTTATAAGTGTACCTTTATTGTGATTCTTGCACTTGTGGTTTAGTGTTATTTTTTTCATTTAAAAACGGCTGTGTTATGAGCAGTGTAATTCTGCACTACTGCCTCTGACAGTAGGGATAAATCTACGTCACAGCCAAAAATTGCAGCGGAAACTACCGATGTCGTAACGGAAATAGCCGATCATCGAAAACACGTTTTTTCTTATCAAAAGCAAAATTTTCATAATTTCGCAATTAAACCATTTTAATCAGTACATCATGATTATTCTGAATAGACAAAGTTGCTGTAGTCGTGTCACATGACCTTTAAATCGTGAGTATATGAGAAATGTAAAATATAAACGTTCAGAAGTAGTCAGCAGAGTAATCAGTTTTCTGTCGTGGTAAAAAGTCACTATCGGTCGATATACATGTTTCGTTTGAGTTGAAAGAGGTGTGAAAAGATTTTTTTGAAATATTTGACGATGTATATAATTCTCAACTCAGTGTTATCTATTAAAACGTTGTGAAGTGATGGAAACTGGAAAAGGATTGTTTCTACTGCAGATTTAAGTGAGCTACATATGTGGAATGTTGTAAACATTAACATTTAATGAGTTTTAAAAATAGTTAAGTGTTTAGTAATACGCATTAACAAATACAAATCTGTCAGGTGCACTGCAGGCGCGCGGCCAATTTATTTTGTTAATGCGTATTATAATACATAAACCTATTTAAAGATCAACATTATTTTTAATCAAAAACAAAATTGTTTCCTTGAACCGCGTTATATAATGCATAATATTATTCAGTTAGACTGGTTAGACAGACCGATCAAATAAATATAATGCAGATAGTTCACACTAACCAAAGTTAGATAATTATATCAGAAATTTGAAAAATACGGCAATGTGACTGGACAAAAACATAATTTTGATCATTAACAAAAGGTAATGGATAACAAAGTATAGATGGTAAATGGACGCATGTGTTCAGGACGTTATCGTGACGAAAGAAAGACTTGAATCGACCTCTATTAAAACGTAAGCCAGCCTAGATGATACTCGTTTGTATCAACTATTAGTGGTTTTATTTAAGCTAGATGTTTTGCAGTATGCACCTTCTTAAATGTTATTGAAAAGGGCCTTTGAGATTTTGACTTTAAATAATAATAATATACCACATTTATATAGCGCTCTTTTCAAAAATGCTCAAAAGCGCTCAACAATACATGGTTAAAGAGTACAAATAATCAGAAAGGTTAAATATATATGCAATACTTGATTAAAATAATAAGCAAACGTAAATTAAAGGCAATGTTAAACGTTCTAGCAATGCTTAAAATAGGCATGGAATTAAAAATATAAAGCAGTTTTCTAAGACAGAAAACATAGATAAAACAATCGAATGACTAACACTTAAATGGACTATAATATGGAATAAAAGCATTCTATTAAGATATTGGAATATGGGATATTTTCCATATTGACTGTTCTAAATTACATAATCACAGTTAATAAAGTTAGCGATTCAATTATCAGTTCCCATAAACCTGAACGAAGAAGTGAGTCTTTAGTTGTCTTTTGAAGCTTTCAAGAGAAGTACAATCTCTAACATGTGCTGGTAAAGTGTTCCATAGTTTAGGAGCAGCCGCCGAAAAGCTCCTATCCCCAAATTTAAGTTTTGTTTTAGGTGGCACAAGAGTAAGCGATTGGCTGGCTGAACGCAGATTTCTAGTCGGTTTGTAAACGTTGATCATATCATTGATGTATTGTGGAGCTTTGCCATGAAGTGATTTAAACACATGAGTTAGTATTTTGAAATTGATTCTGTAATTCACAGGGAGCCAGTGAAGATCTTTAAGCACTGACGTGATGTGACTAAACTTTGACTTTCTGGTAATTATCCTAGCAGCAGTATTTTGTACAAGTTGTAGCCTGTCCAATGATTGTTGTTGGACTCCATACAAGAGACAATTGCAATAGTCCAATCTAGATGTGACTAAGGCATTTACGAGTGTTTTCGTAGCATTCTCGTTGATGTACTGTCGAATGCGTCCTTTCTATCTCAGCTGAGCGTATGTTGATTTGCACACAGATTTTACATGCGATTCCATGTTCATCTGAGAGTCTAGTTTTATGTCCGCATTCCTTTACTTTGTAAACCTTTCAAGGCCCGACACTTTTATTAAATAGGGATACGTATATAGCCCTCATCAGTCCATGTTCAGTTAAATGAAAGATATCTATTGTTCATAAATAAAGTCTATTTTGTCATTGTCACTGTTCATTGGTTCTTTTGAATATCCACTCTGTATGCGATAGAATCTTAAACGTTATTTTTTTACTAATATTGAAATGATTTATTTGATATAGTTAAATAACAAAAAAAGTGTTTGTAAACGTAACGAATAATAAAAAGATGAGTATCATTTTCCTCATTCAAAAAGAGGGACCGTCATTATGACCGACCGAAAGTGTTTACATTAGCATTTGCTTGTATTTCTTCAATGTATTGGTTTGAAAACTGGAGGATAGTTAAATTGCACTTAGGAGAACAGAGGATTTATAGATCCCCAACTCCTCAAAGCCTTCCAGTTTCACGTTCTTTGTGCTGCTCAGGGAGTTTATTTGCCCTCCAAACACACACACACACACACACACACACAGATGTGATTTCGAATAGAAACATACAAAATCAAACACACACACACACACGCACACACACACACAGAGGCGATTACGAGCAGATACATGCAGAATTAAAGGTTCTAAAACACCCTACTCATTTTATGCATTTGCGCTATTTTTAATAATAAGATATCATTTTTTACCTCTCTTTTAAGCAGCAGCAGGTTTTTCTTGAATTATGAATTTGTTTAAATGGATTAAAGTTAAACGATTAAATATTACATTTTAAAATGGGGCGTTAGAAGCGTTTTAAGAGCATTTTGTTTTTTGATCATGTATCTAATTACAAACAACAGAACTTACATTCCTCTTTCTGGCACTGTCTAAGAATGTAACGGATTGATGATTATTGAATGGTTTCTACTTGTGAGCGAACCGATATTTACATGTTATTGCAAAACATTGCGGCAGCTTTCCTAATCTTGTAAAAATATTCATTTTAAGGAATTCAATTGATCTCCAAGAAATAATTGTAAAATGCTTTGTTTGTGTGGAGTATGGGGTGGGGGTTAACACTTATTCTTTATTCAAAGTATAGTTGCATACACAATGTGATCTCCTACAGTTACAATCGGACGGCAGATTTGACTCACCTTAAGAGGATGAATAATAAAAAGACTCTTTACTATGTGTTTGCGGAAATAAGCGCTCCTATATAAGTCCTAAATCTGTCTCCACTACGATTATGTTCTTCTATTTTTGGGTTCATTTGTAGTTTTTAGAAGATCATACGACAAACAGATAATAACTGTGGTGTGAAGTTTAAACCACAATAACCGCAATTGTTACTTCTTCTTTTGTAGTATTTAGTAAAGACTTTCTCATCTAAAACGAAATTTCAGAAATAATTGTTTATAGAACTCATTTGTATTGTCAAATGATGATCAAAGGCCCCGAGTAGAGTTTAGTTTAATCATATACTACTCAAAATTTGATAGGGATCACTTTGTATTTCTTAAATATCTTTTTCATGATAACCTTTAATTCATATAGCAAAGCCGACCTGTCCAGTAGATTTTGAATGTTTACCTGTTCATGGCTCGAGATGCACGGGAAAAGCGATACCCCTGGAAAAGTGATGCACCGCGGGCATGTACCTTCATGTACAGATCCGTTTTATTCAGACTTCGCTTGTGCATGGTAACGTTTATATTGAACCTAGCACTGGTCATTGCAAATCTACGACAAAGACGGCGTATTGACGATGAGGAGATGACTAGGGGGTAGTGATGCTTGAGGCTAGGCGTTCCCAATGGCTCGTGGCAGGTGTCCCTTGAGTGTCCCAGAGCACCCTTGCCAGGATGTGGTGACGGTTTCAAACTTACGTGCATGTTACGCATAGCCATGGCGGAGGGCGTCAAAGGTCCACAACTCAGCGTGAGGACCGGTTTATTGTCGTTCAAGCGCGACGTCAGCGCTTTGTTTCCGCTACTGCCCTCCAAAATGACTTCCAGCATGACACTGGTGTAAGACTTTCAACTCAGACCATCAGGAACCGACTTCATACAGCTGGCTTGAGGGCTAGAAGGCAAGCAATCCGAATCCCATTGACGCAAAACCACATCCAGGCACGTCTTAAATGGGCCCGCGATCACGCTGGTGGACGCTGCATGACTGGACCCAAGTGCTGTTAACTGACGAGTCTAGATTTTGTGTGGACTTCACTGATAGGCGAGTGCGGGAAAGGAGATCCGCCAATGAGCGTTTGGCACCCGTATGTGTTGCTACCCGTCATTGCGGGGGCTCGGTCATGGTGTGGGCGGGCATTAGCATGCAGGGAAGAACGGACCTGCACATTGTTCAAAACGGCACATTGACGGCTGTAAGATACGTCAATGAAATTCTTAGATGTGTACGTTCGTCCGTACGCTGGTGCTATAAGCCCTGAGTTCATTTTTAATGGACAACAACGCCCGGCCTCACAGGGCAAGGGTCACCGACGAGTACCTGGAGGCAGCAGCCATAACGAGAATGGACTGGCCAGCAAGGTCTCCAGACCTCAATCCAATAGAGCACGCCAGGGACATGCTGCAGACTGCAATATCTGCTCGCCTGGTCCAGCCAACTACGGTCCCTGGGCTACAGCAGGCCCTTCTGGACGAGTGGGCTCGACTCCCACAACAAAGCATCCGGAGACTCATTAGCAGCATGAGAAGGCGGTGCAGGGCAGTAATCCAGCCAACGGACACCACACGAAATATTAAAGCAAAATTCAGGCCATAGACTTGATTTTTCAGAAAAGTTCCATTTCATCTCCTGTCTGTGTTATCCCAAATTCGTGCCCCTTCCATGGCTCAGCCTCACGCTTTAATGGTTTAGAGACTTACTCATTTTTTGGTACCAAACTGTTGTCAGATGAACATATTTTCAGAATCACAACAGAAATGTAACCTTTCTACCTTTTGTAGTAAATATACACATTCTTAAAAGCACATCAAACTTGAGTAGTATAGATTAGGGGAGGCTATATAGGAATCGCTTTGTCCCGTCCAGTCGCGATTGTTTTTCTTTATTATTTTTTGAACCAGTATAGTTATTAATTTGAAACTTAAAATATATATGAAGGGTCACAAGAATTTGAGTAGGCCAATTATTTTAGCTAATTATTGCATTTTAACAAAGTTTGGCCCCTTTTTTACTTAAAAATATTCTGAAATTAACATATACTTAAATATCATTGACACCAGATCAGATGTTCTCTTAAAACTTTAAATGTATTTGAGGAGTTACAAGCATGATAAGCAGGCCAAGTTTTATAACTCGGTACTGTATTTTGACAAGTTATGCCCCTTTTCTACTTTAAAAATATCTTTAAACTTATATTTACTATAATATCTCTGGAACTTAAACAGGCATTTTACTTGAAACTTAAATGTATATGGATGGTCACAGACGAGCACAGCAGGACAAGTTCTATAATCTCCATTGCATATTGACAAAGTAATGTTCCTTTTCAATTAGAACATGTTTTGAACGTTTACGTTAATACTTGAATAATCTGAAACCATAAGAGGATATCTTATCTAGGAACAAATAATATAATGAGTGATCACAAGGTGCTCTAGCACCAGCTTAAGCAGAATTTGACATTTAAATATGACAATGGTGAAATTTAAATTTAGAAACATCCACACATACGTTCATATAAGGATGTTCATGAAACCTTCAGTGTGTCATTCCACGAAAAAACAACGTATGGTCCCATTATAAAAGAATACGATTGCCGAACTAACTAAACTAGAATTTAAAAAAGGGAGCAGAGGTTATGAAGCCTGAAAATCGTAGACAGCCGTAAAGAACACCATATTTTAGTAACATGATTTGTTCTTTTATTTAAAATATTACCAAGTAATGGTTTCTGTCATTCTGACATATGGTACGTTGTAATTACTATTTATTTTTCATAAACCTACGAATTACTTGCTTCAAACGTTACACCCTTTCACTCTGTACGAAGCCATCTTCCACCTGTCTTTCTTTTGGCCAGAGCCAATTTCAGTCTAGAAGTCTTTTATACCCAAAATCTTATTCCTTTTTATACCTATCCAAGTCAACTTCTGTCAATGACATTAGTTGGGTATGAATCTCATTCAGCGATGGTTTTACATTACATAAAATATAGGAAATGAAAAGGGTAGTTTTTGTGTAGAGAGTAAAAAAAATGGTATTCCTGTCATGACACTTTATAATCAGTTGCCTGAAGACTGTGAAACTGTCCAGGAAGAAGTTGAACACATTTACTTGTAATACATTTTTGCAATGTCTGACATAGCTGACGTAATGTAATAAATGTATATTAAAGATATTTACATTCCGGTTTTAAGATCCTAAGGTAACACCAGTGCCGACGCCACCGGACAGTCAAGAAATTGGAAAAGAAGAAAGAAGTCAAGAGCAAAAAACCAAGTAAGGGAATCCCTTTCTACTTTTGTATTGGGGACTCCTTATAACAAACGATTATAACAAAAACAGTGTTCAGTGTCTTAAATGCATTTATTTTTTTATTTTTTTAATTCCCTTTAGTAATATATTTCCCCTTTTATTTAACTTGACCTTTCTAAAGTTATCTGCGCTTTAAAGGGAATATTTTAAAAGTTTGCTCAGACAATACCCTGGCCTGCTCGAGGTGTCATCCGTTTAACATACGGCTATCATGGGAAAACTTCTAAAATATTATTTTCTAAAACCACAAGGAGTACTGATTTCATAAATGGAAAGGTTTATTATCAAACTGACCTTAAGAAAGACTTTTTAAAGTAAAGTTACTTAGTTTTGTGTGTTTTCAATAGAACCACATGACATTTACCATAAAGCTCTTGTAATCTATTTAAAGATCGTTTGCATTACACCTCTTGTGTCTCTCCTCAGGTTTAACATCTTTAATAGAGATATTTTGAAAATTCCTTGAAATTTTGTACCATGAATCAAGTACCTTCAGCTTTGGTATTTGACAGGGACCAATATCTAGTTGTTGTTTTGTTTTAATCGGATTTTCGTTACATTAAAATTCCTGCTATTAACATTTTACTCAAGCAGGTGAACGGTACGGGATGTTTGGTTAGGATAAGGTTAATGTCGTTTTGTTTAAACGGCCTTAAATATTTTGTTGAATGTTCCTGTAGGTGTTTTATTGTTGTTTCTTCATTTATCTACAAGCGTCAATTGTTATATTTCAGACGATCTCAGAAGCTTCCAAAAGTGAAATCAAGAAACCAATTAGAAGGAATCAAAGTTGAACTCTTTAAAAAACTGCCGGATATCACAAAAGAAAGTAATAAAAAAACAAATAATAGTTATCAAATGAAAGCAGGCGAATGCTTTGGATCAGGAAAATAAGATTTATGATATTTGCTTGAGTGATGATTCGTGTTTTAAAAATTAACATTAATGTGTACAAATAATGTCAACACGTTAAGAGGTGTGTTGAATAACTTTTATATAATGTGTGGTTTATGAACTATTCCAGTGAGCGGCACCGTGTGACTTATAACCGTTTTACTATTAAAACAAAATTTAAAGACAGTTTGTGTTAGCTGTAAAATGTTGTGTTAATGAAGTCTTTTTGTTTATTTCCAACCACGTAGAATTGTCACATTGTTAAACGCCTTCAGTCACTTGTTGAGCATGTAGAATATTATATATTACAGAGTGATGTAATGTAGAAGGATTTGATAACGTTTTAATATAACAAGTTAGCGTTTTAGAAAGTGATGCATATTATGTAGACTAGCCTGATGAGAATATTCGTGTCATGTAATATTTACGACAAGACGTTTTTATACAGACTCATGGGGACCGTAGGTCCGAGTGTGAAGAACATGTTTTTGCATAAGTTCATTTTTGCTTTAAAGTTTTGCGCAACAGCTGTTTCTGGGAATTGCTCAAGTCGAGACGGTTCTACTTGTTTTGATGAATAAAAGTCGGTGACAGTGTTTATAGAGCGATAGGTTTAAATTTTGTTTGAAGTGTGTGTCACAGTGCGGATGGTTGAAGACTGTCTCCATAAAGGGGGGACATTAGTTGATTATCTACCCTGAATACTGTCTAATATTACATTGGTCCTTCCATTTGGATTCCTCTGCTTTCATCGCTATTTTTTATATGGTGATAATTAAGCCTAATTATTTCCAACAATGGTAGTCAGATTACACATTTTGTTAAGCAACATGTTTTGTTAATACTATGATGTTTTTTTTTGTTTTTTTTTTTGATAATCCTAACTTTTTATTTGATATATAAGTGACGATTTTCACCAATAAAAGTCAAGACTATTACAAAAAGAAACAAGGATAAAGTTAGAGGATTCTAACTCAGAGGATAAATGTGCAATTCGGTCTACCTTTGATTTTATTTGAATAAGGGAGATAATATGTTATCAGGAAATTGATAAAATTGAACGTATCCTGAAATTTACATGCAGACAGTAACAAATCCAACAAGGATACAAACGTTGTATTTTTATATTTAAATGAATACAAATAGATGGTTCCATATTTTTTCTTGTGTTTCTGAAAATATGTTTATATGACAACAGTTTGGTACCAAAAAATAAGTACGGCTCTAAACCGTTAAAGCGTTACCGATGCTGAGTCGTGGAAGGGGCACGAATTTGGGATAACACAGACAGGAGATGAAATGGAACTTTTTGGAAAAATCAAGTCTATGGCCTGATATTTGCTTTAATATCTCGTGTGTCGTGTCTGTTTCCTGGATTACTGCTCTGCACCGCTTTCTCATGCTGCTAATGAGTTTCCGGATGCTTTGTTGTGGGAGTCGAGCCCACTCGTCCAGAAGGGCCTGTTGTAGCCCAAGGACCGTGGTTGGTTGGACTGGGCGAGCAGATATTGCAGTCTGCAGCATGTCCCTGGCGTGCTCTATTGGATTGAGGTCTGGAGACCTTGCTGGCCATTCCATTCTCTTTATGGCTGCTGCCTACAGGTACTCGTCGGTGACCCTTGCCCTGTGAGGCCGGGCGTTGTCGTCCATTAAAAATGAACCCATGGCCTACAGCACCAGCTTACGAACGAACGTACATATCTAAGATCTCATTGACGTATCGTACAGCGGTCAATGTGCCGTTTTGAACAATGTGCTGGTCCGTTCTTCCCTGCAGGCTAATGCCGGCGCACACAATGGCCGAACCCCCGCCATGACGGGTAGCAACACATACGGGTGCCAAACGCTCATTTGCGGATCTCCATACCCGCATTCACCTATCAGTGAATTGCACACAAAATCTAGACTCGTCAGTGAACAGCACTTGGGTCCAGTCATGCAGCGTCCACCAGCGTGATCGCGGGCCCATTAAAACGTGTCTGGATGTGGTTTCGCGTCAGTAGGATTCGGATTGCTGGCCTTCTAGCCCTCATGCCAGCTGTATGAAGACGGTTTGAGTGGAAAGTCTTACACCAGTGTCATTCTGGAAGTCATTTTGGAGAGCAGTAGCCTAAGAAAGAACTGACGTCGAGCTTGAACGACAATAAACCAGTCCTTACGCTGAGTTGTGGACTTTTGACGTCCTCCGCCATGGCTATGCGTGACATGCACGTAAGTTTGAAACCGTCGCCACATCCTGACAACAGTGCTCTGGGACACTCCAAGGACACCTGCCACGAGCCATTGGGAACACCCAGCCTCAAGCATCCCTACCCCCTATTCATCTCCTCATCGGCAATACGCCGTCTTTGTCGTAGATTTGCCATGACTAGTGCTAGGTTTAATATAAACGTTACCATGCACAAGCGAAGTCTGAATAAAACGGATCTGTACATGAAGGTACATGCCCGCGGTGCATCACTTTTCCAGGGGTATCGCTTTTCCCGTGCATCTCAAGCCATATACAGGTAAACAATCAAAATCTGCTAGACAGGTCGGCTTTGCTATATTAATAAACTACATGTATGAGACAAAATCTGTTATTTTGAGGTTATCATGAAAAAGATATTAAAGAAATAAAAAGTGATCCCTATCAAATTTTGAGTAGTATATGATTAAACGAAACTCTATTCGGGGCCTTTGATCATCATTTTACAATACAAATGAGCTCTATAAACAATTGTTTTTGAAATTTCGTTTTAGATGAGAAAGTCCTTACTAAATACTACAAAAGAAGAAGTAACAATTGCGGTTATTGTGGTTTAACCTTCACACCAAAATTATTATGTGTTTTTGGATTAGGGTTAGGTTAGGGTTAGGGTTAGGGTTAAGGTTTAGGGTTAGGGTTAGGGTTAGAGTCTTATACGAAAATTGATACAAAGACTCCGCCTTTTGATACAAGGGTTAGGGTTAGGGAATAGGCAAATGGCGAAAGATGCGCATCTGAGATGCGCATTTGTTACTATATATAGAAATGTTCAGACATTTTCTGTTACGCATGCTTAGTCTTTAGATGCCGGTTATATATTTGAAATTGCATAACAAGTGGAATCTTCGTTGGTTTAGTGGAAGTATGTTTGTTTTATTGGGGATAGTAAAATTCTGTGTAAGTATGTCGACATTTTTATTTAATCAATTTGTTGTTGTTAGTGTAAGGAAGAATTGTTGTTGTTTTTAAGATAATAATTTTTTGTGGTATGTTCAAAAACGTTTTTAGTATTTCAATGCTTGTGATAGTTGAAAAATCTTATATGATGCTTTGTGTGAATGTTTTGTCCTTTTCATGTGATGGTTCTTTGTCAGTCGTTTACAAACTTTCTTTGAAAGATATTGTGTTTTTAATGGAGAAGTCGTGTTAGTGTTTTCTGTTCACGTTATATGAAATATAAATAATTGTAATAATTGATACTTTGATAGACACTTCAAAAGACATTTTTGCAAATTTGTCAGATGGCAATGATTATGACCAGGAACGTTGTTATAAGCACTTTGACAAGAGGAGAAAGAAATCTGTTTGTATTAAATCTTTTTGAAGGCGAGGATTACCGATCGTGTGATAATGTATAGCCAGGTTAACCCTGGTTTAGGTATGGCGTGATATGGTAAACCTTGGTTTAGCTTTGTGTATGGCGTGATATGGTAAGCCGTGGTTTACCTTTGTGTAACTCCGACTTCCTGTGCACTGATTGGTTGTTTAAATATCAGGTGATTCTGCGCGCGCATAAGAACTGTTAAAAGAACGCTGTGTCACTTTTGTTCGGACCTTCAATGAAGCAAGTCTTTCAGTGGCAGTGTTTATTTCAATTATTATTGTACAGGAATATATTTGTAGGAATTTCAAGGTAAATGTTTATATAAACGAAACAGTAAGCTATAAAATTGATTTTGTCTTTTTTAAATGATCACTTCTGCAGGTAGTGTTTTAAAGTTCATTTAGTCATTCGATGTATTTTTATAGCCAGACAAAATTGATGACCTTTTGTTTGATTGTATGTACTTTTTACAGTCCACCTAACCGGCTTTCCTGGATATCTTACCAGTAATTACCAATTTCTCCGCAAGTGATTGACAACTTAGCATGATCAATTCAGCGGTGAGAGACAAATGGCCATCAGACACAATGTCCGAGATCAGTCGTTGCGGAGAAATTTGCGCGCAGCCATGACCTTTTGAATGAAAACAAAGATGAAGTATTTTGAATTTAGTGAGCGATTGTCCGAAATTATTGTTTTTTAAAACTAAATCAATTAGTAATTTGACTAGTGTAGTGAATAAATTGTCTTAATTCACTGGTTTGGCTGACTACCTTAAAGTCTATAATAAATTTGTTGATGTTGATAGTACAGATCATAAAGAATATAATGATCAAAGTTACTAGAGACACGATTTTGAGGTCTTTGAGTATATTAGAATGAACAGCATTATGAGAAAAGTATGTGTCTAGAGTAAACTTATCACAAGAGAAAGAAGTAATTTATGTTTGACATGAGTTAATCGTGTTGATTCAATGCGTCCCATTCGCGTGATATGGTTCTGGGTTTTGGATTAGGGGAAAGCTTATTACGGCTATACTACATATAGCGATTTCGTGATATGGTTTACCTAATCAATTTATGGGATTAAAGATCGTAAGATTAGCTTAATGTGGAATAGTTGTTATTTGATAACGTAACCTACATATAATCTGAGCAGTTGTTTAACACTAGGTTTTTCTATAAGTTTACTCTTCATGTAAAAAGTCATGTCCTTGACTACAATAAATCTGAAAGGTTAACCTGCAGGTGGATTATAGTTAAAGTAGGCTATTGGCTTTTGCAAGCAAATTAATTAAGGTTAACCTTTGGTTTACTGCTTCAAAGTCAATTAAAATTTGTACCGTTTTTTCACATAAAAGGAGAAAAAATCCACACCAGTAACAGCCACAGTAAAAAAACCACAAAGATATTCAAAGAGGATAAGGGACAGACGGTTGAAGCTAGGGTTATATAAAGAACATCTATAATTTTTAGCTAGGTAAACTACTTTTTTGTTACGTATTACAGATGGCTGAAAGTGACGGTGACGACGATTTCCTTATCGGTACAGGTATTGAAAACGGAGAAAGCTTTAGAGAAGCTTGCAAGGGGAGTGTAGATGAATTTTTAAAGCGTGATGAATATATTCCAGTGAGAGGTACAATAGTATCAGAGGAAGAACTGGAATTTCTTGAAGTAGAAAATGATATAGACGGAGTCACCATTCGCTGGAAAGACATAAGCAAGGGCCTATCTCTTGGCTATACGCATATTAATCTTGCACCATGAAATGTACTTGACATAAAACCGGTATGTTCTATTATTAAAAAACACCTGGATTTACGTGAATATGGAAAATTTAGGTTTATTAAACCTTAAGCTGTTGGTTTTGGAGTAATTTATTTTGGTGGTTGGACTACTTTGTTGTGCTTTCTTCCTAAAACATCTTTTAAGGAAAGGTGCAATCTAAACATGTATAAAGAGATGGCTCTTGCAAACATGAATCAATTACGGCATGAATTTCAACTTCAGTTAATTCAGTTAAATGTGAAGGGACAGGCTTTAAATACTTTAGCAAAGAATAACATCTTCAATCCACTGAAACTGTTCGTATTACCAGGAGACAGACGTATCATATTGTCCACGTTACAAAGTTCCCTTGAACAGACAGAGTTGGTTGCGACTGGTTTCACGAAAACCTTCTTCAGTTATCGGTTCGGTGAAAAATGTACAACAACATTGACTTTGCCAATACTCGACGAGAGCGGGGTTGAAGACATTTGCGTCCATGTTGGTGTTAAAATACGAAGTGAGTTCCATGACCTGTTTTGGTGTCGTGAAGGAGTAAATTCTGTAATAGGAAAAAAGGGAATTATGACATCTTGTTGTTCATTCTTTGAATGTGTAAATTTTAAGTCTAATTTGGACGAGAGAGGTCTTGACGTTAAACCAGAGTTACTTGCTATTAGCAGTTTACCGGGCAAGGTACGATTTGTCCAACTGTACGCGGATATTCCGCATCGTCGTCCGAAAACACTAGTTCATCCAGTATCTGGTTCTGTGTTGTTAGCAATATGGGTTGTATCGTCAGGTAAGCCAGAGAAAACTGTACAAGAACGCAGCGGATACTTGTCTGAGATTAGAAATAACTTTTTCAGATGGAGAAGGAACTTGCCGGCTAGAGTTTGTAGTTGTTCTACCGGAGATTTGTCGTACAGTTTCGGCGTCCTCAATGGTATCTCATAATCACCTTTTGTCCTGTTAGAATCCAAAGCTATGTTGGCCCCTTTTTACCGAGAAAACGATGTAATGGGATATATTAAGGAAGTAGGACTTTATCTTTATGACAGACTTGCAAGGATTTACAACAACCGCAGAGGTACTGCAGACAGCGAGGCTGTGTGGGATGCATTTCAGTGTGAGCTTGCTGTGGAAAGACTATTATGGGGTAATCCACTATGTGGAAGGTCCTATCGCTGTTCAGTGAATTTAGGAGTTGGTTTAGGGGTTCCAACACGTTGTCTTACAGACGAGAAAGGATTTCTCTGTCTGGAGGCCAGCTCTTCGTGTTGCGTGGAAGAGGATAGCACGCCACCGTTAGAAATTTACACGATGAATGTTAAGGTTCAACAGCAGATAAGAAGGGTTTTTGGATTGGTAAACTATATGAACGCTTCTTCACGTGTACTAGGCCGAAGGGTTGTGATTTGTCTGCTGAGGGACCTGCACGATACGGGTCGTGTGTTTGCACGTTTTAACGAATTCCTTTTAATGCTTAAAAGAAGTTCAGGCAATGAAAACAAAAGGATAGTCGGTCTAATTACAAGTAAAGACCTGGCTACAAGACTAAGTCGTGTTAAAAAGGCAAAGTGGCCAATGGTTTATGGAAGCGTGAAAACCATTCTAGGTAACAATGAGGAAAGGTTAGCCGATGTTTTGGTGGAAGGAATACGTTCCTTAGAATTGGGATATTTTCCTGCGTTCCATCTTTATGATGAAAACAGACATAGCGGATTATTCTGGCTGTACAAGTATGGACTCTATGTATTGTCAGACGATAGTAAAGTTCCAAATTTGGAGATAGAAGCTGGCAGTATGCAATCTTTGGTTCTCTGTGAATTGGAGAAAATGAAAGTGTGTCACACGTCCCAGTACGAGTCCAAGGTATTTCCTTGGTTGAAACCATGTTTGGAAAGATTAGCTGAGAAGAATTTGAACAGAGATCAGAAGGTTATTGTGTTAGCCTTTGTAACAGGAGTGGCACTCATGATGAACGGACTGTACGTGGATTACCTTAATTTCAGTAGACTTGAAAGGAAGTTACCAGTTGCTCAGGTTATGTTGAGAATGCTCGAGATTCAGTGTAAATTTGAACTAATTAATGTTAAAACAGTTAAAGTGTACAGGTTACACCCGTCTATACCCTACAAACTGTATCATAGCGTTAAAGCTAAGGGGACACAGGATGAGCTTAAACAACAGAAACAACCAGTGTGTGAATACATTAGAGACGAAGACGAAATAGCCACTATGTAGACCGCAGATACAAGTGACATTACTCCAGAAGCAGCTGAGATTAATGTTGTTGCAAGTAGGCATGTACCCGCTTATGCCGGCGAAAGATATGTATTATGGAATTCAGCAGAAATTAATATTCTTAAAGAAGTTATGGAGAAAGGAAGTGGAAGCTTAAAAGATAGGTACGAAGTGTATACAGAGAAATGTCGAAAGGAAGGAGTACCAGATCGGACATTGAAAGCGTTCTTGCGAAAATATACCCGAATGTTGGATTCTAAACGGAAATAGTTGCTGCTTATTTTTATGTAAATATATGAAAATGGTAAAATTTTAATTCTGACTTGAAATTCTGCTTTTAAACGGTTTGAGTGAGCTATTTTCTTTTAAACAATGTGGTACCTTTGATCTACCAGATAAGTATTGAGTATTAGGATGGATATCTGACTAAAAATAGATGAACCATGGTAAAACAATAGTAAAATAAGAAGGTTAATCCGGGGATAAGAAGCACTTCGGAAGAAACAAGTCGAGTTAAGAAATAAACCTGTGATAAATAAGGTTATATTGTATCAAGTAAGCTGAACCGGAGGCCAGAAAAAGATTAACCGACGTCAGAATAAATTGTACAATAAGCAGGTGACGTAAAATCCCGGAGTTTAAAGAAAATAACTGTGCGTGATTAAAGTTTAAGTAGTAGTGTTTCTGCTAAAAGCACCAAAAACAAGTGTTAATAGTTTAAAATACCTTATCCAATAAGTGTAAACGTTTCAAACAGTTGGAATCAATTGAACAAGGGCAAAATGTTGAATTGGATGATGTGACATGTTCGTCACATGTATAGTGTTAAATAAGTACAAGACTACAATTTGTATGGCTGAGATTTCTTTGCCATTAATGTCAATTCTGATTCTGAAAGAAATATTGTAACTATAAACATTAAAAGCAATTTAGTGATCAATCAAATATATATAAACTTAAACCGGGTCAACTCAACTCATCCTACGACAGTTTTAAGAACTGTCAGGTCAAACTGAGGAGGGTAAGCTATCTTAAATCAAAACGAGTTAAAGTTCAACTTGGGACTTATACCCCATTTGCCATTCGCTGGCACGATCTTTATCAAATGTTGAAAGGTTACCCGAAGCTTAAACTGAGGTTAACTGAGTACGTGAACTGACATGTAATCCTTAAAACCATGTAAAAGAAACAGTGAAAAATGATAAACGATGGCTAAACCTTCCTTTAAATCTTTAAGGATAATTCCGTAACGAAATTAAAAGGTTAAACAGAGTTCAACCGTAGATATACCCAACTTTAACTGAAACATTTTCAACGGTAATAAAGAGGTTAACCTATAATGGGTGATTATATAAAAATGTTAAAAATTAAACAGTTAATCCGTAGATTAACCCAACCCTCAACTGAAACGTTTTAAACATGAAAAGGTTAACTAGGAAAAACCAGTTTATTGATTGGTTAAGCAACGGTGAAACACCTGTCAGGGTAACTGCATAATCCAGTCAAGGAAACAACGGTTGAATTCATTAAGCTAGTTAAACCAAGTTAACCCAGTGGTGTGACCGGTTACCTCATGGCTTACCTAGGGGTAAACCCGTTTCTTTTAACTTTTTTCAGTTTTGTTTCAGCGTTTGAGTAGGTAACATGTGGAATGATTTGTGGAAGAATATATTTCTTTAAAGTGAAGTTTGCTAAGTGTGTTCTTAAATTTGCAAGGTGTTGACAATGTGTTAATATAATTTAATATTTTAACTGGATTTCTTAATAAGAGGATTGTGTATTCAGTGTAATTGATTCATAGTTGGTGGATTAAAAAGTATAAAGTAAGTCGTTTTTTCTTTAGTGTGCTCATCTTAGCATATTTTGTTAAATCTGAGGCTTTGTGATCGCTTTGTGTCCGTTGTACGTCAATTCCTTTTTTTGGTTCTCTTCATACAGCACAAACTGAAGCTGAACCTGGACGTCAACCTGTGCAGTCTGCGTTTACAACTGTTGCATTCATTTAGCTAGTTAAACCAAGTTAACCCACTGGCGTGACCGTTTACCTCGAGGCTTAACAAGGGGTTAACCCGTTTCTTTTAACTTTTGTCAGTTTAAGGATGATACTGTAACGTAATTAAAAGGTTAAGCAGAGTTCAACCGTAGATAAACCCAACTTAAACTGAAACATTTTCAACGGTAATGAAAAGGTTAACCTATTATGGGTGATTATATAAAAATGTTAAAAGTTAAACAGAGTTAATCTATAGATTAACCCAACCTTTAACTGAAACGTTTTAAACATTAATGAAAAGGTTAACTAGGAAAAACCAGTTTATTAATTGGTTTAGCAACGGTGAAACGCCTGTCAGGGTTCCTGCAAAATACAGTCAAGGAAACAACGGTTGAATTCATTTAGCTAGTTAAACCAAGTTAACCCAGTGGTGTGACCGTTTACATCATGGCTTACCTAGGGGTAAACCCGTTTCTTTTAACTTTTGTCAGTTTTGTTTCAGCGTTTGAGTAGGTAACATGTGGAATGATTTGTGGAAGAATATATTTCTTAAAAGTGAACTTTGCTAAGTGTGTTCTTAAATTTGTTAGGTGTTGACATTGTGTTAATATAATTTAATATTATTACTGGATTTCTTAATAAGAGGATTGTGTATTCAGTGTAATTGATTCATAATTGGTGGATTAAAAAGTATAAGGTAAGTCGTTTTTTCTTAAGTGTGCTCATCTTAGCATATTTTGTTAAATCTGAGGCTTTGTGATCGCTTTGTGCCGGTTGTTCGTCAATTCCTTTTTTTGGTTCTCTTCTAACCCTAACCCTTGTTAGGTTACACAAACATGGAGTAACTGTGTTTAATTTTTGTTTGTTTAACTTTTGATTAGAATAAAAAAAAATTAAAATGTAAAAATGTTATATGTGTATATTGTTTATATTGTGTAATACTTGAATCATTAGCTGAAGCGTTTCTGGGTTAGGGTAATCTTCACATGTAAAAAACAAAAGTATGAATACATGAACAATGGTTGAAGAAGGTTAAACAAAAAGGTTCAGCTTGGTCAAAGATGTAAGATCGAGATGAAATTTAGGATTAATAAAAGTGTACTCGTGTCTAAAAAGGTAAAACGGGTTAAACCAAGGTTAAACTGCCCGAAACGTCGTGCGTATTAACACATACAGCTGAATTAAAGAACGTTAAGGAGAAAGGTGCCGCTTTGGAATAAATTGTTAGGTAGAGGTTAAACCAATGTTAAATTTCATGAAAAAAATATTATTTATACATAAGCCTAGGTTAAAGAGGATTAAAAAGAAAGGTTAAGCTTTGGTATAGATGTTACCTATAATTAAAAATGAAGATAAACAAAAGTAGACTGGTATGTCTAAAGATTACACGGGGGATTAAACTGAGGTTAACTGTCTAAAAGATGAATATGATTAGAAGGCCCTAGCTTGGGTTTATGTATTCAAAAGTGAAATTTCAACTCGTGCAAAGATATAAAATAGAATTAGAATTGAAAATTAATAAATGTAGACCGGGCTTAGGGGTAAGGATAAATAGACGGTCCTGGGTTAATGAAATTTAAACGCACAGGTTAAAGTCATTTTAAGATGTTACTATTATTTATTCTTAAAAAAATGTGGACCGGGTCTTAATATTTTAAACAGGGATTAAGCCGGAGGTAATCCGAAGTTAAACTTTATCAACCGATAGTGTTAATAGAAGGTACTTGGTTATTGGTACGTGAAATAGAAACGTTAAACTCGGGCCTTTATGTGAAAAGGAATCAATTATAAATGAAAATACATGTGGACCTGGGTCTAAAAAGGTTAAACAGGGATTAAACCGGGGTTAATCTTAAGTTAAGCTGTCTTCAAGGGAAAGGATAAACTCGGGCAAATATGTGAATAGAAAATAATAATAAAGAAAAGAAAATGTCGATCGGGGTCTACAAAGGTTAAACAGGGATTAAACCGGGAGTTATCTGAAGATAAGCAGTCTTAAATTAGGCCGTTAATAGAAGACAAAAGGTTAATGATACGTTAAAAAGATGTGTCAAACTATAGCAATGATGTGAACATGAATTAAAAATAAAGGAATCAAGGTCCGTGCTCTAAAAAAAATATATAGGGATTAAACCGGAGGTAAACCGAGGTTAAACTTTCTTAAAGGATTATAAAGAACACAGGGTTAATGATTCGTCAAAGGAAAAGGTTAAACTCCGGCGAAGATGTGAATAGGAATTGATAATAAATGAAAACAAAATGTGGATCAGGGATCAGGGATTAAACCGGAACAAGAAAGGTTTAACATGGATTAAACCGGGGAGAATTCGAAGTTAAAATGTCTTAAACCTGATTTTTAGGCTTCTAGGCTAATGGTACGTTAAAGAGAAAAAGTTAAACCCGGGCCTAGATGTGAATAGGAATTTATAATAAAGGAAAATAAACGTGGACCGGGTTCTAAAAAGTTTAAACAGGGATTAAACCGGAGTTAATCCGAGGTTGAACAGTCTTAAATGTCACTTATAATAGAAGACACAAAATTAATGATATGTTAAAGGGGAAGGTTTAGCTCCGGTAAAGATGTGAATAGGAATTATTAATAAATGAAAATAGATGTGGAAAGTGGTCTGAAAAGGTTAATAAGGGATTAAACAGGAGGTAATCCGAAGTTAAATGCTTAAACCTGAGTGTTACTGATTGACACTGGGTTAATTATACGTTAAAGAGAAATGTTTAACTCGGCCCTAGATGTGAATAGGAATACAAAGGAAAGGAAAATAAATGTTGACCAGGGTCTATAAAGGTTAAACTGGGATTAAACCGGATGTAATCCGAGGTAAAACTGTCCTAAATGTCATTGATAATAGAAGACACAGGGTTATTGATACAATAAAAGAAAAGGCTTAGCTCCGGCAAAAATGTGAATAGGAATCAATAATAAATGAAAATAAATTATAACAGTGGTCTAAAAAGGATATTCAGCTATTAAACCGGGGTTAAAAGGGTTAAATACGGATTAAACCGGAGGTAATCCGAAGTTAAAATGTCTTAAACCTGAGTGTTAATAGAAAGTCCTTGGCTAATGGTTTAATGGTTAAAGAAAAACGATAAACCCGGGCCGAGATGTGAAAAGGAATTAATAATAAATGAAAATAAATGTAGACCGGGTTCTAAAAAGGTTATACATGGATTAATCCGAGGTTGTACTATCTAATGTGACTGTAAATAAAAGAAAGAGGGTTAATACGTTTAACAGAAATGTTAAACTCCGGCAAAGATATGAATAGCAATTAATAATAAATAAAAAAGAATGTGACTGTGGTCTAAAAATGTTAATCAGGAACTAAACTGGGATAAGAAAGGTTAAACAGGGATTAAACTGGGAGTAATCCAAAGGTATAATGTCTTAAACCTGAGTGTTAATAGGAGGTCCCTTGTTAATGGTACGTTAAAGGGAAAGGTTAAACCCGGGCTTAGATGTGAATTAGTATTTGTAATAAAGAAAAATATATGTACTTCGGGTTCTAAACAGGTTAAACTGGGATTAAACCAGGGTTAAACTGTCCTATATGTCACTGTTAATAGAAGACACAATGTTAATGCAAGGGTTAGAGGAAAGGTTTAACTCCGACAAATATGTAAATAGGAGTCAATAATAAATGAAAAAAAATATGGACCGTGCTTTAAAAGGGCTAATCAGGGATTAAACCGGGTTTAAAAAGAATAAATATGGATTAAACCGGGGACAATCCGAAGTTAAAATGTCTTAAACTTGAATGTTGATGGAAGGTCCTAGGCTAATGGTACGTTAAAGATAAAGGTTAAACTGGGGCCTAGATGTGAATAAGAATTTCTAACAAAGGAAAAGAAATGTGGACCGGGTTCTAAAAAAGTTAAACAGGGATTAAACCTGCAGTAATCCTAGGTTAAACAGTCGTTAATTTCATAGTAAATCAAATACACAGGGTTACTGATACGTTAAAGAGATGGGTTAAACCGGGACTTAGATGTAGAAGGAGTTAATAATAAATGAAAATAAATATGAAACGGAGTCTAAAATGGTTTAACTTGGATTAAACCGGGGGTAATCCGAGGTTAAACTGTCTTAAATGTTACTGTTAATAGAAGACACTGGGTTAATGATACATTAAAGAGATATGTTAAACTCATACAAAGATGTGAATTTTAATTAATAATAAAGGAAAACAAATGTGGACCGGTTTCGAGAAAGGTTAAACATGGATTAAACCGGAGGTAATCCAAAGTTAAACTGTCCTTAATGTCATTGTTAATAAAAGACACATTGGTAATGATACAATAAATGGAAAAGGTTTAACCCCTTCATAGTTGTGAATAGAAATCAATAATGAATGAAAATAAATAACAACCGTGGTCTAAAAAGGCTATTAAGCTATTAAACCGGGGTTAAAAAGGTTAAACATGGATAAAAGCAGGGATAATCCGAAGTTAAAATGTCTTAAACCTGAGTGTTAATAGAAAGTCCAAAGGTAATGGTGCGTTAAAGAGAAGGTGAAACTCGGGCCTAGATATGAATAAGAATTTCTAATAAAGGAAGATAAATGTGGACCGGGTTCTATAAAGGTAAAACAAGGATTAAACCAGAAATAATCCGAGGATAAACAGTCGTAAATGTCATTGTAAATAGGAGACACAGGGTTAATGATACTTTAAAGAGAAAGGATAAACCCGGGCTAAGATGTGAAAAGGAATTAATAATGTATGAAAATAAATGTACAACGGGGTCTGAAATAGTTAAACTTGGATCAAACCAGGGGTAATCCGAGATTAAATTGTCTTAAATGTTACTGTTAATCGACAACATTGGGTTAATGATACATTAAAGAGATATGTTAAACTCCTACAAAGATTTGAATTGGAATTAAAAATAAACGAAAATAAATATGGAACGGTTTCGAAAAAGGTTATTCAGGGATTAAACCGTAGGTAAACCGAGGTTAAACTGTCCTAAATGTCATTGTTAATAGAAGACACAATGTTAATGATACTATAAAGGGAAAAGTTGAACTCCAGAAAATATGTGAATAGAAAATCAATAATAAATGAAAATAAATATGGACCATGCTCTAGAAGGTTAATCAGGGATTAAACCGGGTTAAAGAATGTTAAACATAAATTAAACCGTGGGATATCCGAATTTAAAAAAGTCTTAAACCTGAGTGTTAAGAGAAGGTCATTGGCTAATGGTACGTTAAAGAGAAAGTTTAAACTCGTACATAGATGTGAATAAGAACTAGTAATTAAGGAAAATTAATGTAGATCGGGTTCTTAAAAAGTTAGACAGGGATTAAACCAGAAGAAATCCTAGGTTAAATAGTCGTAAATGTCATTGTTAATAGGAGATATAGTGTAAAAGAAACGTTAAAGGTAAAGGTTAAACCCGGGATAAGATGTGACAAGGAATTAATAATATATGAAAATAAATATGAAACGGGGTCTGAAATGGTTAAACTTGGATTAAACCGTGGGTAATCCGATTTTGAACTGTCTTAGATATTACTGTTAACAGAAGACATTGGGTTAAAAATACATTAAAATGATATGTTAAACTCCTACAAAGATGTGAATTGGAATTTATAATAAAGGAAAATAAATGTGGATCGGTTTCAAAAAAGGTTAAACATGGATTAAACCGGAGGTTAACCTAAGTTATATTGACCTAAATGTCATTGTTAATAGAAGACACAATGTAAATGATACGATAAAGGGAAATGTTTTACTCCGGAAAATATGTGAATAAAAATCAATGATAAATGAAAATAAATATGTGCTCTAAAAAGGTTAATTAGGGATTAAACCGGGTTTAAAAATGTTAAACATGGATTAAACCGGGGATAATCCAAAGTTAATATGTGTTAAACCTGAGTGTTAAAAGAACGTACTAGGCTAATGGTACGTTAAAGAGAAGGGTTAAAGTCAAGCCTAGATGTGACTAAGAATTTCTAACAAAGGAAAATAAATGTAGACCGGGTTCTATAAAGGTAAAATAGGGACTAAACTAGATGTAATCCAAGGTTAAACAGTCGTAAATGTCTTTGTTAATACGAGACACAGGGTTAATGATACGTTAAAGAGAAAGGTTAAACCCGGGCTTAGATGTGAAAAGGAATTAATAATGTATGAAAACAAATGTGAAACGAGGTGTCAAATGGTTAAACTTGGATTAAACCGGAGGTAATCCGAGGTTAAACTGTTTTAAATGCTACTGTTAATAGAAGACATTGGGTAAATGATTCATTAAAGAGATATGTTAAACACCTACAAAGATGTGAATTAGAATTAATAATAAAGGAAAATAAATGTTGACCGATTTCGAAAAATGTTTATCAGGGATTAAACCGTAGGTAAACCGAGGTTTAACTGTCCTAAATGTGATTGTTAATAGAAGACACAATGTAAATGATACGATAAAGGGAAAGGTTTAACTCTGGCGTATGTGTGAATAGAAATCAATAATAAATGAAAATAAATATGGACCGTGCTCTAAAAAGGTTAATCAGGGATTAAACCGGGTTTAAAAATGTTAAACAAGGATTAAACCGGGGGTAAGTTAAATTTAAAATGTCTTAGATCTGTGTGTTATTAGAAAGTCATCGGCTAATGGTTCGTTAAAGAGTACGGTTAAACTAAGGCCTAGATGTGAATAAGAACTTGTAGTAAAGGAAAATAAATGTAGACCGGGTTCTAAAACATTTAGACAGGGATAAAACCAGAAGTAATCCTAGGTTTACAGTCGTAAATGTCATTGTTAATAGTATGCCCAGGGTTAAAGAACGTTAAAGAGAAAGGTTAAACCCGGGCTTTGTTGTGACAAGGAATTAATAATATATCAAAATAAATGTGAAACGGAGACAAAAATGCATAAACTTGGATTAAACCGTGGGTAATCCGATGTTAAACTGTCTTAAATGCTACTGTTAATAGAAGACATTTGGTTAATGATACATTAAAGAGATATGTTAAACTCCTACAAAGATGTGAATTGGAATTTATAAAAAAGGAAAATAAATGTGGATCGGTTTCGGAAAAGGTTAAACATGGATTACACCGGAGGTTAACCGAGGTTAAATTGACCTTAATATCATTGTTAATAGAAGACACAATGTAAATGATACAAAAAGGGAAAGGATTAACTATGGCATATGTGTTAATAGAAATCAATAATAAATGAAAATAAATATGGACCGTGCTCTAAAAAGGTTAATCAGGGATTAAACCGGGTTTAAAAATGTTAAACATAGATTAAACCGGGGGTAAGTAAAATTTAAAATGTCTTAAATCTGTGTGTTAATAAGAAGTCATCGGCTAATGGTTCGTTAAAGAGAACGGTTAAACTCGGGCCTAGATGTGAATAAGAACTTGTAATAAGAGAAAATAAATGTAGACCGGGTTCTAAAAAAGATAGACAGGGATTAAACCAGAAGTAATCCTAGGTTAACAGTCGTAAATGTCATTGTTAATAGTAGGCACAGGGTTAAAGAACGTTAAAGAGAAAGGTTAATCCCGGGCTTAGTTGTGACAAGGAATTAATAATATATGAAAATAAATGTGAAACGGAGACAAAAATGCATAAACTTGGATTAAACCGTGGGTAATCCGATGTTAAACTGTCTTAAATGCTACTGTTAATAAAAGACATTGGGTTAATGAAACATTAAAGAGATATGTTAAACTCCTACAAAGATGTGAATTGGAATTTATAATAAAGGAAAATAAATGTGGATCGGTTTCAGAAAATTTTAAACATGGATTAAACCGGAGGTTAACCGAGGTTAAATTGACCTAAATATCATTGTTTATAGAAGACACAATGTAAATGATAGGATAAAGGGAAAGGTTTAACTCTGGCATATGTGTGAATAGAAATCAATAATAAATGAAAATGAATATAGACCGTGCTCTAAAAAGGTTAATCAGGGATTAAACCGGGTTTAAAAAAGTTAAACATGGATTAAACCGGGGGTAAGTAAAATTTAAAATCTCTTTAATCTGTGTGTTAATAGAAAGTCATCGGCTAATGGTTCGGTAAAGAGAACGGTTAAACTCGGGCCTAGATGTGAATAAGAACTTGTCATAAAGGAAAATAAATGTAGACCGGGTTCTAAAAAGGTTAGACAGGGATTAAACCAGAAGTAATCCTAGGTAAAGCCAGCTGTTCGTGTTGCGTGGAAGAGGATAGCACGCCACCGTTAGAAATTTACACGATGAATGTTAAGGTTCAACAGCAGATAAGAAGGGTTTTGGGTTGGTAAACTATATGAACGTTTCTTCACATGTACTAGGCCGAAGGGTTGTGATTTGTCTGCTGAGGGACCTGCACGATACGGGTCGTGTGTTTGCACGTTTTAACGAATATCTTTTAGCGCTTAAGAGAAGTTCAGGTAATGAAAACAAAAGGATAGTCGGTCAAATTACAAGTAAAGACCTGGCTACAAGACTAAGTCGTGTTAAAAAGGCAAAGTGGCCAATGGTTTATGGAAGCGTGAAAACCATTCTAGGTAACAATGAGGAAAGGTTAGCCGATGTTTTGGTGGAAGGAATACGTTCCTTAGAATTGGGATATTTTCCTGCATTATATCTTTATGATCAAAAGAGTCATAGCGGATTATTCTGGCTGTACAAGTATGGACTCTATGTATTGTCAGACGATAGTAAAGTTCCAAATTTGGAGATAGAAGCTGGCAGTATACAATCTTTGGTTCTCTGTGAATTGGAGAAAATGAAAGTGTGTCACGAGTCCAAGGTATTTCCTTGGTTGAAACCATGTTTGGAAAGATTAGCTGAGAAGAAATTGAACATAGATCAGAACGTTATTGTGTTAGCCTTTGTAACAGGAGTGGCACTCATGATGAACGGACTGTACGTGGATTACCTTAATTTCAGTAGACTTGAAAGGAAGTTACCAGTTGCTCAGGTTATGTTGAGAATGCTCGAGATTCAGTGTAAATTTGAACTAATTAATGTTAAAACAGTTAAAGTGTACAGGTTACACCCGTCTATACCCTACAAACTGTATCATAGCGTTAAAGCTAAGGGAACACAGGATGAGCTTAAACAACAGAAACAACCAGTGTGTGAATACATTAGAGACGAAGACGAAATAGCCACTATGCAGACCGCAGATACAAGTGACATTACTCCAGAAGCAGCTGAGATTAATGTTGTTGCAAGTAGGCATGTACCCGCTTATGCCGGCGAAAGATATGTATTATGGAATTCAGCAGAAATTAATATTCTTAAAGAAGTTATGGAGAAAGGAAGTGGAAGCTTAAAAGATAGGTACGAAGTGTATACAGAGAAATGTCGAAAGGAAGGAGTACCAGATCGGACATTGAAAGCGTTCTTGCGAAAATATACCCGAATGTTGGATTCTAAACGGAAATAGTTGCTGCTTATTTTTATGTAAATATATTAAAATGGTAAAATTTTAATTCTGACTTGAAATTCTGCTTTTAAACGAATTGAGTGAGCTATTTTCTTTTAAACAATGTGGTACCTTTGATCTACCAGATAAGTATTGAGTATTAGGATGGATATCTGACTAAAATAGATGAACCATGGTAAAACAATAGTTAAATAAGAAGGTTAATCCGGGGATAAGAAGCACTCCGGAAGAAACAAGTCGAGTTAAGAAATAAACCTGTGATAAATAAGGTTATATTGTAGTCAAACCGGTGTCAAGTAAGCTGAACCGGAGGCCAGAAAAAGATTAACCGACGTCAGAATAAATTGCAAATGTTGAATTGGATGATGTCCAAATACATGTACGTCACATGTATAGTGTTAAATAAGTACAAGACTACAATTTGTATTTCAGAGATTTCTTTGCCATTAATGTCAATTCTGATTCTGAAAGAAATATTGTAACTATAAACATTAAAAGCAATTTAGTGATCCATCATATATATATATACTTAAACCGGGTCAACTCATCTCCTCCTACGACAGTTTTAAGAACTGTCAGATCAAACTGAAGAGGGTAAGCTATCTTAAATCAAAACGAGTTAAAGTTCAACTTGGGACTTATACCTCATTTGCCGTTCGCTGGCACGATCTTTATCAAATGTTGAAAGGTTACCCGAAGCTTAAACTGAGGTTAACTGAGTACGTGAACTCACATGTAATCCTTAAAACCATGTAAAAGAAACAGTTCAAAAGGATAAACGATGGCTAAACCTTTTAAATCTTTAAAGATGATTC